>CM039672.1:136748802-137348802 GCA_022496015.1 Hordeum marinum | reverse complement strand
GGAATACTAAGGCCTCCTTTTAATAGAGAACTAGAACAAAGCATTAACAGATGGTGAATACACGAACTCCTCAAACTATGGTAATCACCGAAAAGAATTCCAATTATTTTCACCTTGGGGTATGCGGATCATGACACATAATAGGTGCATACAACTTTCAAGATAGGATAAAAATCACTCTTATATTTATGAAAACATAATAGGTTAAGATCTGAAATCATGGAACTTGGGCCTAGTGACAAGCATTAAGCATAGCAAAGTCATAACAACATCAATCTCAGAACATAGTGGATACTAGGGATCAAGCCATATGAAATTAACTCAATTACATGATCAATCTCATCCAAGGCCATCACCATCTAGCAAGCCTACAAAGGAATTAATCACTTCCAGTGGTTAGCATCATGTTGGTGTTGATGAACAAGGGTTGGTGATGACGACATCAACGAATCACCCTCTTCGGAGCACCAAACGGACTCCAGATCAGCCCTCCCGAGGAAGAACATGAGGTGGCGGCAGATTTGTCTCCTAAAATTTTATGAAATCTTCTCTTTTTTCTCTGAAGATGTGAATTTATAGGACTGGAATTAGGGTTGGGGGAGCCACATGGGACCCACAAGCAAACATGGCGCGTACGAAGGGTGGGCGTGCCTTATAGGGTTGTGGCCCATAGGTAGGCCCCCTCTAGTGGTTCTTCGCTCCATAATTTATTATAAATTCCAGAAAATAATTCAAAAAAAGTTTCGCTCAATTCGTGGAACTTTATTTCTGCACAAAAATAACACCAAGGTAGTTTTGTTGAAAACAACATTAGTCTAGGTTAGTTTAATTCAAATTGTGCAAATTAGAGTCCAAAACGTGTTTGGAAAATTCGATACGTTTGAGACGTATCACACACTTCACCATTGAGGGAGTCCTGGATTAAGGGATCCTTGGGCCGTCGGCCTATCTCCTAATAGGCCGGGTTGGTGGGCCGCATTCTGAATATTGCAGGAGGGGCCAGATACATTGAGAGCCTCATTCTAGAAGGAAGTCTCGTAGGCGCGTCGTGCACTCCAAGTCAAGATGAGGAAATCAAGATATCCATCCTCGGCAGGAGACCTATCATGTGTAAACCATAGGTACCCCCGGTGTCTATATGAACCAGGAGGGTTTTAGATTGTAGGGTAGAGAAACTCATCTAGGGTTTTAGCTATCTGATCTCGAGGTAGATCAACTCTGTAACCTTCATACCATCAATATAATCGAGCAGGACGTAGGGTTTTACCTCCATTGGAGGGCCCGAACCTGGGTAAAGATCGTCTCCTTCGTCCCTTGTTACCATCAATCCTAGTCTCACACCTTGGGACCCCCTACCCGAGATTCGCCAGTTTTGACATCGACATTGGTGCTTTCATTGAGAGTTCCATTGTGATCACCAAAGGAATCGATGGCTCGTGTTGTCTTCAACGAAGAAATCCATAACATGGACTCCTTTGTCCCCGAACAGATCTTCGCTTTCGGTAGCAACTGTGCTGCACGCTGAACCGACCGACAGTCTTGGCCGGGTCAGGAGTTTCGCCCCTGATCAAGAGGTCAGGTTTGGGAACCTTGAGTTCTCCATAGACTCTTGGGGCGATCTTTCGCTAACCAGGCTCGCAATCTCATCGGACACGCCCGAAGACACCGAGGCTTTAAACTCAAATTCTGCTTTCGATCCCATCCATGGGACCAACCCCAATGATGATCTAGCTTTTAGTCTGGATCCGGCAATGTCACCAGATGGACGGGGACCAGTTCCTGCCGACCACACTCCTTGCATGGACGCATCGGAGGTTAACTTTGAAAGCTCTGAGCAGATTGACCCAATAGAGCTCTCGGCACTCAACGAGGCTCTAGATCGGATCTTATCGATGAAAATTCCTGACGACCCACCCCAATCCATGTTCAGATCGGTCTTGAAGCGATTGATGAGGAATTTTTCACCCCACCCACCACCCGCTTGGTAGCCACTGTTGTCGGTGTCAAAATCGGCGGATCTCGGGTAGGGGGTCCCGAACTGTGAGACTAGAATCGATGGTAACAGGAAACGAAGGGGGCGTAGATTTACCTAGGTTCGCGTGCTCCTATAGAGGTAATACCCTACATCCTGCTTGGTCGTATTGATGGTATGGGGGGTTACAGAGTTGATCTACCTTGAGATCGAATAGCTAACCCTAGATGAGTTGTTCTATGCCTATAACCTAAAACCCTCCGGCTTATATAGACGCCGAGGGTACCTAGGGTTTACAATAGGTCAGTTACACGACGAAGAGATAAACATGCCTATTTGCTACATCAAACTTGGAGTGCAAGCCGTACTTCTCGAAGCTTCCATCTTGGAGATAAGGTCTCCAATGAATCCTGTGTTCGGTAAGTGGCCCATATAGTCCGGACCATGGAGATAGGTCGGACTCCCGAGGACCCCTTAATCTAGGACTCCCTCAGTTGCCCCCAAACTTGCCTCCAACGCCAAGGGTCCCAGCTTCGATTTCTTCACACAATCAAAGTCTTTGGCTTGCGAGGTGAGTTCTTCCCGCTGAACTTAGTTCCGCCTCCGATGATAAGTAGCTTTCCGCATAGTGGCGCATTCGTACACTGTAAATAGGCCGGCCTTGAAGGCCAAACATCAAGGGGTAAATAATATTCCTCTGACGACCTCTCTAATGAAAGGTCATGGCCCACCACGACCGCTAGGTCAGTTACACAAACTCAATTCGCGGTTTGAGGTCGTTGTAATCATCACAATCTATCAATGTACCGATCGTGTCCCGTTTTATACAGGATATGTTTAATCACGCGCGCGCAACGGCTCACACGTCTCAGGAAGTGGAGGGATTAATGGCATAGCAAGGGGAGACCGAATTTATAAGCCTGATAAAAGGGGAAGAAAACCCTGAAGCCTACTCATGCTTCCCATTCGCTTTCTCCGTCTTCCATTCCTTTGCGCCTCCGAAGCATAGATCTAGGTCTTCTGCCCCCCACCTCCGAGCTCATCAATGGCGGGCTCCATGGCTGGTGGGAGACCTCCATGGTCACCGACTGGGACATCCTTGACCTCAAGAAGCCGGCTACCTCTCTGCTGACGTCCTTCATCGCGCACCAGACGAGGGCCAAGTGATCCCAGTCCCCGGCCGGGCAAAAGGGTTGTCTTCCTCCCCAACTTCATCAGGGGGTTGATCTTCCACTCCACCCCTTCATCAGGGGGTTGATGTTTTTATATGGCCTCGACTTCCACGACCTCCTGCCAAACTCTTTCATGCACATCTCGGTGTTTATCCTTGTCCACGAGGCTTTCCTGCGAGACGACCGGCACTTTGGGCTATGGCTCAAAGTGTTCAACGTCAAGCTGAAGTGCGTCAGCGGGAAGCATGCAGAGAGAGGCGGAGCTGTCATCGGCAAGCTCACCCGAGTCGTGTGGCCATCGGGAACCTTCATCGACACCATCAAGGTGTGGTAGAAGGAGTGGTTCTATATCACAGAAACATGAGAAGAAGGTCAAATTCCTCCTACCAAATTCAGATCCGGTCCCCCCACCAGACTAGCTTCATGGCTCAAAAAGGGCCTTAACTGGGGATCGAGCAAGGAGGTGAGCGACCTGCAGAAGTGCATCGGCTCCATGGTCGAGAAGGGCATCAAGCAGATGAATGTGGTCCAGGTGATGCTCCGGAGATGCATCCTCCCCTGCCAGCGCCGGGACACTCCCTTGTGGGCTCGTTAGCTTGACGATGCGCGCACAATCCGGAACCTCTTCCGCACTATGCGGGAGAAGCTATGGAAGGCGCTCTTCAAGTCACAGGAGAGGACACGTCGGGCACATGTGATCCTGTCTGAAGGAACCTTAGGGTCAAGCCCTCGGCCCGAAGGTTAGGATCCAAAGACCTCTTATTTGCCCTTTAACAGATTTATAGTTTATTAACACACAGGTTCTTATTGATTTTTGCAGCCCCCCACGCGTCCTCCCCACCGATCAAATAACGGACAGGGAGACCCCATCCGCCGAACTAGCGGAGAGTAGGAATGCCTCGCATCCTGCCACTCCAGGCGCCGTGAAGGACACTGCGGAGGTGCCATCCCAACATGACCTATGGAGCCGGGCACCGGCGATGGGGGAGACGACATAATGGCCTAGGCTAACACCTCAGTCACCGAAGACCAGGGGAGGTACCCCACTAGGACACTGAAGAGGCCAGACAAGCGGCCGCTCAGTCCCCTCCAAGGGCATTTCCAGAGCGCACCATGCCTCCGGAGGTAATAGTTCAAACCCCGATTGGTGATCGGGTTATCCGATCACCTCCGGCGCTACCGACCAATAGGTGGTCGGTCGTGGAGGAGGCTCTATCGATCACCTCCGTCTCCAAGGAGCACCGCATCCTTATGGGTGCGGTATTACAAAGCATTCAGTCCATCGACAACGGACTGAAGGAGGCCTTCGAAGGTCTCCTAACGGGTTTTCAAGTAAGTCACATGAAACTCTTATTTGCCAAGTTTTTACGTATTTTTATTAGAATGTACATGGCAGCCCCCGAGCCCTAGGTGAGTTTGAAAAAACTTACCTAGGGGTCAATCCTTCCGATTTTGGACTAAATACAAATTATGTGTCCGGAGCGTTAGAGTAGCCCCTAATAAGGGCGGACATATGATCGGATTGAATATAGTTCAGGAGTATATAACCCATGTAACATGTCCACTGCATGTGTATTGCAGGCATCGGCGGCGGCGGCCATAAATGGCGCCGAACTGGACGAACTGAATCATAAGCTTAAACGCTCCGAGGATGAAGTTGATGCCCTCAACAGAAGATTTGACGAGGTACAAGGTAGGTCAAAACAAAACCCGAATACCTTTGCCCGAACACCTTTACCCGAACATTATCCATGCAGTTTTTCATAATGTTTTAATGTTTAAACAACTTCGGCGAAAGAGGTGGAGAGGCTCAAGGCCGAGCTCCAACAAGCAAAAGACCACACGGCCGTCGAGAGGGCGGCTGCCAAAGAAGCAACGATCGCCCTCTCCGCCCTGTGAGCCACCAGCCAGAAGCATGAGGCTCGAGTGGCAGAGGTCCAGTAGGAGCTCAAGGAAGCCAACCGGAAATGCGAGGCCCTTGAGTAGATGGGCAGGGAGAGCGTGGCCGAACTGTCCACCCTGAAGAACGATCTTCACAAGGAGCGGGTGGACAGACGGTTCTATGAGGAGCAGGTCCGCCAAGCGAAGGACATAATGGATGGTAAGCCATACTTACTACAGTGCGTCTTCGTGGATATCAAATTCAAATTGCTTAGCCATGTGTGGCGTTCTTCAGGCGCTTCCTCCGATCTCTAGACAAGTGTGGTGGATGCCAATAGGCTGTTCGCCTCGAGGGAAGAAGGAGACGAAGCTCGGCTGTTCTGGACACAATTCGGAGCCCCCGAGCACTCGCCTCTTCTCGTGGAGCAGCTAAAACAGTTGATGGAGCTACACCAGATGGCGGTGCCGGCCATGAAGGACCTCTGCATCCATCTATGGCCCGACGAGCCGCTGCCAGGCAGCTACTTTGGCCTGGTGCAGAAGTTAATCACCACCTCGCCCTGCTTTGATACCGTGAAGCGCTCTTCCTGCATCGAGGGAGTCTAGATGGTCGTTGCCAAGGCCAAGGTGCACTGGCCAGGGCTGGATCCGATGAAGGTAGCCACTGCCCCACCGCCTCCCGGGAAGGAGCATAGACGCACCGAGATATACTTCCCCAGAGTAATGGAAGGTTCTTGGGCGATAGCTTCTCAGTGTTCGGGCGATGATGTATTTGAATGATTTGTAAAGCGTCCGAAGACTTTTCAAAGTTTTTAATGTTATAAGTTATTTATTCAGCTTTGATGTTTTTGCATTCCTTTATAACTCATGTGTGGCCATTTAAATCTAAAAGATGCGAGTCGTCGGCTTCAACCTAGATACTACATGGGGTGTCTCTGCCAGTGCACAATATTCCTTAGCCAAGTGATCGGAACCCGAAGGCGGTAGAGTGCGGCGGACTAGGCAATCAGACTATAGTTCCTTATTTATTTCACTTAGTTGTAGGGGCGCGAAAAGGACTGCGGAGGACTAAGGACTAGCCCCCAGAGTGTTGTCATGTTTGGATGAACCGCGGCTAAGGCCACCATCACATGGTTCACATGGATAGCAAACCCCTCGCACAACGAGGAATATCCTATGACAAGGATGTAAGTATAACACTTCAGGCTCGGATTCACAGACCGGCTCTCGCATACTATGTCGGTCAGTTTTTGGCTTTCTCCCATGAGGTGCTTGACCAGACTAACGGGAAGCACAATCGCAGGGGTTCTCCCTTTGCCCTTTTAGCCGAACGAGCAAAATGTGAAGGGGCAAGAACAGGAGCCGGGCAACCCAACTATTGACCCAAGACAAAGTTCAGAACTGATGCATATAAAGTGAACTCCAAGATGTCGAACACATAATAAAACATACGTAAGGAGATTTGTTTGTACGCTCGAGCCCCGGTATATGATCTAGTTGTGTCGTTGCATATAGAATTGTGTCATGAGAAGAGGGAGAAAAGGAAAATATGTGCCAAAAAGGACAAAGAGACAAACATGTAAAATGATGCTATATATTTTTTGTTTTCTCCATAACTCTTATTACTTAGAGTGCCGAAGCAACTGCTTACAGGTATGTGAAAAGATATTACAGGACTGGTTGTACCAGGGGTCTTTGATTGGTGGCCTTACGTCCTCGATGTGCCCTGTTGCTAGCTGACTCCTGATACTTGGTGGGGCCTTCAATGGTCCCTGTATTGTGTTCGAAGACGTACTGAATGGTAGTAGTCCGGCCCAACGGACTCCAACCTTTCTTCCCTCACCGCTGCCCATGGAATTTTAAGTGCGAAGTTGTGCCTTCTTGGCATGTACTTTGCTGATACTGGGGGCGTGCGATGGGGAGAGAGTCCCTATTTGAGGGGAGAGGAAGGCTCTGAGAATTCGGCCTGCAGCCAAGTTCGCTTCTCGACCTTGCAAGCCTTTACGGTAGATGCCGGTACTTGTCGATCATCTTTGTAACTAAATTCGGCCGCCAGGCCCAACGCATGTTCCTCAGTTCGTAAGGATCGCTCTGTATTGCCGTTAACAGTGATGACCGCTTTGGGGCCAGGCATCTTGAGCTTGAGGTATGCGTAATGAGGGACGGCATTGAAAAGAGTGAATGTTGTCCGGCCGAGCAGGGTATGATAGCCGCTGCGGAAGGGCGCAATGTCGAAGATCAAGTCTTCGCTGCGAAAGTTATCGGGCGAGCCGAACACAACTTCCAGGGTAACGAAGCCTGTGCATCGGGCTTCGACACGTGGAATCACCCCTTTAAAGGTGGTGTTACTGGGTTTAATTCATGACGGGTCTATGCCCATCTTTTTCACCGTATCTGAATAAATCAGGTTGAGGCTACTTCCTTCGTCCATTAGGACTTTTTTGAGGTGATACCCATCGATAATGGGGTCGAGGACAAGTGCGGACGAACCCCCATGATGGATACTGGTTGGGTGATCGTGCCGATCAAAGGTGATCGGATATGCCGACCATGGGTTGTACTTCGAGGCCACGGGCTCTACAGCATAGACCTCTCAAAGGGCATGCTTCCTCTCCTTCTTCGGTATATGGGTGGCGTATATCATGTTTACCGTCTTGACTTCCGGAGGAAATTTCTTTTGATTGCCACCAATCGTACCCCGAGGCTCATCCTCATCCTTGCTTTGAGGGCTCTTGCTTTGATTCTCAGGTGGGCGCTTGCCGACCTGTTTAAACACCCAACAATTGTGGTGTGTGTGGTTGGCGGGCTTCTGTTGGGTCCCGTGGATTTGGCAAGGCATGTCCATTATCTTCTCCAGCAGAGTGGGTCCATCGCGATTGCCTTTAGGAGGCTTATTCCATTGCCCGGGACGGGAGTTGCGGAATCCGGCGTTGACGGTCGTATCATCGGCGTCATTGTTATTGTGTCGACGCTTGTTCTTGTTTCACTTGGGCTTCACGTTGCCATCCCAAACCTCTGAGGTTTTGGGCCCTCCGAGTTGTCGTTGCGTCTTATCATCCAATTGTCTTCACCCGCGCAGAAGTGGGTCATCAAGGAAGTTAGGGCAGACATTGTCCGAGGTTTATCCTGGCCGAGCTGGCGAGCTAGCCATTCATCCGAATATTATGCCTAAAAGAGGTTATTACCTCGGCATCCGGACAATCGACAATCTGGTTCTTCTTGGTTAAGAACCGATTCCAGAATTGTCGTGCAGACTCTCCGGGTTTTTGTATGACGTTACTTAGGTCGGCGGAGTCTTGCGGCCAAACATAGGTTCCTTGGAAGTTAGAGCAGAATGCATCCTCCACGTCTTCCCAGCATCCGATGGAGTTTTCGGGGAGGTTGTTTAGCTAGTGCCGAGATGGCCCCTTGAGTTTAAGGGGGAGGTATTTGATGGCGTGGAGATCATCTCCTCGAGCCATGTGTATGTGGAGGGGTAATTCCTCGATCCATACGGTTGGGTCAGTTGTCCCATCGTAATGTTCGATGTTCACGGGTTTAAACCCGTTCGGGAACTGATGTCGCATATCCTAATCCGTGAAACACAGCGGGTGAGTGGCGCCTCGAATCCGAGCTATGTCGCGCGTGTGATCGGCGTCTATTCTGGCTCGGTTGCGTTCACGGTCTCTGTTATTACCTCGTTCGAGCCATGGTCTGTACCCATCCAGTCTATCGGGTGAGTAGTCTTTGGATCCGTAGATGGATCTTGTATGACCTGCTCTGTGATCTAAGTTGTCACATAGGTCGAACCTGCCATTGGGCTCTAGTGGCTCCTTTCCCCATCCCCGGGGTATTGTCGGCCTATAGCATCGTCAACCGTCCGATCATGCCCGCGAGGAGGGCGGTCTGGCTTGTCGTATGGAGTATGTTTCAGAGATGGAGTATCGGGGAGCTCGAATTGGGGCGGTATTCTTCTTTATGGATAGCTTTTGGACTGGTCCGATAGACTGGCTCCATGTCCTTCCTCAGCTGAGAGGACTCTTGTCCACTAATCATTGAGGTCATCCTGTTCGGCTTTAAGCTGGCATTGCTTAGCTTTCAGGCTGCGTGTTGTCACTATGACCTACTGTCTGAACAGTTCCTGATCTTCATGGCTATCAGGGATGTCCAAGTCATCGGCTGCCGTGATATCCTCCTCTTAGACAGGGGAGGTAGTTATCGTCATTGGAGTCATTGACGTCATCGGGGTTGCTCTGGTCTTCAGGCCTTTCTTGACCCTCTAACAGGTGTTCGTGGATATCAGGGTCACCACGGTCTTCGGGGGTAACTCTGTCCCCGGTGCCGATGATAGCTTTCCTTCCCTTCTTGCCTTTGGACCGCTTATGCGGTTTCCGGCGCCTTGACGGTGCGTCGACCGACTTATCACCGTCATTCTTAGGCGTTTTGTCGCCATTGGGAGTGTCCACCATGTAGACATCATATGTTGAAGTCGCGGCCCATCTTTCGATATTAACAGCGATTGGGGCGCAATCCTCTTCATCCATTTATTCTGTCTCATCGGAGGCATAGTCCAGCATGTCGGTTAAATCTTCGATTGTGGCTATTAGGTGGGTGGTGGGTGGGACGAAAAATTCATCCCGGCATGTACTCTGGCCGATCTGAACAGAGATCGGGGCCGGATAGTCAGAAATTTTCATCGTCGAGATCCGATCTAGAGTTTCATCAAACGCCGAGGGCTCGATCGGACTATACTGTTCGGAACCTTCGGAGTTGACCCCCGATGCGTCCGAACGAGAAGGATGTTCGGCAAGAACAAGTGCCCGGCCTTTCGGCATTGAGGCTGGATCCAGACCAGGATTGGGTGCACCATCGTGGTTGATCCCGCTGGTGTGACCGGAGAAGGAACTCGAGGTTAAAGCCTCAGAGTCTTCAGGCATGGCAAGCGAAGTCGCAAGCCCGGTTAGTGACAAGTTGCCCTGAGTGTCTATGAAGAACTCCAGGTTCCCGAATCTAACCTCTCAATCGGGGTGAAGCTCTCGACTCGGCCTAGATAGCCGGTCGGGTCGGCGTGCAGCACCATGCTGCCGAAGGCAAAGATCTATTTAGGGACGAAAGTGTCCATATTGTAGACCTCTTTGTTGATGACAAGGCAAGACATTGATCCCTTGAGTGCTTAAAGAGGAACTCTCAATGAAAGCACCAATGTCGGTGTCAAAACCGGCGGATCTCGGGTAGGGAGTCCCGAACTGTGAGACTAGAATCGATGGTAACAGGAGACGAAGGGGACACAGATTTACCCAGGTTCGGGCCCTCCCATGGAGGTAATACCCTACGTCCTGCTTGGTTGTATTGATGGTATGGGGGTTACAGAGTTGATCTACCTCGAAATCGAGTAGCTAACTCTAGATGAGTTGTTCTCTGTCTAGAACCGAAAACCCTCCGGCTTATATAGACGCCAAGGGTACCTAGGGTTTACACATGGTAAGTTATACGCCAAAGAGATAAACATGCCTATTTTCTACATCAAACGTGGAGCGCAAGCCGTACTTCCCGAAGCTTCCATCTTGGAGATAAGGTCTTCAATGAATCCTATGTTCGTCAAGTGGTGTTGGAAATATGCCCTAGAGGCAATAAACAAAGTGTTTATTATTATATTTCCTTGTCCATGATAATTGTTTATTATCCATGCTATAATTGTATTGATTGGAAACACATTGCATGTGTGGATATATAGACAACACTTTGTCCCTCGTGTGCCTCTAGTAAACTAGCTCGTTGATCAAAGATGGTCACGGTTTCCTAGCCATTGACATGGGATGTCATTTGATAATGGGATCACATTATTAGGGGAATGATGGGATGGACAAGACCCAAACTATAAACGTAACATATGATCGTGTCAGTTTATTGCTACAATTTTCTTCATGTCAAGTATATGTTCCAATGACCATGAGAACGTGCAACTCACGGACACCGTAGGAGTACCTTGTGTGTATCAAATGTCCAACGTAACTGGGTGACTATAAAGGTGCTCTACAAGTATCTCTGAGGGTGTCTCTTGGGTTCGCATGGATCAACACTGGGATTTGTTACTCCGTGTGACGAAGAGGTATCTCAGGGCCCACTCAGTAATACAACATCACAATAAGCCTTGCAAGCAATGTGACTAAGTGTTAGCCACGGGATGTTGTATTACGGAAACGAGCAAAGAGACTTGCCAGTAACGATATTGAACTAGGTATGGAGATACCGACGATCGAATCTCGGGCAAGTAACATACCGAAGAACAAAGGGAACATCATATGGGATTAACTGAATCCTTGACATAGAGGTTCGACAGATAAAGATGTTCATAGAATATATAAGAATCAATATGGTCATCCAGGTCCCGCTATTGGTTATTGACCATAGAGGTGTCTCGGTCATGTCTATATAGTTCTAGAACCCACAAGGTTTGCACACTTATGGTTTGGTGACGTTTTGGTAGTATAGAGTTATGCATGGTGGTGACCGAAGGTTGTTCGGAGTCCCGGATGAGATCCCAGATGTCACGAGGAGCTCCGGAATGGTCCAGAGGTAAAGATTTATATATAGGAAGTCCTGTTTTGGTCACCTGAAAAGTTTCGGGCTCATCGGTGGTGTACAGGAGTGCTGGGAGGGTACCGGGGGACCATCGGGAGAGGTATTTCGACCCAAGAGGCTACATGGGTTGTGGGAGAAGGAATACCAGCCCTTAGTGGGCTGGCTGAAGGCCCACAGGAAGCCCATGCGGCTAGGGAAGAAAACCCAAGGTGGAAAGAAGGCAAAAGTAGGAAATAAGGAAGGAGTCCTAATCCTACTAGGAGTGGAGGAGGAGGACTCATCCCTCCCACTTCGGCCGAAGCTAGGTGCTAGCCCCTTGGGGGCCAAGCCTCCTCCTCTCCTCCTCCTATATATACTAGAGGTTTGAGGGTTTTTTGGACACAGAAAAACAGCCACGTGCTACCACTCCTCTAGATCGCAGTTTCTCCTCTAGATCGGTTTTCAGCGGTGCTTAGGCGAAGCCCTGCTAGAATTACTCCACCACCATCGCCGCAACACCGGTGCGCTGCTGGAGAACTCGTCTACCTCTACGCTCCCTCTTGCTGGATCAAGAAGGCAGAGATCATCATCAAGACGTACGTGTGCTAAAAGAGGAGGTGTCGTTCGTTCGGCGCTCGATCGGGACAGATCATGATTGGATCGCAGGACGCTCGGCGATGTGGATCGCGAAGACGTTCGACTACATCAACCATGTTTCTTATCGCTTCCTGCTTAGCGATCTAGAAGGGTATGTAGATCCACTCTCCCCTCTCGTTGATGCTCATCTCCTAGATTGATCTTGGTGAAGCGTAGGAATTTTTTTGTTTCCCATGCAACGTTCCCCAATAGTGGTATCAGAGCCAGGTTTATGTGTAGATGAGATCTCGAGTAGAACACAAAGAGATTGTGGGCATTGATGCTTAGATTGCTTCCTCCCTTGGTCGTGTTTTGGTTCAGTGGCATTGTGAGATGAAGCGGCCCGGACCAACCTTACTCGTATGCTCACGAGAGATCGGTTCCATCGACTCACGTGTAACTTTATTGCACAAAATGGATGGCAGGTGTTTGTTTCTCCTACTTTAGTTGGATCGGATTTGACAAAGGTGGTCCTTGAGAAGGTTGAAAAGCAACTTATGTATCACCGTTGTGGTTTTGCATAGGTCAGAATTGTTCTTGCTAGATACATGTAGCAGCCACGTATAACTTGCAACAACAATTAGAGGACGTCTAACTTGTTTTTTGCAGGGTATGTTGTGATGTGATATGGCCAATTACATGATGAGATATATGTAATGTATGAGATGATCATGTTTTGTATAGAATATCACGACTTGCATCTCACTGAGTACGGCAATCGGCAAGAGCCATAGGGTTGTCTTTATTTATTGTATGATCTGTGTGTCAATCATTAAGCGCTATGTAATGCTTTACTTTATCGCTAAACGGTAGCTATAGTATTATGAGCATGGTGGGCACGACAACCCCGATGGCGACAAAATGATGGAGATCATGATGATGGAGATCATGGTGTTGTGCCGGTGACGATGGAGATCATGCCGGTGCTTTCAAGATGGAGATCAAAAGCACAAGTTCATGGCCATATCATGATGAGGACATCCCTACTAATGCTACACCCACAACTCCGACTGCTATACATACAGGACCAATTACTAGAGCTCGCGCACATCAATTGAATTACCAGGTACTTTCGTTTCTTGCAAATCCTTCTAATGTTCATGAACATATGATGCTGCCTAAATTAGATACTTTTGTTTTACTTGTGAATGAAGGACCTGGCATGGACAAGAAGGATGACCATTGGAGCGGGATCAAGCATGGAGAAGAAGGTGCGCGCGCGGGAAAGAACAATGGAGCTTCTAGTGATGATTTTCGCACTTTGAAGCCACCATAATGGGAGCAAGAAGCCTTGGACGAAATATGCATGATGCCACTTTATAAAATTCGTCCCTAGGCTAATATAGGTGTTGCGCCACCTTATTTTTGGGCCAGGCCCATGTAATTTCGAAATACCATATTATAGGCTATTTTTAGAGTCCGTATGTATGGGGAAACTGAGTTAGGGTCGGTTTCGGACCCCTCCTCCAAGGGGCCACGAAATTCCCCTCTATTCCCCCATATATACAGCCCTTAGGGCGTCGTTTTAGGTTTTGGTTTTGTTTAGATTATAAGTTCGCCATAGCTGCAACTTCGCGTTCTTCGTTTGTGTTCCACAACCAGACAAAGGCGTCCCAGAACCCCACTTCATCAATAAAGCTTTCCTCTTATATTCGCAATATCCAGATTGCAATCTTAGTTTCTTGCTTGTTCTTTGTTTGCGTGCAGGAAACAGACCCTCGTGGTCAGGTTGATCGTGCTCCGGCGTGGTCAATAACCTCTCGGAGTTGGTTTAGCGATTGCTAAGGCGCAGCGTCATCACACGTTCGTAGTCGGATCGTCAAAGTCTACTCCACCAAAATGATAGCCATCATCTCATCTAAAGACAGGGACAACTTCGCCTCTATCAAGTGGTATCATATTTCCAGGTTGCTCGGTGAGATTTTATCAGTTTTCGTAGTTTAGATCGCATTTGTTTCTTCATACCTTTAGTCCACAAAAAAGCCACAAAAAAATTAGGGTTAGATCATCATATCCGAACCAATCTGAGCCTTTGCATAGTCTTTTCAGTATTTTGCTTTGTTGAATTTGCGGTTACATCGTCGTGTCGAGTTGCTGGTCTTAGTGTCTAGTCCTTTAGAGTTTCGAGTTCTATTCACAGGTTGTCACGCCGCCAACGCATCGTCTTCATAGTCGCCATATACCACCACCACCATCACCGCTGCTAGATATCACCACCCACTATCCATTGGTGTCCATATATACCACCACCAATCCGAGTCCAGCTCGTTTTAGATTTCGTTTCGAGATCTTTTTGATTTTGGATTCGCGTTTTGCTACCTGCGTAGGTGTCGGGAAAAAAAGTCTAGCACGCTTTCCAGAGCACGTTTTGGCCCAAAAAAAATTCGGCCAAAAATATTTTTTCCTTATCTTGATTTTAGGTTCACCGGAGCATTTTGAGACACTTGCTATCATAGTGATTTTTGTCGAAATTTTTGGTCGTCGCAGCCCCCGGATTGCTCCAGAAAAAAATTGTCCAAAAAAAATTTCGTGCCCATCTTGCTTATATGACGTGGCAAGAGTTTCGAGACACTTGCCATTGTAGTGATTTTTTGAGCAAAAAAAAAGAGGCGCCGACAAAAAAAAATCAAAGTGTGCTCTTCCCTTGATTACGTGTAGCGTCGTGATTTTGTTGGTGCTTTAGGCTCGCGTCTCTAGTACGGATCTAGCCTAGGACCAGCACAGTACCGTCGTTGAGCGTTTATTCAACCTTGCATCTCTGAATTTATTATTGCTAACCCTTTTTGCTACCATATTATAAGCCATCCCAGCTCCACATACATCTACGTCGTGTGTTTGACACCACCTGGCAATCGCTCTATCCAAGCTTTGAGAGTTTTGACTACAACGGTTGCCGATCACCGCCTGCTGCTGGGTAAGAACTGGTAAGAATTTGAGATTCGCTTAAAGGATTTGTGACACACCACCACCACCACCACCACCACGTCCCAGTAGTCCGTAGGTTTCATATTCTTGTGTGTTTCCTATTTGCTAACCATGCCAGGATCACACGACAATGAGATCAACTGGGAGAGCATGACCAACAAAGCGCTATATGATAAATTTCAGCAAATGATGGCTGACCAGGTACAAGACTTCGTGACCAACTTTGGAGAGGCCATGGAGAAGCTAGATGGTTTGGAGAAGACCTTTGACACCAAGATGGACGCCAAGTTCAATGAGGTGCTTGCCCGTCTACCACCACCAGCTGCAGCTCCTATTCCTTTCGAACGACGAGCACGACGTGTGCCTCTCGGCCAAGCCCAACATACTGGTACTGTTGATACTGCTGCTATTTCTATGGCTCGTGCTGCTACTGTCGTTGAGCAGGTTGACGATTATGATGGTGATTACGATGATGAGGGAGAGGTTGCTCCCGATCAGCCTCAGGGGCAACCACCACCGTACGCACCAGGTCGACCACATGGCTACAACCGTAACGGTAGGGCTGCCTCACCCCCTCAGGTACGGGATCATGACCATCTCCCTAAACTTAAATTGAATATTCCGACGTCTGAGGGTAGATATGTTCCTGATATATATCTTACATGGGAGTTAGAAACAGAACAACGTTTTACATGCTTACAATTTCCTGAGGATAGACGTGTTGCTGCTGTTGTTTGTTCATTCACTAGTTTTGCTTGTGTTTGGTGGTCAGAACATTGTAGAATACACCATGCTAATATTCCAACTACTTGGGCTACTTTGAAAACTGCTATGCGTAATCGTTTGGTGCCACCTTATTATCAACGTGAATTGCTTCAAAATTTGCAGCGTTTAAGACAAGGGAAAAATTCTATAGAAGAATATTATCAGGAATTACAAACTGGTATGATTAGATGTGGTATTGTTGAGGAGAATGAAGCTATGCTTGCACGTTTTATGGGTGTATTAAATAGAGAGATTCAGACTATTCTGGAGTATAAGGAGTATAACACTATCACTCGTTTATTTCATCTTGCTTGCAAAGCTGAACGTGAAGTGCAGGATCGACAGGCAATGGCGAGAACTACTTTTTCTGCAGGTCGCACTTCATCATGGATGCCACGTACCTCATCTACTTCCACACGTCCTGTTGCAACACCACCTACTTCAACCTCCAACTCCAACCGCGATACCAGGAAACAGGCTCCTACTCCACCCTCTACGAAGAGCACACCTTCTGGGCCTGCACAGAGCTCTTCTTCATCTATTGCATCCACAGGGCAAACACATGAGGTTATATGCCGTCGTTGCAAGGGTGGAGGTCACTTTGCGAGAGAATGCCCTTCCAAGCGTGTCATGATTGTTACTGAGGATGGTGGATATGCGTCTGCTAGTGATTATGATGAGGAGACTTTGGCTCTCATTGCAAGTCAAGAACACGATGGCGACGATGCAGAACCAGAAACACACTACATGGCTGCTGATTACGCTGACAGGTATGAAAGTGTAGTTGCTCAACGTGTTCTTAATGTGCAGGTTACATAGGCTGAACAAAATCAGAGGCACAACTTATTCCACACAAAGGGAGTTGTGAAGGAGCGTTATGTTCGTGTCATCATCGATGGAGGAAGTTGCAAAAACTTGGCTAGCATGGAGATGGTGGAGAAGCTGTCTCTAACCACCAGACCACATCCTCATCCTTATTACATCCAATGGTTCAACAATAGTGGCAAGGTTAAGGTAACACATACTATTCGTGCGCATTTTAGCATTCCTACATATTCTGATTATGTGGATTGTGATGTGGTACCCATGCAAGCATGTTCTGTTTTACTTGGTAGACCATGGCAGTTTGATAAAAATTCTGTACGCCATGGTAGGACAAATAAGTATACTTTTGTTCATAAGGATCATAATATCACTTTGCTTCCTATGTCTCCCGAACATATTATGAAAGATGACATTGCTAGAGCTAGTAAAGCAAAACAGGACAAACATAAGAGTGAAAATCAGATTGTAGCACAGGAATTTGAGCAACACCATAAGCATAATAAACCATCATCTACTGTTGCATCCGAAATAAAATTGAAGAGTGGATGTTTACTTGCTACTAAATCTGATATTAATGATTTGGATGTTGCTACATCTGTTTGCTATGCTTTTGTATGCAAATAGGTATTATTTTCATTCGAGGACATGCCTCCCTCTTTGCCTCCTGCTGTCATTAACATTTTGCAGGAGTTCGCTAACGTCTTTCCACAAGACGTGCCACCGGGATTACCGCCTATTCGCGGGATTGAGCATCAGATTGACTTAATTCCCGGTGCATCCCTACCCAAACGTGCGCCCTACCGTACGAATCCCGAGGAGACAAAGGAGATTATGCGTCAAGTACAGGAGCTGCTTGACAAAGGTTATATACGTGAATCCCTTAGTCCTTGTGCTGTTCCTATTATTCTAGTTCCTAAAAAGGATGGTACTTCGCACATGTGTGTGGATTGTAGAGGCATTAATAATATTACTATTCGTTATTGTCATCCTATTCGTAGACTAGATGATATGCTTGATGAATTAAGTGGCTCTACAATTTTCTCCAAAGTTGATTTGCATAGTGGATACCATCAAATTCGTATGAAATTGGGAGATGAATGGAAAACAACATTTAAAACTAAGTTTGGATTATATGAGTGGTTAGTCATGCCTTTTGGGTTAACTAATGCACCTAGCACTTTCATGAGATTAATGAACGAGGTTTTACGTGCTTTCATTGGACGATTTGTGGTGTCTATTTTGATGATATATTGATTTTTAGTAGATCTTTGGAGGAACATTTGGAACATTTACGTGTTGTTTTTACTGCGCTACGTGATGCACGTTTCTTTGGTAACCTTGGGAAGTGCACCTTTTGCACCGACCGAGTATCTTTTCTTGGCTATGTTGTTACTCCACAAGGAATTGAAGTTGATAAAGCCAAGATTGAAGCTATTGAGAGTTGGCCGCAGCCCAAAATGGTCACACAAGTAAGGAGTTTTCTTGGCCTCGCTGGTTTCTATAGGCGTTTTGTGAGAGATTCCAGCACCATTGTTGCGCCTCTCAATGAGCTTACAAAGAAGGACGTGCCTTTTTCTTGGGGTACCGCACAGGAAGAAGCCTTCACGGTCTTGAAAGATAAGTTAACACATGCTCCTTTACTCCAACTACCTGATTTTAATAAGACTTTCGAGCTTGAATGTGATGCTAGTGGAATTGGGTTAGGAGGTGTGTTATTACAAGATGGTAAACCTGTTGCGTACTTTTCTGAAAAATTAAGTGGGCCTAGTCTGAATTATTCTACTTATGATAAGGAATTATATGCTCTTGTTTGGACTTTGGAAACATGGCAACATTATTTATGGCCCAAAGAATTTGTTATACATTCTGATCATGAATCTTTGAAACATATTAAAAGTCAAGCAAAACTGAACCGTAGACATGCTAAATGGGTTGAATTCATTGAGACTTTCCCTTATGTCATTAAACACAAGAAGGGTAAAGAAAATGTTATTGCTGATGCTTTGTCTCATCGTTATACTATGCTTTCACAACTTGACTTTAAAATATTTGGTTTGGAGACCATCAAAGATCAATATGTGCATGATGCTGAATTTAGAGACGTGTTACAGAATTGTAAAGAAGGGAGAACATGGAACAAGTTTGTTATTAATGATGGATTTGTGTTCCGTGCTAACAAGCTATGCATTCCAGCTAGCTCCGTTCATCTTTTGTTGTTACAGGAGGCGCACGGAGGAGGATTAATGGGACACTTTGGCGTGAAGAAAACGGAGGACGTACTTTCTACACATTTCTTTTGGCCAAAGATGAGACGGGATGTTGAGCGTTTTGTTTCTCGCTGCACTACATGTCAAAAAGCTAAGTCACGACTCAATCCTCATGGTTTATATATGCCTTTGCCTGTACCTAGTGTTCCTTGGGAGGATATATCTATGGACTTTGTTTTAGGTTTACCTCGAACAAAGAAGGGGAGTGATAGCATATTTTTTGTCGTGGATAGATTTTCCAAAATGGCACACTTTATACCATGTCATAAAGTGATGATGCTGCTCATGTTGCTGATTTGTTCTTTCGTGAAATTATTCGATTGCATGGTGTACCAAATACAATTGTTTCAGATCGTGATGCTAAATTTCTTAGCCATTTTTGGAGATGTTTATGGGCTAAGTTCGGGACTAAACTACTTTTTAGTACTACATGTCATCCCCAAACTGATGGCCAAATTGAAGTAGTCAATAGATCATTGTCTACTATGCTTAGGGCTGTTTTGAAGAATAACCTGAAAATGTGGGAAGAATGCTTGCCTCATATTGAATTTGCTTATAATCGTTCGCTACATTCTACCACTAAGATGTGCCCTTTTGAAGTTGTGTATGGTTTCTTACCTCGTGCACCTATTGATTTGTTGCCTCTTCCATCTTCGGAGAAGGTTAATTTTGATGCTAAAGAACGTGCTGAATTGATATTAAAGATGCATGAGTTAACGAAGGAAAACATTGAGCGTATGAATGCTAAATACAAAATTGCGGGAGATAAGGGTAGAAAACATGTTGTCTTTGCACCTGGAGATCTTGTTTGGTTACATTTGCGTAAGGATAGATTTCCTGATTTGCGCAAGTCAAAGCTAATGCCACGTGCTGATGGTCCTTTTAAGGTGTTAGAGAAAATAAATGATAATGCATATAAACTTGAGCTGCCTGCAGAGTTTGGGGTTAGCCCCACTTTTAACATTGCAGATTTGAAGCCTTATTTGGGTGAGGAAGATGAGCTTCCGTCGAGGACGACTTCAGTTCAAGAAGGGGAGGATGATGAGGACATCCCTACTAATGCTACACCCACAACTCCGACTGCTATACATACAGGACCAATTACTAGAGCTCGCGCACATCAATTGAATTACCAGGTACTTTCGTTTCTTGCAAATCATTCTAATGTTCATGAACATATGATGCTGCCTAAATTAGATACTTTTGTTTTACTTGTGAATGAAGGACCTGGCATGGACAAGAAGGATGACCATTGGAGCGGGATCAAGCATGGAGAAGAAGGTGCGCGCGCGGGAAAGAACAATGGAGCTTCCAGTGATGATTTTTGCACTTTGAAGCCACCATAATGGGAGCAAGAAGCCTTGGACGAAATATGCATGATGCCACTTTATAAAATTCGTCCCTAGGCTAATATAGGTGTTGCGCCACCTTATTTTTGGGCCAGGCCCATGTAATTTCGAAATACCATATTATAGGCTATTTTTAGAGTCCGTATGTATGGGGAAACTGAGTTAGGGTCGGTTTCGGACCCCTCCTCCAAGGGGCCACGAAATTCCCCTCTATTCCCCCATATATACAGCCCTTAGGGCGTCGTTTTAGGTTTGGGTTTTGTTTAGATTATAAGTTCGCCATAGCTGCAACTTCGCGTTCTTCGTTTGTGTTCCACGACCAGACAAAGGCGTCCCAAAACCCCACTTCATCAATAAAGCTTTCCTCTTCTATTCGCAGTATCCAGATTGCAATCTTAGTTTCTTGCTTGTTCTTCGTTTGCGTGCAGGAAACAGACCCTCGTGGTCAGGTTGATCGTGCTCCGGCGTGGTCAATAACCTCTCGGAGTTGGTTTAGCGATTGCTAAGGCGCAGCATCATCACACGTTCGTAGTCGGATCGTCAAAGTCTACTCCACCAAAACGATAGCCATCATCTCATCGAAAGACAGGGACAACTTCGCCTCTATCATATCATGTCACTTATGATTTGCATGTGATGTTAATCTTTTTATGCACCTTGTTTTGCTTAGGATGACGGTAGCATTATAAGGTGATCCCTCACTTAAATTTCAAGGTAAAATTGTGTTCTCCCCGAGTGTGCACCGTTGCGAAAGTTCGTCGTGTCGAGACACCACGTGATGATCGGGTGTGATAGACTCTACGTTCACATACAACGTGTGCAAGCTACTGTTGCACGTGCAGTACACTCGGGTTAAACTTGACGAGCCTAGCATGTACAGACATGGCCTCGTAACACAACAGACCGAAAGGTCGAACATGAGTCATATAGTAGATATGATCAACATGAGGATGTTCACTATTGAAACCACCTCAACTCACGTGATGATCGGACTTTAGTTGGTGAATTTGGATCATGTATCACTCAGATGACCTGAGGGATGTCAATTTGAGTGGTAGCTTTAGTCATTTGATTAACTAAACTCATAATCTTGAACAATAGTCTTAGTAACCTTTGCTTATTTATATTGTAGATCAATGGCTCGCGCAGTAGCACCCCTGAATTTTAATGCGTTCCTAGAGAAAGCTAAGTTGAAAGATGATGGAAGTAACTTTGTGGACTGGGCCCATAATCTGAGGATTATCCTCACGGCTTCCCAAAATGCATATGTCCTTGATGCACCGCTTGGTAACCAACCCGCAGACATGTCATCCGAAGACGTTAAGAACACTTGGGAGGCACGTTTTAGAGATTACTCAATAGTTCACTGTGTAGTATTGTCTGGCTTAGAAGTGGGACTTCAAATACATTTTGAACGTCATGGAGAATATGAGATGTTCCAGGAGTTGGAGTTTATCTTTAAGAAGAATGCCCGGATCGAGAGGTATGAGACCTCCGATAAGTTCTACGCTTGCAAAATGGAGGAGAATGGGTCTATCACTAAACATATACTAAGAATGTCTGGGTATTCGACTCGTCTCGCGGAGTTAGGGATGCCCCTTCCGCCAGAGGCAATCACTGACAGAGTTCTTCAGTCATTGTCACCAAGCTACAAGAGCTTCATGTTGAATATAACACGCACGGGATGAACAATTCAGTCGTCGAGCTGTTTGCGATGCTAAAAGTCGCTGAGTCTGAAATCTAGAAAGAACATCAAGTGTTGATGGTCAATAAAACCACTAGTTTCAAGAAGAATGGCAAGGGCAAGAAGAGTAACTCCAAGAAGGGTAGCAAAGCAATTGCTCCTCCCGTGAAGAAACCAAAGGCTAGACCCAAGCCAGAAACTGAGTGCTTTCATTGCAAGGGAACTGGTCACTGGAAGCGGAACTGCCCCCAGTATTTGGCTGACAAGAAGGCGGTAAACAACAAACAAGGTATATATGATATACATGTTATTGATGTGTACCTTACTAGCTCTTGTTGTAGTGCCTGGGTATTTGATACTGGTTTGGTTGCTCACATTTGCAACTCAAAATAGGAACTACGGAATAGACGAAGGCTGGCGAAGGATGAAGTGACGATGCATGGGAAATGGTTCCAAGGTTGATGTGATCGCCGCCGGCACGCTCTCTCTTCGATTACCATCGGTATTAGTGATGAACCTGAATAATTGTTATTTAGTGCCTGCGTTAAGCATGAACATTATATATGGATCTTGTTTATTGCGAGAAAGTTACTCATTTAAATCAGATAATAATGGTTGTTCTATTTATATGAGTAATATATTTTATGGTCATGCACCCAATGTGAGGGTTTTATTCATATTGAATCTTGATAGTGATGATACACATGTTCATAACATTGATGTCAAAAGATGTAGAGTTGATAGTGATAATACCACTTTCTTGTGGCACGGCCGTTTAGGTCATATTGGTGTAAAATGCATGAAGAAGCTCCATGCTGATGGACTTTTGGAGTCACTTGATTTTGAATCACTTGACACATGTGAACCATGCCTCATGGGCAAGATGACTAAAACGCCGTTCTCTGGAACAATGGAACGGGCAAGTGACTTGTTGGAAATCATACATACTGATGTGTGAGGTCCAATGAATGTTGCGGCACACGTTGGATATCTTTATTTTGTCACCTTCACTAATGACTACAGTAGATATGGGTATATTTACTTAATGAAACACAAGTCTGAAACGTTTGAAAAGTTCAAGCAATTTCCGAGTGAAGTTGAGAATCATCATAACAAGAAGATTAAATTCTTGAGATCTGGTCGAGGTGGAGAATATCTGAGTTATGAGTTTGGCAGTCACTTAAGACAGTGTGGAATTGTTTCACAATTGACATCGCCTGGAACACCACAGCGTAATGGTGTGTCCGAACATCATAATTGAACCTTATTAGATATGGTGTGTTCTATGATGCATCTTGCCGATTTGCCACTATTGGTTTCGGGATATGCATTAGAGATAGCTGCATTCACTTTAAATAGGGCACCATCGAAATCCGTTGAGTTGACGCCATATGAACCGTAGTTTGGCAAGAAGCCAAAGTTGTCGTTTCATAAAGTTTGGGGATGTGATGCTTATGTCAAAAAGATTCATCCTGAAAAGCTAGAACCCAGACTGGAGAAATGCGTCTTCATAGGATACCCGAAAGAGACAGTTGGGTATACCTTGTATCTCAGATCCGAAGGTAAAGTGTTTGTCGCTAAGAACGGAACATTTCTTGAGAAAGAGTTTCTCTCAAAATAATTGAGTGGGAGGAAAATAGAACTTCATGAGGTTATTGAACCTTTACTTCAACCAGAGAGTAGCGCGGCGCAGAAAGATGTTTATGTGGAGCCTACGACAGTTGAAGAGGAAGTTAATATGATGATAATGAAGCTTCAGATCAAGTTACTATTGAACCTCGTAGGTCGAAAAGGGCGCGTACTGCTTCTGAGTGGTACGGCAACCCTGTCTTGGAGGTCATGTTGTTGGACAACAATGAACCTACGAGTTATGGAGGAGCAATGATGTGCCCAGATTCCGAGAAATGGTTAGAAGCCATGAAATCCAAGATGGGATCCATGTATGAAAACAAAGTATGCACTTTGGAAGTATTACCTGAAGGGCGAAAGGCCATTCATAACAAATGGATCTTTAAGAAGAAGACAGATACAGACGGTAATATCACCGTCTATAAAGCTTGACTTGTGGCAAAGGGTTTTTCACAAGTTCAAGGAGTTGACTATGATGAGACCTTCTCACCCATAGCATGCTTAAGTCCGTCAGAATCATGTTAGCAATAGCTGCATATTTCGACTATGAAATTTGGCAGATGGATGTCAAAACAATGTTTCTCAACGGTTTCCTTGAGGAAGAGTTGTATATGATGCAACCAGAAGGTTTTGTCGATGCATAGAATGCTGACAAAGTTTGCAAACTCCAGCGATCCATTTATGGACTGGTGCAAGCATCTCGGAGTTGGAATAAGCGCTTTGATGAGGTGATCAAAGTGTTTGAGTTTATACAAGTTTATGGAGAAGCTTGTATTTACAAGAAAGTGAGCGGGAGCTCTATACCATTTCTAATATTATATGTGGATGACATATTGCTGATTGGAAACAACATAGAAATGCTAGAAAGCATGAAGGAATATTTGAACAAGAGTTTTTCAATCAAGGACCTGGGAGAAGCTGCTTTCATATTAGGCATTAAGATCTATAGAGATAGATCGAGATGCTTGATAGCACTTTCACAAAAGCACATACCTTGATAAAGTTTTGAAGAAGTTCAAAATGGATCGGTCCAAGAAGGGGTTCTTGCCTTTGTTACAAGGTGTGAAGTTGAGTAAGACTCAATGCCTAGTAACTGCAGAGGATAGAGAGAAGATGAGCGTCGTCCCCTATTCTTTGCCATAAGTATGGCCAGAAGGTTTCAAAGTGATTCTGGAATGGAGCACCGGACGGCGGTCAAGAATATCCTTAAGTACCTAAAAAGTACTATGGAAATGTTTCTCGTTTATGGAGGTGATCAAGAGCTCGTCGTAAAGGGTTACGTCGATGCAAGCTTTGACACTGATCCGGATAACTCTAAGTCGCAAACTGGATACGTATTTATTCTCAATGGGGGAGCGGTAAGCTGGAGCAGTTCCAAGCAAAGCGTGGAAGCACATGCGAAATGGAGTACATCGCAGCCTCGGAGGCAGCGAAGGAAGGTGTCTGGATGAAGCAGTTCATGACAGATCTTGGAGTAGTGCCCAGTGCACTGAATCCAATGACTCTGTTCTGTGACAACACTGGTGCCATTGCACTGGCCAAGGAACCAAGGTTTCACAAGAGGACCAGACACATAAAGCGACGCTTCAATTCCATCCGCGATTACATCAAGGAGAAGGACATAAATATTTGCAAACTGCACACGAATCTGAATGTTGCAGATCCGTTGACTAAACCTCTTCCAAGGGCTAAACGTGATCATTACCAGAACTGCATGGGCGTTCGATTCATTACAATGTAAATCACGTAGTGATGTGAACTAGATGATTGACCTTAGTACAAGTGGGAGACTGTTGGAAATATGCCCAGGAGGCAATAAATAAAGTGTTTATTATTATATTTCCTTGTTCATGATAATTGTTTATTATCCATGCTATAATTGTATTGATTGGAAACACATTGCATGTGTGGATATATAGAAAACCCTTTGTCCCTAGTGTGCCTCTAGTAAACTAGCTCGTTGATCAAAGATGCTCAAGGTTTCCTAGCCATTGACATGGCATGTCATTTGATAATGGGATCACATCATTAGGAGAATGATGGGATGGACGAGATCCAAACTATAAACGTAGCACATTATCGGGTAAGTTTATTGCTACAGTTTTCTGCATGTCAAGTATATGTTCCTATGAACATGAGATCATGCAACTCACGGACACCGGAGTAGTGCCTTGTGTGTATCAAACGTAGGAACGTAAGTGGGTGACTATAAAGGTGCTCTACAGGAATCTCCGAGTGTGTCTGCTGGGTTGGCATGGACCAACACTGGGATTTGTTATCTCCGTGTAACGGAGAGGTATCTCAGGGCCCACTCGGTAATACAACATCACAATAAGCCTTGCAAGCAATGTGACTAAGTGTTAGCCACGGGATCCTGTATTACGGAAACGAGTAAAGAGACTTGCCGGTAACGAGATTGAACTAGGTATGGAGATACCAACGATCAAATCTCGGGCAAGTAACATACCGAAGAACAAAGGGAACATCATACGGGATTAACTGAATCCTTGACATAGAGGTTTGACCGATAAAGATCTTCGTAGAATATGTAGGAATAAATATGGGCGTCTAGTTCCCGCTATTGGTTATTGACCATAGAGGTGTCTCGGTCATGTCTACATAGTTCTCGAACCCGCGGGGTCTGCACACTTAAGGTTTGGTGACGTTTTGGTAGTATAGAGTTATGCATGGTGGTGACCGAAGGTTCTTTGGAGTCCCGGATGAGATCCCGGACGTCACGAGGAGCTCCGGAATAGTCCGTAGGTAAAGATTGATATATAGAAGTCCTGTTTTAGTCACTGGAAAAGTTTCGGCCTCATCGGTAGTGTACCGGGAGTGCCTGGAGGGTACCGGGGGACCATAGGGAGGGGTATTTGGACCCAAAAGGCTACATGGGCTGTGGGAGAAGGAATACCAGCCCTTAGTGGGCTGGCCGAAGGCCCACAGGAAGC
Organism: Hordeum marinum; assembly: GCA_022496015.1. Taxonomy (NCBI): domain Eukaryota; kingdom Viridiplantae; phylum Streptophyta; class Magnoliopsida; order Poales; family Poaceae; genus Hordeum; species Hordeum marinum. The sequence goes on along the minus strand of CM039672.1, from coordinate 137,322,206 downwards.
CCATGTGGCTAGGGAAGAAAACCCAAGGTGGAAAGAAGGCAAAAGTGGGAAATAAGGAAGGAGTCCTAATCCTACTAGGAGTGGAGGAGGAGGACTCCTCCCTCCCACTTCGGTCGAAGCTAGGGGCTGGCCCCTTGGGGGCCAAGCCTCCTCCTCCTCCCCTCCTCCTATATATACTAGAGGTTTGAGGGGTTTTAGGACACAGAAAAACAGCCACGTGCTACCTCTCCTCTAGATCGTAGTTTCTCCTCTAGATCGGTTTTCAGCGGTGCTTAGGAGAAGCCCTGCTGGAATTACTCCACCACCATCGCCGCAACATTGTCGTGCTGCCAGAGAACTCGTCTACCTCTCCGCTCCCTCTTGCTGGATCAAGAAGGCAGAGATCACCATCAAGCCGTACGTGTAATGAACGCGGAGGTGTCGTCCGTTCGGCGCTATATCGGGACGGATCGTGATTGGATCACGGGACGCTCGGCGATTTGGATCGCAAAGACGTTCGACTACATCAATCATGTTTCTTAACGCTTCCTCCTTAGCAATCTACAATGGTATGTAGATACACTCTCCCGTCTCGCAGATGCTCATCTCCTAGATTGATCTTGGTGAAGCGTAGGAAATTTTTTGTTTCCCATGCAACATTCCCCAATAGTGGTATCAGAGCCAGGTTTATGTAGATGAGATCTCGAGTAGAACACAAAGAGATTGTGGGAGGTTATTCTTAGATTGCTTCCTCCCTTGGTCATGTTTTGGTTCAGCGGTATTGTGGGATGAAGCGGCCCAGACCAACCTTACTCGTACGCTTACGAGAGACCGGTTCCATCGACTCACGTGTAACTTTATTGCACAAAGATGGTTGTTGGGTGTCTGTTTCTCCTACTTTAGTTGGATCGGATTCGACAAAGGCGGTCCTTGAGAAGGTTGAAAAGCAACTTATGTATCACCATTGTGGTTTTGCGTAGGTGAGAATTGTTCTTGCTAGATACCCGTAGCAGCCACGTAAAACCTGCAACAACACTTAGAGGACGTCTAACTTCTTTTTGCAGGGTATGTTGTGATATGATATGGCCAATTACATGATGAGATATATGTAATGTATGAGATGATCATGTGTTGTATAGAATATCATGACTTGCATGTTGATGAGTACGGCAACCGGCAGGAGCCATAGGGTTGTCTTTATTTATTGTATGACATGCGTGTCAATCATTAAGCTATCGCTAAACGATAGCTATAGTAGTATGAGCATGGTGGGCGCGACAACCCCGATGGCGACACGATGATGGAGATCATGGTGTTGTGCGGGTGACGATGGAGATCTTGTCAGTGCTTTCAAGATGGAGATCAAAAGCACAAGTTCATGGCCGTATCATGTCACTTATGATTTGCATGTGATGTTAATCCTTTTATGAAACTTGTTTCTCTTAGGATGACGGTAGCATTATAAGGTGATCCATCACTTAGATTTCGAGGTAAAATTGTGTTCACCCCGAGTGTGCACCGTTGCGAAAGTTCGTCGTGTCGAGACACCACGTGATGATCGGGTCTGATAGACTCTACATTCACATACAACGTGTGCAAGCTAGTGTTGCACGTGCAGAACACTCGGGTTAAACTTGACGAGCCTAGCATGTACAGACATGGCCTCGTAACACAAGAGACCGAAAGGTCGAACATGAGTCATATAGTAGATATGATCAACATGATGATGTTCACCATTGAAACCACCTCAACTCACGTGATGATCGGACTTTAGTTGGTGAATTTGGATCATGTATCACTCAGATAACCTGAGGGATGTCAATTTGAGTGGGAGCTTTAGTAATTTGATTAACTAAACTCATAATCTTGAACAATAGTCTTAGTAACCTTTGCTTATTTATGTTGTAGATCAATGGTTCGCACAGTAGCACCCCTGAATTTTAATGCATTCCTAGAGAAAGCTAAGTTGAAAGATGATGGAAGTAACTTTGTCGACTGGGCCCGTAATCTGAGGATTATCCTCACGGCTTCCCAGAAGACATATGTCCTTGACGCACCGCTTGGTAACCAACCCGCAGACATGTCATCTGAAGACGTTAAGAACACTTGGGAGACACGTTCTGGAGATTACTCAATAGTTCACTGTGCAATATTTTATGGCTTAGAACTGGGACTTCAAAGACGTTCTGAACGTCATGGAGCATATGAGATGTTCCAGCAGTTGGATTTTATCTTTAAGAAGAATGCCCGGATTGAGAGGTATGAGACCTCCGATAAGTTCTACGCTTTCAAAATGGAGGAGAACGGGTCTATCATTGAACATATACTCAGAATGTCTCGGTATTCGACTCGTCTGGCGGAGTTAGGGATGCCCCTTCCACCAGAGGCAATCACTGACAGAGTTCTTCAATCATTGCCACCAAGCTATAAGAGCTTCATGATGAACTATAGCATGCACGGGATGAACAAGTCAGTCACCGAGCTATTTGCGATGCTAAAAGTCGTTGAGTCTGAAATCCAGAAAGAACATCAAGTGTTGATGGTCAATAAAACCACTAGTTTCAAGAAGAATGGCAAGGGCAAGAAGGGTAACTCCAAGAAGGGTGGCACAATAGTTGCTCCTCCCATGAAGAAACCCAAGGCTGGACCCAAGCCAGAAACTGAGTTCTTTCATTGCAAGGGAACTAGTCACTGGAAGCAGAACTGCCCCAAGTATCTGGCTGACAAGAAGGCGGTCAACAACAAACAAGGTATATATGATATACATGTTATTGATGTGTACCTTACTAGCTCTTGTTGTAGTGCCTGGGTATTTGATACCGGTTCGGTTTCTCACATTTGCAACTCAAAATAGGAACTACGGAATAGACGAAGGCTAGCGAAGGACGAAGTGACGATGCGCGTGGGAAATGGTTCCAAGGTTGACGTGATCGCCGTCAGCATGCTCTCGCTTCGATTACCATCGGGATTAGTGATGAACCTGAATAATTGTTATTTAGTGCCTGCGTTGAGCATGAACATTATATCTGGATCTTGTTTATTGCTGGACGGTTACTCATTTAAATCAGAGAATATTGGTTGTTCTATTTATATGAATAATATCTTTTATGGTCATGCACCCAATGTGAGGGGTTTATTCATATTGAATCTTGATAGTGATGATACACATGTTCATAACATTGATGCCAAAAGATGTAGAGTTGATAGTGATAATACCACTTTCTTGTGGCACTGTCGTTTAGGTCATATTGGTGTGAAATGCATGAAGAAGCTCCATGATGATGGATTTTTGGAGTCACTTGATTTTGAATCACTTGACACATGTGAACCATGCCTCATGGGCAAGATGACTAAAACACCGTTCTCTGGAACAATGGAACGGGCAAGTGACTTGTTGGAAATCATACATACTGATGTGTGTGGTCCAGTGAATGTTGTGGCACGCGGTGGATATCGTTATTTTCTCACCTTCACTGATGACTTAAGTAGATATGGGTATACTTAATGAAACACAAGTCTAAAACATTTGAAAAGTTCAAGCAATTTTAGTGTGAAGTTGAAAATCATCGTAAAAAGAAGATTAAATTCCTGAGATCTGATCGAGCAGGAGAATGTCTGAGTTATGAGTTTGGCAGTCACTTAAGACAGTGTGGAATTGTTTCACAATTGACACCGGCTAGAACACCACAGCGTAATGGTGTGTCCGAATGTCGTAATCGAACCTTATTAGATATGGTGTGTTCTATGATGTCTCTTGCCGATTTGCCACTATTGTTTTGGGGTTATGCATCAGAAACAGCTGCATTCAATTTAAATAGGACACCATCGAAATCCATTGAGACGACGCCATATGAATTGTGGTTTGGCAAGAAGCCAAAGTTGTCGTTTCTTAAAGTTTGGGGATGTGATGCTTATGTCAAAAAGCTTCAACCTGAAAAGCTGGAACCCAAAGCGGAGAAATGCGTCTTCATAGGATACGCAAAAGAGACGGGTGGGTATACCTTCCATCTCAGATCCAAAGTCGAAGTGTTTGTCGCTAAGAATGGAACATTTCTTGAGAAAGTGTTTCTCTCGAAAGAATTGAGTGGGAGGAAAATAGAACTTGATGAGCTTATTGAACCTTTACTTCAACCAGAGAGTAGCACAGTGCAGAAAGATGTTTCTGTGGAGCCTACGACAGTTGAAGAGGAAGTTAATGATGATGATCATGAAGCTTCGGATCAAGTTACTATTGAACCTCGTAGGTCGACAAGGGCGCGTACTGCTCCTGAGTGGTACATCAACCCTGTCTTGGAGGTCATGCTGTTAGACAACAATGAACCTACGAGCTATGGAGGAGCGATGATGGGCCTGGACTACGAAAAATGGTAAGAGGCCATGAAATCTGAGATGGGATTCATGTATGAAAACAATGTATGGACTTTGGAAGTATTACCTGAAGGGCGAAAGGTCATTCAGAACAAATGGATCTTTAAGAAGAAGACGGACGCGGATGGTAATATCACCGTCTATAAAGCTCAACTTGTGGCAAAGGGTTTTTCACAAGTTCAAGGAGTTGACTATGATGAGACCTTCTCACCCGTAGCGATGCTTAAGTCCATCAGAATCATGTTAGCAATAGTTGCGTATTTTGACTATGAAATTTGGTAGATGGATGTCAAAACAGCGTTCTTCAACGGTTTCCTTGAGCAAGAGTTTTATATGATGCAGACAGAAGGTTCTATTGATCTAGAGAATGCTGACAAAGTTTGCAAACTCCAGCGATCCATTTATGGACTGGTGCAACCATCTCGGAGTTGGAATACGTGCTTTGATGAGGTGATCATGGCATTTGAGTTTATACAAGTTTATGGAGAAGCTTGTATTTACAAGAAAGTGAGTGGGATCTCTATAGCGTTTCTAATATTATATGTGGATGACATATTGTTGATTCGAAACAATATAGAAATGCTGGAAAGCGTGAAGGAATATTTGAACAAGAGTTTTTCAATGAAGGACCTGGGAGAAGCTGCTTTCATATTAGGCATTAAGATCTATAGAGATAGATCGAGACGCTTGATATCACTTTCACAAAGCACATACCTTGATAAAGTTTTGAAGAAGTTCAAAATGGATCAGTCCAAGAAGGGGTTCTTGCCTGTGTTACAAGGTGTGAAGTTGAGTAAGACTCAATGCCCAATGACTGCAAAAGATAGAGAGAAGATGAGTGTCATCCCCTATGCTTCAGCCATAGGCTCTATCATGTATGAAATGTTGTGCACAAGACCCGGTGTCAGCCTTGCCATAAGTATAGCCAGAATGTTTCAAACTGATCTTGGAATGCAGCACTAGACGGTGGTCAAGAATATCCTTAAGTACCTGAAAAGGACTAAGGAAATGTTTCTCGTTTATGGAGGTGATCAAGAGCTCGTCGTAAAGGGTTACGTCGATGCAAGCTTTGACACAAATCCAGATGACTCTAAGTCGCAAACCGGATACGTATTTATTCTCAATGGGGGAGCGGTAACCTGGTGCAGTTCCAACAAAGCGTGGTAGCTGATTATACATGCGAAGCGGAGTACATCACAGCCTCGGAGGCAGCGAAGGAAGGTGTCTGGATGAAGCAGTTCATGACAGATCTTGGAGTAGTGCCCAGTGCACTGAATCCAATGACTTTGTTTTGTGACAACACTAGTGCCATTGCTCTGGCCAAGGAACCAAGGTTTCACAAGAGGACCCGACACATAAAGCGACGCTTCAATTCCATCCGTGATTACATCGAGGAGAAGGACATAAATATTTGCAAAGTGCACACGGATCTGAATGTTGCAGACCCATTAACTAAACCTCTTCCAAGGGCTAAACATGATCAACACCAGAACTGCTGTTCGATTATTGACTCTAGTGCAAGTGGGAGACTGTTGGAAATATGCCCTAGAGGCAATAAATAAAGTGTTTATTATTATATTTCCTTGTTCATGATAATTGTTTATTATCCATGCTATAATTGTATTGATTGGAAACACATTGCATGTGTGGATATATAGACAACACTTTGTACCTAGTGTGCCTCTAGTAAACTAGCTCGTTGATCAAAGATGGTCAAGGTTTCCTAGCCATTCACATGGGATGTCATTTGATAACGAGATCAAGTCATTAGGAGAATGATGGGATGGACAAGACCCAAACTATAAACGTAGCATATGATCGTGTCAATTTATTGCTCCAGTTTTCTGCATGTCAAGTATATGTTCCTATGACCATGAGATCATGCAACTCATGGACACCGAAGGAGTGCCTTGTGTGTATCAAACGTCGCAACGTAACTAGGTGACTATAAATATGCTCTACGGGTATCTCCGAGGGTGTTTGTTGGGTTGGCATGGATCAACACTGGATTTGTTACTCCGTGTGATGGAGAGGTATCTCAGGGACCACTCGGTAATACAACATCACAATAAGCCTTGCAAGCAATGTGACTAAGTGTTAGCCATGGGATCTTGTATTACGGAAATGAGTAAAGAGACTTTCCGGTAACGAGATTGAACTAGGTATGGAGATACCGACGATCGAATCTCGGGCAAGTAACATACCGAAGAACAAAGGGAACATCATACAAGATTAACTGAATCCTTGACATAGAGGTTCGACCGATAAAGATCATCATAGAATATGTAGGAATCAACATGGGAATCCAGGTCCCGCTATTGGTTATTGACTGTAGAGGTGTCTCGGTCATGTCTACATAGTTCTCGAACTCGCAGGGTCTGCACACTTAAGGTTTGGTGACGTTTCGGTAGTATAGAGTTATGCATGGTGGTGACCGAAGGTTGTTCAGAGTCCTGGATGAGATCCCGGACGTCACGAGGAGCTCTGAAATTGTCCAGAGGTAAAGATTGATATATAGGAAGTCCTGTTTTGGTCACCAGAAAAGTTTTGGGCTATCGGTAGTGTACCAAGAGTGCCGGGAGGGTACCGGGGGACCATCGGGAGGGGTATTTCGACCCAAGAGGCTACATGGGCTGTGGGAGAAGGAATATCAGCACTTAGTGGGCTGGCCGAAGGCCCACGGGAAGCCCATGCGGCTAGGGAAAAAAACCAAGGTGGAAAGAAGGCAAAAGTAGGAAATAAGGAAGGAGTCCTAATCCTACTAGGAGTGGAGGAGGAGGAGGACTCCCTCCCACTTTGGCCGAAGCTAGGTGCTGGCCCCTTGGGGTCCAAGCTTCCTCCTAGCCTCCTCCTATATATACTAGAGGTTTGAGGGTTTTTTGGACACAGAAAAACAGCCAAGTGCTACCTCTCCTCTAGATCATAGTTTCTCCTCTAGATCGGTTGTCAGCGGTGCTTGGGCGAAGCCCTGCTGGAATTACTCCACCACCATCGCCACAACACCGTTGCGCTGCCGGAGAACTCATCTACCTCTCTACTCCCTCTTGCTGGATCAAGAAGGCGGAGATCGTCATCAAGCCATACGTGTGCTGATCGCGGAAGTGCCGTCCGTTCAGTGCTAGATCGGGATGGATCGTGATTGGATCGCGGGACGCTCGGCGATTTGGATCGCGAAGACGTTCGACTACATCAACCGCGTTTATTAACGCTTCCCGCTTAGAGATTTACGAGGGTATGTAGATCCACTCTCCCCTCTCGTAGATGCTCATCTCCTAGATTGATCTTGGTGAAGCGTAGGAAATTTTTTGTTTCCCATGCAACGTTCCCCAACAAGTGGCCCATATAGTCTGGCCCATAGAGATAGGTCGGCCTCCCAAGGACCCCTTAATCCAGGACTCCCTCAAGTGTCAAGGACTTAACCGATATGCCAGACTACACCTCCGAGGAGGCAGAAGACATGGATGAAGAGGATTGCGCTCCCACTCTGTCAACACCGGTCGATGGACTGCAACCTCCACCTACAACATCTACATGGTGGATACTCTAGCCAATAACGGTGAGCACACCCCTGCAAACAATGGTGATAAATCGGGTGAGGCACTGTCAAGGCGCCGGAAACCGTGTAAACAATTGAAGACAAAAAAGGGAAGGGAAGCTATTGCTGGCAACGGGGAAAGCGATACCCCGAAGACCTCGGCGATCCCGATACCCCCAAGGAGTCGTTAGAGGACCAAGAGAGGACGAAGTGCCAGTGTGACCCTGAGGATCCAAATGATTCCGAGGATGAAAACTACCTCCCCTTGTAGAGGACGAGGATAGCCCAAAAGCCGAAGACTTCTCCGTCCCAGAAAACCTTGAGGATCAGGAACGGTTTAGGCAACAACTTATAGCCATTATCCGAAGCCTGAAGGCAAAAGAACGACAACTTAAGGCTGAGCAATATAACCTCAATGATAGATGGACGAGGATCCTATCAGCTGAGGAAGGATACAGTACCGGTCTATTGGACCAACCCAAGATCTATCCACGCTGACGGCTGCTGCCACAATTCGATGACGAGCTTACTAATACGCCGTATCCAAAGCATAATCCATACGACCATCCGGACTGCCCTCCCCGAGGATGAGATAGTATGGCTGACGACACTAATTATAGGCCGATGATACCCCGCAGAAGTGGAAAGGGGCCTATAGAGCCTGATGACAGGTTTGACCCGCGACACGACCTGGACTATAGAACAGGTCGTACAAGATCTATCTATGGATCCAGGGGTACTCCCCCAATGGATCCTTGGCTCGACAGCAACAATAGAGGTCGGGAACGAAACCGAGCCAGAAGAGATGCCGACTACCAGCGTGACATAGCCCGGGTTAGAGGCGCCACTCACTCATTGTGCTTCACCGATGAGGTGATGCAGCATTAGTTCCCGGAAGGGTTTAAACCCGTGGACATAGAGCAATACGATGGAACGACTGACCCAATAGTGTGGATCGAGGATTTCCTCCTCCACATCCACATGGCACGAGGAGATAATCTCCACGCCATCAAATACCTACCCCTAAAACTCAAGGCGCCAGCTCGACACTGGTTAAACAGACTCGCCAAAAATTCTATCGGGTGCTGGGAAGATCTAGAGGATGCATTCAGATCTAACTTCCAAGGCACCTATGTACGGCCACTGGACTCCTCTGACCTAAGCAATGTCATCCAGAAGGCAGGAGAGTCTGCTCAGCAATTCTAGAATAGGTTCTTGACCAAGAAAAACCATATCATTGATTGCCCGGATGCCGAGGCAATAGCCTATTTCAGGCACAATATTCGGGATGAATGGCTGGCCCACCAGTTCGGTCAAGACAAACCTAGGACAATGCCCGCCCTTACATCACTCATGACTCGCATTTGCGTGGGCAAGGATAACTAGCTAGCTAGACAGAGTCACAACCCCAAAGACTCTGGAACTTCGAAGTTTGGGATGGAAACGGGAAACCGCGATGCAACAAAAATAAGTGCCCACACAGCAATAGTGATGCCGACGACATGGCTGTTAATGTCGATTTCCGCAATCCCCGACCCGACAGCAGAAGAAGCCTCCCGAAGGCAATCGTGACTGACCTACCCCGCAGGATAAAATCATGGAGAGGCCTTTCCAGATCCATGGCACTCAAGACAAGCCCGCTAACCACACCAACTGTAACTGTTGGGTGTTCAAGCAGGCTAGCAAACTCGCAGCCAAGGAGCTAGGCAAGGGCCCACGCAGCGAGGACGATGATGAGACATGCATCCCGATCAATGGTGGACAAAAATAGTTCCCTCCAAAGGTAAAAACAGTGAATATGATATATGCCACTCACATACCCCAAAATAAGAGGAAGCGCGCCCTTCGAGAGGTCTACGTCATAGAGCCTGAAGCCCCAAAGTATAACCCATGGTCGGCGTACCACCTTCGGTCGGCGCGACCACCCGACCAATATCCGTCATGGGGGTTCAGACGCCCTCGTCCTACACCCCATTATCATTGGGTATCACCTCACTAAAGTCCTAATGGAAGGAGGAAGTAGCCTCAATCTAATTTACTCAGACACCGTGAAAAAGATGGGTATAGATCCATCAAGGATCAAACCTAACAACACTACCTTTAAAGGAGTTATCCCAGGCGTCGAAGCCCGGTGCACGGGCTCTCTGAGCCTCGACATAGTGTTTGGTTCGCCCGATAACTTCCGTAGCGAGGACTTGATCTTCGACATTGTACCTTTCTACATCGATTATCATGCCCTTCTAGGTCGTACATCGTTCACTCGCTTTAATGTCGTCCGACACTATGCATACCTAAAGCTCAAGATGCCCGGGCCCAATGGGGTCATTATTGACAAAGGCAACAAAGAACATTCCCTCCGAACTAAGTAACATGCATTGGCCCTCACAGACGAATTCCAATATGATAATGATTGGCAAATGCCGAAATCTGCCATAAAGGCACGTAAGGTTGACAAGCGAGCTCGGTTTCAGCCTGAAATCCCAGAAGCTTCTTCTCTTAGGGACACACTCCCCATTGGACAGCCCTAATGCCAGCAAAACACATGCCAAGAAGGCACAACTTTGCACTCAAGATTCCATTGGCAGCGGTGGGGAACAACTATTAACGCATAAGTGTTCGGCTGGACCGAACTACTACCAATACGTGTCTTCGGACATACTATAGGTACCATCAAGGACCTACCAAAGGGTAACGCCCATCCATACTTCGGAGACTTCTCAAGATCTTCTTTCCAAGGTCCGTTCGCTGACAGCATCACCCATAAAGGAATGCAACTCCCAAGGTGGCACACGAGCGGACAGGCGACATGGCACATCGAGGACGTCAGGACACCCATCGAAGACCCCTAGTACAACCCCTCCTATAAACTTTATATTTCATCTTCAAGTACCTGTAAACAGTGGCTTCGATAATTTGAGTTAAAAGAGTTACTGAGCAAATACAAGACCATTATGCATGGCTACTTCGTTGTATTTTATGATTCATACTCTATTTGTTTCATTATGAACGCCTCTTGCGAAACTGTTTGGTACACATCAAGATGCAACTGGCTAATAGATTGGGGGGCTTGAGTTTAAATACCACCTTACGCATCCCATCGGTACAATCGATCGTGTGTTCGTCTTCTTGGATTTCGCTTTATATGCATCGGTTCCAAACTATGTCTTGGTCAATAGTTTGGTTGCCCGGCTCCTGCGTTTTCCCTCTTACGTTCCACTCGTTCGGCTACAAGGGCAAAGGGAGCACCACTGCTATTGTGCTTCTAGCTAGCCTGGTCAAGCACCTCAGGGGAGAAAGCCAAAAACTGACTGTCATAGTACGCCCGAACCGGTCTGCAAATCCGAGTATAAATGTCATACTAAAACTTCGTTAGAAGTTATTTCGTGTAATACGATGGGTTTCATACTCGTATAAACCATGTGATGCTGGCTTTATCCATGGTTCATCTGAACATCTCAAACCACTGGGGGCTAGTCATCAGCCCCCGCGTTCCTTTTTCATGCTCATACGGCTAAGTGAAAGCAATAAAGCATCATAGTCTGATTGCCTTGTCCCCCTCGCACTACCGCCTTCAGGCATCGATACCTTGGCTAAGGGTCACAGTGTGGAGGCATAGACACCCCGCGTAGTATCTATGTGGGGGCTAAAGCCGACGACTCGCAACTTTCAGATTAAACGGCCACATGTGATTCATAGCGAATGAAAACTTAAAAGACATGATAAACCATGCAAAATCATCATAAAGTGTTAAACAGTCTTTGGACACATTACAACATGCTCATTCATAAAACTTGTCCTTCAAAAATTGAGCCACTATCGCTCGAGCACCGTCCATCACTGCAGAGAAGTATCGCTCGGGGCACCTGTACTCCTTTCCAAGGGGCAGAGATGCGGTAGCCATCTTGGTCGGATCCAGACCCGGCCAGTGCACCTTGGTCCTTGCAAAGGCCATCTGCCCTCCTGATACGTCTCCAATGTATCTATAATTTATGAAGTATTCATTCCATGTTTACAATAATTCTATATGATTTTAGTATGATTTTATTAGAACTAATCCGAACTGACGTTGTTTTCAGCAGAACTACCGTGGTATCATTTTTTATGCAGAAATAAAAGTTCTCGGAATGGGCTGAAAATTTAGTATGATTTTTTGTGAACCAAAAGAGACCCTCGAAGAATTGGAGCTGGGCCAGAAGAGCCACGAGGAGGCGGCAAGCCTGCCAGGTGCGGTCACCCCCCTGGCCGCGCCTAGTAGGCTTGCCACCGCCTCGTGGCACCCCTTGACGTGAGATCGACGCCAAAAATCCCTATAAATATAGAAACCTCTGAAAAGAAACCTAGATTGAGAGTTTCGCCGCCTCAAGCCTCAAGAGACACGAAAAACCAATTAGGAGCCTGTTCTGGCACCCTGCCGAATGGGGAAACCATCACCGGAGGCCATCTTCATCATCCCGGTGGTCTCCATGACGAGGAGGGAGTAGTTCACCCTCAGGGTTGAGGGTATGTACCAGTAGCTATGTGTTTGATCTCTCTCTCTCTCGTGTTCTTGAGACGGCACGATCTTGATGTATCATGAGCTTTATTGATATAGATGAATCATGTGGAGTTTTCCCCTCTATCTTGTTGTGATGAATTGAGTTTTCCCTTTGAAGTTTTCTTATCGGATTGAGTCTTTAAGGATTTGAGAACACTTGATGTATGTCTTGCGATGGGATATCCATGGTGACAATGGGATTTTCTATTGATCCACTTGATGTATATTTTGGTGATCAACTTGTGGTTTCCGTGACCATGGGAATCTATGCATAGGGTTTGGCACACGTTTTGTTCTTGAATCTCTGGTAGAAACTTTGGGGCACTCTTTGAAGTTCTTTGTGTTGGATTGAACATGATGAAACTGAAATTATGTGATGCATATCATATAATCAAGCCCATGGGTACTTGTGGTGACAATGGAATATCTAGGTGACATTATGGTTTTGGTTGATGTGTGTCTTAAGGTGTTATTTTAGTACGAACTCTAGGGCTGTTTGTGACACTTATAGGGATAGCTCATAGGATTAATCGGAAAGGATAACTTTGAGGTGGTTTCGTACCCTACAATAATTTCTTTGTTAGTTCTCCGATATTGTTGACTTTGGAGTGAACTCTTTGTCGCACGAGAGGTATTTACATATAATTCAACTATGTCAGTGTTGTTGAGAGAAATTGCACTAGCGAAATATGGACCCTGGGCCTTGTTTCCAAGCATTTATACAACGTTTTGCTCGCTGTTCACTATTTGTTACCTTGCTGTTTTTATATTTTCATATTACAAAAACCTATATCTACCATCCATATTGCACTTGTATCACCATATCTTCCCGAACTAGTGCACCTATACAATTTGCCATTGTATTGGGTGTGTTGGGGACACAAGAGACTCTTTATTATTTGGTTGCAAGGTTGTTTGGGAGAGACCATCTTCATCCTACGCCTCCCACGGATTGATAAACCTTAGGTCATCCACTTGAGGGGAAATTTCCGCTGTCCTACAACACTCTGCGCTTGGAGGCCCAACACGAGTCTACAAGAAGAAGGTTGTGTAGTAGACATCAAGCTCTTTTCTGGCGCCGTTGCCGGGGAGGTGAGTGATCGAAGGTATATCTTTATATCTTGCAATTGAATCTTTTAGTTTCTTGTTTTATCACTAGTTTAGTGTATAGAAGAAAACTACAAAAAATGGAATTGAGGTTGCCTCATATGCTTCATCTTTTTAATGTCTTACGTGAAAATGATGGGAAGGAAAATTGTGCTCGGGTGTTAGAAGGACAAGTTATTAAAATGTCTGGCACTAAATCTTTGAGTTATGAGCATGATTACAATATTGTTAGTATGAATTCTCTGAATATTCATGATGTTAATGATATGCAAAGCCACAAGCTTGGGGAAGCTATGTTTGATGATTATGATATTTTTAGTCCCACAAGTTTTGATGAGCAGAACTATTATAATGATTGCATGCCTCCTATCTATGATGATTATTGTGATGACATGTATGCTATAAAGAGTAATGACAAGCATGAAACCTATTATCATGATTTTAATATTCAATGTGGTTATGTCAATCTAGTGTCACATGATAGTTATTTTGTTGAGTTTGCTCCCACTACTTTGCATGAGAAGAATTTTGCTTGTGTGGGTAGTAATAAAAATTATATGCTTGTGCATCATGAAAATAATGCTTTATGTGCTGGTTATATTGTTTAATTCTTCATGATGCTACTGAAAATTATTAGGAGGGAGGAACATATTCTTGTTGGAATTCCAATAATATCAATTTCCTCTCTATGCATTGAAAGTTTCAAAGTGATGGTTGTTTTGCCTTCCTATGCTAGTTGATTCTTGCTCCCGTAAATTTTTTTCTCACAAAATACCTATGCATAGTAAGTGGGTTAGACTTAAATGTGCTTGACGAGCATCATTGAAATCATCATGCCTAGCTAAAAGGCATTAAAGAAAAGCGCTTGTTGGGAGACAACCCAACACTTTTACTTTCTGTTTTTGTGTGTTCACATGATTAAGATACTGTAGTAATCATGTTTTGTGTATTTTATTTCAATAAAGTGCCAAGTAAAGCCTTTGGGATAGTGTGGATACTTGCTTGTTTGATTATGTGCAAAAACAGAAAGTTTTGCGTCCAGTATATGAATTATCTGATTTTACTAGAGCGTCAAAAATTCTAAATTTTTTACACAACATTTATATGCAAATTACTTGAGTTTTCCTAATTTTTCAGAATTTTTAGAGTCGGGGAAGTAGGGTGATCATTCAGATCTCTACAGACTATTCTGTTTTTGACAGATTCTATTTTGCATTCATAGTTTGCTTGTTTTAGTGTTCCCATAGCTTATATTCGGTGATATAAATTGTGGGAATGACATAATACAGTAGGTATTATGTGAGAACAATTATGAATATTTTCTTGACAATACCTAAGTGAATGATCTATCTTTATTACACTAACCCTTCTCAGAAAGTTCCATTAAGTTTTGTGTGATTGAAGTTCTCATGTTTTGGGTGAGACACCAATATGAGGAGAGTAAGGAGTTACAAGAACCTAAGCTTGGGGATTCCCAAGGCACCCCCAAGGTAATATCCTAGGAAGACTCAAGCGTCTAAGCTTGGGAATGCCCCGGAAGGCATCCCCTCTTTTGTCTTCAACACTACTGGTATATCTTACTTGGAGCTATATTTTTATACGTCACATAATATGAGTTTTGCTTGGAGCGTCATTTTATTTTTTTTCTCTCTGTTAGGTGTTATTTATAATCTTGTTTTTGAATAAAAAGTTCCAATAATTGCCTAGGGATGCTTGCATTGCATGTTTGGATATGTGTTGGGTAAAACAGAAACTTCTTCTGTAGAGTTTGAACTTTCGTATTTTATGGGGACGTGGAAAGTTTCTGAAATTTTTACATGGTGTTTTCATATTAATTTTATATCATTTCCTAAATTTTTATAAACTTTTGAGTTAATACACTGTTTTCATAAATTTCTATAGATTGTTCTGTTTGGACAGATTGCTTTCATAGTTTTGTTATCTACTTATCCTATAGTTTCCATAGCCTATATTGGTAGATATAAATTGTGGAAATGATAGTATACAGTTCCTAATGTTTGATTTTTTTTATGAAACTTGTCTTGGCAGTACATGAAGTGTTGATTTGTTCTTATGTGTACGAACCTATCTCACGAGTTCTTTTCGAGTTTTGTGTGGATGAAGTTTTTGAGAATAGGTGAAACCATGATGTGAGAGGATTGAACGAGATACAAAAGCTCAATATTGGGGATAAATAAGGCACCTGAAGTAAATATTTCAAGAATTCTCAAGCATCTAAGCTTGGGGATGCTATGCATCCCATCTCTCTTCATCAACAATTATCGGTTAGCCTATGTTGAGCCTAAATTTTAATTCGTTCACATGATGCGTTTTATTCTTGGAATGCTATTTTTCTTTTGCTTCATGTTTAAATAAAATACTCAGGTCTGAAAATATTTGTTGAGGGAGAGAGAGAAAGTCCTCACATAGCTATTTAATTGTTTGACTACTCATTGATCTTCACTTATATGTTTTGTAGTAGTTTTGTCATTTACTCTCGTGCTTCACTTATACCCTATGAGTAAATGGTTGAATGAATTGAATATCATAAATCTGAAATTATATATGTTCTATATGCTTATCCCATTGGGGAGTAATGACTTCACATATAAGAAGTATAAGTGGTAGAATTTATTGAAAGTTAGCAAACATCGCATTGGTCAATTGAACCATTCATGAAAGAATATTGAAGGAAGAGACATTTCACATATAAATATACTATCTTGGACATCTTCTATGATTGTGAATACCCATTAATTATTTTCAAACTTGAGCAAATTAGTTGAAGTTGGACAAGGAAGACAATGTAATGAGTTATGCTTGGGTATATTTGTATAGAAGTTATATTGTTATGGATCCTCCAACATGTGGTGCTTGCTTCCACCCCATACTAGCCAAACTTCCGCACCAAGTAGAAATAATACTTGTGCATCCAAACACACTTAAACCCAAAAAATTTAAATATGAGTCCACCATACCTACCTATATGCGGCATTTACCTGCCGTTCTAAGTAAATTTGCATGTGCCAAACTCTAAACCTTCAAATAATATTCTGTTTTGTATGCCCAAATCACTCATATAGTAACTAGGGGTTGTAAGTATATTCCGTGCTAGGTGGGTTATTCTCACGATACACTATCATTCACGAGAAAGTGGCTGGTAATAGGGATTCCTAGTCCTGAAAACAAAGAAAAAATGCAATAATTACACAAAAATCCCCCAGGAATGTTGTTGGTATGGATGGTACCCGTGGATTCGGCTCGCCGTGGAGTGTGATTGATTGGTGGAGGGGGAGTAAAAACTTTACCATTCTGTTTAGGAACCACCTATAATGTATCTATCATGGAATATACCGAGATCTCTCAGTTGTTATGGTGACAATGAAAGCATACCGCTCAAAATTATTATTCATCTCTGTTTTAAAATCTCGAGCTCTGGCAACTCTGCAAATCAATGCTTCCCTCTGCGAAGCGCCTATCTTCTACTTTCTAGTACTTACCTTTATGCAAGAGTCATGGTGATATTGACCGCTTCCTATATTTCGCCTTTTTCTCTTGGCAAGCATCATGTGGTGTGAAAGATCCAAGCATATATGGCCATTAAAATATATTTGATCATGAATTATTATTGTTGACAATTATCTATATGATAAATAAGTTGGGAGGCGAAACTCTAAGCCCCTATATTTCTCTGTGTTCGATGGATGCTATTTGCTCTAAAAATATGCTTTGAGAGTTAGCAATCATGGAAGACTATATGGTAGTTGAGTATGTGAAATTTGCTAAATCAAAGCTCTTACATAGACCCTTCCTGAAAATAGGATGAGTTGCAATTGTTTGGTGACTGAAAGCTTAGTTTGTTAGTTTCCAAGAAACTTTATGGTCTATACTTTAACATGTGAATAGGTTGTTACTTCATCATGAGAAGTTTTATGAGATGAGATATTGTTTATGATATATAATGATGCTAGAAAAAGTGTTTGGAATTATCATTGATGAAACTTGTGCAGTTGCTAGCATTCACACTTCATAAATTATTGTTTTTATCATTTACCTACTCGAGGACGAGCAGGAATTAAGCTTGGGGATGCTAATACGTCTCCAATGTATCTATAATTTATGAAGTATTCATGCCATGTTTACAATAATTCTATATGATTTTGGTGTGATTTTGTTAAAACTAATCCGGACTGAAGCTGTTTTCAACAGAACTACCGTGGTGTCATTTTTATGCAGAAATAAAAGTTCTCGGAATGGGCTGAAATTTTAGTATGATTTTTTGTGGACCAAAAGAGACCCCCAAAGCATTGGACCTAGGCAAGAAGAGCCACGAGGAGGCAGCAAGCCTGCCAAGCGTGGCCACCCCTGGCCACGCCTAGGAGGCTTGCCACCGCCTCATGGCAACCCTTGACGTGAGATCGATGACAAAAATTCCTATAAATATAGAAACCTCCGAAAATAAACCTAGATTGGGGGTTCCGCCGCCGCAAGCCTCCAGAGCCACGAAAAACCAATCGAGAGCTTGTTCCAGCACCCTGCCGGAGAGGGAAACCATTACCGGAGGCCATCTTCATCATCTCGGTTGTCTCAATGTCAAGGGGAGTAGTTCACCCTCGGGGTTGAGGGTATGTACCAGTAGCTATGTGTTTTATCTCTCTCTCTCTCTCGTGTTCTCGAGATGGCACAATCTTGATGTACTGCAAGCTTTATTGATATAGATGAATCATATGGAGTTCCCCCTCTCTATCTTGTAGTGATGAATTGAGTTTTCCCTTTGAAGTTTTCTTATTGGATTGAGTCTTTAAGGATTTGAGAACACTTGATGTATTTCTTGCGATGGGATATCCATGGTGACAATGGGGTGTTCTATTGATCCACTTGATGTATGTTTTGCTGATCAACTTGCGGGTTCCGTGACCGTGGGAATCTATGCATAGGGGTTGGCACACGTTTTTCTTCTTGAATCTCTGGTAGAAACTTTGGGGCACTCTTTGAATTCTTTGTTTTGGATTGAACATGATGAATCTGAAATTATGTGATGCGTATCGTATAATCAAGCCCATGGGTACTTGTGATGACATTGGAGTATCTAGGTGACATTAGGGTTTTGGTTGATGTGTGTCTTAAGGTGTTATTTTAGTACGAACTCTAGGGCTGTTTGTGACACTTATAGGGATAGCTCATAAGATTAATCGGAAAGGATAACTTTCAGGTGGCTTCGTACCCTACAATAATTTCTGCATTAGTTCCATTTACATATGATTCAACTGTGTCAGTATTGTTGAGAGAAATTAGACTAGTGAAAGCATTGACCCTAGGCCTTGTTTCCGAGAATTTATACTGTGTTTTGCTTGCTGTTCACTATTTGTTACCTTGTTGTTTTTATATTTTCAGATTACAAAAATCTATATCTACCATCCATATTGCACTTGTATCACCATCTCTTCACCGAACTAGTGCACCTATACAATTTGCCATTGTATTAGGTGTGTTGGGGACACAAGAGACTCTTTGTTGTTTGGTTGCAGGGTTGTTCAAGAGAGACCATCTTCATCCTACGCCTCCCACGGATTGATAAACCTTAGGTTAACCACTTGAGGGAAAATTGCCACTGTCGTACAAAATCTGTGCTTGGAGGCCCAACACGAGTCTGCAAGAAGGAGGTTGTGTAGTAGACATTAGCTCCCTCGAAGCAGGTAGAGCGCTTTATCACATCAATCCGAGGTGCAGCGTCGCTTAGCTTCCGCACCAGGCCGAAGTAGCTGCTCGACCACGGCTCGTCGGGCCATAGCCGGATGCAGAGATCCTTCATGGTCGGCTCCTCCATCCTGTGTAGCTCCATCAGCTGCTTCATCTGCTCAATGAGAAGAGGAGAGCGCTCAAGGCTTCACACTGTGCCCAAAAGAGCTGAGCCTCATCTCCTTCTTCTCACAAAGCGTAGAACTGGTTCGCGTGCGCTACACTCTTCTGGAGATCTGAGCAGGCGCCTGAGGAACGCCACACCTGGGTGAGCAATGCGAACCTGCTATCACTGAAGGCACACTGTAGTAAATATGGCTTACCATCTGTGATAGCCTTGACTTGGCGGATCTGTTCTTCAAAGTACCGCCTATCCACCCGCTCATTTTGGAGATAGAATTTGTGCATGGATAGCTCAGTGGCTTGATCCTTGCCTGTCCACTCAAGGGCCTCGCACTTGAGGATGGCATCCTTGAGCTCCTGCTACAATAGGCTGAGGGATACTTGTTCTAGGTAGTCTTGATGCTTCCGGGAAGCACATGTGGCATGGTGTGGTCCATCATATTCTCCACCCACATTTACATGTATCGCGTTACAAGGTCACTTTGATCTGCCTCGTCAGAGAAAAGACAATATTCGCTCTGTAGCGCCGTCATAGATTCCTTCCTCTTCTCTGCCTCCGGGTCAATTGGCTTCTTAGCCTTCTTCGGTGCCATGGCGGGTTTGAGAAGGTGGATTGGGGGATGGTAAAGGCGTGCATGGTGGTGGTGAAGAATTCTGTTTTGTGCAAGGTTGAAGACAACGACGAAGACGAGATTAGGAATGGGAGCAGTGGATGAGCAACGCCATCACATATGCCTTTTTATGGGGGAGGCGTGGGGGCTGGCTCTCCACTCTATGACATGGTTGTGCTTTTCCAAGTGCACTACCTTTGGTTGTCGTTTCGTTCCACCTCTCCCACTCCCACATTTAATGTGCATCGTGGGCATGCAGTAAAAATGATGATTACGGTAGTTATTCCCTGCCATGCGTGTATGTACACTATTTTTGGGACTAGACCAACAACGCTTCACATGCGTGTGTAGCCTAGGCACGGGGGCTCCTTTCGGTGTACCAAGACATGGGTGCCTTAGTACATTGAGTAATGTACATACAGTAGAAGCCTTCCAAATGAAAGGGCATTCCGGAGGATAGTTCCAAACAAGACACAAGACTTGTTTTATAAAACCAAGAAGAAGACCTCCAGGCAGGTCATGGAGAAGCACTAAGATAGTACTGAAGAAAAAGCATCAAGTGGCTTGCAAGTTGCATACCGGCAAGAGAAGACCTCATAAGCTCCATGATGGCAAATGCCCACTACCTTTCCACCACTCCACCTCAGGGACCCATCAGTCGATTGTCAAATAGGTGTCGAGCCAGCAGGTGATTTGGTGAGGCTTGTTTGGGCACGTGTCAAATCACATCTAAAGAACCAAATTTATTTCCACCCGTCCTAGTGGCGTGGCAAGGAAATAGGAGTTATCTGGGCGAACGACACATAAGTACAGACATTCCTTGTCAGAGCACATCTCCAGCGTGACACCTCATGGCGCATTTAATGCCTTTGTCCTAACCCGTTAGAGTTAGGTATTTGGCATTGTATCCACTATCTACACATTGTAATTACCATTTTCCCATCATGGTAACCCCTTTAGCTACAAAAGGAGGATCGTGGCTAACTTTCCAAGGGTCGACACTTTGCTCATTTATGAGTAGTAGTTACACTTCCCGCGCATTCTTGTCGTCAAGCTACGGTCGTTGTAACCTGAGCTCATACACAATCAATCAACCAAAGCAGGAGTAGGGTTTTACACCTCACGGTGGCCCAAACTTGGGTAGATCCCTTGTGTCGATTGCTTATTGTTCTCTTTCTACTCGTGGACCACCACAATCAAACCACAAAGTGTTCTTTGCCAGTTCGATAAATTGTCGTACTTCGAAAAGTGTGGTCTGGTGGTGAGATACCGCATCTGCACCTTCTCAACGGAAGCCAAGCTATTGAAACTCCCCCATCGATGATGACATAGACTATCGGTGCATTAAGAAACGAGGTCCTTAGTCCCTAGACTTGTGCATAGAAGACCGCGGCCTGCGGCACGACAAGACCTTGACGGGCAAGGGATCACTTCCAAGCAACCCCATGCCAAGGATAAGATGATTGACAATCCTGCTTGATGTCCGAGAAGGTCCTGCCACGAGCACTACAGGCGCATTCCCGCCAAGGCCTCCGCTAGACAAGCCGCCACCCCATGTCACCAAGCTAGTTATCTACATCAGTTAGGTGGCGGGCAGGCAGGCGGTTAGGTTGAGTTGGTCGAGGCACATGGCGGCTGGTCAGAATTACCGCAACTTTAATGACACCCGTCCCATGGCATAGAAAGAGAATAGGAAGTAGTTGGGCGGACGACACAGAAGGAGAGGGCATCCTTGCCGGGAGACGTCACTGGCACGCCACCTCATGGTGCATTTAATGTGTCTATCTTACTCCGCTAGATTTAGGTATTTTTCACTTTAGCTCTTGCCAACATCTCGGGCAGCGATAGTGCGCACTATTACCCAATGTAATTACTATGTTAGCCATTGTGGCAAGCCCTTGAACTATAAAAGGAGGCCCATGGTTACTTTTAGAAGGGTTAACACTCTATTCATTCTACACGCTTACCCGCACCACGCTAGAGCATCTCTTGCTAGGTGAAACGACTCCTATACTTTGAACAACTCAATAAACAACCACACATGACGTAGGGTATTATGCTCCCGAGCGGCTTGAACCTGCCTAAACCCCTCAGACACGTAGCTTTCGATGGTGCTTTTTGTGTAGCTGGACTCCCCTCAACCGAATCATAGATAGGGGGCTTGGCGATCGAATAGATCGTCGTACCCCGACATCTTTGGTGCGCCAGGTAGGGGGATTCGGCGCGCGACTCTCCATCAACATTGTGTGTCTTCATCGACATCTTCTTCGACACCTATAGCACCCAAGAAGGCCAAGGGGGCATCGTCAACTGCTCCATCCCCGTCCAAGATGCCCGCACCAGCTATTACGGGCGACAGGGGTGGAGGCAAGCATCACGTCCATCGCACCGGTGAGCGCAGTCATAACACCGCACGTAGCTCTACGAGCCACGACCTAGACCCAGCCGTCGTAGCGTCCAAGGACGCACCAGTGGTGGCCGAGAACAACGCCAACATGATAGCAGTGAATGTGGCTCAACAAACGCGGTTGCGGTGAATGCGACAGTGGCGGTGAATGCAACGGCGCCTCCATCGCACGCTTCATAAGGAAACAACGACCAGCGCCCCAAGGGTGGCAACCTCGGGCAACGAGCAAGGACAAGAACCCTGCGAGCCACTCGCAAGACACGCAGGGCCATCCTCGACAACAACCCTCTGGTAGAGATGGATAGTGGACAGCGGTGTGCCGACTCTATTAGAAACAAGAGCGCCTCCCACGCCATGCACCGCTCCATTCCCAAGACCGCAATGGAAGCTTTGGCGCAGGCGCAGCTGCTGCTGAACTTCCCGCCTGCGCCAAAGAAGATGGAAGAGTGGAGGGCGACGATCCAGAGCCTGCTAAGCTTCGCCAATCATGACAGGCCCAAAGCGGCAGGGCCCTCAAACGTGCACTAGACGACCCCGACAAGGCCTTCCACCGAACGCGACACGGGCGGGGCCCCCACAGTGAATTCACCCCCATAGTAACATTCCTGCCGGTCCGACGCACACGACGAGATGTCCTTAACTTCGACGACCCCGAGGCAAAAGGAAGTTCTGTGCAAAGTCTTGAAGGATAGGCGCGAAGAAGACGCGCGCACCACCATCGAGCGGCAACGGGAGACTCGTCGTCGATAAGATGACCATGTAGATCCAGATGTCTCCAAGAATGCTCTAGGGATTCCCGACAGCCTTTCTTGCGAGGTTGGTTGCCCGGCGTTCACCCGTGAGTTGTGGAAAGTCCACTAGCCCTCTAGCTGAGCCTTCAAGCCGGAGCTGTTGGACAAGTACGACGACAAGATTAGTCTGTCGGAGTTCCTAGGCATCTACACCATAGCGGTGCATGCTTCCAGGGGACGTGGCGAGAAGATACTTGCCAACTACTTCTTGTTGGCGCTCAGGCCCAACGTGAGGAGCTGGCTTATGAACTTGTCGGAGGGGTCTATTTCCTCCTAGGCAGACCTATGCAACCACTTCGTTGGCGCGTACCACGGGGGCCACAAGCTCCCAAGATAGCCCAATGATTCGCATGTGTTTCCTCAGAGATATGGAGAGTCCTTTTGTAAGTATGTCAAGAGGTTCAGCCGCGTGCATTACGACATCCCATACATCCACCCCGCCTCGGTGATCGATGCGTTCCACACGAACGTACGCAATCGACGATGCGCGAGGAGATGAGCATCAACAAGGTGCGAGACGTCGCCGACCTCTACACTCTGTCTAACAGAATGTGCGGGCATAAGAAGGGAGAAGGCTCCCGGGGGAAGACGCTCGCACGGAGGTCGGTTCAGACGAGGACGACGCGCCCAGCTCCAGCAAAATTGGAAGGAAGCACAACCGAAAGTGCAAAGGCAAGGCAGTCATGGCTGTT
Source organism: Hordeum marinum (assembly GCA_022496015.1). NCBI lineage: Eukaryota > Viridiplantae > Streptophyta > Magnoliopsida > Poales > Poaceae > Hordeum > Hordeum marinum. Next base: position 137,298,320 of record CM039672.1, on the reverse strand, counting down.
GAGAGCGTCGATACCTCTAACACCGGCAAGAAGGCTAAGTCCGAGGGGTCCGGCTAGGATGTTGCCACCTGCTCCGGGGATGGAGAGGCCACGGCACAAGAGAAGACCGGAGGGTCGTACTATAAGATCCACCACACCAAGGGCCACAATGTCACTGAGTGCCGCCAAGTAGAACAACTTGCTGAGAAGCATAAGCAGGAGTACGAAATGTGCGACAAGGAGAAGGGCTAGGATAGTGCTAGTGGGACCGACAAGAAAGGTCGTGGCAGGGTCTGCGACAAGGCCAAGTAGCAGAAGGAAAAGCCTTCTCGAGACCGAGACAAGAAATCTGACGATAAGGATGAAGAAGGATCTGATGGACAAGACTTCCAGAAAGCAATGGATGCCATGTGGGCTGACGGGGGAGCATCTTTGAACTCCCCCCATAGGCATCTCAAGCAATGGTCCCAAGAGGTCAAGGCAGTAGAACCAACGACAAATCTAGGAAACCCCTCAAGTGGTCCAATACTCCCATCATATTCTATGCAGAGGATCACCCCGACCGCACCACTGCCATCAGGTGTGTGCCATTGTTGGACTCACCAACAATCCGCAAGCTCAACGTCACAAAGATGCTGGTCGACAGTGGGGCTGGCTTGAACCTGATATCGCCCAAAGTGATCTAGCGACTACAGATTCCCAACACAGATCTCAAGAAAATGGTGTCCATCTAGGGTGTCATCCTAGGGCGGTCGAATCCCAAGGGGAAGATTACTCTATCGGTGACATTCGGCAGCGAGCTCAACTTCAGGATAGAAAGGGTCGTCTTCGACGTTGCCAAGATGTCGTTGTCGTACAATGGAATCCTAGGCCGTCTGGAGGCGGCGATGTTCATGGAGGCATCTCACCATGGCAACAGCACACTCAAGATGCTAGGGTTGATGAGCATCATGACCATGCATGTCGACAAAAAAGATGCGGTCCTCTGCGTCGACAAGCTATACCGGGAGACAGTTGCAACGTCTGATGACAAGGCACTCTCTCCTTCCGGCAAAACTCCCAGGGGAAGAACAAGATCAAGACTTCTGGCGAAGATTAGGAGAACTTCGGGAAGCACGCCACAGAGCGCAGCACACCCATCGAGGACTCAATGGAGACTTCTACCGCCAGGAGCAAGAAAAACAAAGTGACCATTCCCAATACGAAGCAAGTGGCTGAACGGTAGGACAACGAGGGTGACACTTTCACCACAAGTGCCCCCTTGACAGCAAATAGGAAAGCACACTCAACTCCTTCCTGCGGGCAAATGTCGATGTGTTTGCCTGGCAACCATCTGACATCCCCGGTGTTCCTAGGGAGGTGATCGAACACCACCTTGCCATCTGTGCCCATGCACGCCCCATCAAGCAGAAGGTCAAAAAACAAGCACTGGATGGACAAGAGTTCATTACCGAAGAGATCAAGAAACTAGAAGCAGCAGGCCAAATGAGGGGTGTACTTCCCCCGACATGGTTGGCGAACCCCGTGGTAGTGCGCAAGGTAAATGGGAAGTGGAGACTTTGCATCGACTTCACGGATGTCAATAAGGCTTGTCCAAAGGATCCGTTCCACTTGCCACGCATCGACCAAAGAGTGGATTCAATGGCCGGCTATGACCGTCTATCCTTCCTTGCCGCCTACTCCGGCTATCACTAGATTTTCACGGCCAAGGAGGGCGAAGAGAAGACAACATTCATCACTCCCTGTGACACATACTTCTTGAAGCGCATCCCTTTTGGATTCAAGAGTCCCGGGTCGACCTTTGCGAGGGCCGTCGAAATTGGTCTTGGGCCGCAGCTACATAGAAATGTCGAGGCGTACATGGATAACATTGTGGTCAAGATGAAGGATGAGGCTACGCTGATCCAAGACCTAGAAGAAACATTCGCGAACTAGTGCAGGATTAACTTGAAGCTCAACCCTGATAAATGCATGTTCGGAGTCCCATCAAGCAAGCTCCATGGGTTCTTCATGCCATAGCGTGGGAAAGAAGCCAACCCGGCCAAGATTGAAGCAATCGAGCAGCTCAAAGCGCCGAAGTGTGTCAAGGATGCACGTCGCTTGGCGGGCTGCGTTACCGCCCTCAACAGATTCATCTCCAAGTCTGCAGAGCGCGTGTTGACATTTTTCAAGACCCCAAAGAAGGTAGGCCCAATGACATGGACCCCAAAAGAGGAAGCAACGCTACAAGATTTCAAAAGGTACCTGTCTTTGGCACTGATCTGTTGGGGAATGTTGCATGGGAAACAAAAAAATTCCTATGCACATGCAAGATCTATCCATGGTGATGAGCATCTATGATAGGGAGAGTGGATCTACATACCCTTGTAGATCGCTAAGCGGGAAGCATTAAGAAATGCGGTTAGTGTAGTCGAACGTCTTCGCGATCCAAATCGCCGAGCATCCCGCGATCTCATCACAATCCATCCCGCGATCTAATCACGATCCGTCCCACGAACTCATCATGATCCGTCCCGCGATCTCATCACGATCCGTCTCGCGATCTTGATCACGGTCCTTCCGATCTAGCGTCGGACGGACGACACCTCCACGTTCAGCACACGTACAACTCGATGACGATCTCTGCCTTCTTGATCCAGCAAGAGGCAGCAGAGAGGTAGACGAGTTCTTCGGCAGTGCGACAGCGTTGCGGCGATTGTGGTGGAGCTATTCCAGTAGGGCTTTGCCTAAGCACCGCTGAAAACCGATCTAGAGAAGAAACTGCGATCTAGAGGAGAGGTAGCACGTGGCTATTAGGGGTTAGCTTTTTCCTCTAAATCCTCTAGTATATATAGGAGGGAGGGAGGGGAGGAGGCAGCCTCAAACGCTCAAGGTTTGGTCGAAATTGGAGGTGGAGGAGTCCTACTCCAATCCTATTACGAGTAGGATTCCTCCTTTCCACTTGGAAACTCTTTCCACCTCTCCATCTTTGGATTTTTTTCCTTCTCAAACCACTCCAGCCGCATGGGACCTTAGAGGAGGCTTAGGCCAGCCCACCACAGGCTGGTTTACCTCCTCCCACAGCCCATGTAGCCTCTTGGGTCGAAATACCTCTCCCGATGGTCCCTCGGTACACTACCGGCACTCCCGGTACACTATCGATGAGCCCGAAACTTTTCCGGCTACCAAAACAGGACTTACTATATATCAATATTTACCTCCGGACCATTCCGGAGCTCCTCGTGACGTCCGGGATCTCATCCGTGACTTCGAACAACCTTCGGTCATCACCATACATAATCTATACTACCGAAATGTCACCGAACCTTAAGTGTGCAGACCCTGCGGGTTCGAGAACTATGTAGACATGACCGAGACACCTCTACAGTCAATAACCAATAGCGGGACCTGGATGCCCATATTGATTCCTACATATTCTATGAAGATCTTTATCGGTCGAACCTCTGTGTCAAGGATTCGGTTAATCCCGTATGATGTTCCCTTTGTTCTTCGGTATGTTACTTGCCCGAGATTTGATCGTCGGTATCTCCATGCCTAGTTCAACCTCGTTATCGGCAAGTCTCTTTACTCGTTTCCATAATACAATATCACGTGGCTAACACTTAGTCACGTTGCTTGCAAGGCTTATTGTGATGTTGTATTACCGAGTGGGCCCTGAGATACCTCTCCGTCACACGGAGTCACAAATCCCAGTCTTGATCCATGCCAACTCAACAGACACCCTCGGAGATACCTGTAGAGTACCTTTATAGTCACCCATTTACGTTGCGATGTTTGATACACACAAGGCACTCCTCCGGTGTCAGTGATTTGCATGATCTCATGGTCATAGGAACAAATACTTGACATGCAGAAAACAGTAGCAATAAACCGACACGATCATATGCTACGTTTGTAGTTTGGGTCTTGTCCATCACATCATTCTGCTAATAATGTGATCCTGTTATCAAATGACATCTCATGTCCATGGCTAGGAAACCTTTACCATCTTTGATCAACGAGCTAGTCTATTAGAGGCATACTAGGGACACGGTGTTGTCTATGTATCCACACATGTATCTAAGTTTCCGATCAATACAATTATAGCATGGATAATAAACGATTACCATGAGCAAGGAAATATGATAATAACCAATTTATTATTGCCTCTAGGGCATATTTCCAACAGTCTCCCACTTGCACTAGAGTCAATAATCTAGTTCACATCACCATGTGATTCACATTGTTATGAATCTAACACCCAATGAGTTCTGGGGCTCGATCATGCTTTGCATGTGAGAGGGGTCTTTTAGTCAATGGGTCTGCGACATTCAGATCCGTGTGTATTTTGCAAATCTCTATGTCAAACTGTAAATACTGCTACCACACTCCACTTGGGGCTATTCTAAATGGCTGCTCCACTATACGTATCCGGATTGCTATTAAGAGTCATCCGGATTGGTGTTAAAGCTTGCATCGACGTAACTCTTTACGACAAACTATTTACCACCTCCATAATCGAGAAACATTTCCTTAGTCTTGTAGTCACTAAGGATAATCTTAACCGCTGTCCAGTGATCCACTCCTGGATCACTCTTGTACCCCTTGACGGACTCATGGCAAGGCACACACAGGTGCGGTACATAGCATGGCATACTATATAGAGCCTATGGCTAAGGCATAGGGGGCGACATTCGTCCTTTCTCTTTCTTCTGCCGTGGTCGAGCTTTGAGTCTCACTCAACTTCACACCTTACAAAGGAGGCGAGAACACTTCTCTCTAACTGATCCATTTTGAACTCTTTCAAAATCTTGTCAAGGTATGTACTCATTGAAAGTCTCATCAAGCATCTTGATCTATCTCTATAGATCTTGATGCTCAACAATTAGGTGGCTTTATCCAGGTCTTCCTTTGAAAATCACTTTTCAAACAACCGTTCATGCTTTCCAGAATTTCTACATTATTTCCGATCAAAAATATGTCATCCACATATACTTATCAGAAATTCTATAGTGTTCCCACTCACTTTATTATAAATACAAGTTTCTCGTAAACTTTGTATAAACTACAAAACTTTGATCACCTCATCAAAGTGTGTATTCCAACTCCGAGATGCTTGCTCCAGACCTTAGATGGATTGCTGGAGCTCACACACCTTTTAGCATCCTTAGGACTGACAAAACCTTTTGGTTGTATCTCATACAACCTTTCCTTAAGGAAGGAAACGATGTTTTGGCATCCATCTGCCAGATTTCATAATTGAAAAATGCAACAACTGCTAACATAATTCCAACAGACTTTAGCATCGCTATGAGTGAGAAAGTCTCATCGCAGTCAACTCTTTGAACTTGTCGGAAACTTCTTTGTGACAAGTCGAACTTTATAAATGATAACATTTACCATCAGCGTGTGTCTTCATCTCACAGGTCCATTTGTACTCGATGACCTGCCGTCCAACGAGCAAGTCTACTAAAGTCTATACTTGGTTTTCATACATGGATCCTTTCTCGGATTTCATGGCCTCTAACCATTTGTCGGAATCCAGGCCCATCATCGCTTCTCCATAGCTCGTAGGTTCATTATTGTCCAACAACATGACCTCTAAGACAAGGTTGTCGTACCACTCAGGAGCAGTACGTATCCTTGTCAACCTACGAGGTTCGATAGTAACTTGATCCGAAGCTTCATGATCATCATCATTTACTTGCTCTTCAACTGACGTAGGTTCCACAGAAACAACTTTCTGCGCTGCGCTACTCTCTGCTTGAAACAAAGGTTCAACAACCTCATCAAGTTCCATCTTCCTCCCACTCAATTCTTTCGAGAGAAACATTTCCTCGAGAAAAGACCCAGTTTTAGCAACAAACATTGTATGCTTGGATCTGAGATAGAAGGTTCACCCAACTGTCCTTAGGGTATTCTATGAACATGCATTTGTCCGCTTTGGGTTCGAGCTCATTAGGTGAAAACATTTTCCACACAAGCATCGCAGCCCCAAACATTAAGAAATGACAGCTTAGGTTTCTATCAAACCATAATTCACATGGTGTCATCTCAACGGATTTAGATGGTGCCCTATCTAAAGTGAATGTAGTTGTCTCTAATGCATAACCCCAAAATTATAGTAGCAAAACGATAAGAGACATCATAGCAAGCACCATATCCAATAGAGCGCGACTATGACGTTCGAACACACCATCACACTATGGTGTTCCAGGTGGCGTGAGTTGTGAAACAACTTTCACATTGTCTAAAGTTGTATGCCAAACTCATAACTCAGATATTCACCTCCATGATCATATCGTAGACATTTTTATCTTCTTGTCATGATGATCTTAAAACTTCACTCTAAATTTGCTTGAACCTTTCAAACGATTCAGACTTGTGTTTCATTAAGTAAATATACACTATATCTACTCAAATCATCAGTGAAGGTAAGAAAATAACGATATCCACCGCACGCTACAAGACTCATTGGATTGCATACATCAACATGTATCATTTCCAATAAACCACTTGCCCGCTCCATCAATCCGGAAAACGGGGTCCTTAGCCATCTTGCCCAAGAGGCATGGTTCGCATGTCTCAACCGATTCAAAATCGAACGAGTCCAAAGATCCATCAGCATGGAGTTTCTTCATGCGCTTTATACCAATATGACATTTAACAAGTATGTGGTACTATCATTATTAACTTTGTATCTTTTGGCATCAATGTTATGAACATGTGTATTACTACGATCAAGATTCAGCAAACCATTCTCACTGGTTGCATGACCATTGAAGGTATTATTCATGTAAACAAAATAACCATTATTCTCTAACTTAAATGAATAACCGTGTTGCAATAAACATGATCTAATCACGTTCATGCTCAACGCAAAACACCAAATAACATTTATTTAGGTTCGTCACTAATCTCGAAGGTAGAGAGAGTGTGCGATGTTGATCACATCAACCTTGGAAACATTTCCAACACACATCGTCACCTCACCCTTAGCTAGTTCTCCGTTTATTCCGTAGCTTTTATTTCGTGTTACTAACAATTTAGCAACTGAACCAGTATCCAATACCCAGGTGCTACTAGGAGTACTCGCAAGGTACACATCATTAACACATATATCAAATATACTTCTATTGACGTTGCCAGCCTTCTTATCTACCAAGTATCTAGGGTTGTTTCGTTTCAGCGACCGCTCTCCTCATAATCGAAGCACTTAGTCTCGGGTTTGGGTTCAACTTTGGGTTGCTTCACTCGAGCAGCAACTGACTTGCTATCCATGAAGTTTCCCTCCTTTCTCTTGCCCTTCTCGAAACTAGTGGTTTGACTAACCATAAACACTTGACGCTCCTTCTTGATTTCTACCTTCGTCGTGTCAAACATCGCGAATAGCTCAGGGATCATTATTTCTATCTCTGGCATTTTATAGTTCATCACCAAGTTCTAGTAGCTTAGTGACAGTGACTTGGAGAACTATATCAAACACTAGCTTATCTGGAAGATCAACTCCCACTCGATTCAAACGATTGTAGCACCCAGACAATCTGAGCACATGCTCAACGAATGAGCTATTCTTCATCATCTTGCAGGCAAAGAATCTTGTTGGAGATCTCATATCTCGCAACACGGGCACGAGCCTGAGATCTTAATTTCAGCTCTTAGAACATCTCATATGTTCCGTGACGTTCAAAACATTTCGGAGCCTCAATTCTAAGTCGTAATGCATGACGCACTAAACTATCAAGTAGTCATCGGAACGTGCGTGTCAGATGTTCACCATATCTACAGACGACGCTAGAGGGGTTGGCGCACCGAGCGGTGCATTAAGGACATAAGCCTTCTGTGTAGCAATGAGGACAATCCTCAAATCACAGACCCAGTCCACAATATTGCTACCATCATCTTTCAACTCTATTTCTCTAGGAACATATAAAAATTCAAGGGAGCTACAGCGCGAGCAAGTAATCTACAACGTAATTTGCAAAGACACTACTGACTACGTTCATGATAATGACTTCAATTAATCATATTACTGAAGAACTCCCACTCAAATTGACACCCTCCGGTCATTCGAGTGATACATGATCCAAATTCACCAACTCAAGTCCGATCATCACGTGAGTTGAGGTGGTTTCAATGGTGAACATCATCATGTTGATCATATCTACTATATGAATCATGTTCGACCTTTTGGTCTCTTGTGTTCCGAGGCCATTTTTGTACATGCCAGGCTCGTCAAGTTTAACCCGAGTGTTATGCACGTGCAACACTGGCTTATACCCGTTGTATGTGAACGTAGAGTCTATCACACCCGATCATCACGTGGTGTCTCGACACGACAAACTTTCACAATGGTGTAGACTCGGAAAAAACACAATTTATCTTGAAATTAAGTGAGGGGTCACCTTATAATGCTACCGTCGTCCTAAGCAAAACAAGGTGCATAAAAGGATTAACATCACATGCAAATCATAAGTGATATGATATGGCCATGAACTTGTGCTTTTGATCTCCATCTTGAAAGCACCGGCATGATCTCCATCGTCACCGGCATGACACCATGATCTCCATCATCTTGATCTCCATCAACGTGTCGCCATCGGGGTTGTCGCGCCCACCATGCTTCTACTACTATTGCTACCGTTTAGCGATAAAGTAAAGCATTACATAGCGCGTAATGATTGACACGCAGGTCATACAATAATTAAAGACAACCCTATGGCTCCTGTCGGTTGCCGTACTCATCGACATGCAAGTCGTGATATTCTATACAACACATGATCATCTCATAGATCACATATATCTCATCATGTAATTGGCCATATCACATCACAACATACCCTGCAAAAACAAGTTAGACGTCCTCTAATTGTTGTTGCATGTTCTACGTGGCTGCTACAGGTATCTAGCAAGAACAATTCTCACATACGCATAAACCACAACGGTGATACATAAGTTGCTTTTCAACCTTCTCAAGGACCGCCTTAGTCGAATCCGATCCAACTAAAGTAGGAGAAACAGACACCCGCCAGTCATCTTTGTGCAACGAAGTTACATGTTAGTCGATGAAACCGGTCTCTCATAAGTGTACGAGTAAGGTTGGTCCGGGCCGCTTCATCCCACAATACTGCTGAACCAAAACACGACCAAGGGAGGAAGCAATCTAAGCATCAATGCCCACAAACTCTTTGTGTTCTACTCGAGATCTCATCTACACATAGACCTAGCTCATGATGCCACTTTGGGGAACATTGCATGGGAAACAAAAATTTCCTACGCACACGCAAGATCTATCCATGGTGATGAGCATCTATGATAGGGAGAGTGGATCTACATACTCTTGTAGATCGCTAAGCGAGAAGCGTTAAGAAACGCGGTTGGTGTAGTCGAACGTCTTCGCGATCCAAATCGCCGAGCATCCCGCGATCTCATCACGATCCGTCCCGCGATCCAATCACGATCCGTCCCGCGAACTCATCACGATCCGTCCCGCGATCTCATCACGATCCGTCTCGCGATCTTGATCACGGTCCTTCCGATCTAGCGTCGAACGGACGGCACCACCGTGTTCAGCACACGTACAGCTCGATGACGATCTCCGCCTTCTTGATCCAGCAAGAGGGAGTGGAGAGGTAGATGAGTTCTTCGGCAGTGCGACGGCACTGTGGCGATAGTAGTGGAGCTATTCCAGCAGGGCTTTGCCTAAGCACCGCTGAAAACCGATCTAGAGATGAAACTGCGATCTAGAGGAGAGGTAGCACGTGGCTATTAGGGGTTAGATTTTTCCTCTAAATCTTCTAGTATATATAGGAGGGAGGGAGGGGAGGAGGGAGCCTCAAACCCTCAAGGTTTGGTCGAAATTGGAGGTGGAGGAGTCCTACTCCAATCCTATTAGGAGTAGGATTCCTCCTTTCCACTTGGAAACTCTTTCCACCTCTCCACCTTTGGATTTTTTCCTTCTCAAATCACTCTAGCCGCATGGGATCTTTTAGGAGGCTTCGTCTAGCCCACCAGGGGCTGATTTAGCTCCTCCCACAGCCCATGTAGCCTCTTGGGTCGAAATACCTCTCCCGATGGTCCCCCGGTACACTACCGGCACTCCCAGTACACTACCGATGAGCCCGAAACTTTTCCAGCTACCAAAACAGGACTTCCTATATATCAATCTTTACCTCCGGACCATTTTGGAGCTCATCGTGACGTCCGGGATCTCATCCGTGACTCCGTACAACCTTCGGTCACCACCATACATAACTCTATACTACCGAAATGTCACTGAACCTTAAGTGTGCAGACCCTGCGGGTTCGAGAACTATGTAGACATGACCGAGACACCTCTATGGTCAATAAACAATAGTGGGACCTGGATGCCCATATTGGTTCCTACATATTCTATGAAGATCTTTATCGGTCGAACCTCTATATCAAGGATTCAGTTAATCTCGTATGATGTTCCCTTTGTTCTTCGGTATGTTACTTGCCCGAGACTTGATCGTCGGTATCTCCATGCCTAGTTCAACCTCATTACCGACAAGTCTCTTTACTCGTTTCCATAATACAATATCCCGTGGCTAACACTTAGTCACATTGCTTGCAAGGCTTATTGTGATGTTGTATTACCGAGTGGGCCCTGAGATACCTCTCCGTCACATGGAGTAACAAATCCCAGTCTTGATCCATGCCAACCCAACAGACACCCTCGGAGATACCTGTAGAGTACCTTTATAGTCACCCATTTACGTTGTGACGTTTGATACACACAAGGCACTCTTCCGGTGTCAGTGAGTTGCATGATCTCATGGTCATAGGAACAAATACTTGACATGCAGAAAACAGTAGCAATAAACTGACACGATCATATGCTACGTTTGTAGTTTGGGTCTTGTCCATCACATCATTCTCCTAATGATGTGATCCCATTATCAAATGACATCTCATGTCCATGGCTAGGAAACCTTGACCATCTTTGATCAACGAGCTAGTCTATTAGAGGCATACTAGGGATACGATGTTGTCTGTGTATCCACTCATGTATATAAGTTTCCGATCAATACAATTATAGCATGGATAATAAACGATTATCATGAGCAAGGAAATATGATAATAACCAATTTATTATTGCCTCTAGGGCATATTTCCAACACGATCCTAGTCGCGCCTAAACCAGAAGAATTGTTGCTGCTATACCAAGTGGTCAGTGCAGCGTTGGTGGCGGAGAGGGAAGTTGAGGAAGGAGAAGCAACAGCCCCCGAATCGGCAATCAATGGACCAAGGCTAATTCCCACTGACCAAGGTGCGGACGGCATGAGTGTAGTAATAGAAGCAAGGTAGGAGGTTGTGCAAAATATGAAGATGGTGCAGCGTCCCGTGTACTTTGTCAACTCCCTCCTATATGGGGATAGGTCGAGGTACTTTGGAATACATAAACTACTTTTCAGCCTTCTCATGGCCTCTCGGAAGTTGCGCCATCACTTCCAAGCACACCACATCACTGTCGTCACTCGCCTCCCGCTGCAACGCATTCTTAGAAATTTGGAGGCAACCGGCAGGATAGTGGAATGGGCATTGGAGCTGGCTAGCTTTGACTTGAGCTTTGAGTAGAGCCCTAGAAGAATTCATCGCTGAGTGGACACTGATGCCAGATGAAGATATTCCAGAAACAACCCTTCACGAAAGAAAGTATTTCAAAAATTGGTCATATACTTTGACCGGGCTTTTTCGCTGCAAGGAGCCGGTGCCGGAGTGTCGCTTGTCGCACCCACTGGAGAGCACCTCAAATACATGATCCAGATGCATTTCCCATGGGAGATATCAACCAAAAACACGACTGAGTACCAGGGATTGATTTCCAGAGTATAGCGACCGACCTTGGCATCAAGAAGTTGATTGTCCAGTGGGGATTCATAGTTAGTATTACATCAAGTAAACAAGGATTACCAGAGCCCTTTGATGGAAGCATACGTCGATGAGGTGAGGAAGTTGGAGGAACACTTTGACGGTCTGCAGATGGAGCACGTCCCCCATGTGGAGAATGATATTGCTGATAACCTGTCAAAATGAGATGTTCAGAAGTCGCCTATGGAACCAGGCACCTATGTACTCTGACTCGGTCAGCCATCCGTTAAACCGTCAGACGGACAAGCCAAGAAAAGGAAAGTCAACTCTAGCGACTATTTTCTGGCAGAACCACCATCAGCCACCAAGAAAGTTGTCGGGAGCGACAAGAAGAATGCATGGGAGCAGCAAGCTCCGGCAGACCCCGTGGTCTTTGCCATACAAGCCGACACTCCGATGGTAGAGGGAACGCCTTTAGTCCTTGTCGTTGAGCTACAAGCTCTTACATGGGTGCAACAGATCGTCTAGTTCCTGCAGACATAAGACCTTCCCAAAGATCAAGAGGAAGCCGAAAGAGTAGCCTGACAGTCAAGTATGTACCAGTTCGTAGAAAGTGTTCTATACAGAAGGTAGCCAAACAGGGTGAAACTAAGGTGCATTTCCCGGCAGGAAGGACAACGGCTGTTGGCAGAGATACATGGGGGGATTTGTGGTTCACACATCGGGTGACGGGCCATTCTCAGGAAGGTGTTCCGGCAAGAATTCTATTGGCCGTCTACCCTCCAAGACGCCTTAGCGGTGGTAATAACAACGTGTGAAGCATGCTAGTACAACGCCAAGAAAATACATCAGCCAGCACAAGCCCTTCAGACCATACCGCTCTCTTGGCCCTTCTTAGTATGGGGGCTCGACATAGTCGGCCCCTTCCCTCACGCTGCCGGGGGCTTTGAGTTCTTGTTTGTCGTGGTGTACAAGTTCACGAAGTAGACAGAGGTGGAGCCAGTGAGAAAGGTAACGGCGCAAGCAACGTTCAAGTTTATAAGAGGAAAAGTTAGTCAGTTCGGTGTGCCAATAGAATCACCATCGACAACGGCACTTAGTTCACCAGCAACAACTTCTTGCAATACTGCCAAGACATCAGCTCCCGATCTCCTTCACGTCAGTTTCCCACCCAAGGAGCAACAACCAAGTAGAAAGGGCAAATGCTAAAGTGTTGCAGTGTCACAGCCCTAGCTAGCCATTGCTTGTCATTGCATTAACCATCATTTCATCATGTTTAAATTCAACTAAATTGGAAATGGGGATGACAAACCCTAGCACCTCATTGATTAAACAAAATTCCAACAATTGAATTTTCAATGAATCCAAACACTCTTTAAAAATGTTCACTATTTCTGATAAATGTTGGCAACAACATATTAGGGGACATTTTATTTTTCACAACAATTATAGCATTTTAAAATAAACTTTAATGCTACTGAAATCAATTAATAAAGCACTAAAAATATCTTAGTGGCTCCAAATATTCTCAAACTATTTGTGGAGCCCAGCAATAATAGGTATTAACCTTAGAAAATATTTCAGGATTATTGACTTTATGGTTTTGCCCAAACATTATAAAAACATAGAGCAAATAATAGAAAATACAAATTAAAAAAGAGAGGGAGAGACTTACATATCCTTATGTGTTGGCCCAGAACTGTTGCTAGCGGCCAATGTTGGAGATATGCCCTAGAGGCAATCATGTATGATGATATTTCCTATGTGTTTATGAATAAAGATAGTCCTTGGACATTATCAGTGATGTGTATTAATAAGTACGTTACTTGTTTGTAAAACTATGCATTGTATGATAACTGTCCTAAATGGTCCCTAGTCGAAAGGGTTGTGTGGACGCGCAAATCAGACTAGCATATGACACGGTGGATGGTTCGGTCTCACTGACCATGTAGCATTGGATGCTAGACGGATAATATGGACTCAGAAAGGTCTGGTCGGATTCGACATAGTCGGATCCGAGTCGAGATAAGGTCTGAGTTGGACAGATCCAACTATGAGACGCAGCGATAGGTCATCTGTGAGTCTCTAGTACAACATGCGTTCTATGTCCTAAGACCTGAGCTGGCCCATGTACTCGGGATGGTGATAGACTTGCTTTGGGCCGACCAAACGCTACTCCATGACTGGGTAGTTACAAAGGTAGGTTTCGGGCTTGTCCAGACCCATGTTGCGAGACATGGTCAAGCAAGATGGTATTTGCCCCTCCTATCAGGAGAGATATACTCTAGGGCCCCTCGTGTGATCCGACCTGGATAAGCATGGCCATGCGATGAGGATTATGAGATAATCTGAAGTGTTGGTCGGATTCACCGGAACGAGAAAGAGGTCGTGCTGCAACAAGGATGGCCATATCGCCTTGTGCACGACAACATATATCGTGTGGCAAAGGGAATAGAAGTGTGAAGTACAGGTTCGCCTAACCAGCTTCATCAGACACTTGGAGTTGGCACGTCTTGCTAGAGGCCGCTACCGATCGGTCGAGTCGGTTGTCATCTGACTCGCGACCAAGTGGACGAGAACCTAAAGGGTCGCGCGCTTAAGGGAAGGAACACGTGGGCTTTAGGATCCGTGCGAGGCCCAAGAGTTGAGCCCATGCCAGATGCCTATATATAGTGGAGGTGCGGCACACCTATCCGATTGATCGCTTCGGTGCCGTGATTAGGGTTTACATGTGTTGCGAATAGCCACCTCCACTCGCCGCCACCAACCGTGTAATCCAACCTAGCAGTCTGCCGCACGGGTGTTCCTCCTGCATGCGCGGATACCGTTAGAGGCGGTGCCTTGCGCCGCTACGGCGAACCTGTACATGGGATCTGGCGGTCGGTTGTTCGAGGGAGATGGGAACGGCTGTTCAAGGTAGATCGGACGAGGAGGAGACATACCACACGAACGCGCTGCCCCAACTCTACTTCCGCTGCATGGCACCGCGCGTCTAGTGGTAACAAACTATGATCCATCTCTGTAGCATGTTCTTGGATGTTTTGCGCGTAGGAATATTTTAATTTGCATGCGATGCACCTACCATAGAACCCAACAGTGATATCAGAGCCTCTGTAATAGGATTTGGATTCAGATCAAATGCATATGTGATATGCCGTAGCAGTGGATGAGATGCATCATCATTCATGAGATCGGCTATGTACACGGTTGATGAGATCAACTACACATCAGGATCGTTGAGGCTATGTTTTCTGTCAATCGGAATCGAAGAGGTCGTGACACAACCTACTCCTACCTGTCGGTTTCCGCCATCGGGGTTAACTGTGAAACATAAATCTGAATCGGGCTCGCGATGATCGATTAGATCGGTCAGATCAGAAAATTTGGCATGATCAGAATACAGATTTGATCTGTGATTTCTGAAAATGTCGGGCGCTGCCCGCACCCACGAGGGGCGTTGCCCCTTCGAACCCCGCCCGCTAACCAGCTAGCGGGACCGCCGTGTGCGTAGCGCCTTGTATTTCATACACGACCACACAAAACGGTAGATTGTGATTCTATGCATGAGTTTGTTTTGTAGGTTTGATGTGAATAGTATGGCTCATATTTATGTGATGCATGTGGGTAACTTAACATGACCTACGTGTCATGATTGTCAGCCGGCAAGAGCCAAAGTGATGTCATTATATTGTATAACGACCTGCGTGTCGACTTGTGATTCTTTGTAAATTCATTGCTAGTTGTGGTAGTTGGAGGACAAAGATCAAATTCGAGGCTTTGGCGTCCTGGCGTGATGTACAAGATGGGGTTCTGCCCTGGTCATCGGAGTTGGAGCCGACCTGGAAGGATGTCCATAAAGGAGCCATACTATGTCACATATTTATGTTTATATGTGATTGATATTGCTTCTTGTTTCTATGCATATTAGTATGGTAGAAAGATCCCTCATTAATATCAAGCACATTTCCATTCCGGATGTTGCACCTTCGCACGTCAAGTACGTCTAGTGGTGGGCTCATAAAATTGAGGTGCTACTGGGTGTTCTTGAACTGGAGGGTTCGTGTCGGACACGGACATGCACTGCATCGGGTTAACTTGACAAGGCTATCAAAATGGTTTTGGGCCTTGTGACAGAGAAGGTTGGGAGCCGGGGTATGAGATACCTACCCAACCGACAAGAGTCGTATAGAGATACGATTAGCAAGGAGTTGCTTACCGAATAGGCAAGTTGGCTAGCAGTGATGTTAAAGCTCACTAGTCGCTCGCGCTAGATGGGTCCTGAATCACTGAGAGTTTGCGGAGGGATGCTGACTTCAGTGGGAGTAGTTCTGTTTAAGGCTTGAATTACTCTACATAAACACATTGCTTAGTGATTGCATATTTTCTGTTGTAGATCAATGGCACCACTTGCTCAACCCAACTTTGCATTGAAAACAATTCTGGAAAAGGATAAACTGAATGGAACAAACTTTACCACCTGGTATAGAAATCTGAGAATTGTTCTCAAGCACGATAAAAAGGAACATGTTCTAGAGGATCCACTTCCAGAGGAACCTGCCGAGAATGCTAATGCCACAACCAAGAATGCCCACAAGAAACTCGTTGATGAATCAAACGAGATCAGCTGCCTCATGCTGGCTTGTATGGAGCCTGATTTGCATCAGCATTTTGAAAACATTCAGGCTTTCGATATGATTGAGAGTTTGAAGAGCATGTTTCAGGTGCAGGCTAGGACCGAAAGGTTCAACGTCTGCCAGTCCTTGACGGATTGTAAGCTGAAGGAGGGTGATCCACTGAGCCCGCATGTGATCAAGATGATAGGGTAGGTGCAAGCTTTGGATCGGTTAGGATTCCCACTTGGGGACGAGCTGTCCACGGATGCAATTTTGGGTTCTCTTCCACCTAGCTATGGGACGTTCGTCTCAAACTATCATATGCATGACATGGATAAGAAGCTCACTGAATTGCATGGGATGCTCAAGGTGGCGGAGCAAGATATTAAGAAAGGCACGCATCAAGTGTTGATGATGAAGAACTCGGCTAAGTTCAAGAAGAGTTAGTCCAAGAAAAAGGGTAAGGCAAAGGGCACGGAGAAGGCTGTCTCCGCCGCTGAGCCAAAGTCTGGACCGAAATCAAAGACCATTTGCTTTCACTGCAAGGAAGCTGGTCATTGGAAGAGGAATTGTAGCAAGTGGCTTGCTGAGCACGGCAAGAAGGCCGGAGATGCTTCTTCAGGCAAAGGTACACTTGTTACATATGTTATAGACATTTACCTTGCTGACATACCTAGTAGCTCTGGGGTATTTGATACTAGATCGGTTTTTCATATTTGCAACTCGATGCAGGGGCTGGTAAGAACTAGGCGTGTGACACAAGGGGAGATTGACATCAGGGTCGGCAACAAAGCAAGAGTTGCTGCGTTGGAGGTCGGCACGATGCAGCTCAAGCTTCCTTCTGGATTTATTTTGAAATTGAATAATTTTTATTACATTCCCGCACTTAGTCGGAACATTATTTCTGCCTCATGTTTGATGAGTCAAGGTTATGAATTCAATATAAAGGACAATGGTTGTTCATTTTATTTGAATGGAATGTTACATGGCTATACACCCATAGTGGATGGGTTATTTATTTTAAATCTAGAAACGGAACCAGTCTATAATGTTAATGTCAAGAGGCATAAGCCTAATGAGATAAATCCAACATACTTTTGGCATTGTCGGCTTGGACACATTAGCCTGAAACGCATGAAGAAGCTCCATGATGATGGACTCCTAACCTCGTCTGACTTCGGGTCGTTCGAGACATGCGAATCATGCTTGCTAGGCAAGATGAGTAAGTCTCCTTTTGCAAAGAGTTGCGAGAGGGCGTCCGAGCTGTTGGAGCTTATACATAGTGATGTGTGTGGTTCGATGAGCACAACAGCCAGAGGTGGCTATCAGTACTTCGTGACTTTTACCGACGACTTGAGTAGATATGATATATCTATTTGATGAGGCACAATTTGAAAACTTTTGAAAACTTCAAAGAGTTTCAAAACGAGGTTGAAAATCAGCTCGGCAAGACGATAAAACTTCTACGATCAGATCGTGGAGGTGAGTACATGATCCAGGAATTTCATAATCATCTGAAAAGCCGAGGTATAGTACCTCAGCTCACACCTCCGGGTACGACGCAGAGAAATGGTGTGTCAGAACGGAGAAATCGAACCTTGTTGGACATGGTCTGGTCGATGATGAGCAAATCGGATTTACCCTTGTCATTCTAGGGATACGCTCTAGAAACTGCAGCTTTCACACTTAATAGGGTACCATCAAAATCCGTAGACAAGACACCACATGAGATGTGGACTAGAAAGAGTCCTAGTTTGTCTTTTCTAAATATTTGGGGTTGTGAAGCATTTGTCAAGCGACTCATGTCAGACAAGCTTACACCCAAGTCGGATAAATGCATATTCGTGGGATATCCGAGGGAAACCTTGGGATATAACTTCTACAACCGAGAAGAGAACAAAGTGTTTGTTTCTTGGAACGGGGTTTTCCTAGAGAGAGAGTTTCTCGGTCGAGAGGCCAGTGGGAGAACGGTGCGACTCGAAGAAATTCGAGAGCCACTAGGGGATGACTCGGCTGGTGATGAGATCATACCGGAGTTGATCAGGGAACCCGTAGTGGAGTTGGCACCAGAGCCACGGAGGTCGGAAAGATTGCACAGAGTGCGCGATGTTTTGTTGCTAGAAAGCGACGAGCCGACCACGTATGAGGAAGCGATGGTGAGCCCAGATTCCGGGGCATGGCTAGAGGCCATGAGATCTGAGTTAAAGTCCATGGATGAGAATCAAGTCTGGGACTTGGTTGATCCGCCACCTGGCGTAGTTGCCATTGGTTGCAAATGGGTCTTTAAGAAGAAAATCGATGTGGATGGAAATGTTCAGATCCACAAAGCTCGGCTTGTCGCTAAAGTTTATGGACAAGTTCAAGGAATTGACTACGATGAGACCTACTTGCCGGTAGCGATGCTAAAGTCGGTGAGGATCATACTAGCTATAGCTGCATATTTCGATTATGAGATATGGCAGATGGATGTCAAAACACCTTTCCTTCATGGAAATTTAAAAGAGGATGTATACATGATACAACCTGAAGGTTTTGTCGATCCAACTAACGCTGGTAAAATATGCAAGCTCAAGAGATCCATTTATGGATTGAGGCAAGCGGCTTGGAGTTGGAACATTCGTTTTGATGAAGTCATCATTGACCTTGGTTTCATCAAGAACAAAGAGGACTATTGTTTATACAAGAAGTCTAGTGGGAGCTCGGTAGTATTTTTGATCCGCCTTTGCATCCGCATCTTCCATTGTTATTCATCATGGTAGTATGATGTGTCACCAGGATCCTTGGCATGGATGTTGGTAAAACCTTGATGAATATTGAAATGCTCAAGTTCTTGAGAGCACACTTAGTATTAATTGGAATGAGCCTTCCATTGCCGAGTTGCTTTATAACTCTAGTTTCCCTCCGATCTGAGTATGCCATTCTTTGAATTCCTTCGAACGATCGCTTGTGAATTGCCTTAGGTTGGTATGAAGAGTTTCAATGATGTCTAGATCAAAAGTAATTCTTTTTGCCACTTAAGGGATAATCCTATGAGTCACCTCCCCTAAGGTGCCCCGTAATGGTATTATGGCAATTAACTCCTCGCTACCTTGAAACCCATTCAACATATGTTTTAGCATTGGATTGTTGCCTACCAATTGGACCTCTATCATCTGCCTCATTCCATCATTCTTAAAGTGTGTTTGTGTCTCAGCTCGAGAGATGTTATCACATCTCATTCCACGAGTTGATCATGAGTTGCTCGATCTTCGAGAAGATCTATTCTTGTAGAGCTTTCCTATTTCCATTATTGTTGTGCCTAATGAAGATCTTGAAGGCAAATATGTCAAAGTCAAGATCATGAAATGAGTCAAGATTTTCGAGACGGGCAATTGGATCATGAAGATTGTGTGAGTTGTGTTCCCTTTGTCTTCTTACCCTATGATTGAAAAACAGGACGGGATTCTTCTTTAGTGGGGGTGAGTTGTCAAAGCCCTAGCTAGCCATTGCTTGTCATTGCATTAACCATCATGTCATCATGTTTAAATTCAACTGAATTGGAAATGGGGATGTCAAACCTAGCACCTCATTGATTAAACAAAATTCCAACAATTGAATTTTCAATGAATCCAAACACTCTTTAAAAATGTTCACCATTTCTGATAAATGTGGGCAACAACATATCAGGGGACATTTTATTTTTCACAACAATTATAGAATTTTAAAATAATCCTTTAATGCTACTAAAATCAATTAATAAAGCACTAAAAATATCTTAGTTGCTCCAAATATTCTAAAAGTGTTTGTGGGGCCCAACAATAATAGGTATTAACCCTAGAAAATATTTCAGGATTATTGACTTTAGGGTTTTGCCCAAACATTCTAAAAACATAGAGCAAATATAGAAAATAAAAATTAGAAAATAGAGGGAGAGACTTACCTATCCTTACGTGTTGGCCCAGCACTGTTGCTGCCGGCCCATCCCACCAGCAACGTGCTAGTCGTCTCCTAGCTCGTGCTAGGAGGACGAGCACGTGGCCGGAGCGCACAAGCACGCGTCCGCGCCACCAACTACCCGTCTGCCTGCCTATGCGAGGGGATAAGTCTCCCGAGAGCCGTCTGGATTGGGCCATCTCCCTTGCCATTCTCCCTCCCTCTCCCTCTGCTCCTCCTCGCCTCTCGAGCACCACGACCGTCGCCGCTCGCAACCAACGCGACCACCGGCCTCCTCCAGCCCCTCTAGTAGTCGATCCGCCGAGACCCTTGGTACATCCCGCCATTGGAATCAAGCCGAGGCGCCTTCCATCGTCCCCATCGAGCTCGTCATCCCGGTCTCGGTCGTCGGAGCATCACCGTCGATTCGCCGCGCTCCGCCCATCCAGAAGCCCGCTGACCAGCCCGTCTGCCTCCTAGTGAGCTCCTACTCCTCCCCCTGTGCTTACCCCTTCTTTTGCGTGCTATATTCGATACCCCATGACCACATGGAGCCACCATCCGCCATGGCTGATGAGACCCGTGCTCGCGAGCACCTCCGCTCGAACCCGCTACATTGTTGTGCTCCTGGCGACCCCAGGACCCCGTAGAGCCCAACGGCGAGCCTCCCCGTGTCCTATACCCTGGACCTGCTCGAGGAAAACCTCCGGACACCACCTCCATCCTTGATGTGCTCAGCTCTGGCCACCTCCGGTGAAGCCGACCGCATAGATGAACGCGCGTGAGTCCCAGCTCCCCGCGAAGCCTCTCCGCCGTCATTTTGGTCATCGGAGGACAATTCTTGAGCACCTCTATCGTCTCAGGCCTCGCCGGCGATGAGCCGCGGGTCAACTCCGGTGGGTTTGACCCCGGTTGACAAGGATTAGACCCCCCTGGGTCTCTGACAAGTGGGGCCAGCCCCTGACTTAATTATGTTAAGCGCCTAATTAAATTAGTTAATATATATTAGTTAAATGGGTCACTAACAGTGGGCCCAGACCTGCTAATTGGTTTAGATAGGATTAACTTAATGCTAATTAACCATGTTAATTAGTGAGACACTAACCAGTGGGTCCCACGGGTCAGGTTTGACCCTGGTCAGCTCTGCTTACCCGCTGACATAACTATGACGCAATGCTGACGCAGTATATGTTCTGGAATTAAAATAAATCCTAAATGATTTGTAATATTTTAGAAAATATTGAAAACTTCCAAAAATCATAGAAATTCAACCGTAGCTCAGATGAAAATAATTTAATATGATGATCAGAAAAATCCAATGAATATGTTTATGCCATGATCATGCATGTTTGAACAAGTTAACATCACCAAGTAGGACATTTTATGATTAGAGAAATATATGAAATATCATTTGAAGTTGAAATTCAAACTTGTTTGAATTCCACTTCAATTAACTTGGCTAATTATTACTCTAGGTCAATTCAGTACCTTAACTTGTCATATCATACATCATGATTGTGCATTGCATAAGTTGAATGTGTTCATTTCTCTGTTTGCCAGTGTTCTTCCTTCCCTGTAGACGATGATTCTGACATTGAGATCGTTGTCATCGATGACGACTCATTATTATCTTCAGAAGTGTCATGCAAGCAACCCCCCCTTGAGCATACTGATATGAACCCACTCTCTCGCTCCTGCTCTCTTTTATTGCATTAGGACAGTCACGATTCAACTGTCACATGTTCTCGGTATTTGAACCCATTCCTTTGCATGACCTGTCTTTGCCACAGTAAATAGTTGAAACCACTTAGCATGAGTAGCAATTGCTTGAGCCTTGTTGTGTTTACTCATCGATGCTTTCTTACCGTGCCTGGTATGCTTAGAGTCGGGTCGGGTCATGTTTGATCCATCTAGGCGATGAATCAAAATGACAGTGTTCATGTCCTTCTGTGTGAGAGCTAAGTGCGTGGACATGATTTGGTAAAGGTAGCAATGAGAGGTTATGTAGGAGTACATGGCGGGTTGTCTCATTGGGACCGTCCTTAAGAACTAAGTAATGTGTATGTTATCCAAGACAAGATACTACCGCACATTGGGATACTTAATTGACCCTCTCGGCTTATTGGTCGCCTAGATCTCTGTCTAGGAGTTGCTACAAGTTTCTGGTGTTTGTAGGAAAAGTTTTGGTGGCCGTGCTTAGCACTGCCCGATGGGGTGGGCTTCGGCACGGTAGATGCACAATGGCACAGTGTACATCGGCCATAGCGGAAACTTCGGTCGGACTTTTGTGCAGGTTCAGTTTCAAATAGGCGATAAACCTAGACTAGGGTCTTGTGTGATTGACAGTCGTAGCCGACTCCCTCGTTGGGCTTCTGCTTGAAGGTTGTCGAGGTGCCTTTTACGTGCACATGGCGATAAGTGGTGGGAGCGTGTTTGAAGAAGTACAACCCTGCAAGGTTATGAATCTGTTCGAATAGCCGCATCCTCGGATATGGACTACTTGGAGAACTTATGTGGTTCATAGATAACTTGAAGTGGATACTCTAAAATGCGTAGGATAAGTGTGAGTGTTATGGATGGCCTTCTCGTAGGGAGACGGGAGTGGATCCATAGTGGTGTATTGATTGGTGAATATGTGGACTCGTGTGCGCTATCCCACCTCAAAGGTACTACTTGTAGTCGTTGTACAGGTTAGCCAAGAGTCAAAGTTGGCTTGCTGCAATAAACCCACAACCCCTTTGTTGACAATGATGCATATGTAGCTAGATTGGATGTAAATCTTGCTGAGTAACTTTGTACTCACGGTTGCTGAATTTATGTTTTTGCAGAGGAGACGTCAGTCTCATTAGTGATTCTTACGACATGAAGTTCAATGTTGATTGGATTAGCTTGGGAATCCCAGACAGAGGTCTGGTTCCTTTGGTAGGGTCGTTGTAGCTTTTCAGGCTCCTTTAGCCACTTTTAGTAGGTGTCTGTACCCAGGCATGTGTTGCTTCCACTTGTTGCTTGTATGACTTGAGTTTTGGGTCATGTGACCCCTATTTGTAATACCACGCTATGTTGGCTCTTATGAGTCTTTAATAAATACTTGAGTCATAGAATTATGTTGTGATGCCATGTTGTATCTACACATATCGTGCATATTGTGTGTATGTTTGAAATGCATTGGTATGTGTGGGATTCGACACCTAGTTGTGTGTCTTTAGTAGTACTCTTTACGGGGAAATGCCTCTTTGTGCTTCCACCGAGCCTTGGTAGCTTGCTACTGCTCCGGACACATTGATTGACCAACATGTATCCTTGTTTGCTATTGTGTCTGTCCCTTCGGGGAAATGTCTCGCAATGTAATGGAGTCCCTGTAGCCTACTACGACTCGTCCTTGGTAGCTTGCTACTGCTCCGGACACATTGATTGACCAGCATGTATCCTTCTTTGCTATTGTGTTTGTCCCTTCGGGGAAATGTCTCGTGGTGTAATGGAGTCCCTGTAGCCTGCTACGACTCGTCTACGTGCAGTGATGACATTTATGTCCCACGACGTAATGGAGTCCTTGTAGTTTGTTGTGACTCGTCTACCACGCTAGAGATCGACACTTGCATTGTTGGGTTACGTATGCTTGTCCCTGTACGGATGTGCCACTTGGGTTCTATGACTAGTCATGTCGACCCAGGTTCTGTGTCATTTGAATGCTAGCGACACATTCACATACGTGAGCCAAAAGACGCAAACGGTCCTGGCCGAGGTAAGGTGGCAGCCGTGGAGATAACCGTGTGTGAGGCTGCAAAGTGATGTTATGTGTTACAGGCTGGGTTCTTATGACTTAGGATCGGGGTCCCGACATGCGGGGCCTCAAGACGAGAACTTTCGACAAACTACACAAGCATGGAAGGGAAGGCCCCTGCGTGCAAGTCCTCCCACGGGGAGTGACGGTATGGACACCTATGGACGTGTTCAAAAAGAGACCACCTTGCAATAAGGGACGTAGAGAAACAAAGCTAAGTAAAATAATCCCGAACCTCCTCCTCTGTAGCAAGCGCACCTGCACAAGAAAACTCGCACGTGAAAAGGCCCTTGTGGAAATCATTGCACGCTCGGGCGTTTCGAGCTGACTCTAATGCGTCAAGCAGTTGCGGAAAGAACGACAGGGCGACCTTGCCAGCAGCAACCTTGCTAGAGGGACATTAAGGATTCATTCCTAGAGGCCTATGCGGCAAGACTACGCACGTCACCAGGCGACACGTGGGGCCTCTTTGTCTGAATTGTTGCGCGCTTGGGTGTTTTGAGCTCACTCAACACCCTTAGCAGCCGCATCAAGGGCGATGACATAGCCTCGCCGCAAGCAGGGCCACCAGGGGAATGCTAAGGATTTGTTTCCCGAAAGCATCCACGGTGAGGACGCACACTCCCGCAAGCGTTCTCGGAAGGCGTGAGAAATGAGAATGCTCGAGTGCGGGTTGCACTAGAAAGAAAGGGGATTTTCATCAAGATGCAATTAAACTATAGAGGCTATGAACATTTGAGAACATATACCCAATACTTTTCTTTAATTCTTCGCAGGATTACATTGGGTACGATATAAACACAAAAGGAGATCCGCCACTATGATGTGGCAATTGATCCATAAACAAGGTCTCGCATACGGAGCCTCGTCTCCAGGCCAACCACCTTGTCACCAGGGCCTAACTACCACGCCAGGCACGCCTAAGCGGAGTCGTCCTATTTGATGCCGAAGATGCTGGCATCATCATCGTTGTTGCTGGAGGAGCCGAAGTCGTTGTCGCTCGAGCTTTTCGCGCAACACTCCAGGCGGATGTCGGACGCACCAAAGAACTTAATGGAGAGGGTGTCAGAGCCATCAAACTAGAACTGGAGGAACTGCCCAGGTCCGAGACCGCGGGAGTGGGCGAAAGACCTCCACCCATGCGTCAGGAACATGGCGCTTCCATGGGAGAGGTCGACCGCCACCCAGATGGGCCCGTTGCAGCAGTCGCGTGCCCAGAGCCATAGACCTCGGGGTCTGCTGCCCTCCATGGCCCACATGAAAGGGTCAGGCAGACGCAACTAGCTCCGATGGCGCCGAGGGAGCACCACGACGAACTCATGCACCTCGTCTCCCGCGTGGGTCCCCACGGGAGGCTGCGGAGGAGACGCGCCACCTTAGCCACCATGGCTTGATGAGGCCGTCCTCCCACGCCCCCTGGATGTCGTCCCTCCCTCCGCCATCACCACGATTCACATCGGGCTTTGGGGAGCGCCTCTCATCGCGGCGCGAGGCCCACGGGATCAACCTCAACCCCTTGCCATCCCAAAGACGGTGCGCTGGAGAAGACCGTGGATGAAGGAAGAAGGAAACACTGGTCAACAGACTGGTGAGGGAGGGCACAGATGAAGCAACACACTCCTCGACCCCCCCTCTTGATAGGGTCGGTGATGAGGAGGAGCTGGCTCTTCGTAACTCGAGACGAACGCACGCTGGTGCACGCTTAACGCCAGCGGCCGCCTCTCTCAGCCAATGCTCGAGCCCCATATGCGACACGTGTCACCAAGGGCACACTCATGGGTAGAAGGGGGGCGAAGGAGTTCAACGCAAGAGGCGAGTGGGCAGCGCTGCCAGTATCTCTCCTTCCCCATAACAAAGACCTCGGGGCTGGCTGTTTGTCACCCAATGCGATTGTTTGCTACGAGACGTATTTCTTTGGCGACAGACCCGCACCACTAATACCACACCCTGCCTGAAGGACATGTGTCACAGGCTATACTCCGTCCAGACTGGCCCGTCTCCTCGGGGCAACCGCCTCGCTTTGCTACTCCCACGACCCACAGTCAATGCCCGTCATGGGAAAGGTTAGTAGAAATCATCATAACCGCGGAAAATTATGGCCGCATTTGTGTGTGCACTGTTGTCTCGGCCTAAACCAACAACGTCATGGACACATGTGTGGCCCGGGCCCGAGGGCTACTGTCAGTACACTAAGAAACGGGGTCCTTAGTCCCCAGACTTGTGCACAGACGACCACGACCTCCCGCACGACAAGACCTTGCCAGGCAAGGGATCACTTCCAAGCAACCCCAAGCCAAGCATAAGACAACCAACAAGCCTCCTTACCGGTCGAGAAGGTCTAGCCACGAGCACTACAAGCGTCTTCCCACCAAGGCCTCCGCCAGGCAAGCCGTCGCCCCACGTCACCAAGCTGGTTTTCTACATCGGTAAGGTGGCGGGATGGCAGACAGTTATGTGGAGTTGGTCGGGACGCATGGCGGCTGGACAGAATTACCATAGCTTTAATGACACATGTCCTACGACGTGGCAAGATAATAGGAGGTAGCTAGGTAGATGACACAGAAGGAGAGGCCATCCTTGCCGGGAGACGTTGCCGGCACACCACCTCACGGTGCATTTAATGCGCCTATCTTACTCTCCTAGAGTTAGATATTTTGCATCGTACCTCCTGCCAGCGTCTCGGGCATCGATAGTGTGCACTATTACGCAATGTAATTACTATCTTAGCCATTGTGTTAACCCGTTGAACTATAAAAGGAGGCCCATGGCTACCTTAAGAAGGGTGGAATCTCTGTTCATTCTACATGCGTAGCCGCACCACCCTAGAGCATCTGTTGCCTGGTGATGCAAGTCATGTACCATGAACAACTCAATAAACAACCACATATGACGTAGGGTATTACGCTCCCGAGCGGCCCGAACCTGTCTAAACCCCTCGCACACATAGCTACCGACGGTGCTCTTTGTGTAGCTTGAATCCCCTGACCAGACCGTAGAAAGGGGCCTTGTTGGTCCCATAGATCGTCGTACCCCGACATAGACATAACGTTCCTTCACAACTCCATTTGTAGGGAACAAATTGTGCCTCTGATTTTGCTCTGACGTTGTAACCGATACACTCAAAACACGTTGAGCAAGTAAACTCATATATGCCAACGTATTCAGGAGCCATGTACTATGTCTCCTATTCCAGATTATCGACGCCCTATTCTTCACTTGCAGTAAGAGAAAAAGTCTCCTCATCGTAATCACTAGCAAACTCATATCCACCATCTCACAGATTTGGCTTGGTAGAAGAGATGGGATTGGGGAAAGCAACTTGGGGAGGATAGAAATCAAGATCCATATGGTTGGAATGGAAGATCTTGACCTCAACACAAGGGTAGGTGGTTCTCTCTCAGAAAACTAAGTAGGATAGGTATGGAATAGTTCTGAGTGCTTCTTTTTCGAGTGAGTGGTGGTGAAGGGGTATATATAGGCATCCCCAAAAATCCAACTGTTACACACAAAATGACCAACTCTGTGACACCGATGTGTAAATCTCGGTGGTACCAAAGTGACCAAAAGTGGCAACTTTTGAAACTTGGAGGGGCCGATATACGATTCTCGGTTGCACCGACAAGGTGACCAACGGTCAGATTTGCCAAACTCGGTGACGCCAATTCACCATTTTCGGACGGACCAAAAATGTGAACTTGCGTAACAGAATCTTGGCAACCCAACTCGGTGGCACCAAGAGCAGTGTCGGATGCATCGAAGTGTTAGGGTTTGGCTGAGTCTGTCTAGGGTTTAGAATCGGTGGCACCGAGATAAGAATGTTGGTTGCACCGATTTTGCATATTTGGCTTTGGACAGACTTTGGTGGGAGAGTTTGTGGATGTTTTGGTGACTATCACCTGTGCACGTTTGAGCATATTACTCACCATCAAAACTTTACCCCTTTTAATAGTATTGGCTTTCCTATGGACTCAAAGTGATTTCTCACAAATGTAAAATATAGAGTCCTCTTGCTTGAATCTTGGCCAACCTATTTCCTTGCATCTTGGGGTAATTCCACAATCCTTTGGCCATCCCTATCATTGAATTTGTCATGAAATATACTTGGTGGAAACATTAGTTCAATGACTTCTATGTTGTTATTAATTACCAAAACCACCAAGGGATCAAATGTGCTTTCAAATGTCCCTTTCATCAAATCTACGAAGATAATTTACCTCTACTACCTGTGTCGGGTTATCAAGACTATGTATTTCTTCAATAGGTGCTAGATTCTTAACATCTTCAGCTTTAATACCCTTTTCTTTCATAGATTTCTTTGCCTCTTGCATATCTTCAGGACTGAGGAATATAATACCTTTTTTCTTCGGAGTTGGCTTTGAAGGTGGTTCGGGAATAGTCAAATCATTATCATTTCTCAATATATTATTCAATAGTAATTCAACTTGTTCAACAGTTCGTTCCCTGAAAACACAACCAACACAACTATCTAGGTAGTCCCTAGAAGCATCGGTTAGTCCATTATAAAAGATATCAAGTATTTCATTTTTCTCGAGAGGATGATCAGGCAAAGCATTAAGTAATTGGAGAAGCCTCCCCAAGCTTGTGGGAGACTCTCTTCTTCAATTTGCACAAAGTTAAATACTTCCTGCAAGGCAGCTTGTTTCTTATGGGCAAGAAAATATTTTTCAGAGAAATAGTAAATCATATCCTGGGGACTACGCACACAACCAGGATCAAGAGAATTAAACCATACCTTAGCATCACCCTTCAATGAGAAAGGAAACAACTTAAGAATATAGTAACAACGGATTTTTTTCCTTATGAGTAAATAGGGTGACTATATCATTCAATTTGGTAAGATGTGCCACAACAGTTTCAGATTCATAACCATGGAAAGGATCAAATTCAACCAAAGTAATTAACTCAGGATCAAAAGAGAATTCATAATCCTTATCGGTAACAAAGATAGGTGAAATAGCAAACTTAAGATCATATTGCATTCTAGCATTCAAAGATTTTTTCTTCTACTTGCGAAGCAATTTCTTAAGATCATCTCTATCCTCACAAGCAAGAAAGTCCCTAGCTACCTCTCCTTCCATAACATATCCCTCAGGTATATCAGGCAATTCATATCTAGGAGAGCTCGGTCTAGCAGATGTATCATAGTGTTCAGTTTCAATAATTTCATCAGATTCAAAAATATTATCAGTTTTAGCATTAGCTCTAGCAATTTGTTCATCCAGAAATTCACCCAGTGGCATAGTATCATCAAGCAAAGTATCATCATAAGCATCATGCATAGCAGAAGTAGCATCATCAATTACTTGTGACATATCAGAATTACTAGCAGGTGATGGTGTTGCAAATTTACTCATAACAGAAGGTGAATCAAGTGTAGAGCTAGATGACAGTTCCTTACCTGTCCTCGTAGTTGAGGGGTAGATCTTGGTTTTTGGATCTTTAAGATTCCTCATAGTGATCAACAGATATATATATCCCAAGTGACTCAGAGAATAAAGCTATGCTCCCCGGCAACAGCGCCAGAAAAAGGTCTTGATAACCCACAAGTATAGGGGATCGCAACAGTTTTCGAGGGTAGAGTATTCAACCCAAATTTATTGATTCGACACAAGGGGAGCCAAAGAATATTCTCCAGTATTAGCAGCTGAGTTGTCAATTCAACCACACCTGAAAGACTTAATACCTACAGCATAGTAATCAGTAGCAAAGTAATATGGAAGTAACGGTAACAGTAGCAAAGTGATAGTAGCAATTTGTAGTGATTGTAACAGTAGCAACGGAAAAGTAACATAGGAAAGATCAATATATGGAAAGCTCGTAGGCAATGGATCAGTGATGGGTAATTATGTCGGATGGCATTCATCGTGCAACAGTTGTAACATAGGGTGACACAGAACTAGCTCCAATTCATCAATGTAATGTAAGCATGTATTCCATATATAGTCATACATGCTTATGAAAAAAACTTGCATGACATCTTTTGTCCTACCCTCCCGTGGCAGCGGGGTCCTATTGGAAACTAAGGGATATTAAGGCCTCCTTTTAATAGAGAACCGGACCAAAGCATTAACACTTAGTGAATACATGAACTCCTCAAACTACGGTAATCACCGGAAAGAATCCCAGTTATTGTCACACTAGGGGATGCAGATCATAACTCGTAATAGGTGTCTATAACTTGCAAGATAGGATCAAGAACACACATATATTCAGGAAAACATAATAGGTTCAGATCTGAAATCATGGCACTCGGACTCTAGTGACAACCATTAAGCATAGCAAAGTCATAGCAACATCAATCTCAGAACATAGTGGATACTAGGGATCAAACCCTAACAAAACTAACTCGATTACATGATAAATCTTATCCAACCCATCACCGTCCAGCAAGCCTACGATGAGATTACTCACGAACGGTGGAGAGCATCATGAAATTGGTGACGAAGGATGGTTGGTGATGACGAAGGCGTCGATTTCCCCTTCGCGGAGCCCAAAACGGGCTCCAGATCTGGTCTCCCGAGGAAGAACATGTGATGACAGTGACTCCGTATCGTGAAACGCGATGAACTCTTCTCTCTGATTTTTTTCTCCCCGAATAGGAATATATAGAAGCGGAAACGAGGTCGGAGGAGCAACAGGGGACCCACAAGCCTGCCCGACGTGCCCTTGGGAGGTGGGCGCGCCCACCAGGCCAGGTGGTAGGCCCCCTGCAGTTGATTCTTTCGCCAATATTTTTTATTAATTCTAAAAATATTCTCCGTAAATTTTCAGGTCAATCTGAGAACTTTTATTTCTGCACAAAAATAACACCAAGGCAATTCTGCTGAAAACAGCGTCAGTCCGGGTTAGTTCCATTCAAATCATGCAAATTAGAGTCCAAAACAAGCGCAAAAGAGTTTGGAAAAGTAGATACGTTGGAGACGTATCAATCACCTCTTGTCTTCTCTTAAATTAGAGAAGGCAAACCTTTTTATGAGTTTTCTCTCCTTCACCTCATCATTTATCCTACGTGGCACTACTAAGATAGTACCCCTGTACATGCCCTAATAGTTATATTTCGATTTTACAGACACAAAGTAGTCAAACAAGACAGGAAAGGGCACACGCTCTCGGCCAAAATCACTGTTCTGACCCTTTTGGCAATCTTTGTGACAAAGTGAACTCGACAAGGAAGTATTTACGATCTGACCCTTTTGGCAACGCCAGAGACCGTGGCGTTTCTGCTTCATGCGTTGCTGCTCCACATAGAAACGCCAAGGTAGCTCGCGTTGCAGACTATATGGGAACGCCAGGGTACTTGGCGTTTCTACCCAGGCTAGAAACGCCGCGTGGGTTGGCGTTGCTGACCTTGATTTGCAATCTTGTCTCTTGTCTCTTCCTTGTGAGGTCGACTTTTCAAACCAGTGATCATTACCCAACGGAAAGAACTTTTCAAGCCTAGCACTAGCACTAGTGGACCTCCCTGCAAAAAAGAAAGCACCAGTGAAGCACTGAAGCTCATATAGAAAAGTGGATGTGTAATTTGGTCCCACATGCAGTAGTAGTCCTAGCTCCATGCTCCTCGACTACATGGTCTGAATTCTCTTACAGCTGAACTAACAAAGCTCAATGCCACCACATACTCTCTCTCCCTCTCTCACCCGTGGCCATGTTTCTGCGTCAGATGCAACTGTATAAGTCGGTGTGCCTGCGACAAAATACAGTGACATTGGGAGCTGGCTTTTGCCTTAGCGCCTCGTGGTCCTAACCTGCTTATTGACAATCTCTACTCTAGCAACGCAAACCCCAATGGCGTTTCTAACCTGGGTAGAAACGCCAAATACCCCGGCGTTTTCATATGGTCTGCAAGCGAGTTACTTCGGCATTTCTATGTGAAACAACAATGTAAGCTATCTCGGTGTTTTCATATGGAACAGAAACGTCACGTTTTTTCGTGTTGACAAAAGGATCAGATTGTAAAATAACTCTACGTCGACCTCACTTTATGACAAAGATTGTCAGAACAGTGATTTTGTCCCACGCTCTCCCCGCCCCTCCCCCTCCCTCACCCCACCCCCAAATCCTCAGCAACCCCGCCAGATCGCGGACGATCTTCTCGGAGGCGTCCTGCGTCGAGCGCGGGTGCCAGGCGCCAGCAGCCACCGGCCTCCTTCTTGTAGTGGAGCAACTGTACCTGCACCTACAGCCGCTGCTTAATAATCCGTAGCGGCGATAGTGAGAAAGCGAGACAAGAGGGGATGACCAGCCTGTCCATCACGGTGATGACGCTGAACCTGCACGAGGGGAATCAGCCGAGCGAGAGCCCTAACAGCTGGGAGAAGCGCCGCGACATCTGCGTCAGCGTCATCACCAGTTACTCCCCCACCATCCTCTGCACCCAGCAAGGTGAGCGGGGCTGCTATAGAATATGGTTCCCTTTTCTTGCGAGTTGGTTCAATCTTTCATCGAGGTGTGCATTTGATTTATACCGTGGTAATGCTCACTGTCCATGATACCTGTTACTCCCCCACCATCCTCTTCACCCAGCAAGGTGAGCGGGGCTGCTATAAAATATGGTTCCCTTTTCTTGTGAGTTGGTTCAATCGTTCATCGAGGTGTGCATTCGATTTATACCGTCGTTAAATTTAAGTACTCCGTCCGCCCCAAAATAAGTGTCGTTTGTACTAAATCAACATCACTTATTTTGGGAGGGAATAGTATCCATACGGACTACGGGTAGAATTTGATCTCAAACAGTCCGGAGAAGGTTCCTTATTAGTAGCAAATAAAAGTGTCTGGATTCCTTGTTTCAAAAAGAAAAAAAATAGTTTCTAGATTAGCTTCAACAGCCCATACGAGCTTTAGTGAACTGTTTGGTATAATCTCTAAAAACAAAATTGTTCGGTTCCTGTACTTGGATCTTCACTCTGTATTAAGAGTTCCAGAGTCACAATTTTCTTGCTCGCATTGGTTTGTTCTCTGAGTTCATGACTTACCTTCCCCATTTTGTTTCAAGTTCTTCATCAGTTTCGAAATAACATGTCTCATATGCAGGGTTGAGGTGCCAGCTGGACTACCTACAGCAGTGCCTGCCTGGTAATGCTCTGTCCATGATACTCCCCTCCCCCCCTCCCCCCTCCCTCATCCTTCCAGGCTATTTTTATATTGGATGACCGTTATACTTCTTTGAGCTTATGATTCGAGAGTAGTCTCAAATATCACCTTCTTAGGCTTTGCTGCAAACTGGTGGAAATGTTCTTCGGCTCTGTTGAATTCATCATTATTCTTCATTATAAAGAATAAATTTCTCAACCTGCCTGGTATTATCATCTATTTGCTAATATCCTAGTTATCCAAAGCAACAATTTTTTGCCTGAATCGTGCAGCCAAATGCGTGTAATTTTGTAATTGGAGAAAGTTTATGTTAGAGTCCTGGGATTGGAGGGTATAGCCGTGACTTGGAGGTGCTTGAGGGCCAATGAAGGTCCTCCGGGTAGGCGTCTTACCTGTGTTGAGGGATAACGGTGGAGGAAGAGAAGAGCTCGGGGGCGAACTAGGCCTATCTTAGATGGTTTTTCCTTGTGGTGGAACCAGCCTACCTAGGTTCAATTCCTATACTTGACACCGGCACTCGGATATTCCTAGATTTATTTAGGCTTTCCAACGCTATTCTTTTAGTGGTATGACGTGTGCCTGTCGAGTACGAGGTGCTTGTGGAGACTTCGTCAATCTTAGGATCTGCCGACTTAGTCTCGTGTTCCTCAAAAAAAAAAAGCTTGGGGGAAAGGACTTGACATAATTTATTGTCAAGTTTCCTGTACAGACCACCTGTCATTATATTATGGAAAGTCCTACATCTAATTCTCTTCCCAAAGGAATCCTATCCTAATATGAATTGACTTCTTTCCATCAGCGAATCAACCGTGCATGGAAGTAAATAGGACTGCCCTCACGCAAGGCATCTTCAACACGAACGCCCAAACCTCCCCTATATGCCTGGACCGAACAGTCCGAACACTTTTAGGCCTCCAACACGGCCGACCAAAATTGGGCCGACCGGTCTGGACGTTCGAAATCTCCCAGTCCGGGGCCAAATCAGGGGCGCTCTTGAGGAATCCAGACGTCCTCCATGTTAGACTCCGACCCCTCGGTCCCACCCAAAATCTGAGTCGTCTCCCGCGGTCTTGACCCGCTTTGCCTCCCACATTGAAGCTTCATCGCTATGCCTACCGCACTCATAGACGAGCAGCCAACAAGCGGCCCGAGGAGCCCGTTAGAGTATTACATATATAGCCATGTAACCTTTTCGTATTTACCCCATTGTATAAGGGGTTTCCTGCATATATTCCACACCTGTACATGTATATATACTGGCTTATGGCCTCCTGGAAATACAAGTTGCATATTTCCTAACATGGTATTAGAGCTAGGTCAATTTTTTGCACGTTGCAACTCGTGCGATTGATCCTCTGTGGCGCCGCCGCTGCTTCTCTCCCCGCCGCCGGTTCCCCACGTCCGCTCCTGCTGCTGGTCTCCCACGGCCACTCCACTCTTCCCCCGTCCCGTCGACTGGATCGAAGCCGCCGGGTCTCATCTCTGGATCGAAGCCGCTGGGTCTCATCTCTGGATCGAAGCCGCTGGGTCTCATCTCTGGATCGAAGCCGCCGGGTCTCATCTCTGGATCGAAGCTGCCGGGTCGGTCTCCTCTCAGTCTCCTCTCTGATTGAAGCGAAGCCGTCGGGTTCCCTCGATCGAAGCCGGCCGACGCTCTCTGCCTCGTGGCCTCGATCTCCTCCCGCCCATTCCTTGCCAGCCCTCGGCCCGCTCCTCGCTCGGATCAGCGTCGCCCGCGGTCCCGTCTCTCCGATTGGATCGGCCTGCTCCGCCCCACCTCGTACTCCCCGACGCCGCCAACCACCCCGATTGGATTGGATCGGCCTGCTCCGCCCCACCTCGTACTCCCCGACCACCGCCAACCACCCCGTCGCCCCTGTGTTGTTCCCGGATCCGGATCCCAGCCTGTCGGATTCAACTCCCGATCCTTACCTGCTGCGCCTCAGGACCGAAAGCTGTTGTTGCCTGCTTGTTGACGCCAAAAAAAAATGTCTACAACGTGTCCGGTGATCTTTGATGGCACTAACTACATCGAGTTTGTCGGCTTCATGCGCATTCATATGTGTGGCATTCGTCTCTAGGGCGTTCTTTCCGGCGAGGTTCGTTGTCCGATGTGTCCGGTTCCACCTATGGCCCCTACTCCGCCGACGCCATCGGTTCTTGCTGACGATGCTAAGCAGGCTGCGAAGGATGCAACTATGCTCGCCGATGAGGCTGCCGTCCGTGCTTATGATGAGCAGTTTTTGACTTATGAGGAGGCTCTTCCGACTTATCATGAGGCTCTTTCTGCTTACACTCAGTGGCTTGATGAGGATGCCCGTGCCGCAGCTGTTCTCACTGCTAGTGTTCTGCCTCAGTTTTCCTCTAAGTTCTTGGGGCTCCCTACTGTATCTGAGATGTGGACCCGGCTTCATCAGCGCTATCAGCCCTCTGGTGATGCCTTATATTTGTCTGTGGTCCGGCAGGAACATGCTCTTCAGCAGGGTGACTCCAGTGTTGACGATTTCTATGCACAGAGTTCTGCCATCTGGCGTCAGCTTGATTCTCTCCGCACTACTGGTTGTCGTACTTGTTAGTGTTGCCAGGCTGTGCGGGCTGATTTGGAGTTTCATCATGTCTACGAGTTCTTGTCTCGGCTCCGTAAGGAGTTTGAGCCCTGACGTGCTCAATTGTTTGCTCGTGGTCGTATCTCCCTCATGGAGGCGCTTTCTGAGATTCGTGCTGAGGAGACTCGCCTACGCGACGCTGGTATACTTGAGGTTCCCTCTGTGCTCGTTGCTCGAGTTCCTGCTATGTCGCCTGCTGCACCGACTTCATCCCGCTCCAGTGCTCCTCTGCTCTTGCCTACTCCTGCGGGCGGTCAGGGTCGGCCTCGTCCTCACTGCGGCTACTGCAATATCGATGGTCATGTTGAGTCTCAGTGCTTCTAGAAGAAGAAACACCCGCATAAGGCGCGATCATCAGCTTCAGGGACTTCTTCGCCATCTTCAGCCACCGCTTTGACTGAGCAGGATATTCTACGACTTAAGCGTCTGCTCGCCGCTTCAGGTTCTTCGACGGGTACTTCAGGTTCTGTGACTGATGCTTCCCGCACTGAGCAAACACCCTCTACACAGTCAGGTACATCCTCATGGGTTCTGGACTCCGGAGCTTCTTTTCATATGTCTTCTCATTCTTCCACTTTGTCCTCTCTTAAATCTCTTGATTTTCCTGTTCATGTACTCACTGCTGATGGTACTCCTCTTTCTGTTGCTAGTCGAGGCAATCTTACCACAACTTCTTATTCTGTTCCTGATGTTGCTCATGTTCCTCGACTTACCATGAATCTTTTTTCTGCT
This sequence comes from Hordeum marinum, assembly GCA_022496015.1. Lineage (NCBI taxonomy): Eukaryota > Viridiplantae > Streptophyta > Magnoliopsida > Poales > Poaceae > Hordeum > Hordeum marinum. Next base: position 137,261,769 of record CM039672.1, on the reverse strand, counting down.
GGTCAACTTACTGATTTTGGTTGTCGCGTCATCCTTGACGTTGACTCTTGTTCTGTCCAGGATCGTCGAACGCACACTTTGGTTGGGGCTGGCCCTCGCCGCCGTGACTCTCAGGGTCTTTGGGAGCTTGACTGGCTGCATGTTCCTTCCGCTGCCAACACTATCGCTAGTCCATTCGCTTATGTCGCTTCAGCTACCAGCTCCTTCTAGCAGTGGCATCATCAACTTGGTCATCTTTGTGGTTCTCGTTTGTTGTCTTTAGTTCGTCGAGGCCTTCTGGGGTCTGTCTCAGGAGATGTCTTTTTAGAGTGTCAGGGTTGTCGGCTTGGCAAACATATTTAGTTACCGTATCCTACTAGTGAGTCAGTGTCCCAACGTCCTTTTGATTTAGTCCACTTTGATGTATGGGGTCCGGCTCCCTTCGCTTCGAAAGGGGGTCATCAATACTATATTATTTTTATAGATGATTTCTCTCGCTACACTTGGCTATATTTTAAGACTTCTCGCAGTGAAGTTCTATCCATATATAAGCGTTTTGCTGCCATGGTTCACACTCAGTTCTCTTCGCCTATTCGTGTGTTTCGTGCTGACTCTGCTGGCGAGTATATTTCCAAGATGTTGCGTGGTGTTCTTGCTGAGCAAGGGACTCTTTCTCAGTTCTCTTGCCCTGGTGCTCATGCTCGGAATGGCGTGGCTGAACGTAAGCATCATCACCTTGAGACGGCTCGTGCATTGATGATTGCCGCCTCAATACCGCCTCACTTTTGGGCTGAGGCCATCTCTACCTCCACCTATCTCATCAATCTCCAACCGTCCGCTGCTCTACAGGGTGTGTTCCTTTCGAGCGTCTTTTTGATCGTTCTCCTGATTATTCGACACTTCGTTTGTTTGGTTGTGTTTGCTATGTTCTTGCCCCTCGCGAACGCACCAAACTGACTGCTCAGTCTGTTGAGTGTGTCTTCTTAGGCTATAGTGATGAACATAAGGGCTATCGTTGTTGGGATCCTATCGGTCGTCGGATGTGCATTTCTCGAGATGTGACTTCCGATGAGTCTCGTCCCTTCTACCCGCGTTCATCTTCCTCAACTTTTTCCGTGGAGGATATCTCTTTCCTCATTTTTCCTGACACACCTATCACCCCCACCGAGCCTTTGTCTATCCGTCTTGCTAACTTTGCTTCTCCACCTATTGCCGATGATTTGCCGCCACCATCTCCCACGGTTTCCTCATCTCGCATGTCACCCGATTCTGCACCCTCATCCCCGATGCCTTCTTCGTCTCCACCCCCTGATTCCACCTCGACGATTCCTCCTCGTATTCTTCCATCTTTTCCTCAATATTATACTCGTCGATCACATAATACGGATGCATCTACTAATGTGCCCTCCTCCTCGTCTCAGCCTACCTATGGCTTGCGTTCTCGTCCGCTTCCGCCTGTTGATCGCTATGGTTTTTCAACTGCTGGTGCTGCTGTTCTTGAGCTGACTTCTTATCGCCAGGCTGTTGTTCATCCTGAATGGCAGTTTGCGATGGCAGAGGAGATTGTTGCTCTTGAAGGCATCGGTACATGGGATCTTGTTTCTCTTCCTCCAGGTGTTCGTCCCATCACTTGTAAGTGGGTCTACAAGGTTAAGACTCGCTCCGATGGTTCTCTTGAGCGTTACAAAGCTCGTCTTGTGGCTCGTGGCTTTCAGCAGGAGCATGGTCGTGATTACCATGAGACTTTTGCTCCTCTGGCCCATATGACCACTATTCGTACACTTCTTGCCGTGGCCTCTGCATGCCACTGGTCTGTATCTTAGCTTGATGTTAAGAATGCCTTTCTTAATGGTGAGCTGCGTGAGGAGGTCTACATGCAACCACCACCTGGGTATTCTGTTCCTGATGGCATGGTGCCTTTTTTAATGGTGAGCTGCGTGGAGGTCTACATGCAACCACCACCTGGGTATTCTGTTCTTGATGGCATGGTATGTCGTCTTCGTCGCTCTCTCTATGGCCTTAAGCAAGCTCCCCGCGCCTGGTTTGAGCGTTTTGCCTCTGTGGTGTCTGCTGCTAGTTTTTCAGCGAGTGCTCATGATCCAACGTTGTTTGTCCACCTTTCACCTCGTGGACGGACTCTTCTTCTCTATGTCGATGACATGATCATCACTGGTGACGACCCTGAGTATATTGCATTTGTAAAAGCCCGTCTTTGTGAGCAGTTTCTTATGTCTGATCTTGAACCTCTTCTCTACTTTCTTGGGATTGAAGTCTTTCTACCTCTGATGGATTTTTATATCCTAGGAAAAGTATATACATGATCTTTTTGCTCGTGCTGCTCTTACCGACGAGCGCACTGTTGAGACTCCCATGGAGCTCAATGTTCACCTTCGTGATACTGATGGTGACCCCTTGCTCGATCCGACGCGTTATCATCATCTTGTTGGGAGTCTTGTCTATCTAGCTGTCACTCGTCCGGATATCTCTTATCCGGTTCATATTCTGAGTCAGTTTGTCTCTGCTCCCACTTCAGTTCACTATAGTCACCTCCTTCGTGTTCTCCGATATCTTCAGGACACGATCTCTCATCGTCTATTCTTTCCTCGCTCCAGTTCTTTCGAGCTTCAGGCCTATTCGGATGCTATGTGGGCTAGTGATCCCTCCGATCGCCGTTCACTTTCTTCTTACTGTGTTTTTCTTGGTGGTTCTCTCATTGCCTGGAAGACCAAGAAACAGACTGCAGTTTCCTGTTCGAGTGCAGAGGCTGAGTTACGAGCTATGGCTCTTTTGACGGTAGAGGTGACTTGGTTACGGTGGTTACTTTAGGATTTTGGTGTTTCTGTTACTACACCAACTCTGCTATTATTTGACACTACATGTGCTATTAGCATTGCGCGCGATCCTGTGAAGCATGAGCTCACCAAGCATATTGGTGTTGATGCTTATGTGCGCGCTGGTGTGCAGGATCAGGTTATTGCTCTTCAGTATGTGCCTTCTGAGTTACAGTTGGCGGATTTTTTGACGAAGGCCCAGACTACAGCGTAGCATGGCTTCTATCTCTCCAAACTCAGTGTTGTTAATCCACCATGAGTTTGAGGGGTGTGTGTGTTAGAGTAATACATATATAGCCATGTAACCTTTTCGTATTCACCCCATTGTATAGGGGGTTTCCTGCATATATTCCACACCTGTACATGTATATATACTGGCCTATGGCCTCCTGGAAATACAAGTTGCATATTTCCTAACAGAGCATACCCTGGTTATTGAAGGCTGGCTGGCAACCCCCCCACCCTCCATAAACCCTACTTCGAGCCCATTCTTCCCATTTGCACACCCCTTTGCCTCCGCAAAGAGCACCTAGTTGTCATCCCCCTTCCATCGTCGCCATGGTGCCGACGAAGATAATGTGGTACAAGCAGCTCATGCCAGAGCGTCGCGTGGAGTTCTCGCCGGAGATGCGAGCCATCGAGGCCTGACGCACGGCCCACATTGTGGCCAGCCTTCCTCCGAGCTCGGGCGAGGATGAGGAGGAAAAGCCCTGGAGGGCACTGACGATACCAGAAACCGACATTAGTCCTGATAGGGTGCAGTGCGAGACCAGAAGTAGCAGAGGGGATCAGACACAAAGTGTTTCCCTAGGTTCGGGCCCTCATCATGGAGCAACTCGACGCGGAGCTTGCAGATGTCGTGACCGTGGACGCACCCCTGGCGGTCCTGGAGATTGTTGTGGAGAACCACGTGGTATGGCAGTCAGTGCAAGGACGTTTGTAGGGTTCGGGCGCAATCACGGTGAAGTCATCATCGGTGACTACGAAGACCTCTCCGTGGACCTCGAAGACAAGGAGCAGCAACACGACGACGATGCCAAAGAGGTAGACGTGGCGGCAATGGCGGGTTCGCACCAGTCACCAACGATCGACGAGGTCGGCAATACTCCTCGGCGGTCATCATTGTCATCTTAAACGCTGATGAGTAGATTTAGGTTTATTTGTACTCCCTCCTTCCCATTTTGTTAGGTGTATTAGTTTTGCATGCAATCCCAATATGTAAGCCGCAACTTCCTCTCTGGAGCCGTTAAAGACGCGCAAAGGATCGCTACTTTCCCGAAGAACGTGGTCAAAGGAGATCGTGCATGCCTCCCTTTTTTTTCCGAGTCGTGGATGCCTCCCTTGCTACAACCTGTACGATGGCATCGAAGTGCGCTAATTTTCGTGCTAAAACTAATACGCCTAACAATATGATAAGGAGAGAGTATTAACTATCAATGTATTTTGCTATGTGAAAATATGCAATGTTGCATGGCGCGGTAGTAAAAATATGCAATTTTGAGGGATAGCATTGGATGGCATTCGCATGGTCGGATGTCCGGACGTGTCTGTGGACATTTAGGGAAGTCCGTTTGATGAGGACCATTGGAGATGCACTAACATCACTCCTCTCCTCGTTAAGCAGCTCGTCCTCGAGAGGTATACCAGGGAAGTAGGCTTTAAACTCGGCCAAAGGTTCCCAGGAAGCCTCTTCCTCCAATGAACCTGCCTAAATCAGAACATGACTCACACCTCGTCGAAGACTATGAAGAACTACCTTACCATTTTCTCTAACAGGTAGTGGTGGAGTAGCACCAGGTGGCATCCCATGGAATTACTTCAACCAGATAAAATGGTAGACATCATGAATTCGAGCCCCGTCCATAAGGTCCAATTTGCAGGCCACAAATCCACTGAATTCGAGGACTTCGTACGGTTCATAGAATCTGAGAGCAAGCATGCCACGAGTATGTCCTGGAGCAGATGCCGCTGGTCGTCATTGTAGGCGCAACAAGGCACACTCTGCAACATCAAGCAAGAGCTCATGAAGATTATCATCATAACAGTGTTTGTCGCACTGCTGAGCCCAAAGAGGATGGTTACCGACCTCAAAAACAAATTTATTCTTGAAGTGTATATGTGGATTGCCTAGTCCTTTCCATCAATTCGGACTTTTGGTTGCGTTGGCTAGTGCATAAAGCGTAACATGGTATCAGTCTTAAGTTCGGACTTTTGGTTGCGTTGGCTAGTGCATGAAGCTTACCATGGTATCAAGCCTAAGGTCTTGAGTTCAAGTCCTGGCTTTTGTGATTTATTCAAAAATTGATGTTGCCTTTCTCTATGTCCACGCTCTGTTTTCGAGTCGAACGACTAGTCGTTGACTAGTCGATGTGTCGTTACATGAAGGTCGACTCAATCTGTCGACTAGAATCATTGGATGAGTCGAGCGAGTTGTTCGACTAGTCACGACTAGTCATGGATTTTGAGTCGAGCGACTTGATCGATCTGCCATGAAAGAGGAGCCTGACAGAGGAAACAGAGCAGGGAAGGAGGGGCGGTTCCAGGGAAGGAGTGGGGAGGCGGGGAGGGAGGGGCGGAGGCAGAGAAGCCATGGAAGAGGAGCTGCAACAAGGCCATTGCGTCTGTCCATGCGTACCTGGAGGCTGGAAGGGAGCAGGTGAGAGAAAGAGATAGAAGAGAGTAGATGGACGGTGAAGATTAGATAATATAGATGGTTCAGATTGAGCTAGGCAGGCTAGGGTTTCATTGGGCCTTACTGGGCCAATATTGCCTGCCCATCCCCCTCTGGAAACCTAGATCGAACAGTTCCACCCCCTCCCCCAACCCAACCTTCTTCTGCAGCCGCCACCACCCCTGGCTTGCTGCTCGTCCCCTTCTCCCCTTGTTGCTACTGCCTGCTGCTCATCCCCTGGTTCTTGCTGCCGCTGCTGGTCTGCTGCTCCCACCCCTTGCTGGCCTGGTCTTGGCTGGTTGCTGTGGCTCCTCCCCTGGTTGCCGTCGGCTGCTGCTGGTCTGCTCCGTACTGCTTAACTCATGTCGACTAATCGCATGTCGACTCATCGACCACGAGTCTAGACTAGTCACGACTAGTCTAGAGTCCCCCCCCCCCCCCCCCCCCCGCGGAGCGACTCGTGGACTCATCGACTCAAAAACCTTGTGTCCACATATAAGCCTTTGAACCATGCCTCTGAGTCTATTCACGTGTTGACTTCTTGCGTCACACATAAGATGTGGTGGTGAGTGTATATGTGGATTGCCTAACCCTTTCCATCAGTGGTTGCGCTGACTAGTGCATGAAGCTTAACAATTCACACCTGGCAAAATACTACCCGACCTTCCTTTCGGAGGTTGGCAATACCACGCATAACCAAGATCACCACATATGCAACTCAAAAAACGTGTCTAGAAGTTAGTATTGTTAAGCTTCATGCACTAGCCAATGCAACCAAAAGTCCGAACTGATGGAAAGGGCTAGGCAATCCACATATACACTTCGACACCCCCTCTCACGTGTGACGCGGAAAGTTGACACGTGGACAGACTCAGAGGTATGGCTCAAGAGACCAATACATGGACAAAGGGGGACAACAACAATTTTTTAGATAAACGGCGAAAGCCAGGACTCGAACTCAAGACCTTAGCTCTGATACCATGTTAAGCTTCATGCACTAGCCAACGCAACCAAAAGTCCAAACTGATGGAAAGGGCTAGGCAATCTACATATACACTTCAACAAGTATGTCGAGTCTCCATGAACGATTGAGTCCAAGTTTTGTCCTCTAGGAATCCCAGTTAGGATTTATCTTTTAGCCAAGTCATGAAGACTTACGCTGTTCTAGAAATTTCCTTTCATTGGTTGTGAGACCTGTTTCTGAATTTGTTTTGCGTGTTACGTTACACAACAGAAATATCGTATTGCTTTCTAGTGTGCCTTAGAGTAACATTTACAGGAATACCATGAACATCCATATAATTTCACAGTAGTCTTTCCTCTTCAGGATTCAGGTCCTCGCACATGAATATACAGTATTGAGAGCCCATGAGGATCATCATCCTCGACGGGAGTATCAACGGCCATTTTTTGTAACATTACCAGTGCCCTATCGATCTGTGAGTCCAACAAGTCATTGATCGATGAAGTCGCCTCATGACTTATTCGAAGCTTTCTGAACAATTCCAACTTCAGAGAAGTAAAGAACCGGAAACTTCTTATTGTGAAGCATAACCGAAGTAGTCTCAATGTCCCGAAAAATCTTGGCGGCGCGCATAGCCTGACCAGTCTGCAAGTCTTTGGTGTCAGGCTGCTCTCTAATCCTAGTACCGGGGTGACGGTGGATGGACGTGGCGTAGGGGGCTGTGATGGCCTGATCAAAGTACTCTTGATTGTCTGGTTCGGAATCGCTAGAATTTGAATGTCCCTCAAGAAAGAATTGAAAATGATGGATTTGCAACGGACTGTCATATATGCCCTCATGAATAGCTCTTCGTGCCCTCCATATCGCCCAAAGTGTCACCACCATGTGCGTGAACTCGTCATGAGGCAAAACTTCATGCATCGTGAACACCCAATTCTTTGCGTTCAGACTCAAGTTATCACACATTGTTTCAACCAGGTCATCAGAAGATGAAGACCAAACGCACCTCGACCCGACACAATCAATTAAGGCATGCTTCCAGCTGTCCTCTGCCGAACAAAGGGCACAAACACAACTCGTTGCCATATGCCTATGTTGTAACACATCCGCCATCGGCATCTGAGTCATCCACTTGGACATCTGCACCTAGACCACGTACATGCCTCAATTTAGTCTCGCAAGGTGCCATGGGCCACGCCTCGGTCCATGCCTAGACATTAGGCTTCGAGTTGGCAGCCGCTCACGGTACGCATGGGCCTCAATCCCTACGCCGCAGCCTCCACTGCCACTTGCGTGCCCTAGCTGTCTTCTGCCCGCACGCGATTTTGCCGCCGCCATATTGCTTTTTCTAGATCTCATCTGATCGGAGTGACCCGACAACTTCTGTGAAAGAATTCCCAACCGAATCAGCCTTGAATTCGATACTGATTTCTTTGCATACCATCTTCGCTCCAAACCAACGACGATCCCTCCTCTAGATCAACAATCCACAACCTCTTCGAACAACCTACCTCATGGTACCACTTGTTAGAATATATCCGAGGCACGTAGTCGATCCACCGAGGAACAAGCAATCACACGTACAATCACATGAGGCACGACACCGAGATTTGTTAACGAGGTTCACCGATATGGTTACATCCCCGCGGCATGACTATGGGCGCTCCCCTTGTGACACCGTCACAATACCGCACCCCGGTCGCCCGGGCGTCGGCACACGCCGCCGGCACCCTCTGCGTGCCGTGTTACATCGTGTGTCTACCCCCGGTGTCCTACTTGGACACGACTCCATATCCTATCTAAACACAATACAACTACACGTCCAACTGTAACCTACTTTGTACACTATATGCGACACAATTCCAACACAAGGAACGAGCATTAGACCAGATTTATTGAACTGAATAGGAAGTAATTTGTTTTTCCTAACTAGTATCGTTGTCCCTGTTGCTGGGTTACTTTACTCCTGCCACCACATCTTGTGGCCAGTTATACCCCGCTGCATTTGGTTGGCTGTTGCCTGCTCGCTAAAAATAAACAGGAAATATATTGTGAAATTTGAGAGTATTCTTGTCGTTTTACAATGTCGTATAATAAAAAAATTCTGCGCACCATCTTTTATTTGAAAAACAATATATCCCAGGATTCTAGCATGCCCCTCCCATATGCTTGACCAACAAGTAGATAGGTACCTTCTAAAACCTTCGAAATGGTGAAATCAATGAATATTAGAATGGAGAACTTATCCCCAGTAGGTCTCTTGATTCTGCTATGGCCTCAGGGAAACTTCAAGCTATAAAAGAACCCACAGGGGGCGTAGCCAGTGTTTTGGTATCAACACAACTTAGCAATGTCGTCATTAGTTTCTTGACACCCCATCTTGTCGTAATCACTCCTAAGCCCTATCAAACCACTGGAGGCATACTTCAAAGCAATTCTTGGATCAAATCTGTATATTCTCCTTTTCATTTGTGTTGTACTACATAACATGCCCTTGCTATCTGCATATGAGAAGGATAAAGATAGTATCTCCTATCTCCTTTTTATAACCGCATGCGAGAATACAACAACAGCAACAACAACAAAGCCTTTAGTCCCAACCAAGTTGGGGTAGGCTAGAGGGGAAGCCCATAAGATCTCGTGACCAACTCATGGTTCTGGCACATGGATAGCAAGCTTCCACGCACCCCTGTTCATGGCTAGTTCTTTGGTGATACTCCAATCCTTCATATCTTTCTTAACGGACTCCTCCCATGTCAAGTTCGGTCCACCCTGGCCTCTTTTGACATTATCAACACACTTTAGTCATCCACTATGCACTAGGGCTTCTGGAGGTCTGCGCTGAATATGCCCAAACCATCTCAGACGATGTTGGACAAGCTTCTCTTCAATCGGCGCTACCCCAACTCTATCTCGTATATCATCATTCTAGACTCGGTCCTTCCTTATGTGGCCACACATCCATCTCAACATGTGCATCCCCGCCACAGCTAACTGCTGCACATGTCGCCTTTTAGTCGGCCAACATTCAACACCATACAACATTACAGGTCGAACCGTCGTCCTATAGAACTTGCCTTTTAGCTTTTGTGTCACTCTCTCTCTTGTCACATACTCCCTCCGTCCCAAAATAAGTGTCTCAACTTTGTGCTAACTTCAGTACGAAGTTACACTAAGGTTAAGACACTTATTTTGGGACGGAGGGAGTAGAATGCTAGAAACTTGGTGCCACTTCATTTATCCGGCTTTAATTCGATGGTTCACATCTTCATCGATATACCCATCCTTCTGAAGCATTGACCCAAATAATCGGAAGGTGTCCTTCTGAGGCACCACCTGCCCACCAAGGCTAACCTCCTCCTCCTCCTGCCTAGTAGTACTGAAACCGCACCTCATGTACTCGGTTTTAGTTCATTCGATTCCAAGGTTTGTCTCCATAGCTCTAACTTGCTGTTGACCCTCGTCTGACTATCATCGACTAGCACCACATCATCCGCAAAGAGCAGACACCATGGGGTATCTCCTTGTATATCCCTTGTGACCTCATCCATCACCAAGGCAAAAAGATAAGGGCTCAAAGCTGACCCCCGGCGCAGTCCTATTTTAGTTGGGAAGTCATCAGTGCCGTCATTACTTGTTCAAACACTTGTCACAACATTATCGTACATGTCCTTGATGAAGGTAGCGTACCTTGCTAGGGCTTTGTGTTTCTCCAAGGCCCACCACATGACATTCCGCTGTATCTTATCATAGGCCTTCTCCAAGTCAATGAACACCATATGCAGGTCCGTCTTTTGCTCCCTGTATCTCTCCATAAGTTGTCGTATCAAGAAAATGGCTTCCATGGTCGACCTCCCAGGCATGAAACCAAACTGTTTTTTGGTCACGCTTGTCATTCTTCTTAAGCGGTGTTCAATGACTCCCTCCAATAGCTTCATTGTATGGCTCATCAACTTAATTCCACGGTAATTGGTACAACTCCTATCATCCCCCTTGATCTTGAAGATTGGTACTAATATACTCCGTCTCCATTCTTCTGTCATCTTGTTTGCCCCCAAAATGAGGTTGAAAAGCTTGGTTAGCCATACTATTGCTATGTCCTCGAGGCCTCTCCACACCTCAATGGGGATACAATCAGGGCCCATCGCCTTGCCTCCTTTCATCCCTTGTAAAGCCTCCTTGACCTCTGACTCCTGGATTCGCCGCACAAAATGCCTGCTAGTATCAAAGAAGTCGTCTAGTTCAATGGTAGAGCTCCCACTCTCCCCATTGAATAGCTTGTCAAAGTACACCCGCCATCTATGCTTAATCTCCTCGTCCTTCACCAGGAGCCGATTTGCTCCGTCGTTGATGCATTTGTTTGGTCAACATCCCTCGTCTTCCTCTCTCGAATCTTGGCCACCTTATAGATGTCCCTTTCGCCTTCCTTCGTGTCTAAGCGCTGGTAGAGGTCCTCATACGCCGACCCCTTGCTTCACTCACAGCTCGCCTTGCGGCCTTCCTTGACATCTTGTACTTCTCTATGTTGTCTACACTTCTATCCAAGTATAGGTGTCTGAAACAATCTTTCTTCTCCTTAATTGCCTTCTGGACATCATCGTTCCACCGCCTTCCTCGCAAGGGCCCTCCTTAATGACCCTCTCCTTGAACGCCTGGGCTACCTCCCCCTTGAGCTTCCACCACTTCGTTCTAGCGACTTTGGCACGCTTGTCCTGCTGGACACGAATCCAAAAGTGAACGTCAGAACCACAAACTTATGCTGAGGGACTACACTCTCTCTGATGTAGTGTGGAACCCTAATTGGTGATCTTCTTCACACTTGGAGGTGGGGAGGAGAGAAATCTCAAGAACACAAAGGGGAAAACACTCAAGACAAGTTCCAATCATGCATCCACTAAATGCACCAACACATATGAGATCCAAGATCCAAATAGTACAAGAGGAAATAGCAAAAGAGGTAGATAGTTATTACAATCTCAAGGAGAGATGGATATTCCCTTTGATAGGGGCCTTGCCATCCACTATGGATCTTCTCACATGGAGGCCTTGATCTCCATGGGAGAGGTAGTGGAAGGAGACAAAGCTCTAGTTCCTCACATATGCTTTGCTAACCCTAACAAATGACCTAGGTACGAAATATATAGGTAGCTGGAGGTGGGGGACAAGGTGAGGGCAAAAAAGGGCATCTCCTGTCCATGTCTCTGGTAGGCCCGTGTGCACGGCCTAAGTCACCCTCATTCGCACAGAGGTCTTGTGGGCACGGTACACGTTCGTGCGCATGAGGTGTCTAGCAGCTTTAGCGGAGCCCGTGCGCACAGGGGCCCGTGCACACGAGGTACCCAGAGAGTTTCTAGGTAGCTCGTGCGCACGGGGTTCGGGAGGGCCGTGCACACGGGGTCTTCTAGGGGTAGGCTGTTTGGCCTACTACTGCACTCCTTCCGTGTTCTCTTCCCGCTCCTCTTCTTGGGCTTCGTGACCCTCTGTAGTCCCTTGGTGAATGCCTTCCTCATACCTAATGATGCATAGAGTTCCATTGTGAGGTAGCATCCAAGTTCCACTCATATTCATGTCTAGTTCGAAGAGGAGTGAGTTCACCTTAGTTTCAATGGCATGTGCGGAAGCTCTTGTGATCGGTCCACTTGGTGCTTGGCGAGTTGGTGTAGCGTCCATGGGGATGACCGTGGGATGCTCCGCATAACTTTCCAAGTATCACGTCACGTTATAGTCTAGGCACGCACGCCTGTCTTCTCTTCTCAAGAGGATGAAATCAATCTGGCTAGAGTGTTGACCACTACTAAAAGTAACTAGATGTGATTCTCTCTTCTTAAAGAGGGTTTTAGCTACGATCATGTTGTAGGCTAGCGCTAAGCTTAAGACATCTTCTCCTTGATTCCCAATGCCATAGCCAAATCCCCCATGCACCCCTTCAAAACCTATGTTAGATGTGCCCACGTGGCCATTGAGATCTCCTATGAAGAGCCTCTCACCAATCGGTACACTCCTAACCATGTCCTCCAGGCCTTCCCAGAACTCCCTCTTGGTGTTCTCATTGTGGCCTACTTGCGGGGCATACTCGTTGGTAACGTTGAGAACTAAGTCCCCAACTACCAGCTTGACCATGATAATCAGGTCCCCACGTCTCTTGACGTCTACAACTCCATACTTGAGGCTCTTGTTGATCAAGATGCCTACTCCATTTATGTTTGCAGTCGTCCCCTTGTACCACAGCTTGAAGCCGGTACCCTCCACCTCCTTCGCCTTCTGTACCTCCATTTGGTCTCTTGGATGCAAAGGATATCAACACCTCTCCTTACTGTTGTATCAACTGATGGATAAGTCTCTGTACCAAGGTCTTTGTGGGGCTGCAGCACATGGTCCTTGTGTCCTTGTGGCTGTTAGGATAGCATCCTTGACCATCAAGGACTGGATGTTAGGATAGCATCAGGATGGCATCCTTGACCATCAAGGACTGGCAATTAGGATAGCATCTTAGACTAGCATCTTAGCAGCATCTTAGACTAGCATCTTAGCATATGCTTGGTTGGCTAGCAGCCTATAAATATGTATCCCCAACCCCCCAGGTTGGTATGGCATTGTGTGAGAAATAAACCAACGAAAATTGCCCCAACTCTCCTAGTGTCATCCTCACTATCAATGCTCAGGCTGAAACGACCATCAATTGGTATTAGAGCTAGGTTGTCTTGTAGCCTGAGCATTTCCTGCTCACCTCTCTCCCCAGGAGCTGTGCAGCCCCAGCCGGTAGCAGCAGCTGCTCCGACTTTCCCTGGTTACCTCCCTCCCTCCCTTCGGACCGTCGAGCAGCAGCTCGTCAGAAGCAGCCTCTTCCCCACGCAACAACCCCCCAGCGGCAAGCCATGTCCGCAGGCCACTCTCAGCACACGGCTACCTCGAGCACGCGGCGTCGGCAGGAGGCCGAGCGCGCCGTGGTAGAGGAGGGCGAGCGAGTGGCTGCAGCAGCTGCTGCGACGGCAGCAAGGGCATCGAGGCTGGCAGCGGCGGAACTGGCAGCAGCCAGAGCGGAGGTAGAAGTAGCCAGGGCAGAGGTAGAAGCAGCAGCAGCAGCGGTGGCAGCACGTGAGGCTACGACGGATGCCAAAGCACTCCGCGGCAGCTCCGGCAGCTCCAACAGTTTTGCGCCCGCGGACGACGGCACCGACGCAGACCGACCGCGCCAATGTGGCGCGAGAGCGGACGACGCAATGGGCAGCCGAGCATGCCAGCGCACATCGCGATAGCGTTCCAGGAGGAGGTGCGCACAGCGACGGCGGCTGCGACGACCATGACCGCGGCCTCTACGGGATCCGGACTGTGGTCAGGGATGTTGGTCCCGGTGTTGGGTGGCCTACCCTCACCAAAACCAACTACGTCGAGTGGGCTGCGATCATGAAGATCAGGCTCCAGGTGCGGCACCTATGGGAGGCGGTCCAGGACGGCAACGTCGACCACCATGAGGATCGACGGGCGCTGGACGCCCTCATCACCGCAGTCCCGCCCGAGATGCAGTTCTCGCTTTCCAACAAGCGGACTGCCAAGGAGGCTTGGGACGCCATCGCCGCGGCACGCATCGGCAGCGATCGTGCTCGCAAGTCCACACTGCAGGCACTTCGTAAGGAGTGGGAGACCCTGGCCTTCAAGCTAGGGGAGGACGTTGATGACTTTGCTCTTCGTCTCAACACTCTGCTGCAGAAGATGGTGCAGTTCGGCGATGCCACCTACACCGAGGAGAGAGCTGTTGAGAAGCTTTTTTGGTGCATTCCCGAGAAGTACAAGCAGATGGCTCGCTCGATCGAGTCTCTGCTGGACCTCTCCACGATGACGATCGAGGAGGCGATAGGTCGACTCAAGGTCGTCGACACCGACGAGCCACAGTCTCTCTCGGGGCCCATCACCACCGGCGGGAAGCTGCTCCTATCTCGGGAGCAGTGGGATGCTGGCCTCGGTGACAGGAAGAAGGGGGAGCCCTCTTCCACGGCGGGCGGCCGCAGGCACGGCAAGCAGCGCAAGGCGCGAAGAGGCGCCTTGGGCAGGGCACAAGGACGTGCCGAAGGTGACGCCCGCGGGGGCGCCAAGGACGGCGCCGCTGGCAAGCCCAAGTCGGCACAGGACAACAGTTGCCACAACTGTGGCCAGCTTGGCCATTGGGCCAATGAATGTCGACAGCCACGACGCGGCCAGGCTCACGTCGCACAGGCGGAGGAGGAGACGGCTCTGTTCATGGCGCATGCAAACATCGAGCTACCCCAGCGGCACCGGCCGCAACGCTTCTCCTCCACCTCGACGAGCCAAAAGCGCACGCTCTTCTCGGCGATGGCTCCGGGAAGGACAAGACGGCGGGGTGGTGCCTCGACACCGGCGCCACCCACCACATGACCGGTCAACGACAGTTCTTTGCCGAGCTTGACTCCGACATGCGAGGCTCCGTCAAGTTTGGGGATACCTCTGCCGTGGAGATTAAGGGTGTCGGCTTCGTCATCTTCATCGCCAAGACTAGAGAGCACCGGCTGCTCACCGGTGTCTACTACATCCCCGCGCTGAGGAACTCCATCATCAGCTTGGGACAACTGGATGAGAACGGCTCGCGCGTGCTGATCGAGCATGGGATCCTACGCATCTGGGATCGCCACCGTCGCCTTCTCGCCAAGGTACCCAAAGGTGAAAATCAACTCTACGTCCTTGACGTGGAGGTGGCACAACCCGTCTGCCTCGCTGCTCGTCGGGACGACGAGGCGTGGCAATGGCATGAGCGCTTTGGGCATCTTCATTTCGAGGCCCTGAAGCGTCTAAGTGCCAAGGAGATGGTGCGAGGCCTGCCATGCCTCAACCATGTGGAGCAGTTCTGCGACATCTGCGTGTTGACGAAGCAGAGGCGACTCCCCTTTCCCCAGCAGACGAGTTTCCGGGCCAAGGAGAGGCTCGAGCTCGTGCACGGGGACCTGTGCGGTTCGGTGACGCCGGCCACACCAGGAGGTCGACGCTACTTCCTGCTGCTCGTCGACGACCTCTCTCGCTACATGTGGGCGGTGGTCCTCGGCAACAAGGGAGAGGCGGCGGACGCCATCAGGCGCGCGCAGGCTGCTACGGAGGCGGAGAGCGGCTGCAAACTGCGGGTGCTACGCACCGACAACGGCGGTGAATTCACGGTGGCTGAATTCGCGTCGTACTACGCTGATGAGGGCATCCAGCGCCACTACTCCGCGCAGTATAGCCCGCAGCAAAACGGTGTCGTTGAGCGGCGCAACCAGACGGTTGTGGGGATGGCTCGGGCCCTCCTCAAGCAGAGAGGGATGTCGGCTGTCTTTTGGGGAGAGGCGGTGCTGACGGCCGTCTACATCCTAAACCGCTCGCCTACCAAGGCACTCGACGGCAGAAAGCCATACGAGGCCTGGCATGGGCGGAAGCCGGCGGTCTCCCACTTGCGGGTCTTTGGCTGCCTCGCGTTCGCCAAGGAGCTCGGCCACATCGGCAAGCTCGACGACAGGAGCACTCCGGGAGTGTTCATCGGCTACGCGGAGGGCTCGAAGGCCTACCACATCCTCGACCCGAAGACACAGCGTGTGCGCACGGCGCGAGACGTCGTGTTCAACGAAGGGCGAGGATGGGCATGGGACAAGGCGGTGGACGACGGCTCGACTCCGACGTATGACGACTTAATTGTCGAGTACGTCCACTTCAAGGAAGCCGGGCGAACAAGCAGCTCCTCTTCGCCGAGCACGTCCACCCTAGTTCCCAAGACTCCATCGATCCCGGTGTCTGCTACACCGATGGCACCACAACCGGCGACGCCACGTACTCCAGCACCGACAGTCACCCCTCCGGGCTCGTCTTCCTCAGCACCAGTTCACATCGAGCACAACCCGGTGGAGTTCGCTTCCCCGCTCTCTCACGACGAGGAGCGCATCGACGCGTATCATGGCGGCGAACCGTTGCGGTACCGTACGATGGAAAACCTACTCGGCGACCAGCCGGTGCCGGGACTGGTGCCACGCGACCTGGAGGCGCAGCTACAACTTGCGTGTGACGACGGCGAGCCTCGGTCCTTTGCAGAGGCCGAGAGAGACGCGGCTTGGCGCGCCGCGATGCAGGTGGAGATGGATGCGGTCGAGCAGAACCACACCTGGGAGCTCGCTGACCTCCCTCAAGGTCATTGCACGATCACCCTTAAGTGGGTGTTCAAGCTGAAGAGGGATGAAGCCGGTGCCATCGTCAAGCACAAGGCTCGCTTGGTGGCACGAGGTTTCTTGCAACAGGAAGGGGTCGACTTCGACGACGCTTTCGCTCCCGTGGCACGGATGGAGTCCGTGCGACTTCTCCTTGTGCTAGCTGCCCACGAAGGCTGGCGTGTCCATCACATGGATGTCAAGTCGGCGTTCCTCAACGGCGACTTGAAGGAGGAAGTCTACGTGCATCAGCCGCCGGGATTTGCGATCCCCGGCCAGGAGGGCAAGGTGCTCCGCCTGCGGAAGGCTCTCTATGGCTTATGGCAGGCACCAAGGGTGTGGAACGCCAAGCTGGATTCCACGCTAAAGAAGATGGGCTTTGAGCAAAGCCCGCACGAGGCGGCCGTCTACCGACGGGGCAGTGGAGGAAATGCCCTGCTGGTGGGCGTCTATGTTGACGACTTAGTGATCAACGGCATCAAGGATGCAGCGGTGGCGGCATTCAAGGAAGAAATGAAGGCCACCTTCCAGATGAGTGATCTGGGGCTCCTCTCCTTCTATCTAGGGATCGAGGTGCACCAAGATCACTCCGGGATCACGCTCCGGCAGCCCGCCTATGCCAAGCGCATCGTTGAGCTAGCTGGGCACACCGACTGCCACCCAGCTCTCACTCCGATGGAGGAGAGGCTGAAATTGAGCCGCGACAGCACGACGGAGGAAGTGGATGCTACGAAGTACCGGCGTCTTGTGGGGAGCCTTCGCTGCCTCACCCACACACGGCCGGACTTGGCATTCCCCGTTGGCTATTCAGTCGGTTCATGGAGCGACCGACGACGGAGCACCAGCAGGCTGTGAAGAGGATCATCCGCTACGTGGCGGGGACTCTTGACCATGGCCTCCACTATCCTAGGTGTCCGGGGGCGGCACACTTCGTCGGGTACAGCGACAGCGACCACGCCGGCAACATTGACACCAGCAAGAGCACGAGCGGGATCCTCTTCTTCCTCGGCAAGTGTCTCGTGAGCTGGCAGTCGGTCAAGCAGCAGGTGGTGGCCCTGTCCAGCTGCGAGGCCGAGTACATAGCGGCCTCCACTGCCTGCACTCAGGCGCTCTGGCTTGCTCGACTGCTTGGTGATCTCCTCGGCCGAGACACTAGAACGGTGCAGCTCTTGGTGGACAGCAAGTCCGCTCTAGCTCTGGCGAAGAACCCGTTTTTCCACGAACGGAGCAAGCACATCCGCCTGAGGTACCATTTCATCCGAAGCTGTTTGGATGAAGGGAGCATCGAGGCGAGCTACATCAACACCACGGACCAGCTCACAGACTTGCTCACCAAGCCTCTTGGGAGGATCAAGTTCCTCGAACTCTGCTCCAGGATCGGATTGGCTCAACCCTCCCACAAGACGAAGCACAAGACTTAGGGGGAGAATGATGGATAAGTCTCTGTACTAAGGTCTTTGTGGGGCTGCAGCACATGGTCCTTGTGTCCTTGTGGCTGTTAGGATAGCATCCTTGACCATCAAGGACTGGCTGTTAGGATAGCATCTTAGACTAGCATCTTAGCAGCATCTTAGACTAGGATCTTAGCATATGCTTGGCTGGCTAGCAGCCTATAAATATGTATCCCCAACCCCCCAGGTTGGTATGGCATTGTGTGAGAAATAAACCAACGAAAATTGCCCCAACTCTCCTAGTGTCATCCTCACTATCAATGCTCAGGCTGAAACGACCATCATCAACTACCTCCCGAAGCCTACCTGTCAGAGACCCTACGTTCCAGCTACCTAAGCGGATCCTCCTAGGCTCGCTAGCTTCCTTACCCTTCGCACTTGTCGAGTCAAATGCGAAGACCCTTGCTCATTTTCCACTACACCCGGGCGCCGATGTAGAACGCCTCTAAGGATGCGACGACTCGATCCTTGCTCACTTGCTACCGTATCCAGATTACGATACAGCGTGCCACCAGGGGGTGACGGCCCGGCCCTTGCCCATTTGACACCACACCTGGGTTCCGATGTGGCGCGTCGCTGAGAGGATACCGTCCCAACGAAAATCTTTTGGGTTTCATCTCCATAAGAGTGGCTGAGTTTTGACGCTGGCTTGCCAAGCCTATCACAACCCTCCTTTACCCGGGCTTGGGACCGGCTATGTTGAGACAACATAGGCGGAGTTATTTACAACTGCATGCGAGAATAGTCCAATTATATTCTGATTCAGAAAATAAATGCTGGTGTTATTTCCTTTATGTTAGAGCCTAGGGCCACATGTGTCCGTTACATGACCATATGAGTTTATGAAGTACATATTGCACTTCCTAAAACTTTTATGGTTCTCTGTGTTATGTTTGATGATACGATTGGCATAAAATGAAACAACTGAGAAGCACTGATTATCAAATATATTTGTATTCTTTAGTTGATTGATTACCATGGGATAGAATGGACAAAACTATTTAAAGGGTGATCTGTCATTTCTGTTGGGCTTATATACTTTTCCTACGCCTTTAGGGAATTTTTATTTCTTTGACCAAGATGAACCAAATTTAGCTGTTAACTAAAAGGCCTGAGAGATAGCTATTCTTTTCCTAGCACAATGCCGTGTTGTCTGTTTATCTGCAATCTAGGATGTATGGGGCCGAATTACCAAGCTTTTGCACTTATCCAGGTTATGAGCAATTTGGCATTTCAAGAAAAGGTTCACAGGATACCACTGATGAATACTGCACAATATTCTACGAAAAAGAGAAGGTTTTTCTTTCCTTGACATGATACTATTCTGCTAGGAATGAATAGTGTCTATTCATAAATGAGTTGAACTACCATGAATTTGATGAAGGTGGAGCTTACAGAAGGTGGCACCTTCTGGTTATCAGAATCTCCATCAGTGCCAGGAAGCATTTCGTGGGGAGCAATTGCACCATGCATTGCTACATGGGCAATATCCTTTTGCATGATACTTCTGTCATCATATTATTCTATCATCTCCTAGTCTCTTGACTGGAATTTATTGGAACGCGAAGAAATTTGTGCCTTAACTGACATGATGTACACACGTTTCAACTCAAAAGAGTAGAACCACCTGGGTTCAGTTTCCAGATTGTAAATACAAATCTTGATGAAGATAGCCCTCGTGCTCGTAGACGAAGTGCTTTGCTTACGTGGCAGCATATAGCTTCTTTGCCACCCAATTTGCCTGTGATCTATTGTGGCGGCTTCAACACACAAAAGGAATCTATGACGGGACGTTTTTTGCTCGGCAGATCTAGGTAAAACTTTTTGGAAGATGATAATTTCGTTCAGATTAAACATGGCTAGCTCACATAGAAAAAATATTTGTACAAATGCCGACTGCTTATTCCAGTTTTATTGTTGTCAGGTAAAAAGCCTACCTTTTATGTTGATATAAAATAATATGTGATAACATATACCTTTACAATTTCGTAGAAGACACTTTCTAGCATTTTTGTAAGATAAAAGTTCAAAATACCTGATCTGCCGTGTGATGAAACCGCTGATATGGCTTTGCATATTGTGCTGATGTGATAGGCATGATGTTCTTTTGGAGTACTTCCTCCATCTGGATATATAAGGCATAATACATATTCCAAGATTTACTTTGCCAATCAATAAGATCAATAATATATTAGATGTATGCTATAGAAATTATATCAACTGGAAACTCCTACCAAATACGCATTTGACGGCAATACTTTTTGTAAGACGCACGCTATATATTATTGGTCTGAGCGATGGTTGAAGTAAATCTCAAATTATGTATTAGGCTGAGTACATGTTATTGGATAGCTGTGCTGTATTGGATTTTGTGTCAATTCTTATTGTACATATATGTTGTGCATGATCATCTATGATATATTTTCAGAAGTAACAAAAGTATCATTACCAACATTTTTAAAAGATTCTAACCTTTTCTGTAACCTAGGTTATCAAATTTCAGAAATGAAGTTTGAGTTTAGGTGTCAAAAACTACTATACATTTGGTTATTGATATATGATGAAGTCACCAAACTTTTAAAAAAGTTTCATTTCCAAAATTTCAGTATCGGCAGGTATTTATGAAATCCTGAAAGTGTATTTTTTTTCTTCTAAAAATAAACGTTCCCATATGTTCCTACAGAATTGATAAAACGTTCCCATATGTTCCAACAGAATTGATACAAATACATAACTCTAGTATCATGAAGACTGGCAGTTAATTACCTTCGCAAGGAAAAACGAGAGACAACGATGGCTCCGCTCTCCGCTCCCCCCTAGCTCTCCCTAGCCCCGCCTAGCCCACTAGCCCCGCCACCGTTGACTCCATGCCGGTAGCCCTCCTCTCCTCCCCCTGCCATGGAGGCCCTCGGCGTTGACCCTGTCGACCGCCGAGCAACCCTCTCCGATGAGCGCGTGTCCTCCAGCGACCGCTGGCTCGATTCTGGGAGCGAGTGCTCAGCGCGTACGTACAGTGACGTCGCCCGCGTCCGCCCGCCCCCGCCTAGGCAGGCGATGCCTCCCTCCCATGGTCACGTGGCGGGGCACTCCAGGCAGCCTACCAAAAGCCACATCGGCCCTGCTTCGAGGTGCACCGCGTCTCCGGTGGAGCCGCGGTGGATGCTGATGGGTTCCAGGAGCCACGAGATAGGAATCGCCGCCGGCACCCGTGGCAGACCGCCACACCCAGCCCTCCCCCGCTTTGCCGCGGAGCCCTTCGCCAGAGGAGATCGCCGAGATTTTCTTCCGCTGCTTGGATCACCGTCACCACGTTCATGATTGCACCAATGACATCTGGTGCCGCCGCTGCTTGGTGTTTGGCCACAACTCCCGCTGTTGTGACCTGCGTCGCCGCGACGTGGAACGACGCCCTGACCACGAGCAAACCCCGCCGCCATGGAGCCCCCCCCGCCTGTCGGTCACCGCGCCGCAACCCTCCTCCACCACCCTCATGTAGCATGCCTCCTTTGTTGTCACGGTGGTGCTGACAGCTGACGCACGCTCGCCCGAGCCAGTGCGGGTCATTGTGTCGGGCTGCTCCCTCCGGATTCGTCCTTGGAGCAAGTTGGTCCATATGGCTTCGGTGAGTTCGAGTACCACGTCGAGCTCGAGCTGCACGACATCCTTGCCCAAGCCCGACACCTTTTGACCGTCGAGCACATCCCAGGGCTGAGTTGTTGGATCGAGCACCTTTAGCCCCAAACCCGCTCCCGAGCTGACCTCGTCGGCATCTGTCGTGCTACCATCCTGGATGTGGTCAAGCAAGTGCCCGCACACCTGAGCTCCGACTATCATGACACTCACATACTCCATCTTCGTCACTCTTGCTCGTGCCGACATGATCAGGGCCCCGACCTCCGTCGAGCTGCTAGATGTTGGCCCCGACAGAGACAGAGGCACCGGCGAAGATCGTGACCTAGCTCGTGGTCATGGCCCTTGGC
Source organism: Hordeum marinum (assembly GCA_022496015.1). Taxonomy (NCBI): domain Eukaryota; kingdom Viridiplantae; phylum Streptophyta; class Magnoliopsida; order Poales; family Poaceae; genus Hordeum; species Hordeum marinum. The sequence continues at coordinate 137,239,715 of CM039672.1, read as the reverse complement.
GTGCGCGGCACCGCGGCCGCAAGCACAGGCGCCTTGGATCTGCCCCCAACCATTTCGCATCGCCACCAATCACACTATGCCGATCCCGCCGACGTGCCGCGCCATAGTCATGGACACCTAGGGGGTTCCTGGCCACCGCAACAAAGCATCTCAACGCTTCTCTACCGGCTCCAGGGAAGAAGCCGCATCGTCCGCTCGACTTCGCCCATCGTCGCGGACGATCTGCGATCGCCACTTGCTCAAAAGGCGCGCCGCCCACTGCCGAGAGGCGCGCCTAAGTCTAGATCCTGCACACACTGGGAATCATTGGAATTAACCAGCAGATTTCCGTTGCTGAAATGAAGGCGTAGGACGATATGTTTGCGGCACCCATACCACTGGCTGTCTCACGGCCATCGCCGCATTGGTTGATAGCGAGATCCCAGCTTGCATGGCATTGCCGGTGAACGCCGCAGCGTGCGTCGACACCGCAAGCGAGGCCTAGACTAGCCCAGATTGCACTCCCCGGCGATCCTGTCTTCATGGATGACGGCCTAAAGATAGCAATATGGAATGTCCGCGGCCTAAACGCGCTTACGCGACGCCATACCATCTGGACGTTGTTGAATACCACCGGGGCCTCCATTATATGCTTACAAGAAACGAAAATGGAGTTGATCTACTTGTACGTTGTCCTCGACATGCTTGGTTCAGGATTTGACGACTACACGTATCTTTTGGCCTAGGGCATGTGGGGTGGTATGCTATGGCATAAAAGATCAGGGCCGTGACTATCACAAACCCAATGTTCACCGCTAATGTGCTCACTGCGAAGATCTCCACTATCTCGGGATCGCCTTGGTGCCTCACAGTGGTCTACGGGCCATAGGACGACGTTTGAAAGGTTGCATTCTTTCAAGAGATCCATGAGACCAGGGCAGCCTGCCCCGACCCTTGGATGGTTTACAGCGATTTCAACCTCATACTCCGCACGAGGACAATAACATGGGCAATGTCAACCGACGCATGATGGGCAAATTCCGGCGTCTTACCTACGACCTCGCGCTCAAGGACATGTGCCTTAACGGGTGACGCTACACATGGTCGAATGAGCAATCACTGTCGACTTTAGTGCACCTCGACCGCGTGCTCTACACCTCGGATTGGGAGGACACGCACGGCGAGTGCCATCTTCGGTGCCTCGCGTCCGTCGTGTCGGACCATTCCCCGCTACTGCTAGACTGCTCGCCCATGCCCAAGAAGCACCGACGATTCCATTTTGAGGATTACTGGTTGCGCTTGGATTGGTTTCACAACATGGTGACCATCGCCTGGGGCTCTACTTATCATGCCGACCCATTCCGCTGCCTCATGCTGCGCCTCCAAGCGACGGTGACCAGACTCACAAGCTGAAGCTCCAAATCCATAGGGAACATCAAGGCCAAGTTAGCAATCTCTCATGAGCTCATCTCGCGATTCGACAAAGCCTAGTTTCGGGGCCATGGACCCGCGACGATCTATGGGACCTTTAGGGCCCCTTTTCGGTTCTGCAGGGGGGCTCCGGATGCGCAAAGAGCATCAGTCGAACAATCTGCACGCCGGGTTTTATACAGGTTTGGGCCGCTCAGGAGCGTAAAACCCTACGTCTTGTATGTGTCTAGTTGTTATGCGAGTTCAAGTACAAGGTGCGAAGCAACTCGGCAAGGATGCTCGAGAGGTGTAGCTATGCATGCCATTGAACAGAGTGTTGACCTTTGTAAAGGTAGCCATGGGCCTCCTTTCATAGTCCAAGGGGTCACCACAATGGCTATAATGGTCTTTTCCTAGGAGTACAATGCGTACTACGGCTACAGGAACTGATTGTCAGGACATGCAGTGGAGAATACCTACTTCTAACGACTGAGACAGGCGCATTGAATGCACCGTGAGGTGGCGCGTTGACGACGTTTCCCGACAAGGATTGCCTCTCCTGTGCCGTCCGCCCAGCTACCTCCTATTCCTTCGCCACGCCACGGGACATGTGTCATTAAAGCTACCATAGGCCCGCCACGGTGGCCACGTGCCCGGGCCAGCTCCGCCTGTCCGCCCGACACCTAAGCTGATGTAGACAATCAGCCCCCTGGTGAGGTGGAGCAGTGGCTTGGCGGGCTGGGATCTTGCCGGGTGCTACTTGTGGGCGGCTTCGTCGCCGAGGGGCTTGCCGCTTTGCTTTCCCCCAACTCTTGGGATTCAACGTGAGCCCGGCAAGGACTTGTCAGCTCGCGGGCAGCGGTCGCCCGTGCACAAGTCTGGGTATGAAGAGCCCCCAGTTCTTAGTACACCGACAATAGCTCCGGGGCCTGGGCCATACATGCGCAAGGCGGTGTCGTTGGGCTAGGCCCAAAACAGTGCTCGGGCGTGCGCGGCCGCGTTTCCTGGTGGTTATGATTACTTTTGCTGACCTCTCACGATGCACTGTAACTGCGGGTCGAGGGAGTGGAGGAGCGGGGCGGTTGCCCCGAGGGGTCGCGATGTCATGTCGCACCGCGCAAGGCTGTGGGTTTCGCTTCCCTCGCGCCACGTGTTCTCGCGTGGGGTCACGCATGGGGAAGGGAAATGTCCGCCCAATGGTGTGCCTGGCAGCGAACAGTCGCCCCCCAGGCTTCCTAGCGACGCTTGCGTGCCTTCGCCTCATCCGTCGCGCGGGACGCGACGCGTGTCACGCGGGAGGCCTGATATTGGTCGAGAGGGGCGGTCGCGCGAGCTGGCTGAGGGCTAGTGCGCGTCCAGCCCGGGTCGCGGAGAGGTCGTCCCTTCCTCTAACCCTGCCCTATAAAGAGGGGTGAAGGTACCGAAGGAGGACGCTACCCATCTGCATCCCCTGGCTCTCAGTTCTTCTTTCACTGTCTTCTCTTCTCCTCACCTTCTGCCACCTCCTCCACCGTGCTTCCCTCGGGTTGACGAGGGGCCGCAGACCTGCTCGCAGATCAGGTGGTGGCGTAAGGGGCGCTCCGCAGAGTCCGATGCGGATCGTGGTGACGACGGCGGGAGTCGGGTCCAGCTCCCGTGGTCGGCCGGCGTCCGCGAGCCGTGGGCAGGCGGCTCCGCCGGCCCGCGGGGGTCGTGGAGGTCGGACGACTTCGTCGACCCGCGGTGGGCACGGCGGCGGTTGCGGTGGTTCACCCCTCCCCCAACCTCATGCAGGGATCCATGCGGGGGAAGAGGTGCAAGAGTTCGTCGTGGTGGTCCTTCCCTCGAAGCTGGTTATGCCCCCGACCCGTTTGCCCGTGCCATGGAGGGGAATCCGCCCCAGGGGCTGTGGCTGCGGGTGGACGGCTGCTGCAACGGCCCTGCTTGGGTGGCTGTCGACCTCTCCGTCGGCAATGTCATGTTCCTGACGCGGGGGTGGAAATCGTTAGCCCGCTCCCATGGCCTGGGCCCCGGGCATCTCCTCTACTTCAGGTTCGACGGCGTCGCTACTCTCTTCGTGAAGATCTTCGTAGCGTCCGGTGTCCGCCTGGAGTGCTGCACGGAGAGCTCGAGCGGGAGCGACTACGACTCCTCTAGCAATAGCATTGACGACGGCAGCACCTTCGGCATCAAGCAGGAGGAGTCTGACTAGGCATGCATAGCGCTGTAGCTGGGGTTTTAGGGATCCGGAAACGAGGTTCCATCTACGGGACCTCGTTTCCGGATCAATCGCCACATCGCAGTGGCAGATATCCTGTCGGCGTCCGGTGGGATCGTAGAGGAAGTCGTACTCCGACTCGTCCCCTCTGCCGGCGTTGCCGGCGTTGGCGCCCTCCTTCTGTATTTAAGTGGTGTCCCATGTAACTCTGAAACAAAATCAAAGACCAACGTTGGGTGCCATTGATATGTAAGAATCTGTTTTTCTCTTTGCGTCTATGCATGTTGGTTTTTAGTTTTTTTGGGACGCGAAAGGTCGCATCCAGCGCCCTTGTGATCTCAATGCTTAACGGGGGCGCTTGCCGGTGTGCACTTCCTTGCCGCAGGACGCTTCTAAGGACGGATCCCGAGCATCCCTTTGGCGGTGCCACACTCGACAAAAGCAACTTGTTATCCTCGCCGCGACCATCTTCCTGGTGCGCAACGATTCTGACAAGGACCCAACCGCGCGCGAGTCTTTCATGCAGGCGTTAACTTTGCGGCAGGGAAGGATTTTAGTTTTACTTATCTTTTCCTTCTTGTGCCGGCTTCCTTGCCGCGAGGTGGCTGCCTTGAACGCATCGTCCGACCTTGCCGCTCCTCCTTCCCCCGGGATGGCTTGCGCGCGGAGGGGAAGACCCTGCTTTCTTTTAAGGAAAAGAAAGAAGAGAAAAACAGGACGTGCTAGGGTTCTTCGCGGTTCGGCAACGACCTTATATTGATAATGATCTACCGCAATGGTTAGCACAACGAACATACTGCAAATATGTACTTGGGCGGAAAGAGATTGCGGGGAATCTAGTTTTACTAACCGCGCACAGGGTCATCACCTGGCTTTGTACAAAGGATTACACGCATTACCGCGAGACTTGCACAGGGTCATCACTTGGATCCCGACAACCGCCCCTTACGGGTAGAATTTTCGAAGATGCTCGATATTCCACGAGTTTTGCACCGGGGTGCCATCTTCGGTCTCCAGGCGGACTGCGCCGGGCCTGGTGATTCGTACTTCCCTGTAAGGGCCTTCCCACTTCGGCGTCAACTTGTTTGTTCCCCTCGCGGACTGAATCCATCGAAGGACGAGGTCGTCGTTCTCAACGATCTCGGCGCGCACCTTGCGGATATGGTCGCGGCGCAAGGCCTGCTGGTACCTAGCGGGGCGCAGTGCGGCCTTTAAATGATCTTCCTCAAGGAGCGTGGCATCGTCATGCCATAGCCGCTCTTGCTGGTCCTTATCAAAGGCTCGCACTCTCGGTGACCCGTACGTGAGTTCCGTGGGGAGAACTGCCTCCTCCCGTAGACCAGGGCAAAGGGTGTGTCGCCAGTGGCTCGATTTGGTGTTGTCCTGATCGACCAAAGAACCGCCGTTAGTTCCTCAATCCAGCGCAACTTTCTACCCGTAGCTTGTGCAACTTTGCACCCGTCGGTAGTTCCTCAATCCAGCGGTAGAAAGTTCCTCAATCTAGCCTACTTCCGTGCTTGTGCAACTTGTCGAAAGTTCTCGCCTTGAGGCCTCGCAGCACTTCAACATTTGCCCTCTCCACTTGCCCGTTGCTCCTAGGGTGAACAACTAAGGCAAAGCAGATTTTGGTACCGATGTCTTGACAGTATTGCATGAAAGTGCTGCTGGTGAACTGTGTGCCGTTGTCGGTGATGATCCGGTTTGGGACCCCAAAACAGCAAACAATCCCTCTGAGGAACTTGATTGCTGCTAGTGCCGTTACCTTTCTCACTGGCTCAACTTAGGTCCACTTCGTGATCTTGTTGATGGCGACAAACAAGAATTCGAAGCCCCCAGTAGCATGGGGGAGGGGATCGATGATGTCGAGCCCCCAGACCGAGAATGGCCAGGAGAGCGGTATGGTTTGAAGGGCTTGTGCTGGTTGGTGTACTTGCTTGGCTTGAAATTGACATGCTTCACATGTTGTCATCACCGCCAAGGTGTCTTGAAGGGCTGTGGGCCTGTAGAAGCCTTGTCGGAACGCCTTCTCGATAAGGGCTCTTGATCCTATGTTGGAGCCACAGATCCCCCCCCCCCCCCCCCCCCCCGTGTATCTCTGCTAGCAGCTGTTGTTCTTCCTCCCGAACGATGCACCTTAATTTCACCCCGTTGGGTCTTCTCCTGTACAAGTCGTTGTCCACGAACTGATCCATGTTTGACTGTCGGGCTACTCTTTCGGCTTCCTCTTGCTCCTTCGGGAGGTCGCATGTCTGGAGGTACTGGACAATTTGCTGCGCCCATGTCGGAGCTCGTGGCTCGACGACAAGGACCAAAGGCATTTCTTCTGCCGTTGGAGCGCCAGCTTTGACGGCAAAGACCGCCTCTCCTGCTGGAGTCTGGCGCTCACTGTCGAGCATTTCGTCATCCTCGACAACCTTCTTGGCGGGGTTGGGTGTCTTTGCCGGGAAATAGTTGCCGGAGCTGACCTTTCTTTTATTGGCTTGCCGTCCTGATGGTGTGACTGATGGTTGAGTGAGTCGGAGCACAAAGGTGCCTAGTTGCACAGGCGACTTCTGGGCTGCTCGTTTCGATAGGTCATTGGCGATGTCTTTCTCCGTCCTAGGGATGTGTTCCATCTGTAGACAATCGAAACGCTCTTCCAACTTCCTCACTTCATCGACATATGCTTCCATCAAGGGGCTTTGGTAATCCTTATTGACTTGGTGCACAACCAAATGCGACTCCCCTCGGACCACCAATTTTCTGATTTCCAACTCCGCCGCTATCTGCAGTCCCGCAAGCAAACCCTCATACTCAGCTGTGTTGTTGGTCGACACCTCCCGAGGGAAGTGCATTTGGATCACGTACTTGAGGTGTTTCCTTGCCGTGAGGGGTTGTTTCTGGGATTTCCTCATCTGGTGTGGCGTCCATTCGCCAACGAACTTCGCCAGTGATCGGCTCTTGATGGTCGTCATGCTTTCAAATTTTAGGTCGAAACTGGCCAGTTCCAAAGCCCACTTGACAATCTTGCCGGTTGCTTCTAGGTTCCTCAGGATCCGTTGCAGTGGGAAACGGGTGACAACCGTATTGCGGTGCGCTTGGAAGTAGTGGCGCAGCTTGAGGGTGGCCATTAGAAGGTCGAAGAGTAGTTTTTGGATCCCGGAGTACCTCGGCCGAGCCCCCTGCAGGAGAGAGCTGACGAAATTAACCGGTCTCTGCACCATCCTCTTCCTCTGCATCGCTTGCTGCTTCGCCTCCTGCGTTGCATCTGTGCTGATTCTCTGGCTCACTGCGGTTGGCCCGGTTTTGCTTGTTGTTAGTTTTGTTGTTTCCTCGTCCTCGGCGTCTCTCTCTGCTACTAGCGCTGTGCTAACCACCTGGTTCGTTGCCGCCAAATATAACAGGAGCGGCTCCTCAGGCTTGGGCGCGACTAGGATCGGGGCCTAGGACAGGTACTTCAAATCTTGCAACGCTGCCTCTGGTTCCGGAGTCCACGTCATTGGGCCTGTCTTCTTCAGGATTTTGAAGAACAGCAGGGCGCGTTTTGCGGACTTGGAAATGAACCTGCCGAGGGCAGCGACACAGCCTGCCAGCCGGCGCACGTCCTTGACGCGCTTCGGTGCCTCCAGTTGCTCGATTGCTTCAATCTTGGCGAGTTGGCTTCTATCCTGTGCTGAGATATGAAGAAACCAAGGAGCTTGCCGGATGGGACTCCGAATACGCACTTCTCGGAGTTGAGCTTCAAGTTGATTTTGCGCAAATTTGCGATACTCTCCCCCAATCTTGGACCAGCGTACCCTTGTCCTTGGTCTTGACCACCACAATGTCATCCATGTATGCTTTCACATTCCCGTGCAATTGCGGTCCAAGGCCAATCTGGACAGCCCTTGCAAATGTCGAACCCGCACTTTTCAGGCCAAATGGCATGCGCCTGAAACAGTACGTGCCGCAAGGGGTGATGAACGTTGTCTTCTCTTCGTCTTCCTCGGCCATGAAGATCTGATGATAACCAGATTAGGCGTCGAGAAATAACAACAGATCACAGCCGGCAGTTGAGTACACTATCTGGTCGATACTTGGCAAGGGAAAAGTGTCTTTTGGGCAAGCCTTGTTGATGTCTGTGAAGTCGATACAGAGCCTCCACTTCCCACTTGCCTTGTGTACCACCACGGGGTTTGCTAGTCACATCGGGTGGAGGACGCCTCTGCCTAGCCTAGCTGCTTCCAACTTCTTAATCTCCTCGGCAATAAACTCTTGCCGCTCCAATGCTTGTTTGCGGACCTTTTGCTTGTCGTGGCGCGCATGAGGACAGACGGCAAGGTGGTGCTCGATCACCCCCCTGGGAACACCGGGGATGTCAGACGGTTGCCAGGCAAACACGTCGACATTCGCCCGTAGGAAGGCGACGAGCGCGCTTTCCTATTTGCCGTCGAGGGTGGCACTTATGGTGAAAGTGCTGCCCTTGCCGTCCTCCCGCACGACCACCTGCTTCGTGTTGGGGATGGTTACTTTCTCCTCCTTGCTCCTGGCGGCGGAGGTCTCTGGCAAGTCCTCGACGGGTGTGCTGCACTTTGCCTTGCGCTTCCCGGAGTTCTTGCGAGATTCGCCCGAGCTCTTGTCCTTGTTCTTTCCACCGGGAGCTTTGCCGGCAAGAGCGAGTGCCTCGTCGGCGGACACTGCCATTGCTTCCCGATAGAGCTTGTCGACGCAAAGAACCGCGTCCTTGTCGGCATGGATGGTGATGATGCTCATCGGGCCCGGCATCTTGAGCGTGTTGTAAGTGGGGTGAGACGCCGCCATGAACTTCGTCAATGCCGTACGGCCCAGGATTCCATTGTAAGGTAGTGACATCTTGGCGAAATCGAAGACAACCCTCTCCGTCCTGAAATTGAGCTCGCTGCCGAATGTGACTGGAAGGGTTATCTTCCTTTTCGGCAGAGATCTCCCCCCATCCACTCCTTGAAAGGAGCCCTTTGGTTTAAGGTCCAAATCGGGGATTTGCAGCCGCTTGATCACATTGGGCGAAATCAGGTACAGGCAGGCCCCTCTGTCGACCAACATCTTCGTGACTCTGAGGTTGCGGATCGTTGGTGATACCAACAAGGGCACATACCTGACCGCAGTGGTGCGGTCAGGGTGGTCCTCAGCGTTGAAGATGATGGAAATGTTGGACCACTTGAGGGGCTTCCTCGCATCCGCCGCTGGTTCTGTCGCGTTGATTTCGCGGGCCCACTGTTTGAGCTGCCCGTGGGAGGAGTGCAAAGATGCAACTCCATCAACACACATGGCGTCCCCGGCCTTCTGGAAATCTTGTCGGTCAGATCCCTCTTCATCTTCGTCATTGTCATCGTCACCGTCGGACTTGTCGTCTCGGCCTCTAGCAGGCTTCTCCTTCTGTTGTTTGGCCTTGCCACGGCGGTCGCCTCGACCGCTGCGGCATTTCTTGTCAGACCCACCAGCTCCGTCTTGGCCCTTCTCCTTGTCATGCCTTTTGTACTCTTGCTTCTGCTTCTCGGCAAGCTGCTCTACTTGGCGGCATTCGGTGATATCGTGGCCCTTGGTGAGGTGGATCTTGTAGTGTGGCTTGCCGGTCTTCTTGCCTGCCGTGGCCTCGTCGTCTCTGGAGCAAGCGTCAGCATCCTTGCCGGACCCCTCAGACTTGGCCTTCTTGCCGGCATTGGGCTTGCCGGAGCTCGACAACCATCACTGCTTTGCCCTTGCGCTTCTTGTTGCGCTTGCGTCCCTTCTTCGAGGAGGCAGGCGTGTTTTCGTCGTCGTTGGAGTCGACCTCCGCGCCTGCGTCCTCCCCCGGGAGTCTTCTCTCTTCTTCGGCCCACGCGCACTTGTCGGCCAGAGCATAGAGCTCGGCGACGTCTCACACCTTGTTGATACTCATTTCCTCACGCATGCGACGATTGCGTACGTTTGTGTGAAACGCAGTGATCACCGCGACGGGGTGAATGTCTGGGATGTTGTGCTGCACGCGACTGAACCTCTGGATGTACTTGCGAAGGGTTTCACCGACTCGTTGTGGGAGCACGTGCAGGTCGCTGGGCTGTCCTGGGAGCTTGTGGCCCCCGTGGTAAGCCCTGACGAACTGGTTGCACAGGTCTGCCCAAGAAGAAAGGGACCCCTCCGGCAAGTTCATCTGCCAACTCCTCACGTTGGGCTTGAGTGCCAGCTGGAAGTAGTTGGCGAGCACCTTCTCATCTCGTCCCCCGACAGCCTGCACCACTATGGTGTAGATGCCCACGAACTCCGATGGACTGATTGCACCGTCGTATTTATCCGGCAACTCCGGCTTGAAGGCCCTGCCGGAGGGCCAGCGGACTTGCCGAAGCTCGCGGGTGAACGCCGGGCATCCCACCTCATAAGGTAGGCTGCCGGGCGCTCCTGGCGTGGCTTCGTCGATGGCTGGATCGGCGTGACCATCTAATTGGCAACGCGCTTCTCGCCGCCTCTCGATGGCTGTGCGCGCGTCCTCCTTGCGCCTCTCCTTCAGGACATGTCGCTGGTCCCGCTTCAGCCATGGGTCCGTCGAGGCTTGAGACACCTCATCTTGTGCGTCGGTCCAACGGGAAGCTTGTTGCTGTCGTGGGGGCGACTGCACCGTGTGTTCCATCGGCATCGCGCCCGGTGGTGGGTCCTGTGGAAGCCGCGCGCGCAAGGAACCCGCCGCGTCTGGCTTGTCCTTGTTGGCGAAGCTTAGTAGGCTTTGTATGGTCGCCCTCCACTCCATCCTCTCTGGTGCAGGAGGGAAGTTCAGCAACAGTTGGGCCTGCGCCAAAGCCTCCTCCGTGGTTTTAGGGAACGGACGGGGCGATACGTGGGTGGCACTCTTACTCCTGGCAATGCCAGAAGGAGCGCTTACCCGCGCCGTCGCCCGTCGTCCATCCTCACCAAGGGGAGGTGGTTGAGCCTGGCCTTGCATCCCTTGCGCAAGGGTCTGGTCCGTGCGTCGCTGCGAGTCGCCATCTCGCGGGCGCAGGCGTGATTGTCTCGCGAGGGGTGCGGTGGAGGTCTGGCCGCAGCCGTCGCCGCTGCGGCCGCAGCCGTGGCAGCGGTGTCGCCTTCGGCCGCTGCCGTCGTGCCCTGGGTTGTCAGGGCGGCGGGGTCCGGGTCATGGCTCGTGGAGCTCCGTGCAGTGTGGTGGCTACGTTCGCCAATGTGGTACGCACGATGTCCACTCCCGTCTCCGTCGCCCGTCGCCGCCGATGGCGGCAACTTGGACATCGACAGGCCGGCCGGCGGGCCACCCTTAGCTTTCTTGGGCGCCATGGGCGTCGTTGAGGACGCGTAGAAGAGTCGGTGAAGGTTCGCGCACCGGAAACATCCCCCTACCTGGCGCGCCAAAGATGTCGGGGCGACGAAACCGCGACGATCTATGGGACCTTTAGGGCCCCTTTTCGGTTTTGCAGGGGGGCTCCGGATGCGCAAAGAGCATCAGTCGAACAATCTGTACCCGGGGTTTATACAGGGTTCGGGCCGCTCGGAAGCGTAAAACCCTACGTCCTGTCTGTTTCTAGTTGTTATGCGAGTTCAAGTACAGGTGCGCAGCAACCCGGCAAGGATGCTCGAGAGGTGCAGCTACGCGTGCCATTGAACAGTGTCGACTTTTGTAAAGGTAGCCACGGGCCTCCTTTTATAGTCCAAGGGGTCACCACAATGGCTATAATGGTCTTTTCCTAGGAGTACGGTGCGTACTGTGGCTACAGGAACTGCCTGTCAAGACATGCAGTGGAGAATACCTACTTCTGACGGACTGGGACAGGCGCATTGAATGCGTCGTGAGGTGGCGCGCTGACGACGTTTCCCGGCAAGGATTACCTCTCCTTTTGTGCCATCTGCCCAGCTACCTCCTATTCCTTCGCCACGTCGCGGGACAGGTGTCATTAAAGCTGCCACAGGCCAGGCCCGTCGCGGTTGCCACGTGCCCGGGCCAGCTCCGCCTCTCCGCCTGCCCGCCCGACACCTCAGCTGATGTAGACAATCAGCCCCCTAGTGAGGTGGAGCGGTGGCTTGGCGGGCTGGGATCTTGCCGGGTGCTGCTTGTGGGCGGCTTCGTCGCTCGAGGGGCTTGCCACTTCGCTTTCCCCCAACTCTTGGGATTCGACGTGAGCCCGACAAGGACTTGCCGGCTCGCGGGCAGCGGTCGCCCATGCACAAGTCTGGGTACGAAGAGCCCCCCGTTCTTAGTACACCGGCACCCAGGAGGACCACGTTCTCTCCCCCCCTCCCCCAGGACTGGCTACACTAGGAGCTCAAGGTTTCTTACCTTGGCCTCGCGTCCATGGAGCGTGTAATTGCCCATAAGCGCATCGCCAATCTCAAGGGTGGCGACGCCAACACGAGCTTCTTCCACCGGCAGTGCTCGTTCCGACGACCGAAGAACTGCGTCTTTAGCCTTGCCGAGGACAGGTTGGTGCTCATGGAGCATGCTGACATGGCGCAGGCGGCCTTCTCCCACTATGACGCCCTGCTTGGCACCGCAGTGGATCGCGACCACACCCTCGACATGTCGCAGCTCATTGACCCTAGCGACCTCACCAACCTCAACACACCCTTCAGTCTAGAAGAGATCTAGGAAGCGGTCAAGCGCCTCCCCACACGCAAGGCACCTGGACCAGACGGATGGTTTCACGGCAGAATTTCTACGCGCGTGTTTTGGGGCATCGTAAGGCAGGACTTCTTCGACCAAGCTGGATCGCTTGGTCAGCCGCAACCAAAATGCGTTCATCTCGGGATGGAGCCTCCACGAGAATTACGCCTCGTCAGGCAATCGGTCAAGCTGCTGCACCAGTTGGGACTTGGGAGCCCCGAGAGCCATGCTCAAACTTGACCTCACGTGTGCCTTTGACTCCATATCGTGGCCCTTCCTATTCGAGTCCCTGCACAAATATGGATTTGGGAACCACTTCCTGCAGTGGATTTCCATCATGTTGTCATCCTCCATCCTGTTGAATGGCGAGCCTGAACCACCTATTTGGCACCGGAAAGGACTCCGCCAGGGCGATCCCCTGTCCCAACAGCTATTCGTGCTTGCCATCGACACAGTTGGACGACTCATGAGACGTGCCAACGGCACTGGCATCCAGCAGCTGCTACACCCTCGATGGTCTATCCTGACTATCTCACTATACGCCGACGACGTCATGCTCTTCTGGCACGCCACGACAGGCGATGCTGCAGTGGTCAAGGAGATCTTCCCCTTGTTTGGCAGGGCCTCTGCCCTTCAAGCTCTGCCACCGTCTTGCACGGCGACCAAGTGGCCATGGAGATGATCACGCACCTGGGCTGCCTCCCTATCACCTACCTGGGCATCCCCCTTTCTATGTGCCGTCCATCAGCCGCCCAGCTGCAACCCATGGTCGACAAGGTCGCCGCGTGCCTACCGACCTGGAAGGCCTGGTTGATGAACAAAACCGGACGCCTAACTCTGGTCAAGTCCGGCTTGAGCGCCATCCCTGTGCATGAGCTGCTCGCGTTCACGCCCCCCAAGAAGACCCTTAAGCAACATGAGAAAATCCAACGCGGATTCCTCTGGACCGGGCACGCCAGCGCCAAAGGTGGGCACTGCCATGTGAACTCCGCGCCGCGTCTGCCGCCCCATCGAACTTGGCGGCCTGGGCATTCGCGACCTAGAGCACGCCGGGCTTGCGCTATGGCTATGTTGGTTGTGGTTCTCCCGAAGGGGTCCTGAGCGCACGCGGCAAGGGCTTGATCTCCAGTTCTTGGCCGAGGAACACGCGCTCTTCTCGGAACCCACTACCATGGTCATCGGGAACGGATTGACCGCCTTGTTTTGGGAGGATCGATGGATTGCTGGCCTGTCCGTTTGAGAGCTCCTTCCTAAGTTATACTGCTGCATCCCCAAGCGACGACACAAGATGAGAACCGTGGCGGAAGGGCTCAACGGCAACACCTGGGCACACAACATCCCTAGGCCTGCATGAGATTGGGCAGTACCTGCAACTTTAGCAGATCATGCAGCGCACCGAGCTCTCCGAAGCCCCGGACAAGCTGATCTGGAAATGGACGGCGAGTGGCACCTACTCTGTGCAGTCTTGCTACACGGCAACGTTCCACGGATCGACGACCTGCTACTGCTGGAAACTAATTTGGAAGAGCTGGGCGCCGCCAAGGGTCAAATTCATCCATTGGTTGTCCAACCAGGACCGTTGGTGGACTGCTGAGAGGCGGGCTCGCCATGGCCTGCAACACCATCCATGATGCCTCCTATGTGACCAAGTGCGGGAAACTCTACGAGATCTACTGCTGGACTGCCCCTTCGCCCGGCAAGCTTGGCACGAAGTCCTAGCCTGGCTACGCATCCCGGCCCCGACACCCAACCGGGAGTCCACGCTCGTGGACTGGTGGCAGCATACCAAGGGAAATACACCGCCGATCCTACACCAAGCCCTGAAACCCGTCGCGCTGCTCGTGCCCTGGATGATCTGGAAGCATATGTTGCGTCTTCGACAACACGACACCATCCTTACATACTCTACTAGATAGGATCAAGGCAAGGCTTGCTCTTGGGCGGCCGCAGGGGCAACTAGCCTTCGGCTCGTGCTCCCACAAACTTGGGACGTGCACACATGCTGTAATTGGTGCGTCCTCGGACGCTTGTAACTGACCCTCTATCTTTTCAATGCAAAGAAACGCAAAGGTCTTTTGCGTTTTCTCGAAAAAAAACATAACACGTACATCCAGTAGTCACAATAATTGGCTTAGACATGAAGAAAACATGCAATTTTAAAGTAGAGAGAATAAAAAATAACCATATTATATATTTCGGAAACCCCATAACACTGATCATCAACATTGTCAAGAGATGTCCTCAGTGTTCAGCACATTACTCATGGGAACGGCAGGTATGCTGGTAGACAAGCCATCACCACTAACACCAGTATTTATGGAAGTATATACCAGTAAAAAGTGCCATATGCTATAATACTCAAATCTTTCGATGAATATGTTAGCGAAGAGGCAAAGGTTGACTTCAGACCTGAATCTTGCAACTATCAAGTCACAGATATCATATTTTCTCTATTTTTCCACAAAGAAATACTTGCTTGTGAATGGTTGAGTACACTTTGCTCTTAAGTAGAGTAAATGTACCGACCATACCAGGGGCAAATTTGTTGAAGTAATCCAAACATGTTTACTATTGTTTGGAAAAGTGTACGTGTGCTAGTAGTAGAATAGGAATTCTATCTTGAGTCAGGTTTGTAGTTTCCTAGTGCTAGTACGTGTACGTGTGTTAGGTCTGTTGATTAGGAATATGTAGCAGCTGTGTTCGTGTTGGTTTAGAAGTACACGTACGAGTAGGTCCTGAGTTGGGTCGTGGCTGCACTTATATAAGCAGCTATCGTCGTGAGATTGTAAGCACTAGAAAACGTGAAAAGCAATAAAGAAAATTACGAGGCACGACATGTGCCTCTGGCCATCTTTGTGTTGCTGCGTTCACGTGCGTGTGTTCTGGTCCGGTGTTTGCGTGAGCGCCGGCAAGATATCGAGTGCTACAACTAGTTTGTATACGTCGAGCAGAGTTGCGCGTACACGACCCGTCGAGTTGCAGCGTGATCGTGTGTTTGATCCCGAGGGCGAAAAGCCAACAATTGGTATCTAGAGCAAGGTGTGGAGGCTCCGCCGTCAAGTTGCGTCACGGTGGAGTTGAAGGATTCTTCGTCGCCGTCAAGTTGTGTCACGGACGACGGAAAATCGAAGACGAGGATCATGTCGACTTCGAAGGCAAGTGGTGGTGGTGTGACCATCCAGTACCCCATGCTTGAAGGTGACAATTATGGGGTGTGGGCTGCGAAGATGAAGATCTTCATGGGTGCACGTGGACTCTGGGCGGCGGTGGAAGGTGAAGGCGCGGTCGAAGAGACAAAGGACCAAAGAGGCTTTCGCCGCCATAGCCCAAGGTGTGTTTGATGCCGTTTTCATGACTATATCGGAGAAAGAGACGGCAAAGGAAGCTTGGAAAGCGCTCAAGGAGATGCATGCTGGAGATGATCGTGTCAAGAAGGCACGTGTTCAAGCTCTAAGGAGGGAGTTCGAGAGGATGAGCATGAAGACGTCAGAAGGGGTTGGTGAATTTGCGTTAAAACTAACCTCCCTTGTTAATGAGATGCGAGCTCTCGGATCAAAAATGGAGGACATTGTGGTTGTGGAGAAATTACTACGAGCCGTTCCCGACAAGTTCTTACCGATCGTTGGCACCATCGAGCAGTGGAGCGATGTGACGAAGATGTCGGTGATGGAGGTGATCGGGCGGCTAAAGACCTATGAGTTGACGTTGAAGGGACGTGAACACGACCAAGAAGAGGAGCAGTTGATGTTCTTGCGTAATAAGGAGAAAGATAAACAGAAGTACAGGAAGTTCGACAAATCGAAAGTTTGTTGCTACAATTGTCAGGACTATGGACACTATTCTCGAGAGTGTTCTAATCCGCGGAAGGAGGCAAAGAAGGAGCACGAGATTCTACAACTAGCTAAAGTGGGCATGGACGACGACCCAGGGTTGCTTTGATGAAGAAGCTGCTGCTGAATAAAACAAAAAAAGAGTGTGTCTTTAGTTTTTGTTTGTGTCTGAGTCGTCGGTGTGTCTCAACGAGAAGACGGAGGCCAGCGTGAAGATGGCTGCGCACCAGTTAAGTCGAGTTCCTACATGAGAGGCTATGTGTTTAGTCTGCATGTAGCACGCTAAGATGTGAAGGCGTGGGCTGGTAATCCAGATGATGTGTTGGTTCTGAGTCGATGAGTTGAAAGTTTGGATTAAGGGGTGAATGTTGAAGTAATCCAAACATGTTTACTATAGTTTGGAAAAGTGTACGTGTGCTAGTAGTAGAATAGGAATTCTATCTTGAGTCGGTTTGTAGTTTCCTGGTGCTAGTACGTGTACGTGTGTTAGGTCTGTGTTGATTAGGAATATGTAGCAGCTGTGTTCGTGTTGGTTTAGAAGTACACGTACGAGTAGGTCCTGAGTTGGGTCGTGGCTGCACTTATATAAGCAGCTACCGTCGTGAGATTGTAAGCACTAGAAAACGTGAAAAGCAATAAAGAAAATTACGAGGCACGACATGTGCCTCTGTCCATCTTTGTGTTGCTGCGTTCGCGTGCGTGTGTTCTGGTCCCGGTGTTTGCGTGAGCGCTGGCGAGATATCGAGTACTACAGCTAGTTCGTATACGTCGAGCAGAGTTGCGCGTACACGACCCGTCGAGTTGCAGCGTGATCGTGTGTTCGATCCTGAGAGCGAAAAGCCAACAAAATTTTGGCAACGTTAGCTAAAATTCATGGGCCTTAGTTTAATTTCGAAATGCTTAATTGCCTCTGTCGAGAAATGGACCTAACCACATTATTATGATTGATATTTGTATAGACAGAGCCCCGATCATGAATAATATTATAGTTCCTTGAGTATGCATCTGTATGTTTTAGTCTAACCCTTCCTATTTTTTAGATGACTCCCTTGCTACATTGATTGACATAATTCCATATGATTTTGATTACAGGGAACATGGTGTTGTGGGTGATATGAGAGATGCTTGGCCAAATGCTCGTGTGCGCAAAAATGTTTCACTGATACACACATATCATGGATTTAAAGGTACCCCTTTTACTTCGGTCAGACCTCCTTTTCCAGTCCCATTTCTAGGAAGAGTATATATCGTTGTTGTCATACTTTCTTGGTTTACTTGCTAAACAAAAGAAAAAAACATCCCCTTCAGTACGAAAGGATATCTTGCTACAATATAAGTAAATATAATCAAACTTACTCATTTCATAAGTTTTTATAAGGCAAACAGCTCAACTGAGTATTTCAAGTGAAAACTGGCATTTTCTTATGTTATAATTAAGAAACTGAAAAGATAAAAGGGAAGGGCTGTCATAGATGTTCTGTTTGAAGGTTATATATTTGTATCGTTATATTGTAGATACAAAGTTTAGCTATAATTCCAAAAGCAACATCTTTCACTACTATGCATGCATTTTATCTTTGCAATGATGGGTTTTCTGCATCGCCTATGTTTCAGTGGGTGAATATTCCGAGATCAGTTTATAATAAACAGTAACCTGGTTGGCTTCTGTTGCAGTTTGTACCTGCCAATATTTTCACTTCTCAATAGCCGTATTATTTCTAGATATCTTACACGGAAGATTACTGCGATGCAGGGGAAAAACAAGGTGCAGTGGAATTTCTAAAATTAGTATTCAGAGCTCTTTGTCTCTGCTGGGACAGACAAACTCAGGACTTGCATATTGACTGGATACTGTTTAGAGGACGCCCACTGGTTCCTGCACTATGCGAAGTCATAAATGACAATATAGATGGTGTTTATCCATCATCACATTTTCCCATCTTTGCTGAGTTTTTACTTCCACGCTCAGTCCGCCTAGCCGAGATACCTTCATAGTCATTGTTTGTATTCTTATTGCCATTTCTTTTTTCTTCTTCTCACTATTGTTCCCAGACCTTGTTTTCATTTTGTCCAAATTGTCCGTTCTATATACCCAGCGGGTTGTTCTAGGAGCATTTTTCCATACCATGACAACAATAGCTCCTGCGGTCTGTGAACTTTTACTGTTGTGGTTAATACTATTTTTTCCCCCTTCGCACTGGTCTGCATTTGTTACGTACGACGCCTTAACAGCTAGTACTGCTGCTATTGTGCTTGCCTTGGTGTTCTTTAATTTTATATAAGTTATTCTTTTTTAATCTCTTGTCAATGCTGCGGGTGCGTTCTTTGTTGTATATATTGAACTGATGGACATTGGCTGCAGAACACCGTTCAAAGTTGGTTTTTGTCAAGCTTGATGGCTCCTCCACCTTCCCTCCCTCCCCTCCTTCCTTCCCTCCTACCACCCCTAGCCGCCGCCATTCCTCCAATGGTACCCAGCCACTCTACAGCCGCCTTCATGAAGGTGGCTTCTAGGGTGTTTGGTTGGGCTTTCAGCTGGCTTCCGGCTTTAAAGCACAAAAGCTCTTATTTAGGGGCTTTCGACTATAGTTGTGGCTTTCGGCCGTGGCGGTGACGAAGCCGAAAGCCATAACTTTTGAAGCTTTTGGCTTCGAAGCTGAAAGTCAAAAGCCGGCTGGAAAGCTTCCAGCCAAACATCCCTCATATCACTTTAGCTCCCTTTTGTGATTGTCTTACGACTCTCCGGTCTAGGGCGCCATCCATGTTGCGCAACTTCGGAGAGGATGACACCATTGGGTTATGATTGTCAAACTCACTATTTGGTCGCCTTCTCACAGCCCATCGCCCTCTTTGTCACAATCACACGGGATTCACCTCGTTGCCTTTGTTGAGTTTGCCATCATGGACATTGATCGTTTAATGCTCGCTTGCTTTCTCCAGGCATGTCTTGGTGATGGATCCTTCATGTGTGGTGTGATGAGGTGATATATCCTTCATGTGCGGCGAGCGCAAGCAACAACCGCATGGACTCCTTGATGGCCATCGGGGCATAAACCTCGTCAAAGTTGATCCCTTCACTAGTGCATGAAACACCGTCATTCTAAAGACCATATTTTTGACGTGGAAGGTCGACACCATCAATATGACCTCATTGTTAACAAAATACCAATGGCGTTCGAGCCGCCATGCCATCGGTATTTTAAATACTAATGGCGTGGCACTGTTGATACGGGCTAACCCATGAGTGTCGATCTTCTCACACTTGGAGGGGAAAAGGTGAGAAAACCAAGAGAAACACAAACTCTCAAGAACGATCTCCAAATCAGGCATCCACTAGATCCATAGAAAACACGAGAGATACAACGAACTGAGTTCAACGAACGAATACAAGTAACGATAGTCTTTCGACTTCAGAGGAGGGGCCTTGAAACCCCGAATGATCTTCCCTACAAGAGGGGCCTTGACATCCACTTGGATTGTCTCACATAGAGGTTATCTCCATGGGAGAAGGTAAGTGGAACGAGCTATGCTCAACAATCTCAAATGCTTATAAGCTAACCTTAAAACGTCCAAGGGGTGAGGTATTTATAGTCTAGGGAAAGAGAGAGGGGTACATGGCCCAAGGCCCGAGTGGCTGTGCGCAGACATGTTTCGGATGTTCGGAAGTTATCGGTCGTCCGGTGTCTCACGGAGGACCGGGTGTTCGGAGTGGGCCGGTCTTCTGAAAATTCGGCTCGGGTGTGGGAACGTCGGATTTCCGGAGGGCGTCGGACGTCCGATGGCACGGTCGTCCAGAGAGCTTCATACTTCTATGGATTCAGGTCTAGATTGGAGGCATCGAAATTCCAGGCGCGTTCTGGACAAGGTCTTGGTGAAAGTCGCCTACCCCAATCCTGGTCTTGACCTGAGCAAGGCTCTCTCCAAGCTACCCAAAGGCTTCAACACCAGGAAGCTCGGTGCCCTTGTCGCTCCTATCTTTGACACGGCTGGTTCTGTAACCCTGAACAAGTGATTTCCTGTTTCTATAATGTGTTTACAAAAATTATTTGTTGCGGGTTAGTGCCGCAACCTTGCTTTTGGACGTAATACATTTTGTCTGCTAGGAAGGATGATTATTTCCCCTTATTCTCAAATTTATACTTGCACGTTTCAATCCCTACGCTTACTAGGACTGCCTGCCTGTGCGCACATCTGTATTGTGAGAGCTTCAAGGGAGTACCCTTAGCGGTTTATCGACGACGTCTCTGCCGGCGAGGCCACCTTGTCATCCTTGCTGCAACTACTTAGGATGTTGAGAGGACTCGAAACAACCTAGAGCGCGAGTAGTTCCGACAAGGGCCCTTCGTGTGCAGGTTTTCTCGTACAAGTACAAACTTTGTTCGCGGCGAAAAACCCTTTTTCTTAGAAGTGTTTGCAACTTAGCTTTCTTTCGTTGCTTCCCTTGCCGTAAGGTGATCGTCCTCGAACACATTCGTCGGTGCCTGTTTGTCGGTGTTCATACCATCACCCCCCGGGGTAGACTTGCATGCAAGGGCTTATTCTCCCTTTTGAGAAAAAGAAAGAAGAGAAAATAGAGGAGGCTAGGAACCTCAGTGGTTCGATACTCACCTTACACAGGTGAGAAGTGATCACAACATTTCATGAAATGCACATAAGGTAAATATGTACTCTGACAAGAGGTTGTACAACACTTATCTTTATTGACTACGTGCATGATCATCACCTGGCTTTGTACAAAGGATTACACACCTTGTCGGGAGACTCATACAAAAGAGGTTGCCGGGTGGCCCGACAACCGTCCTTGTGGGTAGAACTTTGTGAAGACGCCCGATGTTTGCGAGAGTCCTGCACACCTGGTGATACATGGCAAACCTGTATGTGTTGATCTTTCATGAATTGGAGGGGGATTCCACGAAGCACACAAAGAACACATGGAAGAACAAGGAGAAATCACAAGAGAAACACTCAAGAACAAGTCCAATCACACATCCATTAGACTCAAAACCACACAAGATCCACAAGGTACAAGAACAACAAAGGGAAAGAAGGATACGTGGTAGAGTTCATCCCAAATCCCATGGGGAGATGGGGCCTTGAAATCCCAGAGGATCTTCCTTACAAGAAGGGTCTTGACATCCACTTGGATCTTCTCACATACAGGTAGTCATCTCCATGGGAGGAGGAAGTGGAAGGAGCAATGCTCAACTATCTATGAGGTAAACCATTGCTAACCCTAGAAAGGAGGAGGAGGGGTCCTATTTATATTTTTAGGAGAGTTGGGGGCGCGCGCGCGAGAGAGAGAGGGGATACATGGGCCTTCGGCTCGCATCTGCCTCCACAGGGGCCGGATGTCCGGGGTTTCATTGGAGGGGGGGGGGGGGGCGAATGTCCGGGCTGTGGGAGCTGGATGTCCGGGGCTCGGGCGCTGGAATCCTGCGCGGTTCTGCTCCTGGTGCATCGGATATCTGGTGATGAGGACATCCCTACTAATGTTACACCCACATCCCCACCAGCTACACATATTGGACCAGTTACTAGAGCCCGCACACGTCAACTAAATTATCAGGTACTTTTGTTTCTTGGAAATTCTTCAAACATTAGTGAACTATGATGCTGTCTAAGTTAGATACTTTTGTTTTACTTATGAATGAAGGACCTAGCATGCACAAGAAGGATGGCCATTGGAGCGGGATCAAGCATGGAGAAAAAGGTGCGCGTATGGAAAGAACAATGGAGCTTCCAATGATGATTTTCGCACTTTGAAGCCATCGTAATGAGAGCAAGAAGACTTGGACGAAATATACATGATGCCACTTTATAAATTTCGTCCATAGGCTATTATAGGTGCCGCACCACCTTATTTTTAGGCCAGCCCCATGTAATTTCGGAATACCATATTATAAGTACTTTTTAGAGTCCGTATGTATGGGGAAACTGCGTTAGGGTCGTTTTCGGACCCCTCCTCCAAGGGGCCACGAAATTCCCCTCTATTCCCCCATATATACAGTCCTTAGGGCGTCATTTTAGACTTGGGTTTTGTTTAGATTACAAGTTCGCCATAGCTGCAACTTCGCGTTCTTCGTTTGTGTTCCACGACCAGACAAAGGCATCACAGAACCCCACTTCATCAATAAAGCTTTCCTCTTATATTCGCAATATCCAGATTGCAATGTTAGTTTCTTGCTTGTTCTTCGTTTGCGTGCAGGAAACAGACCCTCATGGTCAGGTTGATCGTGCTCTGGTGTGGTCAATAACCTCTCGGAGTTGGTTTAGCGATTGCTAAGGCGCGATGTCCTCACACATTCGTAGTCGGATCGTCGAAGTCTACTCCATCAAAATGATATCCACCATCTCATCGAAAGACAAGGATGACTTCGCCTCTATCAAGTGGTATCATATTTCCAGGTTGCTCGGTGAGATTTTACCAGTTATTCGTAGTTTAGATTGCATCTGTTCTTCATACCTATAGTCCACGAAAAAGCCACAATTTTTTTAGGGTTAGATCATCATATCCGAACCAATCTGAACCTTTGCAATTTTCTGTTTGGTGTTTGCTTTGTTGAATTTGCGGTTGCATCATCGTGTCAAATTGCTGGTCTCAGGGTCTAGTCCTTTAGAGTTTCGAGTTCTGTTCACAAGTTGTCATGCCGCCATCGCTCCATCTTCACCGCTGCCATATACCATCACCCATCATCGTTGTTACCCTTGCCATATATCACCACCCACCATCACTATCCATTGGTGTCCATATATACCACCACAGATCCGCCACCAATCTGAGTCCATCTCGCATTAGGTTTAGTTTCGAGATCCTTTGGTTTTTGGTTTCGCGTTTTCCTACCTGAGTAGGTTTCGAAAAAAAGAAGAGTCTGGCACGCTTTTCAGAGCATGTTTTGGCCCAAATTATCACGGGTAAAAATATTTTTTCATCCTAACTTTAGGCTTTCCGTAGCGTTTTGAGACACTTGCCATCATAGTGATTTTTCTCGAAATTTTCAGTCGTCGCAGCCCCGAATCGCTCCAGAAACAAAATTTGTCAATTTGTTTTCGTGCCTATCCTATTTCTAGAGCTTCGAAAGAGTTTTGAGACACTCGCCATTATAGTATTTTTCTAAGCAAAAAAAAAGCGAGAAAAAGAGGCGCAAAAAGAAAAGATGAAAAAATCAGAGTGCTCTTCCCTTGATTACGTGTAGTGTCATGATTTTGTTGGTGTTCTAGGCTCGCGTCTCTAGTAGGGTCTAACTTAGGATGAGCACAGTACCGTCGTTGAGCGTTTATTCAACTTTGCATCTCTGAATTGATTATTATTGACCCCTTTTGCTAACATATTATAAGCCATCCCAGCTCCACATACATCTACGTCGTGTGTTTGACACCACCTGGCAATCGCTTTATCCAAGCTTTGAGAGTTTTGACTACAACGGTTGCCGATCACCACCTGCTACTGGGTAAGAACTGGTAAGAATTTGAGATTTTCTTGACGGATTTGTGACACACCACCACCACCACCACCTCCTAGTAGTCTATAGGTTCATATTCTTGTGTGTTCCTATCGCTGCTAACCATGACAGGATCACAAGACGACGAGATCAACAGGGAGAGCATGACGAACAAGGAGCTCCATGATGAATTTCAGCAAATGATGGGTTAATAGGTGAACGACTTGGTGATGAGCCTTGGAGAGGCTATGGAGAAGCTAAACGGTTTGGAGAGGATGGTCGACACCAAGCTTGATGCTAAATTCAATGAGGTGCTTGCACGTCTACTCCACTAGTTGTACCTGTCATACCTCGACAACAACAACATCAACAACACCCAAATTTCGCGGGACGAGGGCAACGTGTGCCTATCGGCCAAGGCCACAATTCTGGTGCCATTGCTACTGCTGGAGCTTCGGTGGCTGCTGTTGCTACTTCTGTCGTTGCGCAGAATGAGGATTATGATAAGGATTATGATGATGATTACGATGACGAGGGAGAGGTTGCTCCACATCAGCCCCAGGGGTCACCGCCACCACACGCACCACGTCGTCCACATGGTTACATTCGCAATGGTAGGGATCCACCCCCCCCTCAGGTATGGGATCATGACCATCTCCATAAACTTAAATTGAATATTCCGACATTTGAGGGTAGATATGTTCCAGATATATATCTTACTTTGGAGTTAGAAACAGAGCAACGTTTACATGCTTACAATTTCCCGAGGATAGACGTGTTGCTACTGTTGTTTGTGCATTCACTAGTTTTGCTTGTGTTTGGCGGTCTGAACATTGTAGAATATATCATGATAATATCCCTACTACTTGGGCTGCTTTGAAAACTGCTATGCGTAATCGTTGGGTTCCACCATATTATCAACGTGAATTGCTTCAAAATTTGCAGCATTTAAGACAAGGAAAACATTCTGTAGAGGGATATTATCAGGAATTACAAACTGGCATGATTAGGTGTGGTATTTTTGAGGAGAATGAAGCTATGCTTGCACGTATTATGGGTGGTTTAAATAGAGAGATTCAGACTATTCTAGAGTATAAGGAGTATAACACTATCGCTACTATCACTCGTTTATTCCATCTTGCTTGCAAAGCTGAACGTGAAGTGCAGGATCGACAGGCCATGGAAAGAACTAATTTTTCTACAGGTCGCACTTCATCATGGATGCACGGACCTCATCTACTTCCACTCGTCCTGTTGCATCACCGCCTACTTCAGCCACCAACTCCAACCGAGATACCAGGAATCAGGCACCGCCACCAGCCTACAACAAGGGCACACCTTCAGGGCGTGCATAGAGCTCTTCTTCATCCATGTCATCTACAAGGCAAACACATGAGGTTATATGTCGGCATTGCAAGGGTAGAGGTCACTTTGCGAGAGAATGCACATCTAGGCATGTGATGATTGTTACTGAGGATGGTGGATATGCCTCTTCTAGTGATTATGATGAGGAGACTTTGGCTCTTATTGTGAGTGAAGAACAGAGTGCCGAGGATACTGAACAAGAGACACACTACATGGCTACTGATTACGCTGACATGTATGAAAGTTTAGTTGTTCAACGTGTTCTAAGTGTGCAGGTTACACAGGCTGAGCAAAATCAGAGGCACAACTTGTTCCATACAAAGGGAGTTGTGAAGGAGCGTTCTGTTCGCGTCATCATCGATGGAGGGAGTTGCAACAACTTGGCTAGCATGGAGATGGTGGAGAAGTTGTCTCTAACCACCAGACCACATCCTCATCCTTATTATACCCAATGGTTTAACAATAGTGGCAAGGTTAAGGTAACACGTACTGTTCGTGTGCATTTTAGCATTGCTACATATCCTGATTATGTTGATTGTGATGTGGTACCCATGCAAGCATGTTCGGTCTTACTTGGTAGACCATGACAATTTGATAAAAATTATGTACACCATGGTAGGACAAATCAGTATACTCTTGTTCATAAGGATGAAAATATAACATTGCTTCCTATGTCTCCTGAACATATTATGAAAGATGATATTGCTAGAGCTAGTAAAGCAAAACAGGAGCAAAATAGGAATGAAATTCAGATTGTAGCACATTGAATTTGAGAAACACCATAAGCCTAATAAACCATCGTCTATTGTTGCATCTGAAATAAAATTGAAGAGTGGATGTTTACTTGCTACTAAATCTGATATTAATGATTTGGATGTTACTACATCTATTTGCTATGCTTTTATATGCAAAGAGGTATTATTTTCATTCGAGGACAAGCCTCCCTCTTTGCCTCCTGCTGTCATTAACATTTTGCAGGAGTTCACTGACGTCTTTCCATAAGACATGCCATGGGATTACCACCTGTTCGAGGGATTGAGCATCAGATTGACTTAATTCCCGATGCATCGCTACCCAACCGTGCGCCATACCGTACCAATCGAGAGGAGACAAAGGAGATTATGCGTCAAGTAGAGGAGCTACTCGACAAAGGTTATATACGCGAATCCCTTAGTCCTTGTGTTGTTCCTGTTATTCTAGTGCCTAAAAAGGATGGTACACCGCGTATGTGTTGATTGTAGAGGCATTAATAATATTACTATTCGTTATCGTCATCCTATTCCTAGGCTAGATGATATGTTGAATTACGTGGCTCTACAATTTTCTCCAAAGTTGATTTGCGTAGTGGATACCATCAAATTCGTATGAAATTGGTAGATGAATGGAAAACAACATTTAAAACTAAGTTTGGATTATATGAGTGGTTAGTCATGCCTTTTGGGTTAACTAATGCACCTAGCACTTTCATGAGATTAATGAATGAGGTTTTATATGCTTTCGCTGGACGATTTCTGGTAGTCTAATTCGATGATATTGTAAGTGCTTCTAGTGCCCCTTAGTGATTTTGGTGTATTGAAGACTTATAGGTTAAGAGACTGATGGTTTGTAAGTGTACACATGCTCTATAAGTGGCTGAGGAGTTTGATATATTCAGAGATTATCGACCCCTAAAAATGAATGTCTTCAAGTTAAGACTTTGGTGAAGACTTTGGTATTCCTTGAAGACTTTGAGAATGAAGAAGTTGGTGTGACCTTGAAGATATGAACGAGGACTATGAAGCGTGAAGACTTTTGTTTTCGTAGTTTCCTTTCCTTTCTTTGAGTCATAGGAAACACCGTACTGTTAAAGGGGGGCGAGGTTACCAAGGAAAACTTCCAACTGATCCTCAACTCAAAAGCCTCAACCTATCCAATCCATCGTGTGAAGCCTTTGGAAATCTCTTACGGTTCAGGCAAGTTCTTCAGTGACAAAGACGATGTTCTTCTGGTCTGTGAGGAAATTGGTCTGACTGAGGAGTTAGGATTTCGCTAGTGCGAATTGCCTACATGTGAGGAATATGATAAGCCTTGAGGAATTTGATAGTTCAAATTCCGACCGTTGCTGTGCTTAGCACCAACTGTCCCCAATCATCTTATCCACATAACGGTCATACCGTTGCGACATTTATGTATTATCTGTCATATCGTTGCTGTGCTAGTGCGAAGTTTACCCTGAAGACTTACCATGAGTGTTGGGCGAGGACTGTGTGACCTTAGCTCAAGGAGAATACGGTAAGGACTGTGTGTCCTCTGGTTTAAATACCAGGCCGCTCCAAACCATTGTATTCATCGAGCTACCTGGTTCTGTTTCCTCAACCCTTTCATTTCCTCGTATACTTGTTGATGAAATTGATCGTTACTGTTTGAAGAATTTGATTGAAGATTTTCTCAATTTCCTCACCTCAAATTCTTGAAGTTACCGTGTTCCTCACCTACTCATCCTGTATCACACTACCTGTAATCTGTTCATGCTTTATTTCATCATGATGACTATGCTACTACTATGTTTCTCATGCACTTGAGTACTTATTACGCTGCTCATTATTCATCACATTTCAAATTCCTCAAGTTGAAATTCCTCAGTGATGAATTTTTAAAAATCACCTTTTCACCCCCCTATAGTCGATATAACACACTTTCAATTGGTATCAGAGCAAGGTACTCCCTTGTTCTATGTGATTTTGGTTTAACCGCCTCGAGTTCTAGTTATGTCGACTACATGTATGACCAAGGTTTCCGCAGCTTGTCCTACCTTCGATGGGTCGGACTATCCCTACTAGAAGCACAAGATGCGCATGCATCTTGAGGCAATTGACAACGATCACTGGTACGTTGTGGAAAATGGTGTTCCCTCTGTTAATCCGACGGTCAACGCTGCTGATGTGAAGAGATTCAAGCAACTTGATTCACAATCGAAGAATATCATCCGTGGCCATCTAAGCAAAGGTTAGTATGGCAGAGTGAGTGCTTTGGAGTCTGCTAAGCTTATATGGGATAGGCTGTCCAAAGTCAACGAAGGTGTTTCCACTTAACATGACTCTCGTGTTGATGTTCTTCGCAATCTCTTCAACCGCTTCAAAAGACCCGACAATGAAAATGTTCAACAAACTTTTGATCGTCTCACTTATATCTCCAATGAGCTTCAAGCACTAGGTGCCACTGACATCACCGACCATGAGGTGGTGAAGAAGCTGATGAGATCTCTTGATTCCTCATTCGATACATTGGCTTTGATGATTCAAGAGCGTGGAGACTATAAGTCACTTGATCCTGCTCATATACTTGAGAGACTCAATACTCATGAATTCCAACAAGCTAAGAAGAGAGACCTCTACAGGCCAAGCTATGGAAGATCTTGTGCTTTGAAGGCAAAAGCAATTTTCTCATCCGAAGGCGAAGATTCTGATAGTAGCCTTGGTGATCCTGAAGAACTGAGTCAGGAGCTGGCAATGCTCGTGTGGAAATTCGAGAAGTTCTCAAGGAGAGGCCGATTTGGAAAGTCATCAAAAAGTGGTTTGAAGAATTCAGATTCCTCAAGCGACTACATGAAGAGAACTTGTCACGAACGCAAGAAATCTGGTCACTTTATCTCGGACTGTCCTCTCTGGGAAAAAGAATCGAAGAATAAGAAGTACAAGGATGATAGTTCTGATGACTCGAAGAAAAAGAAGAAATCTTCAAAGTCCTCATGTTCAAAGTCCTCATCACACAAGAAGAATGGTTCCAGAAAGGCTCGGGCTTTCATTGGCAAGGAAATGGACTCTGAAGAAGAATCTGAAGAATCCGAAAAAGAGGAAGAATCTGAGGTGGAGTCAGAATTCGGTGTTGCTAGTCTTGCTCTCGCTACTGCTTTCGTCAGCAAGTCCATCTTCAACGATGAAGAAAATGACTACTCCAACGACTCTGACGTTAGCAATGATGAATATGCTCCTACTTACTGC
Source organism: Hordeum marinum (assembly GCA_022496015.1). Taxonomy (NCBI): domain Eukaryota; kingdom Viridiplantae; phylum Streptophyta; class Magnoliopsida; order Poales; family Poaceae; genus Hordeum; species Hordeum marinum. The sequence continues at coordinate 137,210,937 of CM039672.1, read as the reverse complement.
TTCATGACGAAAGGCATCAAGTCATTCCCAGAATGTCCCAATCATGATGACATTGAATATCCTAGGTGGAAAGTTTTGATGAAGAAGTATCTCATATCAACAAACAGTGAGCTATGGATAGTTACTGAACTTGGACTGACTGAACTCTGCAAGATGGAAAATGCTGAGGAAATTCATAAGTACACTCAACTTGATGCTCAGGCGAGGAACTGTTGGCAATATGCCCTCGAGGCAATAATAAATTAGTTATTATCATATTTCCTTGTTCATGATAATCGTTTATTATTCATGCTATAATTGTAATGATCGGAAACTTAGATGCATGTGTGGATACATAGACAAAACAATGTCCCTAGTATGCCTCTAATAGACTAGCTCGTTGATCAAAGATGGTTAAGGTTTCCTAGCCATGGACATGAGATGTCATTTGATAACGGGATCACATCATTAGGAGAATGGTGTGATGGACAAGACCCAAACTACAAACGTAGCATATGATCGTGTCAGTTTATTGCTACTGTTTTCTGCATGTCAAGTATATGTTCCTATGACCATGAGATCATGCAACTCACGGATACCGGAGGAGTGCCTTGTGTGTATCAAATGTCGCAACGTAACTGGGTGACTATAAAGGTGCTCTACAGGTATCTCCGAGGGTGTCTGTTGGGTTGGCATGGATCAATACTGAGATTTGTTACTCCTTGTGACGGAGAGGTATCTCAGGGCCCACTCGGTAATACAACATCACAATAAGCCTTGCAAGCAATGTGACTAAGTGTTAGTCACGGGATCTTGTATTATGGAATGAGTAAAGAGACTTGCCGGTAATAAGGTTGAACTAGGTATGGAGATATCGACGATCGAATCTCGGGCAAGTAACATACCGAAGAACAAAGGGAACATCATACGGGATTAACTGAATCCTTGACACAGAGGTTCGACCGATAAAGATCTTCGTAGAATATGTAGGAACCAATATGGGCATCCAGGTCCCGCTATTGGTTATTGACCGTAGAGGTGTCTCGGTCATGTCTACATAGTTCTCGAACCCGCAGGGTCTGCACACTTAAGGTTTGGTGATGTTTCGGTAGTATAGAGTTATGCAGGGTAGTGATCGAAGGTTGTTTGGAGTCACGGATGAGATCCCGGACGTCACGAGGAGCTCTGAAATTGTCCGGAGGTAAAGATTGATATATAGGAAGTCCTATTTTGGTCGCCGGAAAAGTTTCGGGCTCATCGGTAGTGTACCGGGACTGCCGGTAGTGTACCGGGAGACCATCGAGAGGGGTATTTCGACCCAAGAGGCTACATGGGCTGTAGGAGAGTGAATACCAGCCCTTTGTGGGCTGGTGGAAGTCCCACACAAGGCCCATGCGGCTGGGAGAGAAAAGCCCAAAGAGAAAAGGTGGGAAAAGGCAAAAAAAGGCAAAATAGGGAGGAGTCCTAGTCCTACTAGGATTGGAGGAGGAATCCTCCTCTCCTCCTAGTTCGGCCGAACCAAAGGGAGGGTCCCTTGAGGCCCAAGCCTCCTCCTCTCTTCCTCTTATATATACTATAGGTTTTAGGGTTTTTGGCACTAGATTTTCAGCCACGTGCTACCCGTTCCTCTAGTGCATAGTTTCTCCTCTAGATCGGATTTCTGCAGTGCTTAGGCGAAGCCCTGCCGGAATAGCTCCACCACCATCGCCAGAGCGCCGTCAGGCTACCGAAGAACTCTTCTACCTCTCCGCTCCCTCTTGCTGGATCAAGAAGACGGAGATCATCATCAAGCTGTATGTGTGCTGAACTCGGAGGTGCCGTCCGTTCGGCGCTAGATCGGAAGGACCGTGATCAAGATCGTGAGACGGATCGTGATGAGATTGTGGGACGGATCATGATGAGTTCGTGGGACGGATCGTGATTGGATCGCAGGACGGATCGTGATGAGATCGCAGGATGCTCGGCAATTTGGATCGCGAAGACTTCGAGTACACCAACCGCGTTTCTTAACGCTTCCCGCTTAGCGATCTACAAGGGTATGTAGATCCACTCTCCCTCTCGTAGATGCTCATCACCATGGATAGATCTTGCATGTGCGTAGGAAATTTTTTGTTTCCCATGCAACATTCCCCATCAGTGGCATCATGAGCTAGGTCTATGTGTAGATGAGATCTCGAGTAGAACACAAAGAGTTTGTGGGCGTTGATGCTTAGATTGCTTCCTCCCTTGGTCATTTTTTGGTTCAGCGGTATTGTGAGATGAAGTGGCCCGGACCAACATTACTCATATGCTTACGAGAGACCAGTTCCCTCAATCGCAACTTGTTGCATAGATGGCTTGCGGGTGCCAGTTTCTCTCACTTTAGTTGGATCGGATTCGACAAAGGTGGTCCTTGAGAAGGTTGAAAAGCAATTAGTGTATCACCGTTGTGGTTTTTGCGTAGATGAGAATTGTTCTTGCTAGATACCCGTAGCAGCCACGTAAAATATGCAACAACAATTAGAGGACGTCTAACTTGTTTTTGTAGGGTATGTTGTGATGTGATATGGCCAATTACATGATGTGATATATGTGATGTATGAGATGATCATGTGATGTATAGATTATCACAACTTGCATGTCGATGAGTACAGCAAGCGACAGGAGCCATAGGGTTGTCTTTAATTATTGTATGACCTGCGTGTCAATCATTAAGCGCTATGTAATGCTTTACTTTATCGCTAAACGGTAGCAATAGTAGTAGAAGCAAGTTGGGCACGACAACCCTGATGGCGACACGTTGATGGAGATCAAGATGATGGAGATCATGGTGTCATGCCGGTGACGATGGAGATCATGCCGGTGCTTTCATGATGGAGATCAAAAGCACAAGCTCATGGCCATATCATGTCACTTATGATTTGCATGTGATGTTAATCATTTTATGCACCTTGTTTTGCTTAGGACGAAGGTAGCATTATAAGGTGATCCCTCACTTAATTTCAAGATAAATTGTGTTCTCCCCGAGTGTGCACCGTTGCGAAAGTTCGTCGTGTCGAGACACCACGTGATGATCGGGTGTGATAGACTCTACGTTCACATACAATGGGTGCAAGCCAGTGTTGCACATGCAGAACACTCGGGTTAAATTTGACGAGCCTAGCATGTACAGACATGGTCTCGGAACACAAGAGACCGAAAGGTCGAACATGAGTCATATAGTAGATATGATCAACATGATGATGTTCACCATTGAAACCACCTCAACTCACGTGATGATCGGACTTGAGTTGGTGAATTTGGATCATGTATCACTCGAATGACCGGAGGGATGTCAATTTGAGTGGGAGTTCTTAAGTAATATGATTAAGTGAACTCATTATCATGAACATAGTCAGTAGTGTCTTTGCAAATTATGTTGTAGATTACTCATGCTGTAGCTCCCTTGAATTTTTATTTGTTCCTAGAGAAATAGAGTTGAAAGATGATGGTAGCAATATTGCAGACTGGGTCCGTGATCTGAGGATTGTCCTCATTGCTGCACAGAAGGCTTATGTCCTTAATGCATCGCTCAGTGCGCCAACCCCTCTAGCATCATCTGTAGATGTTGTGAACATCTAATATGCGTGTTCTGATGACTACTTGATAGTGTAGTGCGTCATGCATTACGGCTTAGAATTGAGGCTCCAAAACGTTTTGAACGTCATGGAACATATGAGATGTTCTAAGAGCTGAAATTAGGATCTCAGGCTCGTGCCCGTGTTGCGAGATATGAGATCTCCAACAAGATTCTTTGCCTGCAAGATGAAGGAGAATAGCTCAATCATTGAGCATGTGCTCAGATTGTCTGGGTGCTACAATCGCTTGAATCGAGTGGGAGTTGATCTTCTAGATAAGATAGTGATTGATATAGTTCTCCAAGTCACTGTCACTAAGCTACTAGAACTTGGTGATGAACAATAAAACGCCAGGGATAGAAATAATGATCCCTGAGCTGTTCGCAATGTTTGACACCGCGAAGTTAGAAATCAAGAAGGAGCATCAAGTGTTGATGGTTAGTCAAACCACTAGTTTCGAGAAGGGCAAGAGCAAGGAGGGAAACTTCATGGATAGCAAGTCAGTTGCTGCTCCAGTGAAGCAACCCAAAGTTGAACCCAAACCCGAGACTAAGTGCTTCGATTATGAGGAGAGCGGTCGCTGAGGCGAAACAACCCTAGATACTTGGTAGATAAGAAGGCTGGCAACGTCGACAGAAGTATATTTGATATACGTGTTATTGATGTGTACTTTGCGAGTACTCCTAGTAGCACCTGGGTATTGGATACCGGTTTGGTTGCTAAATGTTAGTAACTCGAAGTAAAAGCTACAGAATAAACGGAGACTAGCTAAGGGTGAGGTGACGATGTGTGTTGGAAATGTTTCCAAGGTTGATGTGATCAACATCGCACGCTCTCTCTACCTTCGGGATTAGTGATGAACCTAAATAAATGTTATTTGGTGTTTTGCGTTGAGCATGAACGTGATTAAATCGTGTTTATTGCAACACGGTTATTCATTTAAGTTAGAGAATAATTGTTATTCTATTTACATGAATAATAACTTCAATGGTCATGCACCCAGTGAGAATGGTTTGTTGAATCTTGATCATAGTAATACACATGTTAATAACATTGATGCCAAAAGATACAAAGTTAATAATGATAGTACCACATACTTGTGGCACTACCGCTAAATGTCATATTGGTATAAAGCACATGAAGAAACTCCATGTTGATGGATCTTTGGACTCATTCTATTTCGAATCGGTTGAGACATGCGAACCATGCCTCTTGGGCAAGATGACTAAGGACCCCGTTTTTTCGATTTGATGGAGCGGGCAAGTGATTTATTGGAAATGATACATGTTGATGTATGCAATCCAATGAGTCTTATGGCGTGCGGTGGATATCGTTATTTTCTTACCTTCACTGATGATTTGAGTAGATATAGTGTATGTTTACTTAATGAAACATAAGTCTGAATTGTTTGAAAAGTTCAAGCAAATTTAGAGTGAAGTTTAAGATCATCATGACAAGAAGATAAAAATATCTGCGATATGATCGTGGAGATGAACATCTGAGTTACGAGTTTGGCATACAACTTAAGACAATGTGAAAATTATTTCACAACTCACGCCACCTGGAACACCATAGTGTGATGGTGTGTCCGAACGTCATAGTCGTGCTCTATTGGATGTGGTGCATGCTATGATGTCTCTTATCGTTTTGCTACTATAGTTTTGGGGTTATGCTTTAGAGACAACTACATTCACTTTAAATAGGGCACCATCTAAATCCGTTGAGATGACACCGTCTAAAACGATGGTTTGATAGAAACTAAGCTGCCATTTCTTATTGTTTGGGGCTGCGACGCTTATTTGAAAAGAGGTTTTCACCTAATGATCTAGAACCCAAAGAGGACAATGCATCTTCATAGAATACCCTAAGAACAGTTGGGTATACCTTCTATCTCAGATCCAAGTGCAAAGTGGTTGTTGCTAAAACGAGTCCTTTCCCCAGAAAAAGTTTCTGTCGAAAGAATTGAGTTGGAGGAAGATAGAACTTGATGAGGTTGTTGAACCTTTGTTTCAACCAGAGAGTAGCGCAGCACAGAAAGATGTTTCTGTGGAACCTACATTAGTTGAAGAGGAAGTAAATGATGATGATCATGAAGCTTCGGATCAAGTTACTATCGAACCTTGTAGGTCGACAAGGATGCGTACTGCTCCTGAGTGGTATGACAACCCTGCCTTGGAGGTCATGTTGTTGGACAACGATGAACCTACGAGATATGGAGAAGCGATGATGGGCCCAGATTCCGACAAATGGTTAGAGGCCATGAAATCCGAGAAAGGATCCATGTATGGAAACCAAGTATAGACTTTGGTAGACTTGCTCGTTGGACGGCAGGTCGTCGAGTACAAATGGACCTTTGAGATGAAGACATACGCTGATGGTGAATGTCACCATTTATAAAGCTCGACTTGTCACAAAGAAGTTTCCGACAAGTTCAAAGAGTTGACTATGATGAGACTTTCTTACTCGTAGCGATGCTAAAGTCTATTGGAATTATGTTAGCAGTTGCTGCATTTTTCAATTATGAAATCTGGCAGATGGATGTCAAAACATCGTTTCCTTAACGGTTTACTTGAGGAAAGGTTGTATGTGATACAACCAGAAGGTTTTGTCAGTCCTAAGGATGCTAAAAGGTGAGCAAGCTTCAGTGATCCTTCTATGGACTAAAGCAAGCATCTCGGAGTTGGAATATACACTTTGATGAGGTGATCAAAGTTTTTGAGTCTATACAAAGTTTATGAGAAACTTGTATTTGCAATAAAGTGAGTGGGAGCACTATAGAGTTTCTGATAAACATATGTGGTTGACATATTGTTGATCGGAAATGATGTAGAATTTCTGGAAAGCATAAAGGGTTGTTTGAAAGGAGTTTTTCAAAGGAAGACCTGGATAAAGCTACCTAATTGTTGAGCATCAAGATCTATAGAGATAGATCAAGATGCAGGATGAGACTTTGAATGAGTACATACCTTGACAAGATTTTGAAAGAGTTCAAAATGGATTAGTTAGAGAGAAGTGTTCTCGCCTGCTTTGTAAGGTGTGAAGTTGAGTGAGACTCAAAGCTCGACAACGGCAGAAGAAAGAGAAAGGACGAACGTCGTCCCCTATGCCTTAGCCATAGGCTCTGTATAGTATGCCATGATGTGTACCGCACCTGTGTGTGCCTTGCCATGAGTCCGTCAAGGGGTACAAGAGTGATCCAGGAGTGGATCACTGGACATCGGTCAAGATTATCCTTAGTAACTAAAAGATTAAGGAGATGTTTCTCGATTATGGAGGTGATAAAGAGTTCATCGTAAAGAGTTACGTTGATGCAAGCTTTAACACCAATCCGGATGACTCGTAGTAGCAATCTGGATACGTATAGTGGAGCAGCCATTTGGAATAGTACCAAGTGGAATGTGGTAGAAGTGTTTACAATTTGACATAGAGATTTGCAAAGTACACACGGATCTGAATGTCGCAGACCCATTGACTATAAGACCTCTCTCACATGCAAAGCATGATCGAGCCCCATAACTCATTGGGTGTTAGATTCATAACAATGCGAATCACATGGTGATGTGAACTAGATTATTGACTCTAGTGCAAGTGGGAGACTATTGGCAATATGCCCTAGAGGCAATAATAAATTAGTTATTATCATATTTCCTTGTTTATGATAATCGTTTATTATCCATGCTATGATTGTATTGATCGGAAACTTAGATGCATGTGTGGATGCATAGACAAAACAATGTCCCTAGTATGCCTCTAATAGACTGGCTCGTTGATCAAAGATGGTTAAGGTTTCCTAGCCATGGACATGAGATGTCATTTGATAACGGGATCACATCATTAGGAGAATGGTGTGATGGACAACACCCAAACTACAAACGTAGCATATGACCATGTCAGTTTATTGCTACTGTTTTCTGCATGTCAAGTATATGTTCCTATGACCATGAGATCATGCAACTCACGGATACCGGAGGGGTTCCTTGTGTGTATCAAACATCGCAACGTAACTGGGTGACTATAAAGGTGCTCTACATGTATCTCCGAGGGTGTTTGTTGGGTTGGCATGGATCAAGACTGGGATTTGTTACTCCGTGTGATGGAGAGGTATCTCAGGGCCCACTCGGTAATACAACATCACAATAAGCCTTGCAAGAAATGTGACTAAGTGTTAGTCACGGGATCTTGTATTACGGAACGGGTAAAGAGACTTGCCGGTAACAAGGTTGAGCTAGGTATGGAGATATCGACGATCGAATCTCGGGCAAGTAACATACCGAAGAACAAAGGGAACATCATACGGGATTAACTAAATCCTTGACATAGAGGTTCGACCGATAAAGATCTTCATAGAATATGTAGGAACCAATATGGGCATCCAGGTCCCGCTATTGGTTATTGACCGTAGAGATTCCCGTTCATGTCTACATAGTTCTTAAACCCGCAGGGTCTGCACACTTAAGGTTTGGTGACGTTTCTGTAGTATAGAGTTATGCATGGTAGTGATCGAAGGTTGTTCGGAGTCCCGGATGAGATCCCGGACGTCACGAGGAGCTCCGGAATGGTCCGAAGGTAAAGACCGATATATAGGAAGTCCTATTTTGGTCGCCGGAAAAGTTTCGGGCTCATCGGTAATGTACCGGGAGTGCCGGTAGTGTATTGGGAGACCATCGGGAGGGGTATTTCGACCCAAGAGGCTACATGGGCTGTGGGAGAGTGAATACCAGCCCTTAGTGGGTTGGTGGAAGTCCCACACAAGGCCCATGCGGCTGGGAGAGAAAATCCCAAAGAGAAAAGGTGGAAAAAGGCAAAAAAGGCAAAATAGGGAGGAGTCTTAGTCCTACTAGGATTGGAGGAGGAATCCTCCTCTCCTCCTAGTTCGGCCAAACCAAAGGGCTGGTCCCTTGAGGGCCAAGCCTCCTCCTCTCTTCCTCTTATATATACTAGAGGTTTTAGGGTTTTTGGCACTAGATTTTCAGCCACGTGCTACCCGTTCCTCTAGTGCATAGTTTCTCCTCTAGATCGGATTTCTGCAGTGCTTAGGCGAAGCCCTACTGGAATAGCTCCACCACCATCGCCGAAGCGTCGTCATGCTACCGGAGAACACTTCTACCTCTCCGCTCCCTCTTGCTGGATCAAGAAGGCAGAGATCATCATCAAGCTGTACGTGTGCCGAACGCGGAGGTGCCGTCCGTTCGGCGCTAGATCGGAAGGACCGTGATCAAGATCGCGATACGGATCGTGATGAGATCGCGAGACGGATCGTGATGAGATCGCGGGATGGATCGTGATGAGTTTGCGGGACAGATCGTGATTGGATCACGGGACGGATCGTGATGAGATCGTGGGATGCTCGGTGATTTGGATCGTGAAGACGTTCGACTACACCAACCGCGTTTCTTAACGCTTCCCGCTTAGCGATCTACAAGGGTATGTAGATCCACTCTCCCTCTCGTAGATGCTCATCACCATGGATAGATCTTGCGTGTGTGTAGGAAATTTTGTGTTTCCCATGCAACGTTCCCCAACAGGAACATCATCTGCTCAAGCCTATGAAGCGTCATGTTCAAGGGCATCTGTCATCTCCAAAACACAAAGCTCATATGGGATAGGATCATGGACATCAATGAAGGCTATCACACTTGTCAAGACCCCATGTTCACCAAACTCAAGAAATTCCTCAACACCCAGGAAGCAGATCCTTGTTCATCTTATCCACTATGTCTTATGGCAAAATGTTCCAAGGTACACAAGCATCACTCCTCCTCTGAATCAAGTGAAGGTGAATCCGATGAATATGTGAAACCTAGCTATTCCAAACTTTCTAATATTACCACTAAGCAACAAAGTGCACTTGAAAAGATTCAGAGTCTGTTAGACAAAAGCAATGATCTCTTGAATGAGGAAATGGATTGAACTCAAACTCTGACTGACGATCTCAAAAGTCTTCAGTTAAAGTATGATAACCTTCATATTCATCATAATGCTCTCTTAGTCGATCATGAGAAGCTTTCTTATGAATTTATTCAAAGAAAGCAAGATCTTGAGAAACTAAGAGTGTCTCATGAGGATCTCCAAAGGGAAAACGATTCCTTACTGGCTCAACAGATCAGTACCACTCAGGAAGAATTTGTTCCACCTTGTTTGAAATGCATCGAACGTGAAACTGCTAATTCTTCACCTGAATGTTCAAATGCTTCTATTGCTGCAAATTCTTCAACTATCCCCATGTTCACAAATTCCTCATCTAAGGATACCACAAGTATCACTGACGAAAAAGCAGGGTTGAAGGAATTTTTGTGACAGGCATATACAAAATTATCAAAGGGCATCAAACCTTTTGCGATGTGCTCAAAAAGCAGATCCTGAACACGAACCCTAGGAAAGAGGGTATTGCATTTGAGAGGAAACTCAATGCTGATGGATCCTACTCGACACTTGAGCAGTACCCCAAAACCTCATGGGTTGCTGCAAAAGGACCTCCTGTAGATCCATCCACTTTATCTGGATTTACTTGTGAAACTCCATATTCCTCTGATGAGTCACTTGACTCCAACTACAAATTCTTCGAAAATCAGAAAGGTGAAGTATTTGCCAGATTGGTTGGAACTAACTATAGGAACGGTTGACCTATGAGGAAAATCTGGGTTCCCAAGAGCCGCTTGGAAATATTCAAGTGAATGTTCTCACAACACCACCCATGAAGAAAAGGAACCCTAGATCAAAGTCCTCATATGGACCAAAGTCTTCACTTGGACCCAATTCCTCAAATGGTCAAAAGTATCATTCTCGTGCTAATGCATCTGTTTCGTAGGGAAAATCTAAGAGTTGTCAATATATGCATTATTCTTCAAATCATTTTGTTCATAAGTCCTCGAAGAATTTCTCTGCTTATTCATATGAGTACTCTAACCCTCATCCTGTGAAACGAAGTGCACTAGCTTCAATGCCTCCTTTATCATATGGAGCTCGTAGAATGATGAACTCTTTGCCACCCCTCTAGATGTGGGTGGTGAAGAAATTGAACTAATTTCTTAAGCAGGGTGAGGTCTCCAGATGAATTTGAACGTATGATGAATTTGCTGGAGACATGAAGAAATCGATAGTGGATGCACCAACCACATGACTGGTGACAAGAATCTACTAATGAATATACCACTTGCCCCATCTCATTTGAAGCATATCACCTACACTAACAAAGGAAAAAAGCAAGGTATTCGGTCTAGGTAAGGTTACAATCTCAAAGGCCCGACACAGGGATAAGGTGATGCTTATCGAATCCCTTGGGTTCAACCTCATTTATGTCTCAATGCTTTGTGATCTTGATAGGGTTGTCATGTTTGGAAAATATCGTTGTGTAGTCATCATGGAAGCTGTCAATTCGAAAGTCTTCAATGGCTTTAGGAGAGGAGACTTGTATAATGTTGATTTCTCTACATGTCCTCAGCCTGCCACATGCCTACTTGCAAAGTCCTCAGAAGGTTGACTGTGGCATCGACGACTTGGACATGCTGGTATGAGGAACTTGCACACTCTCGTGAAGAAAAAGGACGTCATTGGCATTGAAGGTGTCAAATTCCTCAAGGACCATCTCTATGGTGCTTGTGAGTATGGTAAGATGACTAGATCCAAGCATCCCTCGACGACAATTATGACCACTACTCGACCTTTTGAATTGCTTCACATGGATCTCTTTGGCCCCACTCATTATTCCACACTAACAAATTCTTCAAGTTTGTATGGCTTTATCATTGTAGATGATTATTCTCGTTACACTTGGGTGCATATTATTTTGTACAAAAATGAAGTACAGGATGTCTTCAGACGATTTGCTTCAAGGGCCACAACAAACTTTGGCGTCAAGAATAAGAATATCAGGACTGATAATGGGACTGAGATCAAGAACACCAATCTTGATGAACTTGGTAGCACTCATGAGCTATCTACCCCATATACTCCTCAGCAGAACAACGTCGTGGAGTGCAAGAACATGACTCTTGTTGAGATGGCTCGCCTCATGCTTGATGAATACAAGACTCCTCGTTGCTTATGGCCTGAAGCAATTGATACAACTTGCCACATCATCAACATGGTATATCTTCAAAAATTCTTCAAGAAGACTTCATGTGAACTCTTGACTCGCAAGAAACCCAATGTAAGTTATCTCAAAGTCTTCGGTTCAGAATGCCGGATTAGAGATCCTCACCACAGTTCTAAATTTGCACCGAAAGCACATGAAGGTTTTATGCTTGGTTACGGAAACTACTCGCACACCTACAGAGTCTTCAACACCTACCATCACAAGGTTGTCGAATCTATAGATGTGCGGTTCGATGAAACTAACGGCTCGCAAAGAGAGCATGTGCCTCCCGTGCTAGATGAAAAGTCTCCTAAGAAATCCATTAAGTTGAAGGCTACTCAAGATGTCATACCCACTGAAGAACCTCAACCTACCGAGGAAGTCATTCCAACCAATGAAGACATTCATGCTGATACACCTGAAGAAAATGGTGCTAAAGAAAATCCTCAGCCACGTCAACGTACTCATCCAAGAGTTGCAAATGAAGTGCAGATTGACAAAATCATCGACAACATCAATGCACCAGGTCCTCTCACTCGCTCAAGAGCTTCACATTTGACTAACTTTTGTGGGCACTTTGCTTTTGTCTCTATCGTAGAGCCCACCAAGGTTGATGAAGCATTTAAGGAGCCGGATTTGATTCAAGCTATGCAAGATGAATTGCATCAATTCAAGCTGAACAACGTGTGGGAACTTGTCAAGCGTCCAGATCCTCGCAAGCACAACATCATAGGTACCAAGTGGATCTACCGCAACAAGCAAGATGAAAATGGCCTTGTGGTAAGGAATAAGGCTCGTCTTGTAGCTCAAGGCTACACACAGGTTGAAGGAATTCCTCAAGACACGTATGGTCAAAATAATCAACTTGATGTATTTTGAAAAATTTCCGAGAACACATATGACCTCTTCAAATTCCTCGCACCTATACTCTCTTCACTGGTACAAAATATCTACTGATGAATCACTAGGTTTTCATCAACTTAACTCATTTGCAGTGTTCGTTGAAGAAAATTTGCACACTTGCTTAGAATCCTCAGCCGAAGAAAATGGCTCATGGGAAAAAGGCATAGAAAGGTGGAAAGAAACCTGAAGTACAAACTGCATTCGAGATACCTGATGAATTGTATAAGGAATATTGCGCACCCGATGAAGAAACTCATGGCAAGGAAACCAAAAAGCAGCAAAAGATTCGCATACGAAGAATTGAGAGGAGATGGGCACGAGAATGGAAATAATATCGATATGTCACTCCAAAATACATGAAGAAAATTCGCTATTAAACCCCCTTGCAATAGGCCACCCTTGGCTCCAAACCAACCTGCTGATCCCACCAGTCTCAAAACTGGTGAAGACTTTCCTCAAGAATGGGAAAGACAACAAGCCAAGCTGGCAAAGAAGGCAAAAGAAGCTATGAATAAATTCAATGAAGACTCTACTGTTGTTGCCTCTGCTGGAGCCTCTGCTAGTGCTCCGAAGAAATTCGTAGTGAAGAAGTGTACGGTGAAGCCAAAGTCCTCAACTTCCAGGTCCTCACTACGGAATCCTCAAGCAAGTTCTTTAAAGGCTACTGCAATGCCTTCAATAGCCGCACAATCCTTAGCCGCAGCCACAAAGTCCTCAACTCCAGTGCATCTTCCAACTTGTCAAAGGACAAAAGGTTTTGCTATTGCTTCAGGGCTTCAGCAAGTTCATCAGGCCAAGCACATTCTTCAACAAGCCCAACTCTGTTGAAGATAAAGAAAACTACAAGACGAGTTCAGAGACCAAGTACTCACAACAACCAAGCTATTTTGAATGTCCCCTCAAGATCTGAGGATGATGAAGCTGATGATGAAGAACTGGAAGATCTCATTAGGGATAGACAACAGAGGGCTGCAATTGCAAAGGGCAGTTCTGTTCCTCTCATGTTGGATTCTAAGTTGATCCTCAACTTCATCGACATATGGCATGAGGATCCCATCACTCCAATTTCCTCACTGAATTTACCTCTTAGCGTGGACCATGTCCTCACTCACTTCATAGCCGAGGAAAAATGGAAGAGAGAACAAGCTCAGAGAGCTTGAAGGAGCAGGGCCAGAAAAGAAAAAATTCTGAAGAACAATGTGATGAATTTGACTTCCAACCAACTGATCACAGTTTAGTCTGAGATACACTACCTCATTGAAGAATAAGATAGATATGATGCTGAATGGAAGGGCACCAAGGTGAGGTTTGTCAAGGCAGCACAATCTGCAGTCAAGGACCACACCACAAGGGTTGCAGCTCAACCGCAACCACAAATTCCTCAGGCTGAATCCTCTACTAAGCCTGCTAAAGAAACTGCAAGTGCAGCTGAAGAATTTTAGGCTGCTAAAGAACCTGTCAGGGCAACCTCCACTGTTGCGCCTGAAAAATTGCCAGGCCAGCTGAAGTTTTTGCCGCGCCTGAAGAAACTGCTCCAAGTCCACCCTCTGCTGAAATTGCAAAATCTTCAAGGGTGAAGAATATCAACCTTCCTTTTGCATTAGAAGCAAAGAAAACAAAGGCTGCGGAGAAGAAGGCTGCTAAGAAAAGAAAAGCATCAACTTCAGATTCCTCAGCTATGAAGAAGTTGAAGACTATGCCAAGTTCTTCAACTGAGCCCATTGATGTTACCCCAATCTCCTCCGTGCCTGCCTATGAGATAGTTCCATTTGGTGTTGACTATGTCATCCCAAATGATAAAGACGAAGAAGATCATTGTACTACTTCCTCAGAGCAGATTGATGAAGAAATTGTGGTGGAAGCAAATGCTTCAGCCCCTCTGGTATCATCGCCCCAGCCTCAGTTAACTACAGAAGAGGCTGGCGTTGAAGAAATTGAAGAGGATGAGGACATTGGTAATACCACTCCACTTATCAATGATGAATACTAGGAAGCTGCACACCCAAATTCTCAAATGACCACTCCCCTCACCCAAATTCCCCAGTCACCAGCCCAGACTGAAGAAATTCATACAAGATCTGATGATTTGATTGCACCTCCCACTTCAAATCCTAAAGTTATTCTAGCTGCACCAGCTGAAGAAATTTCTGCTCCTACTGCAGCTGAGGAAACTGCTACTCGAATTCCTAAGTTTGAAGAAGTTCCTCCCATGCCCAAGGAAATTGTGGGCCGCTTCAAGTCAAATCTTCAGCTGAAGCCTAAAATGCTATTCAAAGGCTCAAAGCGCCCCAAATTCATCAATGGGAATTTCTTCAATGAGCACATATTCCTCACTGGGCCGAATCCATATGATTCAGCAAGGGCTGGCCGCACCAAATTCTGGACCCCTTCACAGATGAATTTCTATGCATCAGTACTGCTTGACAAAGAGAAAGTCTTCGAGCATCGCCAAATTCCTCATGTGGACATGGAATCTATCCCGTGCTTCACATTGGTGCTCGTAGTCCTTCATGATGCTGAAATTCTTCCATTCTGCGTTGACATATGTGATTGGAATGAAGAGCTCATTCTTCAATTCTATGCAACCTTGCACATCATAGTGATGCTTCAGATGTCAATTCTTGGATTCTGGACTGGATGACTGGATCCACTCACTACACTTCCCCAACCTCCCAATTGCTTCGGGCTGTGCCAATAGCAATTCTCTCAAAAGGTGCAAGATGCTTATTTGATGAACTTGAATTGCCCAATCACATGATGCACGTGCTGATGAAGCCTTTAGGTCCTGGAAAACCTCAAAGGTCCATCTTCCTTGGGAAGAATTTTCTCTATGTACCCAGGACCATATACCGCATTCTGACCAAAACCCTCAGTCCTCTCAAGGGTCACAACTCTGAAGAAGAAGAAGTGGAGGGAATCATGAAGAATATGCTATTCAACATCATTCATGGGATTCCCATCAATTACCATGATTTTTCCATGAGGACCTTGGCCAATGCTACTACAGCTCCATTTGAAGCCTTACGCTCCCTAGATCATGGAATTCATAAGATCAAGGTCTTCAATTCCATTCAAGCCTGAGTTTTAGAATCACTTCAGCTTTCTGCCTCCGATCGAAGTCCTCAAGAATACATTTTCTTCAGTTAAGGGCAAAGGCAAAGCTTTCATTGCTGAAGGTACTCACCCATTGGATGGCCAATTTCGCAAAGCTGCATCTTATTACACCAATGATGACACTGCTACCCAAGATTCTGTTGCAAAAGCCTCAACACAAAATCCTCAAGAAGCTGCCCCTCGTGTGATGATTGCTCGAGAGCTTCTCCTAAGCCTTCGGCAGAAGCTTAATCGCAATCACAAGTGGGTAAAGTGTTAGTTTGCTTCAATTCTTCAAAACATGAAGGTGACGCAGAACTTTGAGGAAAAATCACTACTATGTGCATGAAATCTTCGATCACGCGTGGGCCATTCTCGCACATCTCAAGACTCCTGAGGAACAAAAGAAGATGGACTTTCATCAAAACTTTGACTGGTCTCATCCTCCTCAAAAGAAATTCAGAAAAGTTCAAGTTCCTCAGCTGGTTACAAGCTCATATTCTTCATCGCGCGAGGCGGATGAAGTTGAGAATATTGACGACACTTCAGCAGGCCCTGCTTTGACAAACAACGTCAACAACGTTGGCGCTCCTCCATCACCTTCAAGATGAAATTCTTCAGGGGCGTTTGTCCTCATTTTTTCGTCCCCTTTTGGTCTTTGATGACAAATGAGGAGAAAATTTGAGTTAGTCTTCAAGTGGGTCTCTATATACGGGCTGTTTTTTTGTTTAAGTTACAACTCTCGCTCTTTTGAAGTTTTTGTTGGTTGAGTTGTAAACTTAAGTCCGATGGTGGTCTGACTCTTTTGAACTGCTTTCCGCATGCTTATTTCCTCAAGTACCTTAATGCATGCATCCTGAATTTTGTCAGACACCATTTTCAACAGGCATTTCAAATTATTTATATCATATGTTAAATGCGTGTATGAATTACAATATATAGGAGGAGTTCTCCATGTTTTTAACCTGCCATGTGCATTTGCAGTCCAAAGAAAATTCCACAAATATGCACATCTTCAGGGGAGTTCTTCTATAACATGCAATCAAATTCCTCAAACTCAGTACTTACACTTCATATTTTTATCCTCGTTGAAAACATAACCTAGTTGTCATCAATCACCGAAAGGGGGAGATTGTAAGTGCATGTAGTGCCCCTTAGTGATTTTGGTGTATTGAAGACTTAAAGGTTAAGAGACTGATGCGTTTGTGTAAGTGCATCTAGTGCCCCTTAGTGATTTTGGTGTATTGAAGACTTATAGGTTAAGGAACTAATGTGTTTGTGAGTGTACACATGCTCTATAAGTCGTAAGGAGTTTGATACATTTGGAGATTACCGACCCCTAAAAATGTATGTCTTCAACTAAAGACTTTGGTGAAGACTTTGCTGAAGACTTTGGTATTCCCTAAAGACTTTGAAAATGAACAAGTTGGTGTGACCTTGAAGATATGAACGAGGACTATGAAGCATGAAGACTTTTGTTTTCGTAGTTTCATTTCCTTTCTTTGAGTCATAGGAAACACCGTATGTTAAGGGGGCCGAGGTAATACTAAGGAAAATTTCCAACTGATGCTCAACTCCAAAAGCCTCAACCTATCCAATCCTTCGAGTGAAGCATTTGGAAATCTCTTGCAGTTCAGTCAAGTTCTTCAGTGACAGAGACGAAGTTCTTCTAGTCTCTGATGAAATTGATTTGACTGAGGAGTTAGGATTTCGCCAATGCGAATTGCCTACAAGTGAGGAACATGATAAGCCTCAGGACTTTCATAGCTCGAAATTTCGACCGGTGCTGTGCTTAGCGCCAACTATCCCCAATAATCACATCCACATAAGAGTCATATCATTGGGGGCATTTATGTCTTATCATGTCAGGTTGCACCCTGGCTATAAATAGCCACCCCCCACAACCACTAGTTGGTTGGCTGCTCCGAGAGAGAACTGACACTTGTCATTTGAGAGCAACCCATCCTCCGAGGACTTTGAGAGAAAATCATGAGTGAGGAAAAACCATAATCCAAACCACCAAACCCAAAGTGATTGAGCATCACTGAAGAGATTGTTCCTGTGTGGAACCGATGCTTGTTACCTTTGAGGACTGTGTATCCTCCAGACGGTTAGGCGTCATGGTCTAGTGCATCCTATAGTCAATTGGGGATCATGGAGTGACCTTGGTCTAGAGCATTCAGCAGTAAATTGTGGATCGCCGGGTGACCAGTTTGTGAGGGTTTTGGAAGTCTACCCTGAAGACTTACCATGAGTGTTGGGCGAGGACTTTGTGACCTTAGATCAAGGAGAATACGGTAAGGACTGTGTGTCTTGGGACTGTGTGTCGTCTAGTTTAAATACCAGGCTGCTTCAAACCAGACGTACGACTGTCACATCAGTTGGAACTAGGTCATCAAACCATTGTCTTCACAACAGTTGGAACTGGGTCATCAAACCATTCCTCAACCCCTCTATTCCTCGTATACTTGTTGATGAAATTGATCGTTACTGTTTGAGGAATTTGACTGAAGACTTTCACAATTTCCTCACCTCAAATTCTTCAAGTTACCTTGTTCCTCACCTGCTTATCCTGTATCACCCTACAAGTAATCTGTGCATGTTTCATTTCATCATGATGACAATGCTATTGCTATGTTTCCCATGGAGTTGAGTACTTAATCCGCTGCTAGTTATTCATCACATTTAAAATTCCTCAAGTTGAAATTCCTCAAGTGATGAATTTGTAAAAATCGCCTATTCACCCCCTCTAGTCGATATAACGCACTTTTAGTTGGTATTAGAGCAAGGTACTCCCTTGTTCTGTGTGATTTTGGTTTAACCACCTAGAGTTCTAGTTATGTCGACTGCAGGTATGATCAAGGTTTCCACAGGATGTCCTACCTTCGATGGGACGGACTATCCCTACTGGAAGAACAAGATGCGCATGCATCTTTCGGCAATTGACAACGATCTCTGGTACGTTGTGGAAAATAGTGTTCCCTCTGTTTCTCCCATGATCAACGCTGCTGATGTGAAGAGATTCAAGCAACTCGATTCTCAAGCGAAGAATATCATATGTGGCCATCTAAACAAAGGTCAGTATGGCAGAGTGAGTGCTTTGGAGTCTCCTAAGCTTATCTGGGATAGGCTGTCCAAAGTCAACGAAGGTGTTGCCACTCAATGTACTCTCGTGTTGATGTTCTTCAGAATCTCTTCAACCGCTTCAAGAGACTCGACAATGAAAATGTTCAGCAAACTTTTGATCGTCTCACTGATATCTCCAATGAGCTTCAAGCACTGGGTGCCACTGATATCACCGACCATGAAGTGGTGAACAAACTGCCAAGACCTCTTGATTCCTCATTCGATACTCTGGCTTTGATGATTCAAGAACATAAAGACTACAAGTCACTTGATCCTACTGATATTCTTGAGAGACCCAATACTCATGAATTCCAACAAGCTGAGAAGAGAGACCTCTATGAGCCAAGCTATGGAAGATCTCGTGCTCTGAAGGCAAAAGCAATTTCCTCATCCGAAGGCGAAGATTCTGATAGTATCCTTGGTGATCCTGAAGAACTGGTCAGGAGATAGCAATGCTCGTGAGGAAATTCCAGAAGTTCTCAAGGAGAGGTGGATTTGGAAAGTCATCAAAAAGTGGTTTGAGGAAATCTGATTCCTAAGATGACTACAAGAAAAGAACTTGTCACAAATGCAAGAAATCTGGTCACTTCGTCTCTGACTATCCTCTATGGGAAAAAGAATCAAAGAAGAAGAAGTACAAGGATGACAGTTCTGACGACTCGAAGAAAAAGAAGAAATATTCAAAGGCCTCATCTGCAAAGTCCTCATCTTCAAAGTCCTCAATGCACAAGAAAAATGATTCCAGAAAGGCTCGGGCTTTCATTGGCAAGGAAATGGACTCAGAAGAAGAATCTGAAGAATATGAAGAAGAGGAAGAATCTGAGGTGGAATCTGAATCTGGTGTCGCTAGCCTTGCTCTTGCTACTGCCTTCGTCAGCAAGTCCATCTTCAACGATGAAGAAAATGACTACTTCAACGATTCTGACATCGGCGATGATGATTACGCTCCCACCTATTGCTTCATGGCTAAAGGTTCCAAGGTACATAAGCATCACTCCTCCTCTGAATCAAGTGATGGTGAATCTGATGAATATGTGAAACTTAGCTATGTCAATGTTGCTAATATTGTTACTAGGCAACAAAGTGCACTTGAAAAGCTTTAGAAAATGCTAGACAAAAGCGATGATCTGTTGAATGAGGAAGTGGATCAGACTCAAACTCTGTCTGACGATCTCAAAAGTCTTCAAACAAAGTATGATAACCTTCAGAGTCATCATACTGCTCTCTTAGCTGATCATGTGAAGCTTTCTTATGAATTTCTTCAAAGAAAGCAAGATCTTGAGAAACTAAGGGTGTCACATGAGGATCTCCAAAGGGAAAACGATTCCTTACTGGCTCAACAGATTAGTACCGCTTAGGAAGAATTTGTTCCACCTTGTTTGAAATGCATCGAATGTGAAACTGCTAATTCTTGACCTGAATGTTCAAATGCTTCTATTGCCGCAAATTTTTCAACTATTCCAGTGGTCAAAAATTCCTCATATGAGGATACCACAAGTATCACTGACGAAAATGCAGGGTTGAAGGAATTGTATGTCACATGTATGTACAACAGTCTCAAAGGGCATCAAACCCTTTGTGATGTCCTCAAAAAGCAAATTCTGAACAGGAACCCTAGGAAAGAGGGTGTTGCCTTTGTGAGGAAACTCAACATTGATGGATCCTATTGGACACCTGAGCAGTACCCCAAAACCTCATGGGTTGCTATGAAAGGACCTCCTGTAGATCCATCCACTTTATCTTTCTTTACATGTGAAACTTCATATTCCTCTGCTGAGTCACTTGACTCCAACTACAAATTCTTCAAAAATCAGAAAGGTGAAGTATTTGCCAGATTTGTTGGAACTAACTGCAGGAACGGTTCACCTATGAAGAAAATCTGGGTTCCCAAGAGCTACCTACAAAGTCTTCAAGTGAATGTCCTCATGACACCACTCATGAAGAAAAGGAACCCCACATCAAATTCCTCATATGGACCAAAGTCTTCACTTGGACAAAATTCCTCAAATGGTCAAAAATATCATTCTCGTGCTAATGCATCTGTTTTGCAGGGAAAATCTAAGAGTTCTGAATATGTGCATTATTCTTCAAATCATTATGATCATAAGTCCTCGAAGAATTTCTCTGCTTATTCATATGAGTACTCTAACCCTCATCCTGTGAAACGAAGCGCACTTGCTTCAATGCCTCCCTTCTCATATGGTGCTCACAGAATGATGGACTCTTTGCCACCCCTCCAGATGTGGGTGGTGAAGAAATTGAACTAATTTCTTATGTAGGGTCAGGTCTCAAGATGAACTTGAACATCTGATGAATTTGCTGGAGACCCGAGGAAATGCTTGAAAGGACGCAAGTTAACCATCTAGAAATGAATTCCTCATTTCTCACGTCCTCATACTGCTTTACATACTACGTTGTGTGATGAAATTCTGTCTGATGAATTTGATGTCATATTCTTCACTCTGAACCATATGAGTTCGTAAGTTTTACTAATTCATCTACATGATGAATCTTCAAATGCTACTGAGTGGATCCTCGATAGTGGATGCACAAACCACATGACTGGTGACAAGAATCTACTGATGAATTTGCCACTTGCTCCATCTCATCTGAAGCATATCACCTATGCTGACAAAGGAAAAAGCAAGGTATTGGGTCTAGGTAAGGTTGCAATCTCAAAGGACCAAACCATGGATGAGGTGATGCTAGTCGAATCCCTTGGGTTTAACCTTATGTCTGTCTCAATGCTTTGTGATCTTGATATGGTTGTCATATTTGCAAATATCATTGTGTTGTCATCATGGAATCTGACAATTCCAAAGTCTTCGAAGGCTTTAGGAGAGGAGACTTGTATATTGTTGATTTCTCTACAGGTCCTCAGCCTGCCACATGCCTACTTGCAAAGTCCTCAGAAGGGTGTTTGTGGCATTGATGACTTGGACATGCTGGTATGAGGAACTTGCACACGCTCATGAAGAAAAAGCACGTCATTGACATTGAAGGTGTCAAACTCCTCAAGGACCACCTCTGTGGTGCATGTGAGTCTGGGAAGATGACCAGATCCAAGCATCCCTCGAAGACAATCATGACCATGACTCGACCCTTTGAATTGCTTCACATGGATCTCTTTGGCCTCACTCATTACTCCACACTAACAAATTCTTAAAGTTTTTATGGCTTTGTCATTGTTGATGATTACTCTCGTTACACTTGGGTGTATATTATTCTATACAAGTCTGAAGTGCAAGATGTCTTCAGACGATTTGCTTCAAGGGCCTCCACGAACTTTGGAGTCAAGATCAAGAATATCAGGAATGATAATGGGACTAAGTTCAAAAACACCAATCTTGATGAATATCTTGATGAACTTGGTATTACTCATGAGTTATCTGCCCCTTATACTCCTCAGCAGAACGGCGTCGTGGAGCGCAAGAACACGACTCTTATTGAGATGGCTCCCATCATGCTTGATGAATACAAGACTCCTCGTCGCTTCTGGCTTGAGGCTATTGATACTGCATGCCACATCATCAATAGGGTATATCTTCAAAAATTCTTCAAGAAGACTTCATATGAACTTATGACTGGCAGAAACCCAATGTAACTTATCTCAAAGTCTTCGGTGCAAAATGCTGGATTAGAGATCCTCACCATAGTTCTAAATTTGCACCGAAAGCACATGAAGGTTTTATGCTTGGTTATGGAAAGGACTCGCACACCTACAGAGTCTTCAACACCTACCACCACAAGGTTGTTGAAACTGTAGATGTGCGGTTTGATGAAAATGATGACTTGCAAAGAGAGCACCTGCCTTCTGTGCTAGATGAACAGTCTCCTGAGGAATCCATTAAGCTGAAGGCTACTGAAGACATCATACCCACCGAGGTAGTCATTCCAACGAATGAAGACATTCATGCTGATACACCTGAAGAAAATGGTGCTAAAGAAAATCCTCACCCACATCAACCTGCTCACCCAAGAGTTGCAAATGAAGTGCAGATTGACAAAATCATCGATGACATCAATGCACCAGGTCCCCTCACTCGCTCAAGAGCTTCACATTTGACTAACTTTTGTGGGCATTTTGCTTTTTTCTCTATCATAGAACCCACCAAAGTTGATGAAGCATTCAAGGAGCCTGAGTGGATTCAAGCTATGCAAGAGGAATTGCATCATTTCAAGCTCAACAACGTGTGGGAACTTGTCAAGAGACCAGATCCTCGCAAGCATAACATCATAGGTACCAAGTGGATCTACCACAACAAGCAAGATGAAAATGGCCTTGTGGTAAGGAATAAGGCTCATCTATTAGCTCAAGGCTACACAGAGGTTGAAGGAATTGACTTTGATGAAACTTTTGCACCTATTGCTAGACTTGAAGCTATTCGCTTATTGCCTGCTAACCATCATCATATCATCTTATATCACATGGATGTGAAAAGTGTATTCCTTAATGGTAAGCTTGAGGAAGAAGTATATGTTGCTCAACCACCAGGTTTTGAAGACCCTAAGCATCCTGACAAAGTCTTCAGACTCAACAAGGCCCTCTATGGCCTCAAGCAGGCCCCTCGGGCAAGGTACGACACTGTGAAGGAATTCCTCATGAAGAAAGGCTTCAAACCTGGTTCACTCGACCCAACTCTTTTCACTAAATCCTGTGACAATTAACTGTTCATATGCCAAATATATGTAGACGATATTATCTTTGGCTGTACTGACAAACGTTATAGTGATGAATTTGCCTATATGATGAGTGAAGAATATCAAATGTCTATGATGGGAGAGTTGAAATTCTTCTTAGGTCTTCAAATTCGCCAGCAAGACAATGGCATCTTCATATCTCAAGAGAAATACCTCAAGGGTGTTCTAAGGAAATTCGACACACAAGATTGCAAAGGCGTCAAAAATCCAATGCCTTTGAAAGGCCACCTCTGCACTGACGAAAATGGTAAAGATTTCGATAAGAAGGTATATCGCTCCATGATTGGCTCATTATTGTATCTATGTGCATCGAGGCCTGATATTATGCTGAGTGTTTGCATGTGTGCCTGACTCCAAGAAACACCGAAGGAATCACACCTTAAGGCTATGAAACATATTCTCCGATACTTAGCTCACACATCAACGCTTGGATTATGGTATCCCAAGGGCTCAAATCTTCACCTCGTCAGATACTCTGATGTTGACTATGCTGGAGATCGTCTGGATCGCAAGTCATCCTCAGGCACATGTCATTTCCTTAGACGATCCTTAGTCTATTGGTCCTCGAAGAAGCATAACTGCGTGTCACTATCTTCTGCTGAAGCTGAGTACATTGCTGCCGGTTCATGTTGCGCTCAGTTGCTGTGGATGAAGCAAACCCTCACGGACTATGGCATCAAGTTGAAGAATGTGCCTCTCTACTGCGACAACGAGAGTGCCATCAAGATTGCTTACAACCCAGTTCAGCATTCCAAGACCAAGCACATCCAGATTCGTCATCACTTTCTTTGAGATCATGTACTCAAGGGAGACATCTCCATCGACCACATCCCCACCGAAGAAGAACTGGCCGATATCTTCACAAAGCCCTTGGATGAAAAGAGATTTTGCAAGTTGCGGTGTGAGCTAAATATCATAGAATCTTCGAATGTTCTTTGAAAAAGGACACACATCCTAACACTTATGTAAAATTGATGACTTATATGTGCAACACATGAAGTATCATTTTTCTTCAATCAATGAAGAATAACCCTCTAAGTGTGAAGAAATTAATGAAGAATTTGATTCTCAGAACCCTACGACAATTGTACGCGGTGTCTGAAGTCATCATTCTTATACTGTGGGTCACGCCACCAACCATAGTTGAAATTCTTCAAAGTTGAGTTTTTCGTCATTTTGCAAATTCTTCAAATTTTCAAACTCCTCAAAATTTGCAAATTCATCAACTTTTCAAATTCTTCAAATTCTTCAGACTACTCATGTTCTTCATTTACTATATATATATATATATTGAGTTTTCAATGTCCTCAACAACATTCACTTATTGCTAATTCTTCAAGTTGATTTTCATCTAAGTGAATTTGATCGGACCCTTTCCCCATCTATGCTAAACTCAACCCAGTCTATTCACAAATTCTTCATATGCGTTCTACTTTGAAACTCGTTCAAAGTCTGCACTCTGTCCTTGACAGCTGAAGAATTTGCGAAAGGAAACTTTAAAATTTTCACTATCAAAATTTTCGGCGTTTCCCGCTCAAATTGTTCCGATTCCCACGACTGGATAACCCACGATCCCACACTATCGCCACTTCTCAGTACGTGGGTGACACATGTCGCGTGGAGATCAAGGGTCAGGGGCAATCTGGTCCAAAATCTTCGAACAGATTGGTTTCACCTCCGCTATAAATACCCCTTTCCTTTCATTGTGCTCGATTACTCCTCACTCCTTCTCTCTCTCCTGAGCTCAAACCTAGCGCCGCCGCTAAACTCCTCACCGCCGGCGTGGAAGAGCTTCATTGCCTCAACCTCGCCGTTGTCGAACTCGCATCGGCCGCGGAAGTCTTCACCCCATCGCCGCTGTAGCTATCTCCCTCTGCCAAGCTAGGGCGTGGGAGATCTGTACTGATGAACTTCCTAGATTTTTTCTCACAGTTCGTCGTGTTCTTCATCAAGGTAAATAAAATCTATTTTACTACCCTTGTTCGATCTTCAGTTATTCCTCAATTTTCTCAAAGGTGTTTATTCTTCAAGAATCTCATTCTAAAGCACCTTACATGTTCATACACTTGATGTTTTTCCCTAAGTTATGATTTTCTTCAAGATACCTCAATTGTGTGAATCCTCAAAATTTGCACAACTCTGGAACCTAAGACAAAGAACACTTAGTGAAATTCCTCAAGACACCCATGGTCAAATTCCTCACACCTGATTTTATTGAATTTTTTTTGAGAAAGCATATGACCTCTTCAAATTCCTCGCACCTATACTCTGTTCACATGTACAAACATGTCCGCTAATGAATCACTAGGCTCTCATCAACTTAACTCATTTGCAACGTTTCTTGAGGAAAAACTGTGCACCTGTTCAGAATCTTCGAGAGTTCAGATTCCTCAACCAAAGAAAATGGCTGATGGAAAGAAGCCATAGAAAGGTGGAAAGAAACCAGATGTGCAAACTGCCTTTGAAATGCCCGAGGACTTGTATGAGGAATATTGCACACCCGATGAAGCAACTCATGCTAAAGAGACAACTAAGCAGAGAAAGATTCGTCTGCAGAAAATTGAGAGAAGATGGGCAAAGGAGTGGAAAGAATATCATTATGTAACTCCTAAGTATGTGATGAAATTCGCTGTGAAACCCCTTGCAGCAGGCCACCCTTGGCTCCCAACCAAATTGTTGATCCCACTAGTCTCAAGACTTGTAATGACTTTCCTCATGAATGGGAGAAACAACAAGCCAAGCTGGCGAAGAGAACAAAAGAGGCTGTGAAGAAATTCAATGAAGACACTGTCGGAGCCTCTACAAGTGCTCCGAAGAAAATGATGGTGAAGAAATCTGTTGTGAAGTCAAATTCTTCAACTTTAAAATCATCACAGCAGATTCCTCAAGCTCATCCCTCAAAGGCCTCAGCAGCTGGTTCAGTAGCTACTCAGTCCTATGCTACTGCTGCTAAGTCCTTAACTCCTATGCATCTTGCATCATGCCAAAGGACAGAGGGATTCTCAATTGCTTCTGGGGCATCAACAAGTTATTCAGCCCAAGCACATTCCTCAAGCAGTCCTTCCCTGAGGAAAATGAAAGCAACTGCTGGACAAGGCATTCGACCAAGTCCCCAACCCAAGAAGGTGACGTTCACAATACCATCAGATTCCTGAGATGACGCTGATGATGAGGAACTGGCCGCAATCATCAGAAACAAGCAAGAACGAGTGACTCAAGCAAAGGGCACTCAAATTCCTCTTTTGCTAGATCCAAAAATAGTGCTGAACTTCATTGACATCTGGCACAAGGATCCCAAAATGCCCATTGATGACTTGAAGCTGCCTCCTGGTCCTGATCATGTCCTCACTGCTTTCATAGCTGAAGAAAAATGGAAGTACGAGAAGGCCAGACAAACCAAGAAGGCTTAGTACAAGAAAGACCATTTCTTGAAGAAAAATGTTCTGAATCTATCTCTTGAGGAACTTGTGAAGATGCGGTCTAAGATCAAAGACCTCAGTGAGGAATTCAATAGATACTATGCTGATTGGCAAGACACCAAGGTTCGCTTCGTCAACATAGATGATAAAGTCATGAATGATCACAACTCAAAGGTTGCATCTCGTTCGCAACCACAAATTCCTCAGGCTGAAGAATCTGCTCAGCCTACTGAAGAAACTGCTAGTGCTACTGAAGAAAGTCAGACCGCTGAAGAACCTGTCAGGGCAACCTCCACTGCTGCCCCTGATGAAACTTAACCCTCAAGGACGACTACATCTGTCGTACCTAAAGAAACTGTTGACCTTCACCCTCTGCTGAAATCCCAAAATCTTCAAGGGTGAAGACAATCAACCTTCCTTCTGCATCAGAAGCGAAAAAGACCAAGGCTGATGAGAACAAGGAACTGAAACAGAAAGCATCAACTTCAGATTCCTCAGCCGCGAAGAAATTGAAGACACCGCCAAGTTCTTCAAAAGAACTAGTTGATGCTACCCCAATCTCCTCAGCACGAGCCTATGAAATAGTGCCATTCGGTGTTGACTATGTCATCCCGAATGATGATCAAGAAGAAAAGGATCAATCTGCTGCTACCTCAGAGCGGATTGATGAAGAAATTGAAGTGGAAGCAAAAGCTTCAACTCCATAGGTATCATCGCCCCAGCCTCAGTTAACTGCTGAAGAGGCCGGTGTTGAAGAAATTGATGATGATGTGGACATTGGCAATACAACTCCTATCATCAATGATGAATATTGGGAAGCTCTCACCCAAATTCCCCAATGACCACTCCTCCGTCACAGATTCCTTAGTCCCCAGCCTAGACTGAAGAAATTCACGAAGGATCTGATGACATGGCCACTCCAGCCACTGAAGAAATTCCAGCTACATCAGCTGATGACATTGCTGCTCCAACTACCACTGAGGAAACTGCTCCGCAAATTCCTCAGTCTGAAGAAATTCCTCCTATGCCTAAGGAGATTAAGGGCCGCTTCAAGCCAAACTTTCAGCCGAAGCCGAGGATGCCATTCAAAGTCTCAAAGCGCCCCAAATTCCTCAAGTCCAATTTCTTCAATGAGCACATTTTCTTCACTGGCCCCAATCCATATGACTCAGCAAGGGCCAGTCGCACCAGATTCTGGACTCCAACTCAGATGAATTATTATGCATCAATACCGTTTGACAAGAAGAAAGTCTTCAAGCACCATCAAATTCCTCATGCTGATATGGAAACAATTCCATCCTTCACGCCGGTGCTCACAGTTCTTCACGATGTAGGACTTCTTCCCTTCTGTGTGGACATCTGTGATTGGAATGAAGAGCTAATTCTTCAATTCTATGCCACTCTCATCACAGGTGATGCCTCTGAGATCAACTCCTGGATCGTGGACTGGATGACCGGATCTACTCACCTCATCGCTCCAGCATCTGAATTGTTTCGGTCAGTCCCTGTCCCAATTCCTTCAGAAGAAGCACTCTGCCTGTTTGATGAACCTGTTCTACCCAAGCAACTGATGCAAGTGCTGATGAAGTCGTTGGCTCCTAGAAAACCTTAACGGACAACCTTCCTTGTGAAGGATTTGCTCTATGTGCCCAAGACGTCTACCGCATTCTCACCAACACCCTATGTCCTCAGAAGGGCCACAATTATGAAGAATAAGAAGTGGAGGGAGTCATGAAGAACATGCTATTCAACATCATTCATGGGATTCCCACCAACTTCCATGATTTCTTCATGAGGACATTGGCGAATGCAGCACTAGCCCCATTTGAAATGAAGCCTTATGCTCCCTGGATCATGATGTTTGTTAGATCAAGGTCTTCAGTTCCCTTCAAGGCGGACTTCCAGAATCACTTCGGCTTCTTTCCCCCGATTGAACTCCTCAAGAGCACAATTGCCTCAATTGAAGGAAAAGGCAAGGCTGTCATTGATGAAGACACTCGTCCATTGGATGGTCAGTTTCGTAAAGCTATATCTTACTCCACCAATGATGACACTGCAACCCAAGATTCTGCTGCAAAGGCCTCAGCGTAAAAGCCCAAGAGTCTGCCCCTCATGTGATGCTGATCCTGAGCTTCTCATAAGTCTTCATCAGAAGATCGATCGCAATCACAAGTGGGTAAAGCGTCAATTGGCTTCCATTGTTCAGAACATGACTGTGACGCAGAACTCTGTGAGGAAAAATCACTACTATGTGCATGAAATCTTCGATCGTGCATGGGCCATTCTCGCACACATTAAGACTCCTGAGGAACTCAGCGACATGGACTTTCAGCAAAACTTTGACTGGTCTCATCCTCCTTAGAAGAAATTCAAGAAGGTTCAAGTTCCTCAGATGGTTACAAGTTCATATTCTTCATCGCGTGAGATAGATGAAGCCGAGGACATTGATGACACCGCGGTAGGCCCAGCATCGACAAACGACCCTGACAACGCTAGTGCTCCTTCCTCACCAACAAGATGAAATTCTTCAAGGGCGTTAGTCCTCACTTTTTCATCCCTTTTGGTCTTTGATGACAAAGGGGGAGAAAATTTGAGTTAGTCTTCAAGTGGGTCTCTATATATGGGCTGTGTTTTTAGCTTAAGTTACAATTCTCGCTCTTCTGAAGTTTTTGGTTATTGAGTTGTAAACTTAAGTCCGATGATGGTCTGACACTTTGAACTATTTCCTCGCATGTTTATTTCCTCAAATACCTTAATGCATGCATGCTGAATTTCGTCAGACACCATTTTCCTCACGCATTTCAAATTCTTCATTTCATATATTCAAATGCGTGTATGAATTACAAGATATAGGGGGAGTTCTCCATGTTTTGAACCTGCCATGTGCATTTGCAGTCCAAAGGAAGTTCCTCAAATATGCACATCTTCAGGGGGAGTTCTTCTATATCTTGCAATCAAATTCCTCAAAATCTGTACTTTCACTTCATATGTTTATCCCCGTTGAAAATTTAACCTATTTGCCATCAATCACCAAAAAGGGGGAGATTGTTAGTGCATCTAGTGCCCCTTAGTGATTTTGGTGTATTGAAGACTTATAGGTTAAGGCACTAATGTGTTTGTGAGTGTACACAGGCTCTATAAGTCGATGAGGAGTTTGATATATTCGGAGATTATCGACCCCAAAAAATGTATGTCTTCAAGTGAAGACTTTGCTGAAGACTTTCTGAAGACTTTGGTGAAGACTTTGTGAAGACTTTGAAAATGAAGAAGTTGGTGTGACCTTGAAGATATGAACGAGGAATATGAAGCGTGAAGACTTTTGTTCTCGTAGTTTCATTTCCTTTATTTGAGTCATAGGAAACACCGTACTGTTAAAGGGGGCCGAGGTAATACTAAGGAAAATTTCCAACTGATGCTCAACTCCAAAATCCTCAACCCATACAATCCTTCGAGTGAAGCCTTTGGAAATCTCTTACAGTTCAGACAAGTTTTTCAGTGACAGAGACAAAGTTCTTCTGGTCTCTAAGGAAATTGATCTGACTGAGGATCCTTCGAGTGAAGCCTTTGGAAATCTCTTACAGTTCAGACAAGTTTTTCAGTGACAGAGACAAAGTTCTTCTGGTCTCTAAGGAAATTGATCTGACTGAGGAGTTAGGATTTCACCAGTGCGAATTGCCTACAAGTGAGGATCATGATAAGCTGAGGACTTTCATAGTTCGAAATTCCGACCGTTGATGTGCTTAGCGCCAGCTGACCCCAATCATTCTTATCCACATAACGATCATATTATTGGGGGGCATTTATGTCTTATCATGTCAGGTTGCATCCTGGCTATAAATAGCCACCCCCTGAACCACTAGCTGGTTGGCTGCTCCGAGAAAGAACTAACACTTGTCATTTGAGAGCAACCCATCCTCTGAGGACTTTGAGAGAAAATCATCAGTGAGGAAAAACCCACAACCAAACCACAAAACCCATAGTGATTGAGCATCACTGAAGAAATTCCTGTGTGGAACCGACGCTTGTTACCTTTGAGGACTGTGTATCCTCCAGACGGTTAGGCGTCATGGTCTAGTGCTCCTGCAGTCAATTGGGGACCATGAAGTGACCTTGGTCTAGAGCATCCAACAGTAAATTGTGGATCACCGGGTGACCAGTTTGTGAGGGTTTTGGAAGTCTACCCTGAAGACTTACCACGAGTGTTGGGCGAGGACTGTGTGACTTTAGCTCAAGGAGAATACGGTAAGGATTGTGTGTCCTGGGACTGTGTGTCCTCTGGTTTAAATACTAGGCCGCTCCAAACCAGACGTACGACTGTCACAACAGTTGGAACTGGGTCATCAAACCATTGTCTTCATCGAGCTATCCGGTTCTATTTCCTCAACCCCTCTATTCCTCATATACCTGTTGATAAAATTGATTATTACTGTTTGAAGAATTTGACTGAAGACTTTCACAAATTCCTCACCTCAAATTCTTCAAGTTACCTTGTTCATGACTGCTTATCCTGTATCACGCTACTCTCTATTTGTGCATGTTTCATTTCATCATGAAGACTATGTTGTCACTATGTTCCTCATGCACTTGAGTACTTATTCCGCTACTAGTTATTCATCACGTTTCAAATTCCTCAAAGTTGAAATTCCTCAAGTGATGAATTTGTAAAAATCGCCTATTCACCCCCCTCTAGCCGATATAACGCACTTTCAATTGGTATCAGAGAAGGTACTCCCTCGCTCTATGTGATTTTGGTTTAACCACCTGGAGTCCTAGTTATGTCGACTGCAGGTATGATCAAGGTTTCCGCGGGATGTCCTACCTTCGATGGGACAGACTACCCCTACTGAAAGAACAAGATGCGTATGGACCTTGAAGCTATTGACAACGATCTCTGGTACGTTGTGGAAAATGGTGTGCCCTCTGTCGCTCCCACTATTACAGCTGCTAATGTGAAGAGATTCAAGCAACTCGATTCTCAAGCGAAGAATATCATCTGTGGTCATCTGAGCAAAGGTCAGTATGGCAGAGTGAGTGCTTTGGAATTTGCTAAGCTTATCTGGGATAGGCTGTCGAAAGTCAACGAAGGTGTTTCCACTCAACCTGACTCTCGTGTTGATGTTCTTCGAAATCTCTTCAACCGCTTCAAGAGACTTGACAATGAAAATGTTCAACAAACATTTGATCGCCTCATTGATATATCCAATGAACTTCAAGCACTGGGTGCCATAGATATCACTGACCATGAAGTGGTGAAGAAACTGCTACGATCTCTCGATTCCTCATTTGATACTCTCGTTTTGATGATTCAAGAACGTGGAGATTATAAAGCACTTGATCTTGCTGATATTCTTGAGAGACTCAATACTCATGAATTCCAACAAGCTGAAAAGAGAGACCTCCATGGGCCAAGCTATGGAAGATCTTGTGCTCTGAAGGCAAAAGCAATTTCCTCATCTGAAGAAGAAGATTCTGACAGCAGCCTTGGTGATCCTGAAGAACTAAGTCAGGAACTAGCTATTCTTTTGAGGAAATTCCAGAAGTTCTCAAGAAGAGGTGGATTTGGAAATTCATCAAAAAGTGGCTTGAGGAAATCAGATTCCTCAGAAGATTACAAAAGGAGAACATGTCATCGTTGCAAGAAGCCTGGCCACTTTATCTCTGATTGTCCTCTCTGGGAAAAAGACTCAAAGAAGAAGAAGAAATACAAGGATGATAGTTCTAATGACTCAAAGAAAAAGAAGAAATCTTCAAAGTCCTCAGCTGCAAAGTCCTCATCTTCAAAGTCCTCAAAGCACAAGAAGAATGGTTCAAGAAAGGCTCGAGCATTCATCGGCAAGGAAATGGATTCTGAGGAAGAATCTGAAGAATATGAAGAAGAGGAAGAATCTGAGGAGGAATCAGAATCTGGTGTCGCTAGCCTTGCTCTCGCTACTGCGTTCATCAGCAAGTCCATCTTCAACAATGAAGAATATGACCACTCCAACGACTCTGACGTCAGCAATGATGATTATGCTCCCACTTATTGCTTCATGGCAAAAGGCTCAAAGGTACACAAACATCATTCCTCATCTGAATCAAGTGAAGTTGAATCTGATGAATATGTGAAACCTAGCTATGCTAAACTTGTTAAAATTGCCACTAAGCAACAAAGTGCACTTGAAAAGCTTCAGAAAATGCTAGACAAAAGCGATGATCTATTAAACCGTGAAGTGGATCAGACTCAATCTCTGTCTGTTGATCTTAAAAGTCTTCAGACAAAGTATGATAACCTTCAGAGTCATCATAACGACCTCTTAGCCGATCATGAGAAGCTTTCATATGAATTTCTTCAAAGAAAGCAAGTTCTTGAAAAGCTGAGGGTGTCACATGAGGATCTCCAAAGGGAAAACGATTCCTTACTGGCTCAACAGATCAGTACTGCCTAGGAAGAATTTGTTCCACCTTGTTTGAAATGCATTGAACGTGAAACTGCAAATTCTTCACCTGAATGTTCAAATGCTTCTATTGGTGCAATTTCTTCAACTATTCCCATGGTCTTAAATTCCTCATCCGAGGATACCACAAGTATCACTCATGACAATGCAGGGTTGAAGGAATTGTATGTGACAGGCATATACAAAAGTCTCAAAGGGCATCAAACCCTTTGTGATGTCCTCAAGAAGCAAATTCTGAACAGGAACCCTAGGAAAGAGGGTATTGCCTTTGTGAGGAAACTCAACGCTGATGGATACTACTGGACACCTGAGCAGTACCCCAAAACCTCATGGGTTGCTGCAAAAGGGTCTCCTGTAGATCCATCTACTTTATCTGGGTTTACTTGTGAAACTTCATATTCCTCTGATGAGTCACTTGACTCCAATTACAGATTCTTCAAAAATCAGAGAAGTGAAGTATTTGCTAGATATGTTGGAACTGACTGCAGGAACGATTCTCCTATGAAGAAAATCTGGGTTCCCAAGAGCTACCTACAAAATCTTGAAGTGAATGTCCTCACGACACCACTCATGAATAATCGGAACCCCAGATCAAATTCCTCATATGGACCAAAGTCCTCACTTGGACCAAATTCCTCAAATGGTCAAAATCAACATTCTTGTGCTAATGCCTCTGTTTCGCAGGGAAAACCTAAGAGTTATGAATATGTGCATTATTCTTCAAACCATTATCTTCATAAGTCCTCGAAGAATTTCTGTGCTTATTCATTTGAATACTCTAACCCTCGCCCTGTGAAACGAAGCGCACTTGCTTCAATGCCTCCCTTCACACATGGTGCTCACAGAATGATGAATTCTCTGCCACCCCTCTAGATGTGGGTGGTGAAGAAAACAAACTGGCATCTTATGTAGGGTCAGGTCTTCAGATGAATTTGAACATCTGATGAATTTGCTGGAGACCTGAGGAAATGCTTGAAAGGACGCAAGCTAACCATGATGAAATGAATTCTTCATTTCTCACGTCCTCATCTACTTGCTTACTATCTTATGTGATGAATTTTTGTCTGACGAAATTGATATCATATTCTTCACTCTGAAGCATATGAGTTCATAAGTTGTACTAATTCATCTGCAGGATGATACTCTAAAAGCTACTAAGTGGGTTCTCGATAGTGGATGCACAAACCACATGACGGGTGACAAGAATCTACTAATGAATTTGCCACTCACTCCATCTCCTCTGAAGCATATCACCTACGCATACAAACGAAAAAGCAAGGTATTGGGACTTGGTAAGGTTGCTATCTCAAAGGACCGAACCATGGACAAGGTGATGCTTGTTGAATCCCTCGGGTTCAACCTTATGTCTGTCTCAATGCTTTGTGATCTTGATATGGTTATCGTATTTGGAAAATATCGTTGTGTTTTCATCATGGAATCTGATAATTCCAAAGTCTTCGAAGACTTTAGGAGAGGAGACTTGTATATTGTTGATTTCTCTATAGGTCCTCAGCTTGCCACTTGCTTACTTGTAAAGTCTTCAGAAGGCTGGCTGTGGCATCGATGACTTGGACATGCTGGTATGAGGAACCTGCACACACTCGTGAAGAAAAAGCACGTCATTGGCATCGAGGATGTCAAATTCCTCAAGGACCACCTCTATGGTGCATGTGAATCTGGGAAGATGACCAGATCCAAACATCCCTTGAAGACAATCATGACCACAACTCGACCCTTTGAATTGCTTCACATGGATCTATTTGGCCCCACTCATTACTCCGTACTAACAAATGCATCAAGTTTGTATGGCTTTGTCATTGTTGATGATTACTCTCGTTAGACATGGGTGCATGTTATTCTGTACAAAAATGAAGTGCAGGACGTCTTTAGACGATTTGCTTCAAGGGCCTCCACCAACTTCGGCGTCAAGATCAAGCATATCAGGAGTGATAATGGGACTGAGTTCAAGAATACCAATCTTGATGAATATCTTGATGAATTTGGTATTACTCATGAGTTATCTGCCCCTTATACTCCTCAACAGAATGGCATCGTGGAGCGCAAAAACAGGACTCTTGTTGAGATGGCTCGCACAATGCTTGACGAATACAAAATCCCTCGTCGCTTCTGGCCTAAAGCTATTGATACTGCATGCCACATCATCAACATGGTATATCTTCACAAATTCCTCAAGAAGACTTCATATGAGCTCATGACAGGTAAGAAACCCAATGTAAGTTATCTCAAAGTGTTCGGTGCAAAATGCTGGATCAGAGATCCTCACCATAGTTCTAAGTTTGCACCAAAAGGACATGAAGGTTTTATGCTTGGTTATGGAAAGGACTCGCACACCTACAAAGTCTTCAACACCTACCATCACAAGGTGGTTGAAACTATAGATGTGCGGTTCGATGAAACTAATGGCTCGCAAAGAGAGCACCTGCCTTCTATGTTAGATGAACAATCTCCTAAGGAATCCATCAAGCTGAAGGCAACTGAAGATGTCATACCCACTGAGGAAATCATTCCACCAAATGAAAACTCTCATGCTGATATACCTGAAGAAAATGGTGCTGATGAAACTCCTCAGCCTCGTCAACCTGCTCATCCAAGAGTAGCAAATGAAGTGCAGATTGTCAAAATCATCGATGACATCAATGCACCAGGTCCTCTCACATGCTCAAAAGCTTCACATCTAAATAAATTTTGTGGGCACTTTGCCTTTGTCTCTATCTTAGAGCCCACCAAAGTTGATGAAACATTCAAGGAGCCCGAATGGATTCAAGCTATGCAAGAGGAATTTCATCAGTTCAAGCTCAACAACGTGTGGGAACTTGTCAAGCGGCTAGATCCTCGCAAGCATAACATCATAGGTACCAAATAGATCTACCGCAACAAGCAAGATGAAAATGGTCTTGTGGTGAGGAATAAGGCTCGACTTGTAGCTCAAGGCTATACACAGGTTGAGGGAATTGACTTTGATGAAACTTTTGCACCTGTTGCTAGACTTGAAGCTATTCGCATATTACTGGCTTACGCTAACCATCATAATATCATCTTATATCAAATGGATGTGAAAAGTGCATTCCTCAATGGTAAGCTTGAGGAAGAAGTATATGTTGCTCAACCCCTAGGTTTTGAAGATCCTAAGCATCCTGACAAAGTCTTCAGACTAAGCAAGGCCCTCTATGGCCTCAAGCAGGCCCCTCGGGCGTGGTACGACACTCTGAAGGAATTCCTCATGAAGAAAGGCTTCAAACCCGGTTCACTCGACCCTACTCTTTTGACGAAATCCTATGACAATGAACTGTTCATATGCCAAATATATGTTGATGATATTATCTTTGGATGTACTGACAAACGTTACAGTGATGAATTTGCCTATATGATGAGTGAAGAATATCAAATGTCTATGATGGGAGAGTTGAAATTCTTCTTAGGTCTTCAAATTCGTCAGCAAGACAATGACATCTTCATCTCACAAGAGAAATACCTCAAAGATGTTCTGAGGAAATTCGACATGCAAGATTGGAAAGGCGTCAAAACTCCAATGCCTTCAAAAGGCCATCTCTGCACTGATGAAAATGGTAAAGAATTCGATCAGAAGGTATACCGCTCCATGATTGGTTCCTTATTGTACCTATGTGCATCTAGGCCTGATATAATGCTAAGTGTTTGCATGTGTGCTCGATTCCAAGCAACACCGAAGGAATCACACCATAAGGCTGTGAAACATATTCTTCGATACTTAGCTCACACATCAACACTTGGATTGTGGTATCCCAAGGGCTCAAATCTTCACCTCATCGGATACTCTGATGCTGACTATGCTGGAGATCGTGTGGATCGCAAGTCAACCTTAGGCACATGTCATTTCCTCGGACGATCCTTAGTCTGTTGGTCCTCGAAGAAGTAGAACTGCGTTTCACTCTCCACTGCAGAAGCTGAGTACATTGCTGCTGGCTCGTGTTGTGCTAAGTTACTATGGATGAAGCAAACCCTCAAGGACTACGACATCAAGCTGAAGAATGTGCCTCTTTACTGCGACAACGAGAGTGCCATCAAGATTGCGTAGAACCCAGTTCAACACTCCAAGACCAAGCACATCCAGATTCGTCATCACTTTCTTCGAGATCATGTACTCAAGGGCAACATCTCCATCAATCACATTCCCACTGAAGAACAACTGACCGATATCTTCACAAAGCCCTTGGATGAAAAGAGATTTTGCAAGTTGCGGTGTGAGCTAAATATCTTAGAATCTTCGAATGTTCTTTGATGAAGAACACACATCCTAACACGTATGCAAAATTGATGACTTAGATGTGCAACACACGAAGTAACGTTTTTCTTCATTCAATGAAGAATAACTCTCTAAGTGTGAAGAAATTAATGAAGAATTTGATTCTCAGAACTCTACGACAATTGTACGCGGTGTCTGAAATCATCATTCTTATACGGTGGGTTACGCCACCAACCAAAAGTTGAAATTCTTCAAAATTGAGCACTTTTGCAAATTCTTCAAATTATCAAATTCCTCAACTTTTCAAATTCATCAACTGTTCAAATTCTTCAAAACTTTTGAGATTCATATTCTTCATTGACTATATATATATATTTGAGTTTTTCAATGTCCTCAACTGCATTCACTTATTGCTAATTCGTCTAGTTAATTTTCATCTAAGTGAATGTGATCGGACCCTTTCCCCATCTATGCTAAACTCAACCCAGTCTGTTCACAAATTCCTCATATGCGTTCTACTTTGAAACTTGTTCAAAGTCTTCACTATGTCCTTGACAGCTGAAAAATTTGCAAACAAAAACTTTGAAATCTTCACTACCAAAATTTTCGGCGGTTCCCGCTCAAACTGTTCCGATTCCCGCGCTTGGATAACCCACGATCCTCCACAATCTCCACTACCCAGATCGTGGGTGACACCTGTCGCGTGGAGAGCAAGGGTCAGGGGCAATCCTGTCCAAAATCTTCGGGAGGATCAGTTTTCACTTCCTCTATAAATGCCCCCTTCCCATCAACTATGCTCGGTTACTCTGTATCTCATCTCTCTCCCGAGCTCCAACCTAGCGCCGCCACTAAAGTCATCGTCGCCGGTGAGGAAGAGCTTCACTGCCTCAACCTCGTTGTAGCCATACTCGCATCGGCCACGGAAATCTTCATCCCACCGCCGCTTTAGTTGTGTCCTTTTGCCAAGCTAGGGCGTGGGAGATCTGAACGGACGAACTTCCTCATTTCATCTCTGTGTTCGTCGTGTTCTTCATCAGGGTAATTAAAATTTATTTTTACTGCCCCTGTTTGATCCTCAACTACATCTACTATTCCTCAATAGGTGTTTATACATTATAAATCAAATACTCACGCACCTTACATCTCCTCATATTTGATACTTGATGATTTTCCCTAAGTAATGATTTTCCTCATGATCCCTAAATTGTGCGAGTTCTCAAATTTGCACAACTCTGGATCCTGAGACAAAGAACACTTAGTGAAATTCCTCAAGACATCCATGGTCAAATTCCTGTCACCTATCTTTCTTCAAATTTCTGAGAACGTGTATGACCTCTTCAAATTCTTCGCACCTATACTCTGTTCACAGGTACAACATGTCCACTGATGAATCACTAGGTTCTCATCAACTTAACTCATTTGCAGTGCTACTTGAAGAAAAATTGTGTACCTCTTCAGAATCTTCAAGAGTTCATATTCCTCAAGTGAAGAAAATGTCTGATGGAAAGAAACCTCAGAAAGGAGGGAAAAAGCCAGATGTGCACACTACATTTGAGATCCCTGAGGATTTGTATGATGAATATTGCACACCTGACGAAGAAACTCATGGAAAGGAGACGACCAAGCAGAGGAAGATCCGTCTGCAAAAGATTGAGAGGAGATGGGACAAAGAATGCAGAGAATATCGTTATGTAACTCCAAAATACATGATGAAATTCGTTGTGAAACCAGCTTGCAGCAGACCTCCTCTTGCTCCAAACCAAACTGCTGATCCTACTAGCCTCAAAACTGGTGAGGACTTTCCTGACATGTGGGAGAAGCAACAAGCCAAATTGGCGAGGAAAGCCAAAGAGGCAGTGAA
The DNA here is from genome assembly GCA_022496015.1 of Hordeum marinum. NCBI lineage: Eukaryota > Viridiplantae > Streptophyta > Magnoliopsida > Poales > Poaceae > Hordeum > Hordeum marinum. Next base: position 137,171,508 of record CM039672.1, on the reverse strand, counting down.
GAAATTCAACGAGGATTCTGCTGCTGCCTCTGCCATAGCTTCTGCTAGTGCTTCGAAGAAAATGGTAAAGAAATCTGCTCTGAAGATTGGTTCTTCAACATCAAAATCCCAAGTGCAAATTCCTCAAGGTCAAAGACCTCAGCCCAGAAAACCTTCAGCACCTGGAACTGTTGCTGCTCAGTCATCTACAATAGCTAAAAAGTCCTCAACCCTAGTGCATCTGGCAACATGCAAAAGGACTGAGGGTTTCACCATAGTTCCGAAGCTCACTGCAAGCCCCTCCACAACTGCAAAGTCTTCAACCAGTCCCTCTACGCTTAAACTCAAGAAGACAGCCGGACGTGGTCAAAGACCAAGTCATCACACCAGCAAGGCTCTGGTTACAGTCCCCTCACGTTCTGAGGACAATGATAGTGATGATGATGAAGTTGATGATGAGGAATTGGTAGAAATCATCAGACGAAGTCAGCACAGGGCTGCTAGAGCAAAGGGTAGCTCTGTTCCTCTCATGCTGGATCCCAAGATGATCCTCAACTTCATTGATATATGGCATGAGGACCCAAGCACTCCACTTTCCTCACTAAATCTGCCTCCTGAAGTGGATCATGTCCTCACCCACTTCATCTATGAAGAACAATCGAAGAGAGAACAAGCTTAGAGAGCTAAGAGGAACAAGACTCGCAAAGAAAAGTTTCTGCGCGAAAATGTGATGAATTTGACCCCAAATCAACTCGTCACAGTTCAGTCCGAGATTCGCACTCTCTCTCTGGATCAACAGAAATATGATGCCGAATGGAAGGGCACCAAGGTCAGACTTGTCAGGGCTGCTCAAGCAGCTGTAAAGGATCACATCACCAGGGTTGTAGCTCGATCGCAACCACAAAAGCCTCAGTCTGAAGAAATTGCTCAAACTGCAGATGAAATTCCTCAGGCTGCTGATGAAAATGCTAAGCCTAAAGAAACTGCTGAAGAAAATGCTTCTGCACCAGAAGCAACTGCCAGTACTGCTGAGGAAACTCAGACCACTAAAGAACATGCCAGGGCAACCTCCAATGTTGTGCCTGAAGAAACTGCTATGCCAACAGGTACTTCTAATGTACCTGAAGAATCTGATAGGCCAGCTGAAGAATCTGCTGTGCCTGAAGAAACTGAACCACCCAGGGCGGCTGCGTCAGTCGTTCTTGAAGAAACTGCAACTGCTGAGGAAAACCCCCTCAAAATAAAAGCATCAACTTCTGAAGCCCCTGTGTTGAAGAAGTTGAAAACTTTGACAAATTCCTCAGCAACACCAATCGATGCAACTGCAATTTCCTCGGCACCAGCCTATGCTATTGTGCCAATCGGGGAAGCATATGACATTCCTCAAGAAGAAGAGAATCATTCGGCTACTTCAGAGCCTCTTGATGAGGAAATTTTCATCGATGACACTGCATCAACCCCCAAGGTATCATCACTCCAGCTTCTGGTAACTGCTGAGGAAGCTGGCGAAGAAATTGATGAAGAAGTTGACATTGGTGACACTACTCCAATCATCAATGATGAATATTGGGAATCTGCACATCCCAATTCACCTGTGGCAACTCCCTTGATGTTGATTCCTCAGTCACCTGCACATACTGAGGAAATACCTAAAGACTCTGAACACCTGTACCTTCCAGACCCTTGATGTTGATTCCTCAGTCAGCTCCAACAGTTGAGGAAATTGATGCTCCAGCCACTACTGAGGAACCAGCTCTTCAAATCACTCAGATTGCTGTTCCTTCCATGCCAACGGAGATCAAGGGGCGTACACGGACAAATCTTCAACCCAAGCCAAGACTGCCTCTCAAAGGCTCTGTTCGTCCCAAATTCCTCAAGACCAATTTCTTCGATGAACACATGTTCTTCTCTGGACCAAACCCCTATGACTCTGCAAGGGCTGGTCGCAACAGGTTCTGGACTGCCACTCAACTGAATTACTATGCTTCAGTCCTCTATGAGAATAAGAAAGTCTTCGAGCACCATCAGGTTCCTCACGCTGACATGGAAAGTCTTCCATCATTTACTCCTGTGCTTCAAGTTCTATATGATGCTGGACTTCTTCCATTTTGTGTTGACATCTGCGATTGGAATGAGGAAATCATCCTTCAATTCTATGCCACGTTACATATCAGTGGAGATTCCTCAGACATCAACTCTTAGATATTGGACTGGATGACTGACACAACTCACTTCACTGCTCAAGCCTCTGAATTGCTTCAGTGTGTCCCAATCCACATTCCCTCAGAAGAAGCCCGCAAGTTGTTTGATGAACCTCCTCTACCCAATCAACTGATGAATGTGCTGATAAAGACATTGCCACCTGGAAAGCCTCAACGCCAAGTCTTCTTAGTGAAGGATCTGCTCTATGTGCCTCGCACAGTCTATCGCATATTTACAAACACACTATGTCCTTAGAAGGGCCACAACTCTGAAGAAGAAGAAGTTGAAGGAATCATGAAGAATATGCTCTTCAACGTCATCCATGGTATTCCCATTAACTTGCGTGATTTCTTCATGAGGACTTTGGCCAATGCTGCTATCGCTCCATTTGAGCAGAAGCCATATGCACCCTGGATTATGAAATTCATCACGGATAAGTCCTTAGTGCACTAAAAGCTGATTTCCAGAATCACTTCAGTTTCCTGCCACCCATTGAAGTCATCAAGAGTCCATTTCATAAGTTGAAGGGAAAGGCAAGTCTATTATTGATGAAGGAACACGTCCCCTGGATGGACAGTTTCGCAAGGCCGCTTCCTTCTCCACAAATGATGACACTGCCACACAAGACTCTGATGCAAAGGCCTCAGCTCCCAAAGAGTGTGCCCCTGGATTGATGACTGATTGCGAACTTCTTATAAGTCTTCATCAGAAGGTCGATCGCAATCATAAGTGGGTAAAGCGTCAACTTGGGTATATTGTGCAGAATATGACTGTGACGCAGAACACTGTTAAGAGGAACCAATATTATGCTCATGAAAACCTCAAGCGCTCTTGGGTTGTGCTAAATCAAATCATGCCTTCAGAAGAATTGGATGAGCTGAACTTTGAAGAATATCCTCACTTCGCTCGCTGTCCTTAGAAGAAGTTCAAGAAAGTTCAAGTTCCTCTGATGGTCACCAGTTCATATTCTTCATCTCGCGAGCACGATGAAGATGAAGACATTGAAGATACTGCTGCTGGCCCTGCATCACCAATCGACCCCGACAACACTGGCGCTCCCTCTTCACCAACCAGATGAAATTCCTCATGGGGCGTTAGTCATCACTTTTTCTTCCCTTTTGGTCTTCGATGACAAAGGGGGAGAAAATTTGAGTTAGTCTTCAAGCGGGTTACAACTCTCGCTCTTCTGAAGTTTTTGGTTATTGAGTTGTAAACTTAAGTCCGATGGTGGTCTGACACTTTGAACTATTTCCTTGCATGTTTATTTCCTCAAATACCTTAATGCATTGATGCTGAATTTCGTCAGACACCATTTTCCTCACGCATTTCAAATTCTTCATTTCATATATTCAAATGCGTGTATGAATTACAAGATATAGGGGGAGTTCTCCATGTTTTGAACCTGCCATGTGCATTTGCAGTCCAAAGCAAATTCCTCAAATATGCACATCTTCAGGGGGAGTTCTTCTATATCTTGCAATCAAATTCCTCAAAATCTGTACTTTCACTTCATATGTTTATCCCCGTTGAAAACTTAACCTATTTGCCATCAATCACCAAAAAGGGGGAGATTGTTAGTGCATCTAGTGCCCCTTAGTGATTTTGGTGTATTGAAGACTTATAGGTTAAGGCACTAATGTGTTTGTGAGTGTACACAGGCTCTATAAGTCGATGAGGAGTTTGATATATTCGGAGATTATTGACCCCTAAAAATGTATGTCTTGAAGTGAAGACTTTGCTGAAGACTTTCTGAAGACTTTGGTGAAGACTTTGTGAAGACTTTGAAAATGAAGAAGTTGGTGTGACCTTGAAGATATGAACGAGGAATATGAAGCGTGAAGACGTTTGTTCTCGTAGTTTCATTTTCTTTATTTGAGTCATAGGAAACACCGTACTGTTAAAGGGGCCGAGGTAATACTAAGGAAAATTTCCAACTAATGCTCAACTCCAAAATCCTCAACCCATACAATCCTTCGAGTGAAGCCTTTGGAAATCTCTTACAGTTCATACAAGTTTTTCAGTGACAGAGACAAAGTTCTTCTTGTCTCTGAGGAAATTGATCTGACTGAGGAGTTAGGATTTCGCCAGTGAGATTTGCCTACAAGTGAGGATCATGATAAGCTGAGGACTTTCATAGTTCGAAATTACGACCGTTGTTGTGCTTAGTGCCAGCTGTCCCCAATCATTCTTATCCACATAACGGTCATATTATTTGGGGCATTTATGTCTTATCATGTCAGGTTGCATCCTAGCTATAAATAGCCACCCCCCTCAACCACTAGCTGGTTGGCTGCTCCGAGAAAGAACTAACACTTGTCATTTGAGAGCAACCCATCCTCTGAGGACTTTTAGAGAAAATCATCAGTGAGGAAAAACCCACAACGAAACCACAAAACCCATAGTGATTGAGCATCACTGAAGAAATTCCTGTGTGGAACCGACGCTTGTTACCTTTGAGGACTGTGTATCCTCCAGACAGTTAGGCGTCATGGTCTAGTGGTCCTGCAGTCAATTGGGGACCACGAAGTGACCTTGGTCTAGAGCATCCAGCAGTAAATTGTGGATCGCCGGGTGACCAGTTTGTGAGGGTTTTGGAAGTCTACCCTGAAGACTTACCACGAGTGTTGGGCGAGGACTGTGTGACCTTAGCTCAAGGAGAATACGGTAAGGACTGTGTGTCCTCTGGTTTAAATACCAGGCCGCTCCAAACCAGACGTACGACTGTCACACCAGTTGGAACTGGGTCATCAAACCATTGTCTTCATCGAGCTATCCGGTTCTATGTCCTCAACCCCTCTATTCCTCATATACCTGTTGATAAAATTGATTGTTACTATTTGAAGAATTTTACTGAAGACTTTCACAAATTCCTCACCTCAAATTCTTCAAGTTAGCTTGTTCATGACTGCTTATCCTGTATCATGCTACTCACTATTTGTGCATGTTTCATTTCATCATGAAGACTATGCTGCCACTATGTTCCTCATGCACTTGAGTACTTATTCTGTTGCTAGTTATGCATCACATTTCAAATTCCTCAAAGTTGAAATTCCTCAAGTGATGAATTTGTAAAAATCGCCTATTCACCCCCCTCTAGCCGATATAACGCACTTTCACTAATGTGTTTGTGAGTGTACACATGCTCTATAAGTCGATGAGGAGTTTGATATATTCGGAGATTATTGAGCCCTAAAAATGAATGTCTTCAACTGAAGACTTTGGTGAAGACTTTGCTGAAGACTTTGGTATTCCCTGAAGACTTTGAGAATGAAGAAGTTGGTGTCACCTTGAAGATATGAACGAGGACTATGAACTGTGAAGACTTTTGTTTTCATAGTTTCATTTCCTTTCTTTGAGTCATAGGAAACACCGTACTGTTAAAGGGGGTCGAGGTAATACTAAGGAAAATTTCCAACTGATACTCAACTCCAAAAGCCTCAACCTATCCAATCCTTCGAGTGAAGCCTTTGGAAATCTCTTGCAGTTCAGTCAAGTTCTTCAGTGACAGAGACGATGTTCTTTTGGTCTCTGATGAAATTGATCTGACTGAGGAGTTAGGATTTTGCCAGTGTGAATATCCTACAAGTGAGGAACATGATAAGCCAGAGGACTTTCACAGTTCAAAATTCCGACCGTTGCTGTGCTTAGCGCCAGCTGTCCCCAATCATCACATCCACATAACGGTCATATCATTTGGGACATTTATGTCTTATCATGTCAGGTTGCACCCTGGCTATCAATAGCCACCCCCCACAACCACTAGTTGGTTGGCTGCTCCGAGAGAGAACTGACACTTGTCATTCGTGTGCAACCCATCTTCTGAGGACTTTGAGAGAAAATCATCAGTGAGGAAAACCCCAAAACCAAACCACCAAACCCAAAGTGATTGAGCATCACTGAAGAGATTGTTCCTGTGTGGAACCAACACTTGTTACCTTTGAAGACTATGTTTCTTCCAGACGGTTAGGCGTCATGGTCTAGTGCATCCTACAGTCAATTGGGGATGACTAAGTGACCTTGGTCTAGAGCATCCAACAGTCAATTGTGGATCGTCGGGTGACCAGTTTGTGTGCGTTTTGGAAGTCCATCCTGAAGACTTACCATGAGCGTTGGGCGAGGACTGCATGACCTTAGCTCAAGGAAAATACGGTAAGGACTGTGTGTCCTCTGGTTTAAATACTAGGCTGCTCCGAACCAGATATACGACTTTCATAGCAGTTGGAACTAGGTCATCAAACCATTGTCTTCATTTAGCTACCTGGTTCTATTTCATCAACCCTTTATTTTCCTCAGATACTTGATGATGAAATTGATCGTTACTGTTTGAAGAATTTGACTAAAGACTTTCTCGATTTCCTCACCTCAAATTCTTCAAGTTACCTTGTTCCTCACCTGCTTATCCTGTATCACACTACCTGTAATTTGTGCATGCTTTATTTCATCATGATGACCATGCTACTGTTATGTTACTCATGGACTTGAATACTTATTCCGCTGCTAGTTATTCATCACTTTTCAAGTTCCTCGAGTTGAAATTACTCAATGATGAATTCGTAAAAATGGCCTATTCACCCGCCAAGATTGAAGCTATTGAATGTTGGCTGCAGCCCAAAACGGTCACACAAGTGAGGAGTTTTCTTGGACTTGTTGGTTTCTATAGTGAGAGATTTCAGCACCATTGCTGCACCTCTCAATGAGCTTACAAACAAGGATGTGCCTTTTGATTGGGGTGCCGCACAGGAAGAAGCCTTCAAGGCATTGAAAGATAAGTTGACACATGCTCCTTTACTCCAACTTCACGATTTTAATAAGACTTTCGAGATTGAATGTGATGGAATTGGATTAGGAGGTTTGTTATTACAAGATGGTAAACCTGTTGCGTACTTTTCTGAAAAATATAGTGGGCCTAGTCTGAATTATTCTACTTAGTATAAGGAATTATATGCTCTTGTTCGAACTTTGGAAACATGTCAACATTATTTATAGCCCAAAGAATTTGTAATACATTTTGATCAAGCAAAACTAAAACGTAGACATGCTAAATTGGTTGAATTCATTAAGACTTTCCCTTATGTCATTAAAGACAAGAAGGGTAAAGTAAATGTTATTGTTGATGCATTGTCTCGTTGTTATACTATGCTTTCACAACTCGACTTTAAAATATTTGGTTTGGAGACCATCAAAGATCAATATGTGCATGATGCTGAATTTAAAGATGTGTTGGAGAATTGCAAAGCAGGGAGAACATGGAACACGTTCGTCATTAATGATGGATTTGTGTTCCGTGCTAACAAGCTATGCATTCCGGCTAGCTTTGTTCGTATTTTGTTGTTGTAGGAGGCACATGGAGGAGGATTAATGGGACACTTTGGCATGAAGAAGACGGAGGATGTACTTGCTACACATTTATTTTGGCCAAAGATGAGACGGGATGTTGAGCGTTTTGTTGCTCGCTACACTACATGTCAAAAAGCTAAGTCACGACTCAATCCTCATGGTTTATATATGCCCTTACCTATACCTAGTGTTCCTTGGAAAGATATCTCTATGGACTTTGTTTTGGGATTACCTCGAACAAAGAAGGGGAGGGATAGCATATTTGTTGTCGTGGATAGATTTTCAAAAATGGTGCAGTTTATACCATGTCATAAAAGTGATGATGTTGCTAATGTTGTTGATTTATTCTTTCGTGAAATTATTCACTTGCATGGTGTGCCAAATACGATTCTTTCAGATCACGATGCTAAGTTTCTTAGCCACTTTTGGAGATGTTTATGGGCTAAGTTGGGGACTAAACTACTTTTTAGTACCACATATCACCCCAAACTGATGGACAAACTAAAGAAGTACATAGATCATTGTCTACTATGCTTAGGACTGTTTAGAAGAAAAACCTGAAAATATGGGAAGAATGTTTGCCTCATATTGAATTTGCTTATAATCGTTCACTGCATTCTTCTACTAAGATGTGCCCTTTTGAAGTTGTGTATGGTTTCTTACCTCGTGCACCTATTGATTTGTTGCCTCTTCCATCTTCGGAGAAGGTTAATTTTGATGCTAAAGTAAGTACTGAATTGATACTAAAGATGCATGAGTTAACTAAGGAGAACATTGAGCATATGAATGTTAAATATAAACTTGCTTGAGATAAGGGTAGAAAACATGTTGTCTTTGCACCTAGAGATCTTGTTTGGTTACACTTGCGTAAGGAGAGGTTTCCTGAATTACACAAGTCAAAGCTAATGCCACATGATGATGATCCTTTTAAGGTGGTAGAGAAAAATAAATGATAATTCCTATAAACTTGAGCTGCCTGCAGATTTTGGGGTTAGTCCCACTTTTAACATTGCAGATTTGAAGCCTTATTTGGGTGAGGATGATGCGCTTTCGTCGAGGACGACTTCAGTTCAAGAAGGGGAGGATGATGAGGACATCCCTAGTAATGTTACACCCACATCCCCGCCAGCTACACATATTAGACCAGCTACTAGAGCCCGCGCATGCCAACTAAATTATCAGGTAGTTTCGTTTCTTGGAAATTCTTCAAATATTAGTGAACATATGATGCGGCCTAAGTTAGATACTTTTGTTTTACTTATGAATGAAGGACTTAGCATGGACAAGAAGGATGGCCACTGGAGAGGGATCAAGCATGGAGAACAAGGTGCGCGCACGGGAAAGAATAATGGAGCTTCGAGTGATGATTTTCGCACTTTGAAGCCACAATAATGAGAGCAAGAAGGCTTGGACGAAATATACATGATGCCACTTTATAAATTTCGTCCATAGCCTATTATAGGTGTTGCGCCACCTTATTTTTATGCCAAGCCCATGTAATTTCGAAATACCATATTATAAGTAGTTTTTAGAGTCCGTATGTATGGGGAAACTGAGTTATGGTCGGTTTTGGACCCCTCCTCCAAGGGCCATGAAACCCCCCTCTATTCCGCCATATATACAGCTCTTAGGGCGTCATTTTAGACTTGTGTTTTGTTTCGATTACAAGTTCACCGTAGTTGCAACTTCGCGTTCTTCGTTTGTGTTTCACGACCAGACAAAGGCATCAAAAAACCCCACTTAATCAATAAAGCTTTACTCTTATATTTGCAATATCAAGATTTCAATCTTAGTTTCTTGCTTGTTCTTTGTTTGCGTGCAAGAAACAAACACTCAAGGTCAGGTTGATCATGCTCTGGTATGGTCAATAACCTCTCGGAGTCGATTTAGCGATTGCTAAGGCGCGACGTCCTCACATGTTTGTAGTCGGATCGTCAAAGTCCACTCCATCAAAACGATAGCCACCATCTCATTGAAAGACAGGGACAACTTCGCATCTATCATCTGTGGTGGGGCCGGACGGCCGGATGTTCGGTCCCTGTAGCTTGGTCGACCCTGCCTTGGCTTTGGCTGGGTCTTCAGGCATCGGATGTCCAGGCCATGGGCCGAATGTACGACCTTTGTAGAGTTCACACACTTCCACTTGATGATCTTCGCCGTCCATCTTCCTGGGGGCTTGGCCGTCACTCCGAAAGTCTCCGTGGTAACCTTCATGGTACCTAAGCATGCATAGTGTTTCCGCTTGAGGTAGCATCCATGTCTCGAGTGAATTGAAAGGAGAGGGACTTAGGAGAGAGTTCACCTTATGTCCAATGGCACTTGGGGCTTGGGGAGTAGTCGGAGTGTACATGGGTATGAGCGTAGGATGCTTCGCATAATCTCCCCCCTTTGGGAAAGATCCGTCCTCAGATCAAAAACATCATCACCATGGAAACACTAGTCGTGAATGGACTTGTAGTTGGACGGAGTGGAATTCATTGTGTGAGAAAAGTACTCCAAGATGTCTCCGAGATGGTGTACATGCAAAACGAGCAAACACAAAGTACACTTGGAAATACATTGGTTAGCGCACACACGGTGTCCATCAACTAAGCACGAGTTCGTCCAATATGATTGTTCGTGGCAAGTATCATGAAGCTTAGTAGAAAGAATGAGAATGGTATGTAAAGCATTCATGGGAGCAAATTCATTTGTTGTGTACACAATGGTGTTGAATATGGAATTAATGCAATGTCATATAGAGAAGGTTTATCAATAGCATGAACATGGCAAATATGGCTCAAATTAATTGTGATATCATGCAATTGATGTTTAACAAAATGTGCATTGTGTATAAATAGTCCATCAAGGTAGATCACAACAAATTTTCTAAGGAAGTGCACAAGCTCGTAGATCATGCATGAGATTGAAAGACAAGATGTATTAAGCAATTCTTAATGTGAGTTAATCAATTCATACAAAGCAAATTGGTTTTGGAAAGATTGGTTCCATTTAGCATGTTGGGCAACAAATGTGGAAGTGTTGGAACAAATGCCCAAATGCATGTGAATGTACCCAAGGCTAATCGTATGCACAAGATATGTTGTTTCTCCAACCATGAGATGTATCATGCAAATGACAAAGAGGAAACAACAATGGAAATTTGGTCCATTCAATGAGTGCATGGGAAAATGACCCAAAAGGGACGAGCTCACTGTAGAAAAGTTCTCGAAGATGGTGTTGGAGCTCATCATGTATGCCTTCGCATGACCAATAAGTGTCATGACGGCTTGACAAACCTTCAAAATAAAAGAGCATGACAAACACTCGGAAAAAAGAATCAGGTTAGCGTGAATGCAAAACACAATCATCATTCTTATCATAAGAAGGGACAAGAGAACGCGTCATTGTATGTAAGCATATGATGCTAGCACAACCAAATATATGAAGCTCAATCCAAGTAGCATGCGTCACAAGTAAGATGTCCAAGTCTCCAAGATCACCAATAAGCATAACATGGTTGTCCTCACTACAAGTGAATATGAGAGAGGTATCTAATGTAGAAAAGTGAGAATGATCAATACACATCATGTGAGAGGCATGGCCGTGTATGTCATGAACCCAAGGAAAAGAGAAAGTATGTAACATGGGTGATGCAACAAGGCAAGCAATCATAGGAATCAAGGCATGTAAGCTAGTAGCGCAAAGATGCAACATACTAGATGTAATCATGGAAATCATGTCATGTGTGCAAATAGTGGGCATACATAATGCACATGACATATCACAAGCATGAAAACAAGATATGAGCAAAGTATCATCATTGTATTGGCAAGAAGTCGTATGTTAATAGCAATGGAACATCATGACTCTCCCCAACACAAGTAGCAATAATATCATACCACATGAGGTAAACATGGCAAGAATAACTAGGATCTCCACCAAGCATGCAAATAAACATGGAACGAGTAGCATGGTGAATTATGTGTAAGGCGAGCATGGGTCACAATTGCATCTCTCAAGCATAGAATGAGGCATAACATGCAAAGTGAACACGAGAAAATAAGCATAACATGACAAGTGTTAAATAGCCCATGGTCGTGTGAGAACCAAGTAGAAGAGGTGCATGTAGTCCTTGCGCGAGGGGAATGGTTGGAGAAACATTCTAATGAATCCTAAACTATTGTTGCTCTCAACATCTTTTTTTGTCAACTCATGGGATTGTGAGGTTGACGAGTATTCATGAGTACCTACACACAACAAAGACAAAGGAGAAATGGTGTGCGTGTGGTATATGTATACATCATCTATTAGGATGTTTATGTGCATGTATTTAGTAGCACAAAATATCCAACACTCAAATAAATGAGATGCATGATATAGGAACATGTCATCCATCATGAAAGGTTTGTTGTTACATATGGCATAATGGAGACTAGAAGTATCTAGTGCATCATATGAATTCTTGGGAGCATTGTTATTCATGATATGCGAATGGTGCACACAAATAGTGGGATCATGCAATGGATGGGATGGAACAAAATCTCGTATAATGTATGAGGAAACTATGGAGGTCTCCTCGTGTGCAGCAGCGAAAGCATAATTCGAAGAATGGACAACATCCAAAATAATGCATTTCCAAATCATGATGATCATGGCATGGCATATGAGAATTATTGCACAAATGATGCAAAGGAAGCATGACAATGTTATCACAAGAAAAACAAATGCCAATAACCATGGGCTTGCCGTTTATGCCATATGTGCAAATGGGATTTACTTTTATGGGATATGCATAGTCGCTACGGTGTGATTGCAAATATGCAATATGGGAAATTTCACGCATAGCATATGACAAGTTTAGTGTATTGTCGAACATGATGTGACAAATAGAATGTTCAGATGATATCCTATGGAGTATAGCATCACAACTAGGTAAGTTAACATGCTCATGATCATATTCATCAAAAATTGGTGGCATATCTAAGCAGGAAGAAGACATAGCATGTGGTGTGTCCATAAGGTGATTAACATCATGTAAGCAATCAATGGCAGGATAATGCACTAGTGGGACAAGCGAAGAACCTTCACCTATGTTACCTTTCGAGCTCTGATCATGTGGTGTAGGTGAGGTGGGAAGGGCCAACTTGTGGTCAACATCATGATGGAACCATGTGGGTGGTGCATCATTGTCCACCATGGCCATCGTAATTGCCATTGGAGGAATGGAATCGTCGAGGGTAGGCACATGGTCATGTAGGAGACCTTGCACCAAATAATAAGAGACAATATGAGTAGAGTTTAAGTTGTTAGAAATCATAGTGGCCTCACATACACTCTCAACTACCTCACTCACTAAGTGTTGTGGCTCACTCACTCCCTCAGGGATGCTCTCACTCATATGGTTTGTTGAGTCCCTCAAATGGTGGTGATGGCTCTCAACCTCACATAGGATATTTGGCATGTTTTGTGTATGGGGCTAGTGGTGGTCACACTCATCCTCTCATAGCAAATACACTCAAAGTCACATATTTTTATGGCACTCATATCACTCATGTGGTAGTAGCTCTCCTCACATTGAAACTGGTGCATCTCATCATATGTCGGCGTCGGAGAGATGTAGGTGCAAACGTCTCCATGCTCAACTTCTTTCGCTGCCTCGGTTGAAGGTTTGTCCCATTCTCACCATCCTCACCCATAACGCCTCTGACGATGAATGTCGTGGGGTATGGCAAAACATCAATATCCTCCAGGACCGATGGGAACATCCCAAGCTCGACATCGGTGCTCGACTCCAAGTATGAGTCCCATGTAGGCGCCATCTTCATGTTGTCGAAGAGGGCGCGCTTGTCGCCATGATCGAAGGGAAAATCCCATGCTCGGCCATCTTGTCACCATGGCATTGTATGAGGGCCAAAGATGGCAGCTCGTTGCGCGCCTCCATGACCGAAGAGAGATTCCCCTACTCGGCCATCTTCCTTGGGATGCCTCCGAAGATGGAAGGGTCATCCATGCATGGAGTCGGTCTCCTTGATGTTGGCATCAAAGCTTGTAGTTGATGATGTTCTCTGTCTTTGTGCACTTGTTTCTTGGAGGTGGCTTGCCCTTCACGATGATGTAGATCACGAGCATGATGGTTGTTGTGGCGGTCGTCTCAAATATGAGGACGTGTCCGACTTGTGCTTGCATTGGATGGGCACTCTGAAGATGTGCAACTTGAGCGTCTCCGCCTTGAAGATGACGAAGGGGAGGAATACTTGTAGTTGGCCAACACATGTCTAAGTTTCTCAATGTGTGCGTCCAACTTGTTGTCGATGTAGACTCTTTTCCGAGCTTCAGAATGTCGTATGTCGGTGGCGAGTCGCTCGAGTTTTTGGTTGATGTAGTTGTTCATGTTGATGTAGTCTTCGAAGACCGAGGATGATGTGCTTTTCCTAGCCATCACAAGACTCGAGCAAAGGTGAGTGGAAAATGAGATAAACAATACCAAGATACCGTTCCCAAAGTTGAGGATGTATCACGTTTCACTCAATGTGAATCGAGAGAATAGTGGAATTGGTACTAGACTTGTTCACTCACACCTACAAACTATATGGTACCAGACTTATCGAGTGTCTTGGTTAGGAAAAGTGGCACAAAATTCAAGCAATTGTTAATCCAAGATATCGAAAATTTAGAGGAAGATTCGCAAAATTGCAATGCAATGCAAATAGATCAATAGCTATAGTGGCACTAGGAACACACACCCGGATAGATAACTGGGATCCACGCAACCAAGAAATGAGCACAAAAAGTGCGAGACCCGAAGAAAGCTCTTGTTGCACGGATACTAGAGAGACAATAGCTCGATTGCTCAAATGGGCTAGATACGCACTTGTGCACCAACCTAAAAGAGTAAACATGTCGTCTTCAATCCCAAGTATGCTATGTATGATCCAAGAGTATGAACTATGCAAAATGGCTCAATGTCATTTCTATTGCCTACAAGCTCTTTTGTATCTCCTTTTTTTCTTAAAACCTTTTTCTCTTTCTTTTGATCTTTTACTATGCTTGATTCTCGAACCAAGATATGAGACAAGTATGATGGATATGCACGGGGGAGACTTATGGCACAATCTAGATAGCAAGATGTTTGAACGCTGAAATTAGCTATGTGGCATAAGAGTGACACTATGGCGCACAAGTAACATGGCCCGACAATTCTCAACTCGCTAGTCTCAATGGGTAAGGTACGCGATAGGCTCGAGGTGATCAATGCAATGGCAGGGAAATGAACAATGATGTCGTTGAGATTACCGTGCTTGCTTACGGTTGGAGTGCCAAAAGGCGAACTAGTTGTTGTCGATGTCGAGGCTGAGGCGATGATGAGTAGCGGCGTTGTTGATGTAGAACCATCCCTAATTATCCGAAACACCTTAGGAAATGGAAACCACAACTCAAAATCTAAAACAAAATTAGGTTAGGGTGGCGGAAGTACATGCTGGGATGGTTACGCGAAAGTTTTGGTGGAGGCTTAGGCAAAGATGCCAAAATGAGAAAAATTTGATGGAATCAAATGGTGGTGGAACCTATCTAGATGGATGGGTTGTGTCAATAGCAATCCAACAAGCTAAAGAACGACAAAGTTAGGTTCCGAATGTGAAAGTTATGGTCAAAATGGCCAAACACAAAAGGTTGAATTACCAGGGGCCGGATATCCAGGGGTTAGGCCAGAAATCTATGACACAATATCCAGAACGCGCCCGATTTTGAGTTCCAGGAGCCGGATGTCCAGCTAGGGGGGGGGGGTTGATGTGCGGCCCGACAGATCCAGATCGCGATTTGGGGCTCGGGAACTAGATTTTGAGAATGAAGAAGTTGGTGTGATCCCCTTTGATAGTTTGATTGGAAACGGGATTGGATAGGTTGAGGCTTTTGAGTTGAGCATCAGTTGGAAGTTTTCCTTAGTATTACCTCAAAATCTAAAACAAAATTGGGTTAGGGTGGCGGAAGTACATGGTGGGATGGTTATGCGAAAGTTTTGGTGGAGGCCTAGGCAAAGATGCCAAAATGTGAAAATTTTGATGGAATCAAATGGTGGTGGAACCTATCTATATGGATGGGTGGTGTCAATAGCAATCCAACGAGCTAAAGAACGTCAAAATCAGGCTTCGAATGTGAAAGTTTTGGTCAAAATGGTCGAACACGAAAGGTTGAATTCCCAGGGGCTGAATATCCGGTGGTTAGGCCAGAAATCTGGGACACAATATCCATAAGGCACCCTATTTTGAGTTCTAGGAGCCAGATGTCCGACTCGGGGGGGGGGGGTCAGATGTGTGGCCCGACATATCCAAGATCGCGATTTGGGGCTCGGGAACTCGATTTGGGCGGAAATTTCGCTCTCGGGGAAACATAAATTGGGGTGGATTTTGTGGTGGGAAAGCTAGATCCACTTGCCAAACACGAATTCCATGGATAAAAATCAACAAAATCTCACAAGAACCAACAAATCACAAAATTTTTGGTGAGGCTATTTTTGGAGGGCATTTTCGAATTGGGACAAAAACACGCAAAATTAGGCTAGAAAACGAAGGGGAGGACTCCAAATTCGTGATAAACGTGGCTCTTGATACCAATATGATACGTGGGAAACCCGTAGGTGTCGATCTTTCACAGATTGGAGGGGGATTCCACGAAGAACACGTGGAAGAACGAGGAGAAATCACAAGAGAAACACTCAAGAACAAGTCCAATCACACATCCACTAGACTCAAAACCACACAAGATCCACAAGGTACAAGAACAACAATGGGAAAGAAATATACATGGTAGAGTTCATCCCAAATCCCATGGGGAGATGTGGCCTTGAAATCCTAGAGGATCTTTGATACGGGGCAAGCCCGTGTGTGTCGATCCTTCATGAATTGGAGTGGGGAAATCTCAAGAACACGAAGAACACTAAGGACAAACACGATTACACATGCACTAGATTCACGATAACACACGGGGAATGAGATCCCCAAGTCAAACAATGATAAAAGTAGCGGTATGCGATCTCCCACTCCGGAAGGAGGGGCCTTGATATCTCGGAGGATTTTCCCTCGTAAGGGGCCTTGACATCCACTAGGGATCTTCTCCTATAGAGGCATCTCTATGGGAGAGGTAGTGGAAGGATCTAGGTTCAACTATCTAAGAGCAAACCAAAGCTAACCCTAAAAATGAGGAGGGTATGGAAACAGACATACGTAACCCAACAATGTAGGTGTCAGCCTCAAGCGTCTGTAGACGAGTCATAGCAAGCTACAAGGACTCCATTACGCCGCGAGACATAAATGCCATCACTACACGTAGACGAGTCGTAGCAGGCTACAGGGACTCCATTACACTGCGAGACATTTCCCCAATGGGACAGACACAGCAGCAAAGAAGGATACATGTCAGTCAATCAATGTGTCCGGAGCAGTAGCAAACTACCATGGCTCGGTGGAAGCACAGAGAGGCAGTTTCCCGTAAAGAGTACTACTAAAGGCACACGACTAGGTGTCGGATCCCATACATACCGTTGCACGTCACACGTACGCACGACATGCCCGATATGCATAGATAAAACCATGGCATCACAACATAACCATACAACAACTTTTATTTAAGGGGTTCAGACGAGCCTTGCATAACATGCTCTTACAGATAGGGGTCACATGACCCGACACTCATGTCATACAAAAAAGTTCATACAAACCAAGCGGAAGCATAAGCTGTTTGAGTACAAACAGATGAAAGGGTAAAAAGGCACATTGCCTAACTATCTACAGCCCGCCACAGGGCATAAGGTCATAGCTGGGACACCAGCTATTCGGCATCGTCGATATCTAGAAAGAACCCACCTGATGGGTCCTGGGTCTCATCTGCAACATTTATTAACAAAACGTGAGTACAAGCATACTCAGCAAGTCTTTAAAATAGACCTAGTCTATTCATGCCCATGTATCAACAATGGGGGTGGTGGAGTTTATGCAGCAATGACAGCTTTGACTCATGGCTAACCTACACTACATAATTTTAACTCTTTGTTTAAATTTTAGATATCGCACACGAGTCCACTAACTCCATGACAATACAACACCATGGATTCACTTCCCTCTCCTAGGATAGTGCCATCCACGATACTCACACTTGTCTTGATATTTTTATGAGTATCCATTTGATTATCTATGAACATCATAAGTTCTCCAAGTAGTCCATATCCGAGGACGCGGCTATTCAAATAGTTTCATACCTTGCAGGGGTGTACTTCTTCATACACGCTCTCGCCACTTATCGTTGTGTGCTCATAAAACCATGCACCTCGGCAACCTTCAAGCGGAAGCCTAGAGAGGGAGTCGGCCATGACCGTCAATCACATAAGACCTCTAGTCCAGGCTATCGCCTATTTGAGACTGAACCCGCACGAATGTCCGACCGAAGTTTCTGCTACGGCCCCAAACGATGTGCACAGGGTTCCCAAGCCCACCATTCGGGTGACCCTTGGTACACCGTGCCACTGCCTACCGCGTCGTAACCCAGCCCTAGGGTCAGCGCTACGCACGACCTCCAACATGCTATAAACACCAGAAACTACTTGCAACTCCTGGACTAAGGACTAAGCGAATGATAAGTCAAGCGGGGTCATATTTCAGGGCCCAACATGTGGTAGTAACTAGTCTTGGATCACAAACACGGAACTCGGTTCCTAAGAACGGTCCCAATGAGAGAACTCGCTATGTACTCCTACATAGCCTCTCATCGCTACCTTTACCAAATCGGGTTCATCATAAGCTTATCACATTGGACCAACATGGTTTCACTCCAGTTCATCACCCATATGAAACAGACCTGACACAACTCTAAGCATAGCTAGCATAGCAGGCAAGGTAGGCTAAGCACATCATGGCACAAGCATCAACCAGGTATGCTAGGTTGCAAGGTTTAGCTATTTACTGTGACAATGACAGGTCATGCAAAAGAATAGGTTCATCTACCGTGTATGACAGGCAAGTGAACGTTTGTCCTAATGCAATAAACAAGAGCAGGAGTGAGAGAGTGGGATATTATCGGAATGATCAAGGGGGTTTCTTGCCTTGCTGGGTAGCGGGAAGGTTTTCTCCTTCGTTGGAATACTCGGGGGTATCCTCAAAAGCAGGGCCTACCGTAATGCAGATAAATAGCAATCAATACACGCAAGTGCAACAATATGATGCAGGATCATGACATGGCAGCATGTAGGGATGAGCTAATGCAACTATTGTCCAAGTTAATTTGAAGTGAGTTTGAATATAGGTTCAAAATCGTTCTTCATTTCAAATTCCATAACTTAACTTATTAATAAATGTCAATGTTCATCTACATAGATTGCTCTAACATGCATGATAATAGCACCATTGGATTCATTGGATTTTTCTGATAAAGTTTCATATATAAATTATTTTAATCTAGTTTAGAGATTAATTTATTTTTATTTTTTGAAGTTTTAAACAATTTCTGGAATTATTTTAAAACTAGAAAAATAGAATTATGGCGCCAGCTTGACGTCACTACGACGTCAACTGGTCGGCTGACCAGGCCAGGTCAATCCTGACATACGGGGCCTGCACGTCAGTGACACAGGCCTAATCCCCGCGCTAACCAGGGGTTTGACCCACGTCAGGGCCCACTGGTCAGTGGCTGGGGCCTAATTAATTGGGGGATTAGCCCCTGATGGTCGGCCACGTCGGCGCCCATCGGAGCGGGGCCGGTGGCGACCAAAAGTGCGGCGGCGACTCACCGGAGTTGCGCCTCCGACGACCATTTGACGCGCGGAGGGCACCGGGAAGTAGCCTGTGCACGCGCGCATCCAACGCTGCGGCAGAGGGGGCTCGGGGGCCACCGGAGCTATGGCCGGTGATGACCCGAGCGGCAGCGAGCTTCGGGCAGCAAGGGGAACGGCGCCTACAGCGAGGGACAGGCCGCTAGAGGAGGGGGAAATGGAGCAGGGGCTCATGACGTGGTTGCTGGGGGAGAAGGCGAGCTCGGGGACGCGCAGACGACCTCGAATCGCTGGAGGGAAGCTTCGGCGGCCGGCGGGGAAGAAACGGTGACGACGCATCGTGGAGGGCTCCCGGCGTCGACTGGCTTCACGGGGAGGACGAGGAGGTCGCAGCGAGGCTTTTGGCAGGCTCAGAAAGGTGCGAGGGTGGCTAGAACTACGGCGACGAGCTCGGCCATGGCGGGCAGAGAGGGGGAGAGCGAGGGAGAGAGAGCTGGCAAGGGAGAGAGGGAGAGGAGAAAGAGTCCATAGCAAGGAGGCCTCACGCTGGCGCTCTTCGTGCCCTCCAGGCCAGCAGCCAGGCAGGGAGGAGCTGGCCGGCGCGTGCCCCTGTCCTCCTGGCGAGAGGACAGGGATGACTCGCAATGGGCTGGTGGGCGAGCTTCTCCTGGCCTTTCCTCTTTTTTTACTTTCTGTTAATAAATCTGACATTTGTTTATTTCTTTTGCAGGTACAATGCTATTATAAAATATCCCAACTATTTTATATAATCAAGTTTGAATATTTCAAACTCCCATAAAAAGTTTCACGATATTTTGAAATAAAAATAATGATAATGCTTTATTTGGCATTTTTAGAGGCTTTATCATTTATTTTTAAATTGCTATAGTTGTTCAAATATTTAAAATGGCCCCTGTTATAATCATGTCCATATTTATTAGACATAGGGAACATTTTGTAAGGGCATTTTGAATTTGTTGAGTTTTCACAACTTTGAATTAATTTGATTCAAATGTGAGCTTGGGGTTTCTTTTAGTCCCTATTTCATGTTGATGCAAAATTGAAACATGATGCACACACATGTTGTCCTATGACATCTAGCTAGGGATGTGACAACTCACCCCCACTCAAAAGATTCTCGTCCCGAGATTTTGAAGTCGTCGGGAAGAGCGTGGGGTACTCTAGTCGAAGACGATCTTATCTTTCCCATGTGGCCTCCTTTTCAGAATGGTGTGACCACTGAACCTTGAGAAACTTGATGTTCCGACGCCGAGTGGTACGCTCAGCTTGATCAAGAATACGAACAGGGTATTCTCGATATGTAAGGTTATCTTGGAGATCAAGTGCTTCGTGGTCTACTTCATAGACAGGGTCCGAGAAGCAATTCCTAAGTTGCGAGACATGGAAGACATCATGAACCTTGGAAAGATGCGGCGGAAGTTCCAATTGGTAGGCAACCTCTCCTCATTTAGCAAGAATGCAAAAGGGTCCAATGTAACGAGGAGCAACTTGCCCTTGATACCGAATTGATGGGTACCCTTCAGAGGTGTAACCCGAAGGTAAGCCTTCTCGTCAACTTCATAGGTCACAGCCTTATGATGGCGATCATATTGGCTCTTTTGACGAGATTGGGCTGTTTTCAACTTTTCACGAATCATATTGGCTCCTCTGCATCCTGGATCATATCCGGGCCAAAGAGTTGCCTCTCTCCGGTTTCTGACCAGTTAAGAGGTGTTCGACACCTTCGTCCATAGAGAACTTCAAAAGGGGCTTTGCCCAAGCTTGATTGATAACTATTGTTATATGCAAATTCGGCAAATGGAAGACATTTCTCCCAATTCATATCGAAGGATATAACACAAGCTTGGAGCATGTCTTTGAGAATTTGATTGACTCGCTCAACTTGACCACTTGATTGCGGGTGGAAAGCAGTGCTAAAGGATAGATGAGTCCCCATAGCGGTTTGAAAACTTTCCCAAAATCGGGAAGTAAAGATACTTCCGCGGTCAGAGTTAATCTCCAAAGGAACACCATGAAGAGAAACTATTCGGAAAACATATAACTCTGCTAGCTGGCTAGCAGTTATACTCTCCCGAACAGGAAGAAAATGAGCCACTTTGGAAAGGCGGTCGATGACCACAAAGATAGCATTATTCCCTCTCTTAGTCCTGGGAAATCCGGTAATGAAATCCATACCAACCTTATCCCATTTCCATTCAGGAATAGCTAAAGGTTGAAGGGTGCCAGCAGGCCTTTGATGTTCTTCTTTCATGCGATGACAAACGTCGTAGTTAGCAACAAACTGAGCAATTTCTCTCTTAATCCTAGTCCACCAGAACCTCTGGCGTAGGTCCTGATACATCTTGGTACTACCCGGATGAATTGTGAGAGGAGAATCATGAGCGTCCTTAAGAATCAGCTACCGAAGATGTTCGCTCTTGGGAACCACCAAACAGTTTTGAAAGAACACCACACCTTGATCATCAATAGAGAAATCCTTAGTGATACCGCTAACGAGGTTCTCTTTGATCTGGGAAATACCCTTATCACGCTTTTGGCCAGCTATAATTTGATCCTTAAGAGTAGGTTTCGCCACCAGGTTGGAAAGGAATCCTTGAGGAACAATGTGAAGGTTCAACTTCCGAAATTCCTCATAGAGAAGTGGTTGACCTTGTTGTAACATCAGATTGTTACAATAAGACTAACGACTTAGTGCATCAGCCATGACATTGGCTTTCCCCGGGGTGTAAGTTATCCCTAAGTCGTAATATGTAATGAACTCAACCCATCGTCTTTGCCTGAGATTCAAATCCGGCTGGGTGAAAATATATTTCAGACTTTGGTGATCAGTGTAAATTTCGCAAGGATTACCCAGAACGTAATGTCGCCAGGTTTTTAGTGAATGGACCACAGCTGCAAGCTCAAGATCGTGTGTTGGATAATATCCTCATGTGGACGCAACTGTCGAGAGGCGTATGCAATCACATGATGATCTTGCATGAGAATGCAACCTAATCCTTGTCACGAGGTGTCGCAATAGATAACAAAGTCCTTAGAGAAGTCTGATGGCACCAGAACGGGAGCAGAGGTCAGTCATCTTTTCAACTCCTGAAAACTATGCTCACATTGTGGAGTCCACTCGAACCTTTTATCTTTCTTGAGGAGTTCAGTCAGAGGTTTCGCAAGCTTGGAGAAATTCTCGACAAAGCAGCGACAATAGCTCGCTAAGCCAAGGAAACTCCGAACTTGCTTAACCGATTCAAGTTGAGTCCAATCAAGGACGGCCTGAACTCTCTTGAGATTGACAGCAATACCTTTACTAGAGATCACGTGGCCCAGATAGGTCACTTCAGGCAACCAAAATTCACACTTGGAGAATTTGGTATACAGACGGTGCTCTCGAAGTTTCATCAATACCAGCCTTAGATGCTCGGCATGTTCCTGTTCGTTCTTCGAGTAGATGAGTATATCGTCAAGGTAAACCACGACGAATTTATCCAAATACTCCATGAAGATCGAATTTATCAAGCAAGAGAAGGTGGCTGGGGCATTGGTTAAGCCGAAGGACATGATGGTGTACTCGTATTGGCCATAACGAGTAACAAAAGCCGTTTTTGGAATGTCCCCATTCCTAATTTTGATTTGATGGTATCCCAACATCAAACCCATTTTGGAAAAGATAGAGGATCCAGTGAGTTGATCATACAAATCATTGATCCTGGGGAGCGGATACTTGTTCTTTATGGTGACCAGATTCACTGGCCGATAATCCACAACCATCCGATCCGATCCATTCTTCTTCTTGACGAAAAGGACGGGACAAGCCCAAGGAGAATAACTAGGATGGATGAAACCTTTCTTCAAAGCGTCATCGAGTTGGATCTTAAGTTCGGCTAGTTCTAAGGGTGCCATCTTATAGGGTCTTCTGGCTATTGGGACAGTCCCTGGAATGAGGTCTATCACAAAATCAACATCTCTGACAGGTGGAATTCCTGGCAGTTCTTCTGGAAAGACATCCGGGAAGTCATGGACTACCAGAATATCTTCAAATTCTGGAAGATTGCTAGCATTGAGGGAATAGAGTTGGCGCTTGGCTGCTCGAGTGGAGACATTAACTATCTCACCCGATGGATGTGTAGGTTGAACATTCCTAGTATGAGTATCAATCTTAGCATATTGGGCTTTCATCCAATCCATGCCTAAGATGATATTGATGTTCGAAGACTTGAGGGCTATCAAGGATGCTAGGAAGACTAGCCTATCCACCAGAATCTCATTGTCATGGTTCACCCTAGAAGTTTGCCATTTTGAACTAGGAGTCTGAACTACTAAAGGTGTAGGCATATCACAAAAAGACATGGTATGCAACCGTGCATAACTTTCTGAGATGAAAGAATGAGATGCCCCAGTATCAAATAGAACAGAAGCTGGATGACTATTGACAAGGAGCGTACCTAGGATAACATCAGGATCCTCAAGGGATTCTCAGCAGAAACATAGTTCACTCGTCCCACGAGCAGGAGCTGGCTTCACATAGAAGGCTTTTCCCAGATTCCCACGTCTAGCCGGCTTAGCATTGTTCTGAGGACACTCACGAGAGTAGTGTCCTAGTTCCCCACATTTGTAGCAGACCACGGTGGCACGGGGAGCAACATTGGCAGGCGGACCTCCAAATGGCCTGGCTGGAGGGTTGGGCTGAGCTGGGTGAGGCGCCTAGAAGGATGGCATCGCGATGTATCTTGCCGGCAAAGCTGCGTTGGGCACCAACACCCGACATTTGTTGGAGCCCGAGCGAGATGCGGGGCTAAAGTCATGATTGTGCTTCCTCGTGGCCTCATAGTTAGTCTGTCCAGTCTCGGCATTGATAGCCTTGTTGACGAGAGCCTGGAAGGTTGTGCACTCATGCAGGCGCATATCTCGACGAAGCTCAGGGTTAAGTCCCTTCCAGAACCTAGCCTGCTTCTTAGCATTAGTTGAAACTTCCTCCGGAGCATAGCGAACAAGATTGCCGAACTCACGGCTATAGACATCCACGGACAGTCTGACCTGGGTGAAAGCACATAATTCCTCTCTTTTGCGATCCATCAGCACTTCCGGAATGTGATGGGTACGAAATGTTGCACTGAATTCTGCCCAAGTTGGTGCGGGGCCTGCGGGACGCATGGCTTCATAGCTTTCCCACCACAGATTGGCGGATCCTTCCAGAAAGTAAGTAGCAAAGGTCACCTTGTTGGCCTCGGATACATTGGCAGCCCGTATCTTGTGGGAAATGTTGGTCAGCAAATCATCTGCGTCGAGCGGGTCGACTGAATGATGATACTTAGGTGGGCACAGCTTGACGAAATCACTAAGAGACACGCCATCATTGTGATCATTGCGGGGAGCACGTGCTGTGTTCTGCTCAATCCATTCCAACAACCTGTTGATCTCCCCTTTTGTTCCTTTCAGCTTCAAGCATCACTTCTGCCAAAGAAGGCGCATGTGGCAGGTTCTCTTGCCTTGGATGGCTTCCCTCGCCCTGCTCGGGGGCAGGCATAGGGTTATTCCTAGTTGCCACCATCCTAGGAAAACAAACCCACAACTTAGACATAGAGGACATCAACTCTAAGACATGAGATAAGGAATGTATTGGACAACATGGCATGCAGGGTAAACACCCAAACAACATGGTAATAACAACTGCCAAATGTACACCATGATTCATACACACCATGACATAGTTCAGTACCATCCCAAGCTGAAATACAACTATGGAGAGATGACACAACTCATCGGAGGCATTACAAGCTTCCTATACATTATCTATCTACACCTCCGGCACTCAACTCTCAGCCTCGGTCATATCCCACAAGACACGTGGGACTGTGGCAATACGACTACTACCATACTAGTACTAACATCCACGTACTCAAGCATCGCCGTAGAATGCCTCATATAGGTTACCCCCGTGACCCGGGAGCTGAACCCGAGGATCTGGAAACACTCTAGCCTATGATCCCTGGAAACCGTAAAGACATGGATGTGGCCTTCATCCCCTTGTTGGCGGCAATAGCGGTCCTCGAAGAGGGGTGATGCCTCCAACATTGGGCCAGTCTACGCATGCTAGCAGATGAGTGCGCGATGGGGTCAGCATCTCCAAATCTCCATAGCCTGTCTGCACTACAGGTGCCAACTGCGTCAGGGCTGTCCAAAGACGTGCACGGGTGGCATAAAGCTCCATGCGAAGGGCACGTGCATCACGGTCCCTGTTCTCTAACATTTTAGCGGTCACCTACAGCCTAGGGTCCTCATGAGAATGATCATAGTAGGCTGCACTAAGATAGCTATCCTCTCCTCCCATGGAAGCAGGAACATAACAAAACTCTATGTTCTGAAGCAGACCATGGTGAAACCTCATGATAGTCAGCATGGTGTAGGCGGCCTCCTGAACTGCCACGTCTATGGTGACACCTAATCCATAAGTCCAGCGAAGCGGCTCTGTAGCTCTAGGATATGAAGGATATATCTTAACAGTACATAGATATTGACTCTGGTTGAAATCTCGATATTGTTCCTCCATTGTGTACTCTGGGTACCAACAGTAGACGGCCTCCATCATAACTCTAACCAACATGGCCATGTGACCCGATACATCGATGCACCTGGTCAGACGGACCACCTGACGGGAAGGATGAGGGGGCATCTGAAACAGAGAATGATGCAAAGACATTAGAGACTCTAGCAGAAATTGGATAACATAATGACTATAATTGCTCAAAAAGGATTTTGACACAACTGCAAAAGATTGGAAAAGCATAACCACTCGACTTTCTAGACTCAAATCTCTTCTCCATCTGTTTGTCACACTAACAATACTCAAGTATCGACATACACTTGCAAACAAACTAGCTAGTAGTCCATGGTTAGTAACTCATCATCCTAAGCAATAGATGAGAAGCCTAGTTCTTATCCCCGTAGAAAAGATGAGAATGCCTCAGAATAGAATAACTTGGAAGAGGAGTAAAATGAGCCTTACGTTCCCTTCCACAATCAATTCCCCTACTTTTCTATAGTGTTTCTAGACTCAACTTCGACTAGTTTGGCTTGGTAGTCCTACAGTCTGTCAGGCTCTGATACCAACGCTGTCGGGACCCCGATCCTAAGTCATATGAATCCAGACTGTAACATATCACATCACTTTGCGGCCTCACGCACGGTATGCTAGCTCCACGGCTGCAGCCTTACCTTAGCCGGGACCATTTGCGTCTTTTGGCCCACGTATGTGAACATGTGGTTGGAAATCAAACGACAGAGAACCCGGGCCGACATGACTAGTCATAGAACCCAAGTGGCACATCCGTATGGAAACAAGCATACGTAACCCAGCAATGCAGGTGTCGGCCTCAAGCGTGAGTAGACGAGTCATAGCAAGCTACAAGGACTCCATTACGCCGTGAGGCATAAATGCCATCACTACACGTAGACGAGTCGTAGAAGGCTACAAGGACTCCATTACACTGCAAGACATTTCCCCAAAGGGACAGACACAGCAGCAAATAAGGATACATGCCGGTTAATCAATGTGTCCGGAGCAGTAGCAAACTACCATGGCTCGGTGGAAGCACAAAGAGGCAGTTTCCCATAAAGAGTACTACTAAAGGCACATGACTAGGTGTTAGATCCCATACATACCGTTGCATGTCACACGTACGCACGACATGCCCGATATGCATAGATACAACCATGGCATCACAACATAACCATATAACAACTTTTATTTAAGGGCGTCAGACGAGCCTTGCATAACATGCTCTTACAGATAGGGGTCACATGACCCGACACTCAAGTCATACAAACGAGTTCATACAAACCAAGCAGAAGCATAAGCTGTCTGAGTACAGATAGATGAAAGGGTAAAAAGGCACATGACCTGACTATCTACAGCCCGCCACAGGGCATAAGGTCGTAGCTGGGACACCAGCTATTCGGCATCGTCGACATCTAGAAAGAACCCACCTGATGGGTCCTGGATCTCATCTGCAATATTTATTAAGCAAACGTGAGTACAAACATACTCAACAAGTCTTTAAAACAGACCTAGTCTATTCATGCCCATGTATCAACAATGGGGGTGGTGGAGTTTATGCAGCAATGCCAGCTTTGACTCATGGCTAACCTACACTACACAATTTTAACTCTTTGTTTAAATTTTACATATCGCACATGAGTCCACTAACTCCATGACAATACACCACCATGGATTCACTTCCCTCTCCTGGGAGAGTGCCATCCACGATACTCACACTTGTCTTGATATTTTTATGAGTATCCATTTGATTATCTATGAACATCATAAGTTCTCCAAGTAGTCCATATCCGAGGACGCGTCTATTCGAATAGTTTCATACCTTGCAGGGGTGTACTTCTTCACACACGCTCTCACAACTTATCGTTGTGTGCTCATAAAACCATGCACCTCGGCAACCTTCAAGCGGAAGCCCAGCGAGGGAGTCGGCCACGACTGTCAATCACATAAGACCTTTAGTCCAGGCTATCACCTATTTGAGACTGAACCCGCACAGAAGTCCGGCCGAAGTTTCCGCTACGGTCCCACACGATGTGCGCAGGGTTCCCAAGCCCACCATTCGGGTGACCCTTGGTACACCGTGCCACTGCCTACCGCGTCATAACCCACCCCTAGGGTCAGCGCTACGCACGGCCTCCAACATGGTATAAACACCAGAAACTACTTGCAACTCCTGGAGTAAGGACTAAGCAAATGATAAGTCGAGCAGGGTCATATTCCAGGGCCCAGCATGTGGTAGTAACTAGTCTTGGATCACAAACACGGAACTCGGTTCCTAAGAACGGTCCCAATGAGACAACCCTCTATGTACTCCTGCATAGCCTCTCATCGCTACCTTTACCAAATTGGGTTAATCATAAGCTTATCACATCGAAACAACATGGTTTCACTCCAGTTCATCACCCAGATGAAACAGACCTGACACAACTCTAAGCATAGCTAGCATAGCAGGCATGGTAAGCTAAGCACATCATGGCGCAAGCATCTACCAGGTATGCTAGGTTCCAAGGTTTAGCTATTTACCGTGACAATGATAGGTCATGCAAAAGAATAGGTTCATGTACCATGTATGACAGACAAGTGAATGTTTGTCCTAATGCAATAAACAAGAGTAGGAGCGAGAGAGTGGGATGTTATCAGAATGATCAAGGGGGTTGCTTGCCTTGCTGGGTAGCGGGAAGGTTTTCTCCTTCGTTGGACTACTCGGGGGTATCCTCAAAAGCAGGGCCTACCGTAATGCAGATAAATAGCAATCAATACACACAAGTGCAACAATATGATGCATGATCATGACATGACAACATGTATGGATGAGCTAATGCAACTATTGTCCAAGTTAATTTCAAGTGAGTTTGAATATAGGTTCAAAATCGTTCTTCATTTCAAATTCCATAAGTTAACCTATTAATAAATGTCAATGTTCATCTACATAGATTGCTCTAACATGCATGATAATAGCACCATTGGATTCATTGGATTTTTCTGATAAATTTTCATATATAAATTATTTTCATCTGATTTACAGATTAATTTATATGAATTTTTGAAGTTTAAACAATTTTTGGAATTATTTTAAAACTAGAAAAATAGAATTATGGCGTCAGCTTGACGTCACTACGACGTCAGCTGGTCGGCTGACCAGGCCAGGTCAAACCTGACTTATAGGGCCCGCACGTCAGTGACACAGGCCTAATCCCCACGCTGACCAGGGGTTTGACCCACCTCAGGGCCCACTGGTCAATGGCTGGGGCCTAATTAATCAAGGGGATTAGCCCCTGATGGTCGGCCACGTCGGCGCCCACCGGAGCGGGGCCGGTGGCGAACAAAAGTGTGGCGGTGACTCACTGGAGTTGCGCCTCGGCGACCATTTGGCGCGCGGAGGGCACCGGGAGGTAGCCCATGCACGCGCACATCCAACACTGCGGCAGAGGGGGCTCGGGGGCCACCGGACCTACGGCCGGTGACGACCCGAGCGGTGGCGAGCTTCGGGCAGCAAGGGGAACAACACCTACGGCAAGGGACAAGCCGCTAGAGGAGGGGGAAATGGAGCAGGGGCTCACGACGGGGTTGCTGGGGGAGACGACGAGCTCGGGGACGCGCAAACGACCTCGAATCGCCGGAGGGAAGCTTCGGCGGCCGACAGGGAAGAAACGGCGACAACACGTCATGGAGGGTTCTCGATGTCGACTGGCTTCACGGGGAGGACGAGGAGGTCGCGGCGAGGCTTTTGGCGGGCTCAGAAAGGCGCGGGGGTGGCTGGAACTACGGCGGCGCGGCGGCAACAAGCTCGACCATGGCGGGGAGAGAGGGGGAGAGCGAGGGAGCGAGAGCTTGCGAGGGAGAGAGGGAGAGGAGAAATAGGCCACGACAAGGAGGCCTCGCGCTGGCGCTCTCCGTGCCCTCCAGGCCAGCAGCCAGGCAGGGAGGAGCTGGCCAGCGCGTGCCCGCGTGCGGCGAGCCCGTGCCCCTGTCCTCCTAGCGAAGGACAAGGATGACTGGCAATGGGCCAATGGGCCGGCTTCTCCTGGCCTTTCCTCTTTTTTTTACTTTCTGTTAATAAATCTGACATTTTTTTATTTCTTTTGCAGGTACAATGCTATTATAAAATATCCCAATTATTTTATATAATCAAGTTTGAATATTTCAAACTCCCATAAAAAGTTTCAGGATATTTTGAAATATAAAATAATGATAATGCTTTATTTGGCATTTTCAGAGGCTTTATCATTTATTTTTAGATTGCTATAGTTGTTCAAATATTTAAAATGGCCCCTGTTATAATCATGTCCATATTTATCAGACATAGGGAACATTTTGTAAGGGCATTTTGAATTTGTTGAGTTTTCACAACTTTGAATTAATCTGATTCAAATGTGAGCTTGGGGTTTCTTTTAGTCCCCATTTCATGTTGATGCAAAATTCAAACATGATGCACACACATGCTGTCCTATGACATCTAGCTAGGGATGTGACATATATATAAGTGGAAGAATGGGAAAACACAATACCAAATACCGTTCCAAAGGTTGAAATGAGGATCAATCACTCACTGTGAAATCTTGGAAATAGTAGAATTGGTACCGAGTTTTCCCTTCTCACACCTACAAAGGTAATGCTTTTGGAGTAGATTGGTTAGGATGGTGGCACAAAATTTCAAGCAATTCGAGAATATGATGCAATAAAGTTGAGATAGATCCGCAAGTAAGCAAGTAAGACAATGTGAATCAATAGAAATGGGTGAACTCGGAAACACATACACGAAATAGAAAAGTGGGGTTGTGCAACAAAAAGTGAGCTCAAAATGTGGGATCCACGGAAAAAGCTCGTGTTGCACAACTCTAGAGAAACGGTAGCATGATTGCTCTAATGGGCGTGATACAAACTTGTGCACAACCTATAAGAGACAAAAATGCGTCGTCTTCCTATTCCCAACTTGCTATGTATGCGACACGAGTCACTCACTCAAGTGATCCAAAGTGATGATGTATGATATGCAAATGTTGCGATGCTATTATTCTTTTGACCTTGCTTAAAAGCTTCACTTTTCTTTCCTTTAGCAATGATATTTGCATTGTCACTATGCGGGACGTGCACACCAAGATAGCAATTATGTATGCGGGTACTTTGTAACACAAGAGATTATACTAAGATGTATATGCATGCAATGGTAGCTATGCAGAGTATGTATCACTAATCTGCACAAGTAGCATGGCCCGGCAATACTCAAAGGCTAGTCTCGATAGGCAAGTAATGAAAATAGGCTAGGGGTGACAATGCAATGGCAAGGATATAAGTCAAGAGTGTCATCGCGGTTACCGTCTTTGCTTGCGGTGTATTGTCGATGAAGAGTTGGTTGGCGATGTTTCGGGGCGATGATGAGCGGCGATGTCGATGAAGAACCACTCCTAATTAGCCAAAACACCTTAGGAAGTGGCAAGGCTCGCAACTCAAAATCTCAAATGCAAATGGGTTGCAGAAGAAAATGGCCGAAAAAGCGAATCAACAAGCTGAAACTAGGAGGTGCGGTTGAACCGCTTGTGAGAGCCGGTTGTACCACTCCTGGACTTCCTGAGAATTAGCGGTTGTACCGCTAGAACAGGCGGTTATACCGCTCCTGGGGAATTACCGGTTGTACCGATCGTACTGGCGGTTCTACTGCTCCTAGCAAAACTGCAGCTTCGAAATCGTGGTGGAAGAAAATTTTTGGCGATTTTGCGCAGGAAAACGATGAGGATGATAGTGCAAAGCTAGATCCACTTGTCCATAGTTGAAACCACGGATCACAATCAAAAAAATCGTCTCAAATCAAACGAATCCAAGAAAATTTTGGTATGGCTATTTTTGTGCGGATTTTCGAAATTAGGTCAAATCAAAGCAAAAATTGGCTAGAAAACGGTGGGGGAGACTCCAAATTCGTGATCAATGTGGCACATGATGCCAATATGATATGGGGCAAGCCCGTGTGTGTCAATCTTTCATGAATTTGAGGGGGAAAATCTCAAGAACACAAAGAACACTAAGGACAAACACGATTACACATCCATTAGATTCACGATAGCACACGAGGAACGAGATCCCCAAGTCAAACAACGATACAAGTAGAGGTACACGATCTCCCACTCCGGAAGGAGGGGCCTTGATATCCCAAAGGATCTTCCCTCTTAAGGGGCCTTGACATCCACTAGGGATCTTCTCCTATAGAGGCATATCTATGGGAGAGGTAGTGGAAGGATCTAGGCTCAACTATCTAAGAGCAAACCAAAGCTAACCCTAAAAACGAGGAGGGGACGGAGTATATATAGTGCTAGTCTCGAAAGGGTAAGTGAGAGGGAAATACATGGGCCCGGGCCCATTTGTGTGTGCAGGCAGGCCGGTTGTACCGGAGGTTGGTCCGGTTGTACCAGTCATGAGACATCAACCGGTACAACCGGGGAAGTACCGGTCTTGAACCGCACCAGAATACAATCATGTCCCCGGTGGTAGTGGTTGTTGGCGATGGTTGGTCAGTTGAACCGGTGCATCGGTTGTTGGCAGGTGGTGCACCGGTTGAACCCCTAATTCCTGGGCAGCTCCTTATCCTTGTCCTTGCTCTTGGTGTTCCTCTTGCTCCCTTCCTCCTTGTTGATACCTAAGCACACAAAGTGTCTCCGCTTGAGGTAGCATCCACGTCCCAAGAGCATCAAAGGGAGAGTCACAAAGGAGCGAGGTCACCTCGTTTGTAATGGCACGTGCACGGGCTCTCGTCAATGGGCCGCTTGGAGCTTCAGGTGTTGATGATGGGTCCATGGTGGTGCTCATGGGATGCTGCGCATCAATCTTCCTTACAAGAGGGGTCTTGACATCCACTTCGATCTTCTCACATAGAGGTAGTCATCTCCATGGGAGGAGGGAGTGAAAGGAGCAATGCTCAACTACTTATGAGCTAAACCATTGCTAACCCTAGAAAGGAGGAGGAGGGGGTCCTATTTATAGTCTTAGGAGAGTTGGGGCAGAGACAAAGGGGATACATGGGCCTTCGGCCCGCGTATGCCCGCACAGGGGCTCGATGTCCAGGGCTTAATAGGGGGGGGGGGCAGATGTCCGAGGATCGGGCGCTAGAATCGTACGCGGTTATGGTCCTGGTGTGCCGGATTTCCAAAGCGATGGATGGATATCCGGGGTGGGGCCGGATGTCCAGGCCGGACGATCGGATGTTCGGGCCCTATAGCTTGGCTGGCCCTCCCATGGCTTTGGCTGGGTCTTCAGGCGCTGGATGTCCGGGCCATGGGCCGTATGTCCAGCCATTGTAGAGTTCGCACACTTCCACTTAATGGTCTTTGTTGTCCGTCTTACTGGGGGCTTGGCCGTCACTCCGAGAGTCTCTGAGGTCACCTTCAAGGTACCTAAGCATGCATAGTGTTTCCGCTTGAGGTAGCATCCGTGTCTCAAGTGAACTGAAAGGAGGGGGACTTAGGAGCAAGTCCACCTTATGTCCAATGGCACTTGGGGCTTGGGGAGTAGTTAGAGAGTACATGGGGATGAGCATAGGATGCTCCGTATCACCTGGGTACCACCTCTCGTCATTAGGCAGCTCGCGCTAGGCCTAGTGACTCGCACTACCCCAGGCAAGTATCACCTCCCTTTTGTGTCCTTTGCCCGTTTAGCTCTTATTACTTTGCCACGCCATGGGACAAGTGTCAATAAAGATGCTGTAAATCCACCGAGCTGCCACACGCCCCGGCCAACTTCACCTAACCGCCTGACTGCTCGCCACCTGGCTGATGTAGACAATCAACCCAACGATGTGGAGTAATGGTCCAACGGGTGGAGATCTTGGTGGGGGTAATTGCAGCTAGGCGTTCCCCACCGGCGAGGAGGCATGCCAACTCTCTTGGTATTTAGTTAAGGGTGCTTGGAGGTTGGCTCGCGCCCGACAAGGTCTTGCCGGCTAGGAGGCCATGCTCGCCTATGCATAAGTCAATGTACCAGGGCCCCGTTTCCTAGTACACCGACAGATGTCAAGGCCCCCCTTGTAGGGAAGATCCTCCAGGATTTCAAGGCCCCTCCTTCGTAGTGGGAAGACTACCATTACTTGTATCCGCCCATTGAACTTGGTTTGTTGTATCTCTTGTGTTTCTACGGATCTAGTGGACGTGTGATTTGGAGAACGATCTTGAGTGTTCTTTTTTTCTCTTGATTTTTCTCCGTTTTCCCCTCTAAGTGTGGAAAGATCGACACTCATGGGTTTGTACTGTATCTTAGAGCTAGTAAAGCAAAAAGGGAGCAAAATAAGAATCAAAATCAGATTGTGGCTAAAGAGTTTGAGCAACACAATAAGCCTAATAAACCATCATCTAGTATTGCATCTGAAATGAAAGTGAAAAGTGGATGTTTACTTGCCACCAAATTTGATATTACTAATCAGGATTTTACTAAATCTGTTTGCTATGCTTTTGTATGAAAAGAGATATTATTTTCGTTTGAGGACGTACCTCCCTCTTTGCCTCATGCTATCACTAATATATTGCAGGAGTTCGCTGACATCTTTCCACAAGACGTGACATCAGGATTACTACCTATTCGAGGGTTTGAGCATCAGATTGACTTAATTACTAGTGCATCACTACCCAACTGTGCACGATACCGTACCAATCCAGAGGAGACGAAGGAGATTATTCGTCAAGTACATGAGCTGCTCGACAAAGGTTATATATGCGAATCCCTAAGTTCTTGTTATTCTAGTCCCGAAAAAGGAGGTACATCGTGTATGTGTGTTGATTGTAGGGGCATTAATAATATTACTATTCATTATCGTCATCCTATTCCTAGGCTAGATGACATGATTGATGAATTAAGTGTCTGTACCATTTTCTCCAATGTTGACTTGCATAGTGGATACCATCAAATTCGTATGAAATTGGGAGGTGAATGGAAAACAACATTTTAAACTAAGTTTGGATAAAATGAGTGGTTAGTCATGTCTTTTGGTTTAAGTAATGCACCTAGCACTTTCATAAGATTAATGAACGAGGTTTTGTGTGCTTTCATAGGGAAAATTGTGGTAGTCTACTTTGATGATATACTGATTTATAGCAGATCTATGGAGTAACACTTGGAACATTTATGTGCTATTTGTTTTGCTCTACGTGGTGCACATTTTCTTGGTAACCTTGGGAAGTGCACCTTCTGCTATGTTGTTACTCCACAGGGAATTGAAAATGATAAAGCCCAGACTGAAGCTATTGAGAGTTGGCTGCAGCTCAAAACGGTCACACAAGTGAGGAGTTTACTTGGCCTCATTGGTTTCTATAGGCGTATTGTGAGGGATTTCAGCACCATTGTTGCACCTATCAATGAGCTTACAAAGAAGGACGTATCATTTATTTGGGCTATCGTAAAGGAAGAAGCCTTCGTGATTGTGGGTGCACGACACCTATGGGACCCCGAGGATCCCTTTGTGGTTCGGCGGGGAGAAGGTGTGTACAAAGAGCAGATCATGCGAACAGTGCAAAGGGAGGTTTTTACCCAGGTTCGGGCCGCTGTGGAGCATAAAACCCTACTCCTGCTTCAGTGTATTATCGGTGTTTTTGAGGTCCCGACTATAGGAGCGCTACAAGGAGCTGCTACGTGCGTGAGCTAGAAGATGGGTGCCAAAAGTCCCCCTTCGTAACGCCTTAGGCCTCCTTTTATATGACTAAGGGGATCCCAACAATGGCGTAGATTGCGTGCACCGGGTGCACAGTGCTATCATACCTAACCCTGACAGAGTGAGACAAACACATTTAATGCTCCATCAGTGTCCCTAACTTTCTACGGGACAGGAAAGGGGCCCGTCCCATCTGCACTGCTTAGCCTCTCCGTCGCCAGCGCTTTGACACGTATCCTGGGAGTCGACACCTGGTCTCCGCGCTGGCAAGGTGGCGAGGTCTTGCCAAGTGCCCTTCTTGCCGGGGCTCCATAGGCCACCCCCGGCAAGATCTTGCTGGGGTTCCGGCCCTTGGCCTTAGGTCTTGTGTTTGTTGACTTGAGTGTTTCCTTGACATCTTCGTGCTTGCTTCCAGTAGTCCTCTGGCAGGCCTTGCCGCGGGCGTGGCTACAACTGCCCGTGCACAAGTATGGGGTACTAATGGACCCGATCCTTAGTAAACGGATAGGAGCCCCCGGGCTTGGGTCACACACGGTGCGAGGCATTGTTGGGCTTGGCCCAAACAGTGCACGGGTACGCGTGGCTGGGGTCTGCAGTTGCAATCATTCCGCTTACCGCGCCACCCGACGATGCGCGTTAAGTGCGCGACATGGGAGGCATGCGCGGAGCGGCCGTAATTATTTCAATTACTACGTCAGGTCGTTACTGCCATGCGCGTCGCATGCATAGCGGAGAATCAGCGATGGGCGTCCGTGACTTAAAGTCCCGGCCGTGGCAAAAACCGCAGCGCCACGGATTGCGGGAAAGGGGTGGCTGCCTGTTTGCTTCGTGATCGTGGGTGGTGCTATTGGCAGAGATGGGCAGCAACTCTTGGAGTGAGGGAGAGCCAGCCCCCGCACTTCCCCCTATAAATTGGGGGGAGCGAAGGCGAGGCTCATCCATCTTTCTTCCTCAATGAGCAAAGACCTCCAAAGCCTGCCCTTCTACACCTTCCCTATTTTGAGCAGTACCCACCCTTGGCCATGGCTGGGCGACAAGGGCGGCCTCCGTCTTCCGCCCGCTCGGCGAGGAGTTTCCGTCAGGATCATGCCACCGCTTCAGCCATGGAGGCCAAGGGTGGCTCGAGCGCGCGTGTCGAAAGGGGCGTGAGGGGTCGTGTTCGGCGCGAAGGTCAAGGCCGGGTGAGGTGGAGTGCTGCTCCACCTCTTCCTCCAACGCCAGACCCCCTTCTTGAAGAGACCCACGCTGAGGGGACAGCGCTGGAGTTCGTCCTCGAACTGCGCGGTCCATTTCGAGGTCATTTGTGTCTCCCTCATCCTTTCGCCAGGGTGATGGAGGTTGACAAGCCACCCGCCCTATGGTTGCGGGCTCATGGCTACTGTAATGGCACCACGCGGGTGGACGTCGAGTACCTGGAGCATCGTGTCACGTTCCTCTAGTGCGATTGGAAAACCTTTGCCCGCACCCACAACCTCCAGGATAGGCATGTCCTTTGCTTCGAAATGATGGAGGCCAATCTGCTCTCTGTCAAGATTTATGGGCGTCGGGCATCCGTCTCAGCTGCTGCGAAGAGAGCTCGTGCGGCAGTAGAAGTTCCTCCTCGAGCGCAGTGACGAGGAGGACAGTAGTGAATACGACGACGACGAGTCTGAGCTCTAGGCCATCAAGTCGGAATACGACGACCTGAGCTTTGACTAGTCGCCGGTCTCACCATCATCGCCAGCTCACACCTCTCCCTCTCCCAGCGAAGCGACCTTGCCGGGGGTCCTTGTCCCGGGCACTGCCTCATCTTCCAGCTGGATCCTTTGGCGTCCCCGTGGACTTCAGCTTCATCCCCCCTTTTGGACACGCTGCCCTCCGTGTAGTGCTAGTCTAGAAGGGGTCAGGCTGGGCTTCTGCCGGGGGCCTCTCCCTATCCTTTTCTTCTTGTAATCTGCCCCTAGGGGAGAAAGTCAAATAAAGATGTACTTAGGAAAAGACACTGTACCGTGTAAATTTTAGTTCCTTTAAATGAATGCATGTTACCCCTCTTGTTTGATTTCCTCTGTATGGTGTATTCCCTATGCTTTATCGGAAAACTTGCCGGCGTGTGCAAACACCGCCGCGAGCGCTTGGAGGAACAGATCCTTAGCAGCCTGCTGGTGATGCCGCTGTGGGAAAGATGTCTTGGCACTTTTAGTGCGGCCCCCTAAGCTATTGAGCGGGCTTGAAATAGAGTAAGGGCGTGACCAATTGTGACAAGCTACCTTAACGTTTTCATTGCAGCCACCAAAGTTGTTGAGCATACTCGAAACAGAACAAGGGCGCAACCAATCACGACAAGGTTCCCTCGCGTGCAGGTTTTCCATACAAAAGTTTAAGTTGTCCACGGATAGAGATAACCTCATAGTAAAGGTTTACTTAGATTTTTGCAACTTATCTTTCCGTTGTCGTACTCCTTCCCACAAGGTGCCAACTTTGAACGCCGCTCGTAGGTGTCCACACCACCTCTTCCTCCCCGGCAAACTTGTGCGAGGGTATCCCTTAAGAAAAATAAAGAAGAGAAAATAGAGGTATGAAACCTTGGCGGTTCGTTAGACATTTCCGGGAATAAGCGTAATGCAACATCTTAGATAAACATGATTGTAAAGAAAACATGGGAATCGACAAGAGTTGCAAGACACCCGACGTTATTCAACTATGCACAGGGTCTGCACCTGGCTTTGTACAAAGGATGACATGCCATGCTGACAAGACTTGTACAAAAGGTGGTTGCCAGGGGGCCTGGCAACCACGCCTTATGGATAGAACTTACGAAGATGTTCCATGTTCTAGGAGTTGCTCACTTGGATGCCATCTTCGGTCTCCAAGTGGTCTCCAAGGGCCTTCTCTCTTCAGTGTCAACTTGTTTGAATTCTTGATCGACTGAACGCGCCGAAGAACAAGGTCGCCTTTCTCAAGACTCCAGGCATGAACTTTGCAGCTATGGTAGTAGCACAAAGCTTGCTGGTAGCGTGCAGATCGCATAACAGCCCGAAGATGATCTTCCTCAAGGAGCGTCAGGTCATCTTGGCGCAACTGCTCTTGCTCAAGCTCATCATAAGCGAGCACTCGAGGCGACCCGTATATGAGTTCTGTGGGGAGAATTGCCTCCGCCACGTATACTAGGGAGAAGGGTGTCTGGCCGGTGGCTTGATTTGGCGTCGTTCTGATTGACCAAAGAACCGTTGGCAATTGATCAATCCAGCGTCTTCCGCACTTGTGCAGCATGTCGAAAGTTCTCGTCTTAAGCCCTCGCAGCACTTCAGCATTTGCCCTTTCTACTTGGCCATTGCTCCTTGGATGAGCGACGGAAGCGAAGCAGACCTTGCCGCCAAGGTCCTCAACATACTGCATGAAGGCGCGGCTTGTGAACTGTGTGCTGCTATCGGTGATGACCCTTCTTGGTAGACCAAAATGGCAAAGTAGTCCTCTAAAGAACTTGATGGCTAATTGTGCTGTCACCTTTCTCACTCCTTCCACTTCTAGCCACTTTTTGAACTTGTCGATTGCGGCGTACAAGTACCCAAAGCCCCCGATGGCACGGGGAAAGGGGGCCATGATGTCAAGCCCCCAGACCGAAAATGGCCAGGAAAGAGGGATTGCCTGAAGAGCTTGAGCTGGTTGATGTAGCTTCTTTGAATGGAACTGGCACGCTTCACACTTGGTTACTAGTGTAGTTGCATCCTGGAGAGCATTGGGCCAAAAGAAACCTTGCCAGAAGGCCTTCCCAACAAGAGCTCTTGATCCTATGTGGGAGCCACATATGCCTCCATGTATCTCTGCCAACAGCTCTAGTCCATCCTCCCGAGGAACGCACTTCAATTTCACAATGTTCGATCTCTTTCTGTACAGGACGTCGTCCACAAACTGGTACATACTAGACTAATGGGCTACCTTTTCTGCTTCTTCTCGTTCCTTTGGGAGTTCTCCTGTTTGAAGGAACTGGACTATGCCCTGTGCCCATGCTAGAGCGTGAGGCTCGACAACAAGGACTAAAGGCATGTCTTCTGCTAAGGGGCGCTTGTCTCTATGACTAGGGCTTGAGGCCATGCCAGAGCCTATTGCCCCCGACATGAGCGCTGCCGATCCCAGCAACTTCCTTGCTGGCGGCTTCCGTAGGCTCTGCCGGGAAGTACTGGCCAAAATTCAGCTTCCTCCTCTTATTCGGCTTTGCTGGTGGCGGTAGGGATGCCTGATTCAGTTGGAGCACAAAAGTCCCTGGTTCCACAGGTAACTTGAGGGCAGCGCATTTCGACAGCTCATCAGCAACACTATTCTCTATACGAGGGACATATTCTACTTGCAGACCATCAAAGCGCTCCTCCAACTTCCTCACTTCATCTACATAAGCCTCCATCAATGGGCTCTGATTGTCCGTATTGACTTGCTTGACAACAAGCTGTGAGTCTCTTCTGACAATGAGCTTCTTGATCCGAAGGTCAGCCGTGATTCTGAGGCTGGCAAGCAGCCCCTCATACTTTGCAATGTTGTTTGTCGACTTCTCCCGGGGAAAGTGCATCTGAATTACGTACTTTAGGTGCTCCCTAGTGGGTGTGATAAGCAGTACACCAGCGCCGGCTCCCTTCAGGAAGAAAACTCCGTCAAAGTACATAACCCATTCTTGGCTTGTTTCCTTGCCGGGGATGGTCATTTTTGGATCTCTTCGTCTGGTGTTGATGTCCATTCTACAATGAATTCTGCCAAAGCTCTGCTCTGAATGGCTGAAATGCTTTCTAACTTGAGGCCAAAGCTTGACAACTCCAAGGCCCACTCCACAATCCTGCCGATATCGTTTTTACCTAGCCCCTTGCAAAAGGGAGCTGATGAAGTACACTAGGCGCTGCACCATTTTCTTCTCGTGTGTGGCTTCATTCATCTGCGCAGGCTCTGACTTGCTGGCACCAAATCTTGCCGGGGAAGCCCCCTGTTAGTCGCTTGGCGGTCCTGCTTCAGTAGCTGCTTCTTCGGCCGCCTCTCTCTGCCCTATCAACGCAACACTAGCCACTTCATTCGTTGCCTCCAAGTACAACAACAATGGCTCTTGTGGTCTAGGGGCAACTAGTATCGGTGGAGAGGAGAGGTACTTCTTCAAATCCTATAGTGCTGCCTCCGCTTCTGGAGTCCACTTCATTGGACCTGCCTTCTTCAAGATTTTGAAAAAGGGCAGGGCGCGCTCAGCAGACTTTGATATGAAACTACTCAGAGTCGCGACGCAGCTGGCAAGACGACATACATCTTTGACGCATTTTGGTGCCTCAATCTTCTCAATTGCTTCGATCTTCTTGGGGTTCGCCTCGATCCCACACTGAGATACAAAGAACCCGAGAAGCTTGCCGATGGAACACCGAACACACATTTCTCTGGATTGAGCTTCAAGTTCATCATGTGCAGATTCGCAAACGTCTCTTCCAGGTCCTGCATGAGCGTTGCTTTGTCCTTGGTTTTGACCACTATGTCATCCATATAGGCTTCCATATTTATATGTAGCTGGGGCTCAAAACCAACCTGGACTGCTCTTGCAAATGTCAAACCAGCACTTTCCAACCCGAAAGGCATACGAACAAAGCAATACGTACCACATGGGGTGATAAATGCGGTCTTCTCTTCATCTTCCTTGGACATGAAGATCTAGTGGTATCATGAATAAGCATCGAGGAAGGACAATAAATCACAGCCTGCAGTGGAGTCCACATTCTAGTCGATGCGTGGCAAGGGGAAAGGATCTTTTGGACAGGCTTTGTTGAGATCCGTATAATTAATGCACAACCTCCATTTCCCATTTGCCTTGCGCACCACAAATGGATTGGCCAACCATGTTGGATGAAGCACTCCCCTGACCAAGCCTGCCGCTTCCAATTTCCTGATTTCCTCGGCAATGAATTCTTTCCGCTCCAAGGCTTGCTTGCTGACTTTCTACTTGACGGGCAGCACATGGGGACAGATGGCAAGCTGGTGCTCAATTTCCTCCCTGGGAACACCGAGGACATCAGATGGTTGCCATGCAAACACATCGACATTCGCTCGTAGGAAGGCAACAGGCGCGCTTTCCTATTTGTCATCGAGGGTGGAACTTATGGTGAAAGTTCGCCCCCCCGTGCCATCCTCCTTGATGGTCACCTTCTTGGTTTCTGGTGGAGCTGCCTTGGATTTCTTGTTCTTGCCAGTGGAGCTCTCTGGCACATAATTGATGGGAACACAACGGTTCGAAGAGGTGTGCTTAATGGAGTGTGCACGAGAGGTCTTGCCGGTCTTGTTCCCCTCGTGAGCTTCAACAGCAAGAGTAGGTGCCTTGGCGGCATGTGCTGCAACTGCTTCCCGATGAAGCTGGTCGGCACAGATAAGTGTGTCCTTCTTGTCGGAGTTGATCATGGTAACGCTGATCGGCCCAGGCATCTTCAACACGTTGTAAGCATAGTGCGCCGCCACCATGAACTTGGCCAGCTCCGGGCGTCCAAGTATCCCATTGTATGGCAAGGGTATCTTGGCAACGTAAAAAAACGATCTTCTCTGTTCTCAAGTTCATGTCACTGCCAAATGTTACCGGAAATGT
Source organism: Hordeum marinum (assembly GCA_022496015.1). Classification (NCBI taxonomy): domain Eukaryota; kingdom Viridiplantae; phylum Streptophyta; class Magnoliopsida; order Poales; family Poaceae; genus Hordeum; species Hordeum marinum. The sequence continues at coordinate 137,129,489 of CM039672.1, read as the reverse complement.
GATCTTGCCCTTTGGCTGAGTCCTTCCCAGATTGATCCCTTGAAAAATGCCTATCTCCTCAAGATCCTCGTCAGGAAATTGCAATCTCTTGATCACATCAGGCGAGATCAGATTCAGACCAGCCCCACCGTCAATTAACATTTTCGCTAATTTGAGGTTGCGAATCGTTGGCGAAACCAACAACGGCAGACACCCGACCGCTGTTGTGCGATCAGGGTGATCCTCAACATTGAAAATGATAGGCACATGGGACCATCTCAGTGGTTTCCAGGCTTCAACAGATGGTTTCGTCGCATTGATCTCGCGCGCCCACTATTTTAGTTGGCGGCGGGAAGAATGCGACGAGGCACCTCTGTCAACACACATGACATCTGTAGCTCTCTAAAACTTGTGTTCGCTGGACTCATCTTCCTCTTCATTGCCATCTTCATCCTCCTCTTCCTTGACGTGGCCTCGAGCGGGCCTCTCTTGCTGCTTGGTCTTGCCGCGGCGACCTCCCCGGCCTCCTTGCTTCTTGCTGGACCCCTCTGCACCTTGTTGGGCCTTCTCCTTGTCTCGCCTTACGTACTCAGATTTCCGCCTTTAGGCAAGCTTCTTGACTTGTCGGCAGTTTTGGAGGTCGTGGCCCTTGGTGCGGTGGATCTTGAATACTGCTTATCGGAGGCCTCCGGCTTGTCGGCAGCCGCCAAGTCCTGACAAGAGGTGCACCTGGCAACCTCCTTGCCGGTGTTGTCAACCTTTGTCTTCTTTGCGGCGCCAAGGTTGCCAAACTCCTCGACAGCAAGCATGGCCTTGTCCTTGCGCTTCTTGTTCTGTCGTTGGCCTTTCCTTGCCAGGGCAGAAGTGTCTTCGTCAGAGTCGACCCCAACACCGGCATATTCGCCGGGGAGTCTCCTCCCTTCCTCAGCTCGATCACACCTATCAGCCAGGGCATAGAGCTCGGTGACATCCTTGACCTTATTCATCGCTAGCTCTTCACGCATCCTGGGGTTACACACATTCTGATGGAACGCGCTGATGACAGCGGCAGGATGAATGTCTGGGATGTTGTGGTGTATGCGACTGAATCTATGAATGTATTTACGCAAGGTTTTGCCTTCCTTCTTGGGGATGAGATGAAAATTGCTTGCTTGACCAGGAGCTTGGTGGCCTCCGGTAAAGGCACCAACAATCAATGCACAACCTCCATTTCCCATTCGCCTTGCGCACCAAAAATGGATTGGCCAACCATGTTGGATGAAGCACTCCCCTGACCAAGCCTGCCGCTTCCAATTTCCTAACTTCCTCGGCAATGAATTCTTTCCGCTCCAAGGCTTGCTTCATGACTTCCTACTTGACGGTCCACACATGGGGACAGATGGCAAGGTGGTGCTCAATTACCTCCCTGGGAACACAAGGACATCAGATGGTTGCCATGCAAACACATCGACATTCGCCCGTAGGAAGGCAACGTGCGCGCTTTCCTATTTGTCATTGAGGGTGGAACTTATGGTAAAAGTTTGCCCCCTCGTGCCATCCTCCTTGACGGACACCTTCTTGGTTTCTGGTGGAGCTGCCTTGGATTTCTTGTTCTTGCCGGTGGAGCTCTCTGGCACATCATCGATGGAACACAACATTTCGAAGAGGTGCACTTACTGGAGTGTGCACCAGAGGTCTTGCCGGTCTTCTCCCCCCCCGTGAGCTTCAACGGCACGAGTAGGTGCCTTGGTGGCATGTGCTGCAACTGCTTCCCGATAAAGCTAGTCGGCATAGATAAGTGCGTCCTTCTTGTCGGAGTTGATCATGGTGACGCTGATCGGCCCGGGCATCTTCAACACATTGTAAGCATAGTGCATCGCCGCCATGAACTTGGCCAACTCCGAGCGTCCAAGTATCCCATTGTATGGCAAGGGTATCTTGGCAACGTAAAAAATGATCTTCTCTGCTCTCAAGTTCATGTCACTGCCAAATGTTACCGGAAATGTGATCTTGCCCTTTGGCTGAGTCCTTCCCGGATTGATCCCTTGAAAATGCCTATCTCCTCAAGATCCTCGTCAGGAAATTGCAATCTCTTGATCACATCAGGCGAGATCAGATTTAGACCAGCCCCACCGTCAACTAACATTTTCGGTAATTTGAGGTTGCGAATCATTGGCGAAACCAACAACGGCAGACACCCGACCGTTGTTGTGCGATCAGGGTGATCCTCAATGTTGAAAATGATAGGCGCATGGGACCATCTCAGGGGTTTCCAGGCTTCAACAGATGGTTTCGTCGCATTGATCTCGCGTGCCCATTGTTTGAGTTGGCGGTGGGAAGAATGCGACAAGGCGCCTCTGTCAACGCACATGACATCTGTAGCTCTCTGAAACTCGTGTTCACTGGACTCATCGTCCTCTCCATTGCCATCTTCATCCTCCTCTTCCTTGAAGCTGCCTCGAGCGGGTCTCTCTTGCTTCTTGGCCTTGCCGCAGCGACCTCCCCGGCCTCCTTGCTTCTTCCTGGACCCCTCTGCACCTTCTTGGGCCTTCTCCTTGTCTCACCTTACGTACTCAGATTTCTGCCTTTCGGCAAGCTTCTCGACTTGTCGGCAGTTTTGGAGGTCGTGGCCCTTGGTGCGGTGGATCTTGAATACTGCTTTTCGGAGGCCTCCGGCTTGTCGGTAGCCTCCAAGGCCTGACAAGAGGTGCACCCAGAAACCTCCTTGCCGGGGTTGTCAACCTTTGTCTTCTTTGTGGCGCCAAGGTTGCCAAACTCCTCGACAGCAAGCATGGCCTTGTACTTGCGCTTCTTGTTCCGCCGTTGGCCTTTCCTTGCCAAGGCAGAAGTGTCTTCGTCAGAGTCGACCCCAACACCGACATATTCGCCGGGGAGTCTCCTCCCTTCCTCAGCTTGATCACACCTATTAGCCAGGGCATAGAGCTCGGTGACATCCTTGATCTTATTCATCACCAACTCGTCACGCATCCTGGGGTTACGCACATTCTGATGGAACGTGCTGATGACAGCGGCAGGATGAAGGTCTGGGATGTTGTGGTGTATGCGACTGAATCTATGAATGTATTTGCGCAAGGTTTTGCCTTCCTTCTGGGGGATGAGATGCAAATTGCTTGCTTGACCAGTAGCTTGGTGGCCTCCGGTAAAGGCACCAACAATCAATGCACAACCTCCATTTCCCATTCGCCTTGCGCACCACAAATGGATTGGCCAACCATGTTGGATGAAGCACTCCCCTGACCAAGCCTGCCGCTTCCAATTTCCTGATTTCCTCGGCAATGAATTCTTTCCGCTCCAAGGCTTGCTTCCTGACTTTCTACTTGACGGGCCACACGTGGGGACAGATGGCAAGGTGGTGCTCAATTACCTCCCTAGGAACACCGAGGACATCAGATGGTTGCCATGTAAACACATCGACATTCGCCGGTAGGAAAGCACGAGCGCGCTTTCCTATTTGTCATCGAGGGTGGAACTTATGGTGAAGGTGCGCCCCCCCGTGCCATCCTCCTTGACGGTCACCTTCTTGGTTTCTGGTGGAGCTGCCTTGGATTTCTTGTTCTTGCCAGTGGAGCTCTCTGGCACATCATCGATGGGAACAAAACACTTCGAAGAGGTGCCCTTACTAGAGTGTGCACCAGAGGTCTTGCCGGTCTTCTTCCCCCTGTGAGCTTCAACGACAGGAGTAGGTGCACTAGTGCAGAACAGGCCTATAGTCCCGGGCCGGATGGACCTTTAGTACCGGTTCCCCAACCAGTACTAACGGGTCGGGACTAAAGGTCCAGACCTTTAGTACCGGTTGGACCACGGACCGGTACTAAAGGCCCTCCACGTGGCTGCCTGCGTGGACTGGTGGTGGAAGACCTTTAGTACTGGTTGGTGATACCAACTGGTACTAAGTCTTCTGTTTTTAATTTGGTTTTAATTTTCCTCTCTATTTTTTGTGTTTTCCATTCATTTCAAATTTATTTTACGGTGCTACATACTATAAACAGTACACAAATTCATGCATATATATATATGTAATATAATATACAATATCTCATACACAGTATATATATATACAATGGAATTACACATCCATATAAATTCGGGACTTATAACTAACTTAAGGCCCAAAACCCGGCCGGGACTAGCTAGCTAGTGCTCCGGATGAAATCTCAGTTCTCTACTACTGATTTGCTGGCATTATTGAGGCGGCGGTAAGGAATAGTGCTCTCCGTTTACATCAATGACATGTTGAAGAAGAAATGCCGCAAATTCCTCTTGAAGTGCTACAAAGCATTTCTTGGGTGAGAGCTTCGACATCATCTGCCAAACCTGGAGTTTTCTTTCACATGCTCTTCTGCGACGTATATGACTTTCGGTCTGGATGCGAATGTTCTCGCAGAGGAAATATCCACATAAATTTGTCCCCTGTGGCTGCTTCGCGCACTTTGCAAAAGAATAGAATTGAATAAGATAATTAATAATAGCGCATGATAATGGTATTGAAAATAGAATTAATGAGATGCGCAGACCTAGTAGTACTACTTAATTACCTGCATCTTTTTCCACTTCAGCTTCCGTTTCCATTGACGACCATGATGGGTTTTTTCTATCATCTTTTTCCAAACACTACCCGGCAAAGAAAAAGAACGAAAGAGTTTTTATAATTACTTTTGATATCAGGAAATAATGAAAGAAAGCAAGGTCGATAAAGATTGAAATTACCGTTCTATCATAAAATACAAGTCCACGTATGATTGTTCTGGTGTATCTAGTGAGTCGTACACTTGAACAAGTCCATCCGCAAGGATAATATATAGGAGGATATAGTGGTCTCTATGGAGAAGTTTATATAATTAAGCAGGCATGCGCATATAACTCATCAACTACACTTGATAGGGAGCTAGTAAGCAAAAATAGAATTTCTAGTATACAAGAGAGTAAACACTCACCCCATGTTGTAAGGAAATATTATAGTAGATTTGTTGGTATTCATTAGTGCCTCTAGAAAATTTTCCAAGAGATCTTCTTTGTCCTTGGCATAATGTTTTACCACATGACCATTAACGGTACTTGGATCGATGAACCCAATGGCATTGATTCCCTCTTGTTTCAATTCCCACATCTTCAATCTGCATAATAGCGTAGAAAAGAACATATATACTGAGGATAAGCCAATGAATGATATCTTAGCTAGAGACTTAAATTACTAAAGATATAAATCACTTACAGACAATAGCAACTGATGAGAGTTTTGTCGATAGAGTCCATGTGGTATAACTGGAAAAGTTCTGAGAATTCAAGACATATGTCACATGCATTGATGTAATGCTCTTTCCTTACTTTGACCATGACCGCCGTCTCCCCTCGCTTTGCTTCATTCATGTACCAATCATGCAACCGTCGCATCGCAGTTGGTAGTTCCTTGTACTGCTCGGGTGTGACAAGTGGTTTTCCGACGGCATATTGCATTGCGTACTCAGTTGCATCGTACCCGCGGATTTCCTCGGTGCCAAGGATTTGGTCAAGAGTGAGACCTGCAACCTTTAGTACTTCGAGGTCGATTGGGTTGCCTTGCACGTCGACTGGTTGGATCGGTTGCTTGCTTGGATTGGTACTCACCTTGAGCGGAGAGATCGATTGCTTGGATTGTTCTCCGACCTGGGGAACTGTTTTCCCGCTAGTTGATGCCGTACTTCCTGACTTGTTCCTTGGGCTGGGCCGACTTCTCTGCTCACTTGCCTTCCGAATCTGTCGCTCATAGTCTGTCGGCATACGCTCGACATATGCTGGGGGTCGATCAATAAAGTGTTCCATAAAGTGCTCTTGGACTTCCTTGGGTATTACCTCCTTTGGCGGTACAGTCTTCTTCGCAAAAAAGGCTCTCACTTGGAGATCGCATTCAATTTTATTTGCCTTTGGTGTCATGTCATAAGGAAGCTTCCTTTTGGCCGGAGGCTCGGGTTTCTTCTTTGCTTTCTTCCGAAGAGGACTGCTGGTGGCCTTCCTCTTTTGGGAGCCCTGCTGGCGGGACCGCTGCCGGGGTGGAGTAGGCTCACGCAGCAGAGATCGATATCGATGATGATATGGACTCACGTCATGCTCCGTCCCAAGGTTGGGAGGACTGCTCATGGCGAGGTGGGGAGGACTGCTGGCGAGGTGGGACGCCTCTCGAGGTGGGGACGACTGTGGGGGAGCTCGAGGTGGGGAGGACTGCTGGCGAGGTGACTGCTAGCGAGGTGGGGAGGACAGCTGGCGAGATGGGGAGGACTGCTGGCGCTGCGATGCCTCTGGCTGGGATCCCTCGCACTGGACATTGATACTCGGAGGAGCAGGTGGCCTTAGCGCCGAGTGTGGAAAGACGATGCAGTCCTTACTCCATAGAATGAGACCACGTTCGACTTCTGCTAATGTGGACTCCCCCTCACCTCCAGGGATGTCAAGCAATAGTTCCTCATATCCCGGCTCTATTGCGTCCACCACGACACGAGCATACCCAGCTAGAACCGGATTGCAATGCCAGAGAACATCAGGTGTATTTGGTAAAGCATAGCCCGTCGTGACCCGCACGGGTATGTTCTTCATTTTCTGGATTAGCTCACAAGATCTCTTCTCGGTGATATCATCCACGGGGGTGTGACCCAGCGGTGCCCCCGTGGAACCCATGCTGCTTTTCGGCATTGTAGATGGGACGGGTTCTTCCCCTGCCTCCTGCTGTGGAGTTTCCCTTTGATGGGTCAGTACCTGTATTTGCAGCTGCTGCTGCTGCTCGTACTTCTGTTCCAACTTTGAAAGTCGGTCTGCTTCCACCTTCTTTTTTCTCGAATGGCTTTTATAATTGTCCTGCCATCCCGCAAACCCCTCGTACCACGGAACAACGCCCATGCCTCGTGTTGATCCTCCGTGTTTGGCATTCCCGAGGGCGCGGATAAGCTCGTCGTTCCCTCTATCGGGGTGAAACCGTCCTTCTTGTGCATCTTTTATTGCTTGAATCAACTCATCTGATGCATGCTTCAGACTGGCCAGTGCAATAATCTTCCCTGTGGCTGGGTCCAACTTTCCCCCATGCGCAAAATACCAATTCCTGCACCTCTTGGGCCAGTTGAAGGTTACTGGAGTGATCCCTTCAACAAGCATCTTATTTTGTAATCCATCCCACTTAGGAATGGTTGACTTGTATCCACCTGTCCCTAGTTTATGGTGATACTTTTTTTCTCAGCATTTATCTTATTCTTTGCTGACTTCTCCATAGCAGCTATCGATGTCTTGTACTCGATAAATGTGTCCCAGTGATCCCTTACCTTCTCGTATATTCCTTTGAATTCGGGCGCCTTCTTGCCTCTAGCATTGTACTCGGTCCATAATCTTTTCTTCCAAGTCTGGAACGCGCTGGCCATCTTATGGAGAGCAAACTCCTTGACTTTGTTCCTTTGACGCTCCAAGAGAGAATCTGGTAGGGTGAAATACTCCATGAGCTCTCGCCAAAGGGCATCTTTAATTCTTGTATCGACATAATTCACTCCTGGTTTTGGTTCCTTTGGCTGAATCCATTCATGCATTGTGATCGGGACTCCGTCCCTAACAACCACTCTACATTGACGCACAAATGTCTTGGTGGCAGCGCCTCATACATTTCTACTAGATTGGCTCGATCCGGAGAGCTGATAATTAAAATAAGAAAGATTTGTTAATATATATATATACAAATCAATTAATACACATGTAATGATCACCAAAGGCTAATGGATGTGTATATACCTCGCCGAACATTGTTGGTTGTTCCGGATTTTGGAACATAAGTTGTTCTTCCTCGGTCTCATATCCATCACCGTGATCGTTTAGATATTGTGAGCCATCATCATGATCATGTGATTCACCTCGAAGGTCCGCTGGGTTTTCGAAGGAGCGTATCATGTCGAAGATGTCCTCTTCATGAGCTCTACCGGTATTGTCCATAGCTTAATAACTAGTCCATAATAATATAGATAAAACAAATTAGTATTTAAATTAGCATGCATTCACGAAGCAAAATAACTGATAGTTAATTAATAATGCATCATCGAATACATATATAGTATAGTTCTTAGAAAAGATCTCATCTGCATAATCTTGGATAATTTTCAATACATCGGCTAATCTCCATCGATCTAGCTAATACATCATAATAATACATCATAATAGTAGCTAGCTAATATATCGATCTAGCTAGAACCCTAGCGCCCGGCGGATATTAGGGCAGGCGGTGGACACCCAAAGAGAAGGAACCATCACAGGAACATAGCTCCAGTGAGATCCCTGAAGAATCTGCCAGGTATTGTCGGCCCTGGCCTCCAAAGCTGCCATGTAGCGTCAGACATGCTCGTTCTCCTTGCTGACATGGTATTGTACCACCTCCGCGGGGGACTCAAGCCTCTCGATCGTTTGTGGCCGATGCGGCCGCCACCACAGAACCTCCGGGTCGACGACGGGCTGGCTCCTCACCAAGCTGCGCCGCCTGGAAGGCAACACCTCCCAGTACCAGCCTGGCGGAGCCCAGTCCCTGACAGGGCCCCTCGGCTCAACCAAGTGACCTCCTTCGGCGACTCGACGACGAGGATGCGGGATCGGTATCGTCGACGTCGAGAAGAAACACTTAATTACGAAAACAAATTAAATAAAACTTAGAAAAATTAACACTTAACAAAATTAACACTTAGCAAAATTAACACTTAGCATCTAGCAAAATCAAGAATTACGACACGCTTTGGATCCTAATGCGTGTGTGACTATCGGTCTGTCGAGACTTTCCTTAAATAACTCTCACATATCTCATGGTGTGTTGGTGCGCACTCTCTCACATTGATACGGTGGTGTATATATGTTGGTGGACACTCTCTTGCAGTAATAGGTTCGACCGGCGGTGATGGACGCTTCCCCTCTCCTCTTCTTGCACAATATATCGATGAGTATATCGCAAAGAAGAGGAGAAAGAGGAAGCGCCCCCCATGACAACAGTCAGGATTCCTCCATCAAGAACACACATGAAACCCTAAACTAAATTAGGATCGACGATAGACCGAAAGTCACACACGCATTAGGATCCAAACTAAATTAAACCTAAAACTAAACTAAACATAAACTAAATTAAACCTAAACTAAACATAAACTAACACATATCCTAATAACCTGACAACCTAACTAACTAAAGAGGGGTGTTGTGTCGTGGTCAGGGTCGGGTGTCGGGGGTGTCGTGTCGGGGTGTCGGGGTTCGACGTCGAGGGACCCTAGATACCCTAGCATCTACACACTAGTCTGGTGATCATCGGGGTGATCATCGGGGAGAGGGGTCGGCCGGGAGATCTCACCTAGCCTCCTGACCCGGAGGTGGCGTCGGCGACGGGCTCGGGGCAGCGGCAACGGGATCACGGAGCGGCGACCGGAGTGAGCGGGCCGGCGGCGATGGGACCGATGACGAGGGGCGGCGTCCGGGTAGGCGAGGGCGACCGTGGCAAGGGCGACGACGGCGAGGGCGACGGCGGTGGTGGTGAGGGCAACGGCGGTGAGGGCGACGACGGCGAGGGCGATGACGGCGAGGGCGACGGTGGCGAGAGCGACGGCGGCGAGGGCAACCGCGGCAAGGGAGACGACGGTGAGGGCGACGGTGGCGGTGGTGAGGGCAACGGCGGCGAGGGGCGGCATCCGGGTAGGCGAGGGTGACGGCGGCGAGGGCGACGGCGGCAAGGGCGACGGTGGCGAGGGCGACGGCGGCGGTGGAGAGGGTGACGGCGGCGCGACCGACGGCAGCGAGGGCGACGGCGGTGGTGGTGCGACGGCGGCGGTGGTGAGGGCAACGTCAATGGCGCGGTGGTGGTGCGACGACGGCGAGGGTGACGACAGCGAGAGCGGCGGTGGTGAGGGTGACGACGACAAGGGCGACGGCAATGGCAATTTCGGCAGCCTGGCGGCGCAAGTTGAGCTCTCCCGGTGCGTTGCTCGGCCCGGGACGATGAAGTCCTCCTTTTATACCAGAGAGACCTTTAGTACCGTTGCATGGCACGCACCGGTACTAAAGGGTCTTTAGTACCGATGCTAGCCACACACCGGTACTAAAGGTCCTCCCAACAGAGAGCGGGGGCGGTGGACCTTTAGTACCGGCACGTGGCTAGCACTGGTACTAAAGACCCTTTAGTACCGGTGCTAGCCACGCACCGGTACTAAAGGTCCTGCCAAAAGAGTGCGGGGGCGGTGGACCATTAGTACCGGTGCGTGGCTAGCACCGGTACTAAAAGTGTTTTTAATTAAATATTAGTTATTATTTTCAGAAAAACCCCATAAACTATAGAAAATCATAGAAAAAAACGTAGGACTCCAATGGAAATAAATAATATATGAAAAAATATCAGAAAAATATAAAGAATCTGTTTATGGCATTTCCATGCATGTTTGAACAACTTCAACTGCTATATAAGATAATTTGATTAAATGGCATTTGAAATATTCATATCTCGAGTTTGAAAAGCAGTACAAATGAACTCTGAAAACGTTGTAACTTGGCATGACATCATAATTTCACCCACATAGCAACTTCTAGAGAGTTGAGAGGGTTACGGCAAAAACTGGATGCACTTCGTGTACAAATTGGACAATCTCATAAGAAGTATGAGGGTTTCAGACAAAAACTCATCTATTACAAAGGGATTTCATTTTTATAACTTATTTTAACTCCATACTTTTTGTGTGTTCAATATGCACCATTCAAAGGCACATCATCAATTTTCAACCCTTTCTGACTTCATTTGATATTTTTCAGGCATTTAATGATTTATTTTGAGCTAAATGATCCTGAATTTGAAAAGCGGTACAAATGAACTCTGAAAAGGTTGTAACTTGGCATGACATCATAATTTCACCCACATAGCAACTTCTAGAGAGTTGAGAGGGTTACGACGAAAACTGGATGCACTTCGTGTACAAATTGGACAATGTCATAAGAAGTATGAGGTTTCAGACGGAAACTCATCTATTACAAAGGGATTTCATTTTTAATAACTTATTTTAACTCCATAATTTTTGTGTGTTCAATATGCACCATTCAAAGGCACATCATCAATTTTCAACCCTTTCTGACTTCATTTGATATTTTTCAGGCATTTAATGATTTATTTTGAGCTAAATGACCCTGAATTTGAAAAGCAGTACAAATGAACTCTGAAAAGGTTGTAACTTGGCATGACATCATAATTTCACCCACATAGCAACTTCTAGAGAGTTGAGAGGGTTACGGCAAAAACTGGATGCACTTCGTGTACAAATTGGACAATCTCATAAGAAGTATGAGGGTTTCATACGAAAACTCCTCTATTACAAGGGGATTTCATTGTTAATAACTTATTTTAACTCCATACGGCAAAAACTGGATGCACTTCGTGTACAAACTCTTACAAAGATATACCATGCTAGCTAGGAAATGCATGCATGTCCTTCACATAAATATATAGAAAGTAATGACAGTGAAGCCGGTCACATCCCAAAGTGGGATCTCGCGGTGTAAGATTTTTTCTGCGTGTTTGTCCCTTTCTTATGATTGCGCCATAACCATGGATAATCTTCATCATTTAACAGGATGCTTGGGTCAGTCTTCACTCTGAAGGGAGGGATTTCATGAAACTTTTCATAATCTTCGGACATGTCTGTCTTGTCCTCCACTCCCACAATGTTTCTTTTCCCTGAAAGAACTATGTGGCGCTTTGGCTCATCGTATGATGTATTCGCTTCCTTATCTTTTTTTCTCCTCGGTTTGCTAGACATGTCCTTCACATAGAAAACCTGAGCCACATCATTGGCTAGGACTAATGAGTCGTATGTGTATCCAAGATTGTTGAGATCCACTGTTGTCATTCCGTACTGCGGGTCTACCTGTACCCCACCTCCAGTATATTTGACCCATTTGCACCGAAACAAAGGGACCTTAAGATCAGGTCCATAGTCAAGTTCCCATATCTCCTCTATGTAACCATAATATGTGTCTTCAAAGTTGGTTGCATCATAGCGGACACCACTGTTTTGGTTGGTGCTCTTCTTATCTTGGGCGATCGTGTAAAATGTATTCCCATTTATCTCGTACCCTTTGAAAGTCGTTACAGTCGAACTTGGTGTCTTGGCCAACCAGTACAGTTCATATGGAACATCATTGTCATTGATGAGCTTTGTTTGCAACCAACTGGCAAAAGTCTCCATGTGTTTACGTTCAATCCAGGGGTTAGACTGCTCCGGGTTCTTGGACCGTACAATATCCTTGTGTTCCTCCATATATGGAGTCACCAAGGTGGAATTTTGTAGAACCGTGTAGTGTGCTTGAGTGAAAGAATGCCCGTCCATATTTATTTCTTCTTTCTTTCCTAATGTGCCTTTTCCACCCAGTCTCCCCTCATGCCGCGATTCAGGAAGACCAATCGGCTTAATGTCAGGAAAAAAGTCAACACAAAAATCAATAACCTCCTCTGTTCCATATCCCTTGGCGATGCTTCCTTATGGCCTAGCACAATTATGAACATATTTCTTTAAGACTCCGAAGGGGAACATATTGTGTAGAAATACGGGACCCAGAATGTTAATCTCTTCGACTAGGTGCACTAGAACGTGCGTCATAATATTGAAGAAGGATGGAGGGAACACCAACTCGAAACTAACAAGACATTGGACCAGGTCATTCTGTAACCTTGGTAGGATTTCTGGATCGATTACCTTCTGAGAAATTGCATTGAGGAATGCACATAGCTTCATAATGGCTAATCGAACATTTTCCGGTAGAAGCCCCCTAAGTGCAACCGGAAGTAATTGCGTCATAATCACGTGGCAGTCATGAGACTTTAGATTTTGAAATTTTTTCTGTGCCATATTTATTATTCCCATTATATTCGACGAGAAGCCAGACAGGACCTTCATACTGAGCAGGCATTCAAAAAAGATTTCCTTCTCTTCTTTCATAAGAGCGTAGCTGGCAGGACCTTGATACTGCTTTGGAGGCATGCCGTCTTTTTCATTAATTCTTTGCTTGTCCTCCCGTGCCTCCGATGTATCTTTTGTCTTTCCATACACGCCCAAGAAGCCTAGTAGGTTCACACAAAGATTCTTCGTCACATGCATCACGTCGATTGCATTGCGGACCTCTAGGGCTTTCCAATATTCAAGTTCCCAAAATATAGATTCTTCTTCCACATGGGTGCGTGTCCGTTGGCGTCATTCAGAACAGATTGTCCGCCAGGACCCTTTCCAAAGATTACCTGTAAATCCTTGACCATATCAAATATATATTCACCAGTATGGAGGCCAGGCTTCTTCCGGTTATCTGGCTCACCTTTGAAATGGTTGGCTGCCTTTCTTAAGATATGCTTGATTGGTAGAAATCGACGATGTCCCAGGTACACATTCTTCTTACATTTATCCAAATATATACTTTTAGTATCATCTAAACAGTGCGTGCATGCATTGTATCCCTTGTTTGTATGTCCTGAAAGGTTACTAAGAGCAGTCCAATCATTGATGGTTACAAACAGCAACGCTCGTAGGTCAATTTCCTTCTGTGTGTGCGCATCCCACACACGCACACCTGGTTTTTTCCACAACTGTAGAAGTTCATCAACTAGTGGCCTTAGGTAGACATCAATGTTGTTGCCGGGTTGCTTAGGGCCTTGAATGAGTACTGTCATCATAATGAACTTCCACTTCATGCACAACCAAGGAGGAAGGTTGTAGATGCATAGAGTCACGGGCCAGGTGCTATGACTAGAGCTCTGCTCGCCAAAAGGATTCATGCCATCTGTACTAAGACCAAACCATAAGTTCGTTGCATCAGCTGCAAAGTCCTCGAACTCCCACTCGATTTTTCTCCACTGCGACCCATCAGCGGGTTCTCTCAACATCCCGTCTTTCTTACGTTCTTCTTTGTGCCATCGCAACAACTTGGCATGCTCTTTGTTTTGGAACAAACGTTTCAACCGTGGTATTATAGGAGCATACCACATCACCTTGGCAGGAACCCTCTTCCTGTGGCGTTCGCCCTCCACATCACCAGGGTCATCGCGGGGGATCTTATAGCGCAGTGCACCGCATACCGGGCATGCATCCAAATTCCCGTACTCCTCACCGCGGTAGAGGATGCAGTCATTAGGGCATGCATGTATCTTCTGCACCTCTAATCCTAGAGGGCAGACAACCTTCTTTACTTCGTACGTACTTTCATGCAATTCGTTATCCTTTGGAAGCATCTTCTTTATCATTATCAGCAATTCTTGAAATCCCTTGTCAGTTACACCATTCTTCGCCTTCCATTACAGCAATTCCAGCATGGTACCCAGCTTTTTCTGGTCATCTTCACAATTTGGATACTATAATTTCTTGTGATCCTCTAACATGCATTTCAACTTCAACCTCTCCTTATCATTTTCGTAGTTTCTCTTTGCATCAGCAATGACCTGACCCAAATCATCAGCGGGCTCATCTGATGCCTCTTCTTCAACTTTCCCCATTGATGCCTCTTCTTCAGCTTCCCCCATTGTTGTATTAGCGAAAGGATAGTTGTCATCATCCTCTTCTTCTTCATTGTCTTTCATTATAACCCCTCTTTCTCCGTGCTTGGTCCAACAGCTATAGCTGGACATGAAACCGGACTTCAGTAGGTGGTAGTGAAGGGTTTTTGAGTTAGAGTAATTCCTATCATTCTTACAGTCACGACATGGACAACACATGAAACCATTCTGCTTATTTGTCTCAGCCACACGAATAAAATCATGCAGGCCATTAAGAAACCCTGGACTTAGTCGGTCATCGTACATTCATTGCCGACTCATGTTCACTACACAACATCAAAGTGACCAAATTAATACAACTTCATCATCACATTACAACCAAAAGTAGAGCTAGCAGTGACCAAATGTTATTACTGCAAATAATGGATACTTATAGTTCATACATATACATCTCATAAAACAACACCAACTATCTAAAACATGTGAATACAACAACAAATGCGATCATAATCGCAACTAAAGTAACAATTGAGCCAACAACATAATGATACCAAGCCTCTTTATCAATGTCATATTTTCTAATCTTTCTAAGCTTCAAGCGCATTCCAACCATCTTGTTCTTGTGATCATCGACGATATCGGCAACATGCAACTCCAATCCCATCTTCTCATCTTCAGTTCTTTTCAATTTTTCTTTCAAATGATCAATTTCTTTTTCAGCTTGTGTTAATTTCTCGAGCAGAATTGCATAGTCGGTTGGAATTTCTGGTTCAACTACTTCCTATAGATAAAAATATCTACGTCAATTTGGTGGTATAATTAATTGCCATAGACATTAGATGATGTGTGAAATAGTTATAAAAGATAATTAACGACATACCACATCTGAATCATAGACTGGACGAGGGCCGACGTGGGCGGATACCATAACCATTACATTATAGAATAACTAACAATAATACAAGTAAGTAAATCGTACATGCAGCTATCTAGATCATACAAGTAATTTTTTTAGAAAAGATTTTAAGAAGAACAAGAGGCTCACCAAGGTGGCCGGTGCCGCGACGAGACGGTGCAGACGATGGACGGTGGTTAGGACGACCGGGGATGGTGGGAAGGCACACCAAATAAACCACACCTACACATATGCAACCTAACAAGTTAATTTGAGCTCAAATTGGATATAAATCAAATAAACTCCCACAAATCACATATCACATATCTTTGAGCATACCACAAGCTAATCTAGCAAGAGATGAAGGAGCAAAGTTGCTAACCTTTATGAACACTTGGATAGATGGGGTGCCTTTAAATCTTGACAAATCCTTGGCAAAATGGAGGATGAGCTTCGAGCAAGAAGAAGAACATGGGAAGGCACACCAAATAAACCACACCTACACATATGCAACCTAACAAGTTAATTTGAGCTCAAATTGGATATAAATCAAATAAAATCCCACAAATCACATATCACATATCTTTGAGCATACCACAAGCTAATCTAGCAAGAGATGAAGGAGCAAAGTTGCTAACCTTTATGAACACTTGGATAGATGGGGTGCCTTTAAATCTTGACAAATCCTTGGCAAAATGGAGGATGAGCTTCGAGCAAGAAGAAGAACAGGGGAGAAAAGATAACTCTTTTGATCGGCTGCGGACGGATGTATATGTAGGAAGTCTTTAGTACTGGCTGGTGTCACTAGCCGGTACTAAAGGTGCAAGCGGGGCCCATGTCTGACCAAAACCCTGCCATGCCCCCTTTAGTACCGGCTCGTGAGACGAACTAGTACTAAAGGTCCCTCACGAGCCGGTACTAAAGGTCGCCCTGCCCCTAGCCATTGTAGCCGGCACGAACCGGGACTTATACCATCTTTAGTACCAGTTCGTGACCAGATCGGGACTAAAGCTCAGGACGAAAGGTCTGTTTTCTACTAGTGGTGCCTTGGCGGCACGTACTGCAACTGCTTCCCGGTAAAGCTGGTCGGCACAGATAAGTGCGTCCTTCTTGTCGGAGTTGATCGTGGTGACGCTGATCGGCCCGTGCATCTTCAACACATTGTAAGCATAGTGCGCCGCCGCCATGAACTTGGCCAACTCCGAGCGTCCAAGTATCCCATTGTATGGCAAGGGTATCTTGGCAACGTAAAAACCGATCTTCTCTGTTCTCAAGTTCATGTCACTGCCAAATGTTACCGAAAATGTGATCTTGCCCTTTGCCTGAGTCCTTCCCGGATTGATCCCTTGAAAAATGCCTATCTCCTCAAGATCCTTGTCAGGAAATTGCAATCTCTTGATCACATCAGGCGAGATCAGATTCAGACCAACCCCACCGTCAACTAACATTTTCGCTAATTTGAGGTTGCGAATCGTTGCCGAAACCAACAACGGCAGACACCCGACCACTGTTGTGTGATCAGGGTGATCCTTAACATTGAAAATTATAGGCGCATGAGACCATCTCAGGGGTTTCTAGGCTTTAACAGATGGTTTCGTCGCATTGATCTCGCGCGTCCACTGTTTGAGTTGGCGGTGGGAAGAATGCGACGAGACGCCTCTGTCAACGCACATGACATATGTAGCTCTCTAAAACTCATGTTCGCTGGACTCATCGTCCTCTTCATTGCCATCTTCATCCTCCTCTTCCTTGATGCGGCCTCGAGCGGGCCTCTCTTGCTGCTTGGCCTTGCGGCGGCGACCTCCCCGGCCTCCTTGCTTCTTGCTGGACCCCTCTGAACCTTCTTGGGCCTTCTCCTTGTCTCGCCTTACCTACTCAGATTTCTGCCTTTCGGCAAGCTTCTCGACTTGTCGGCAGTTTTGGAGGTCGTGGCCCTTGGTGCGGTGGATCTTGAATACTGCTTGTCGGAGGCTTCCGGCTTGTCGGCAGCCGCCAAGGCCTGACAAGAGGCGCACCCGGCAACCTCCTTGCCGGGGTTGTCAACCTTTGGCTTCTTTGTGGCGCCAAGGTTGCCAAACTCCTCGACAGCAAGCATGGCCTTGTCCTTGCGCTTCTTGTTCCATCGTTGGCCTTTCGTTGCCAAGGTAGAAGTGTCTTCGTCAGAGTCGACCCCAACACCGGCATATTCGCCGGGGAGTCTCCTCCCTTCCTCACCTATCAGCCAGGGCATAGAGCTCGGTGACATCCTTGACCTTATTCATCGCCAGCTCTTCGCGCATCCTGGGGTTACGCACATTCTGATGGAACGCGCTGATGAGAGCGATAGGATGAACGTCTAGGATGTTGTGGTGTATGCGGCTAAATCTATGAATGTATTTGCGCAAGGTTTCTCCTTCCTTATGGGGGATGAGATGCAAATTGCTTGCTTGGTGGCCTCCAGTAAAGGCACCAACAAACTCGTGGCATAGTTTGCCGAGGATGAAATGGAATTCTCCAGCAGGTGCATCAACCACGACCTGACGTTGGGCTTGAGCACCAGCGGGTAGTAGTTGGCGGGTATCTTGATGTTGCGAGCCCTGGCAGCCTGCACCGCAATGGTGTAGATGCTACGGAACTCCGATGGGTGGTTCTTGCCATCGTATTTCTCCCAGACCTCTGGCTTGAACGTTCGAGAATTGGGCCATTGGACTCGCTGCAGCTCCAGGGAAACGCTGGACAACCCACCTCGTAAGGCAGGTCGACAGGATACCCTGGCGTAGGCTTGTCTACAGCAGGCCCCCCGCACTTATCGGATTGATGGAGCATTTCCCACCGGCGTTCGATGGTGGTCCGGGTGTCCTCCTTCGCAAGCTCCCGAAGAACTTGACATTGATCGCGACGAGTCCGTGGATCAGATGACGCAGTGGAGTCGTCACCGCCAGCGCCTACCGGCCGAGTCGGCGACCGCCGCTGTCTTCGCGAGGGAGAGTGCACCGTGGTCGTGCCACCTCCAGCCTCGTCGCCATTAGTGCGTGCTGAATCAATGGACTGCTGCCATGAGGGCCCCGCCCGCTGCGGTCCACCCCTGATGAGGCTTTGGATAGTATCTCTCCACTCATCGAGCATCTCCGCCACAAGAGGGAATTTCAGGAGAAGTTTCGCTCGCGCCAATGCTTCTACCGACAAGGTTGGCAGCGGAAGGTGCGACGAACGTGAGGTGCTCTTACTCCTAATGGTGTTAGAAGGAGATCCGTCATGGTCCCGCGACCGCGCACCACCTCTGTCCATATTTTGGTGCGCATGTTGGTCCTGCGAATCTCGAGGGTGATGCGTAGGGGCCTTCCCATGGGTGCACCTAGAACCACAGTCGTCGCGATGTTGTTCGCCGCGCGCGACCTGAGAAGGCCGTGGTGTATGCCCCGGCGTAAGTGTCTTGGAGGGCGCCCCACCGTCTCTGGTGTTTGCCGTGCCGCCGGCAGGCCACACGGCTTCGTCTTGAGGTCCAGCGGCACATGGGTTGCCATCATCGCTATGGACGACACCGCTGGCTTGGCCTTGATCTCCAGAATGTCATGGAGGCTCGAGGACTCCGCCCGCATCTACACCGCCGCCCGTCTGAGTGGCTACAGGCGCGCAGGACGTGGACGGGTCGACCGTCGTGAAACCCTTCTTCCTTGGTGCCATGGCGATGGATGAACTGGCGCACAGATCGCGTGATCAAGTTTGCACCACCTGCCCCCCTACCTGGCGTGCCAAAGATGTCGGTGAGCGACACCTATGGGACACCTAGGATCCCTTTGTGGTTCAGCGAGGAGAAGGTGTGTACAAAGAGCAGATCACACGAACGGTGCAAGGGGAGGTTTTTACCCAGGTTCGGGCCGCTTTGGAGCGAAAAACCCTACTCCTGCTTTGGTGTATATCGGTGTTTTTGAGGTTCCCGCTACAGGAGCGCTATGAGGAGCTGCTACGCGCGTGAGCTAGAAGACGGGTGCCAAAAGTCCCCCTTCGTAACGCCTTCGGCCTCCTTTTATATGACTAAGGGGATCCCAATAGTGGCATACAATGCGTGCACAGGGGGCACAGTGCTATCATACCTAACCCTGACGGAGTGAGACAAACACATTTAATGCTCCGTTAGCGTCCCTGACCTTCTACAGGACGGGACAGGGGTCCGTCCCATCTGCACCGCTTAGCCTCTCCATCACCAGCGCTCTGACACGTATCCTGGGAGTCGACACCTGGTCTCCGCACTGGTAATGTGGCGAGGTCTCGCCAAGTGCCCTTCTTGCTGAGGCTCCACAGGACACCCCCGACAAGATCTTGCTGGGGTTCCAGCTGTCGGTGTCAAAACCAATGGATCTCGGGTAGGGGGTCTCGAACTGTGAGACTAGAATCGACGGTAACAGGAGACAAAGGGGACACGAGTTTACCCAGGTTCAGGCCGTCCTATGGAGGTAATACCCTACATCCTGCTTGGTTGTATCGATGATGTAAGGGGTTACAGAGTTGATCTACCTCGAGATCTTATGTCTAACCCTAGATGAGTTGTTCTATATCTATACCCTAAAACCCTCCGTCTTATATAGATGTCGAGGATGCCTCGGGTTTACACATGTCGGTTACATGCTGAAGAGATAAACTTGCCTAACTATTACATCAGACATGGAGCGCAAGCCATGTTTCCCAAGCTTCCATCTTGGAGATTGGGTCTTGAAATCCTTCGGTGTTCGGTAAGTCTTTGAAAGTATTATTGCTTTCATCACCATGCATATTCCTGATCCCACTTGCGTAGCCTCTATTAGATACCTAACTACTCCCACCCGCATAACCCTCATAAGGTGGTAGGGTCATGCATGATGCAAGTGTCAACGGCAAAAAGTATCGGAAGCAACCCACTCAAGTGGTCACTACCTCACATGATCAAATATAACGAAAGTAAAGTGCTATATGACATGCAATGAAAATGGTTTCTTAACATGGTCAAAGGGCTGCTTGCCTAGCTCAACAGAGTCTTCGGGATCTTCAAAGTCTTCAGGTCCAACTCCCTCGTCAATAGCGTAATCTATCGTTATGATAAATAACGATAAAAATAAGCATCACACAAAAACAAAGCACACAAGCTACTATTAAAAATGCTACCCTACTTTGATAAATACTAAAAGCCATTCTAAAAATATTTGCCTAGGGTTTTGTTGTGAAAAATATTTTTGAAATATTTAACACAGGAAAAAGATGCCTAAATATAGGTTTTAAAATAAAACAGTATATAAAATATTTTCAAAAGATTACACAAAAGGCACTATTAAATTCTAGGGAATATTCTAAGATTTTAGGTGGAAGAATTATTGGATTTGGAATTATTTTCAGATATGTGGAATTTTTGGAAGGCAGAGGAAAAAGAAAAGGAGAAAAGGGCATTGTGCCCTCTCGAGCCAAAACACCGTAGCAGAGCTGGCCCAAAGGGGGAGCTGGCCCAGGGTGAGACGTCGCGCACAACAGGTTTAATTTCAAACCTGCCCGCAGGCCCATCTAGGCAGCAAGAGAGGAGGGGGATGAGGGGATAACAGGTGGACCCCACCTGTCATCCCTCTCCTCGCGATAGGAAGCATGGGAGGCTCACCGGCGGAGTTCCAGGTCGTGATGACTCAAGCGGAGGGTACCGGTGCACTCAGGGGCCTCCCGCGCGTCGGTGGGTGGCCGAGGGGGTCACCGACGGGGAGGGAATCGCTGGCGGGGGGAAAACCCGCATGACGGCAAGGGTTTGCTTCGGGTTTGAGCTCCCGAGCATGGGGACGAGGGGGATAGGCATGGGGGAGTGGCTGAGGGGAGGAGAGAGTGGGGGGAGGAGCGGGAGCTCGGGGAGGCCTTTATATAGGCGGGCACCGGTGCATCGTGGGTGCGGTGCATCGGTGAGGACAGGGGCGTCGCCACGGGCCACGGGGTGTCCGCGGGCAGGAGAAGGGCAGCTAGGGGGTCTAGGGCGTGCGTGTGCGAGCTCTCCCGTTGGCCGGCCCGGGCGGCGTTGTGCGCGAGCGAAGGGAGGCAGCAGAGGAGGAGGGAGGAGGGGCCCGACTACCTGACATCTTGCGAACGTCGAGGGGCGATCGGGGGACATGCTCCTGCATCCCCAAGCTGTTGGGTGGCTCGGGATGGGTGCAGCTACAGTGCGGGCATGCATTGTAGCATGCTCCAGAGCATGCCTTTGGCATGACGTGGCATGCATGCGTGCTCTGGACTTGCCCCTGCATGTCCACAAGATCTTGGATGGTTTGGAGATGCTCTAGGAGCTAGGGGAGGCTAGGAGAGAAAGAATTGGGGTAGGGGAGAGGTAGGAAGGTAGATGCCAATGCTATCCAGGGTGAAAAATGGGGATTTTACCCCACCTTCCAGTGGCTTATGGGACTGAGATTTTTACTACAGGTAGCTGGTAACCCTGAGGGGTTGTGGTAAAAGTTTTATGGCAAGGGAAATAGTGAAAGCAGTGAAAATAGTGACTTTACTATTTCACCAGAAGTTATTTGATGGGTGTTCGGGCAAGAAACATTTACCCACTTACTGAGTTATTCAACAGGTCCAAATGTTAGGTGAAAATAGGCCTGATTACCAAGTTTGAGCTCAAGTGGGCAAAGTTACCAATGGAAACTTTGTGAACCCTAGAAACTAACAGAATCAGGTTTCTGTAGATCTAGTTTTGCTAAGCTTTTACCCTTGATGCACCACTTAGTTTAGCATCATTATTTGGTGATTAGAGCATATTCACAAAGTTTGGGGTCAAGGGCAGAAACTTCACAATGTAAAGTTGTTCAAATTTGAATCTGGACAGGGAGGGTTTTGGGATGGTTTGATGAACCAAATCAACTTGGATTGAGATGACACTTTGCAAGATCATCACCCATGATAGTGTTGACTTGCTAGAATATTCGTGGAATTTATTGAGAAATTTCTTATAGAAATATCTCAAAAGCTTGATTTGAACAAAAAGGGTTTTGAGGGGTTTTGCCCATGATTTGAACATGCCCATGTGTTGAAACTCATATATATGGGAAATATATGTCCAATGAGTTTCCCTAAATTTTCAAAAATATTTTGAAAGCATTTAAATAAATTTTCCCTAAGAAAAACCATTTCTGGTCTTAAAAAAGCCTTTAAATAAAATATTAAACTAATCTTTAAAATTAATATTTGGTGGTTTTGGGAAGTCATAAATATAGTAGGTTTGAAAGAAAGCCTTTGGGGAGAAAGAATCCACCCAAATTGAGGACTTGCAGTGCAACCCTCAATTCAGGGTTTTTTGAAAACCTAATATGAATAAATCATTTTTGGTCAAAAATAAAATTGGATGAAAATAGTTTTGGGCATTATTCACATGGCATGATCATTGACATAGGTTTGGGTCAAGGAAGATGAATATGAAGAGGGATAGAATCTAAGAGTGCCATAAACCACAATCAACAAGCAAACAAGCACAAGCATTGAAAAAGTTTTAATTGGCTCCTAATTTTATAAATCCAAGCATAACAAGAGATACAAAACACAGGGTGTGACAGACCTACCCCCCTTACAAGAATCTTGTCCCCGAGATTCCTAGGATAAGCGCTAAAAAGATAAGGGAACTCCGATCTAAGATAGTCTTCACGCTCCCAGGTTGCTTTAACTTCAGAGTGGTTGCTCCATTGGACCTTGAAGTACTTGATGGTGCGGCTTCGGGTGCAGTGCTCGGCTTCATCCAAAATACGAACTGGCCTCTCACGATAAGTGAGGTCTGGCTGAATATCGATGGCTTGATGGTTGCTGTCCTTGTAGAGGTCGAGGCGGTTGGGAACTTGAAGACACTTCCGGAGTTGTGACACATGAAAGACGTTGTGCACATCCGATAGCTTGGGAGGTAGCTCTAGCTGATAGACAACTTCTATGCGCGTCGCGATGATCTTGAAGGGGCCTATGTACCTTGGTGCAAGCTTCCCTTTCACATGGAAACGCTTGGTTCCCTTGAGAGGCGTGACCCGGAGGTAGACATGGTCACCGACACATAAGCTCACTTCTCGGTGGTAGGAGTCGGCGCAACTGTTCTGTCTTGATTTGGTGGTCTCCAAACGTTCTCGGGTGAGTTGTACTTGCTCTTCTGCCTCGCCGAGGATATCTGGTCCGAAAACTAATCCTTCTCCGGTGTCTGACCAGTTGAGGGGAATATGGCACTTGCGTCCATACAACACCTCAAATGATGCCATCCGAAGACTCAACTAATAGCTATTGTTGTAAGAGAATTCAGCGAATGGTAGGCAATCTTCCCACTTGGCTCCATATTCCAAAACACATGCGCGGAGCATATCTTCGAGTATCTAATTTACTTGTTCTGTTTGTCTGTCGGTCTGGGGATGAAAAGCAGTGTTGAAGGAGAGCTTGGTGCACATGGATCCTTGAAACATCTTCCAGCACCTCGAGGTCAATTGGGTTCCTCGATCCGACACGATCTCCTTAGGAACTCCGTGAAGGCTAACGATACGCTCAATGTAGAGGCTGGCTAGCTTGTTGCCTTCATAGGTAGTCTTGACGGGAATGAAATGAGCTACTTTGGTCAGGTGGTCGACAATGACCCAAATAGAGTCATGTCCCTTCCTTGACCTTGGTAAACCGGTGATGAAATCCATCCCGACTTTGTCCCACTTCCATTCAGGCACTTTGAGAGGTTGCAATAGCCCAGCAGGTCGCTAGTGCTCAGCTTTGACTCTCTGGCATATGTCGCATTTGGCGACAAAGGTTCCTATCTCCCGTTTCATGCCATGCCACTAGAATTTTTCCTTGAGGTCTTGATACATCTTGGTCCCTCCAGGATGGATGGAGTACGGAGTGTCATGAGCTTCTTGCAAGATCAAGTTCTTGAGCTCCTCTTTGTTAGGTACGCAGATGCGATTCCCGAACCATATGACAACTCGCTCATCCACTGAGAATCTTGGGGCCTTGCCTGCCTTGATCTTCCTCTTGATGCCTTTAATGATCTTGTGTCCCTTCCGGGCTTCCTTAATATCATCCATCAAGGTAGGCTTTGCTTCGAGGTTGGCGAGGAATCCAGGTGCAACCAGTTCCAAGCCGAAGCTTTCAAGCTCTTCATACAGGGCGGGTAGCCTTTCCTTAATCATGGCACTCAAGGAACAAGCCTTTCTGCTCAAGGCGTCTGCTACCACGTTGGCCTTTCCGAGGTGGCATTGAACACTGAGGTCGTAATCCTTGATTAACTGCAAACATCTTTGCTGCCTCATGTTCAATTCCCTTTGAGTGAAAATATACTTCAAACTCTTTTGGTCTGTGTATATCTCACATCGCTTTCTGAGAAGGTAGTGTCGCCATGTCTTCAAGGCGTGAACCACGACTGCCAACTCGAGATAATGAGTTGCGTAGTTCTCTTCGTGAGGTCGTAGTTGTCTTGATAGATATGCTACAACTCTGCCTTATTGCATCAGAACACCTCCAAGCCCGGTTCTTGATGCATCACAATATATCACAAAGTCCTTGTGAATATCAGGGGTGGCCAAAACTGGGGATGTGGTCAATCTCTTCTTGATCTCATGGAAGCTTTCCTCGCAATTAGCTGTCCATTCGAACTTCTTGTCCTTCTTCAAAAGCTGGGTCATGGGTCGGGCAATGCTCGAGAACCCTTCCACGAACTTGCGGTAATATCCCGCGAGTCCGAGGAAGCTCCTGACTTCCTTCACGGTGGTAGGGGTTTTCCATTCAGTCACGGCTTCAATCCTGGCAGGATCCACTGATAATCCTTCTGCAGTCAACACATTACCCAAGAATCCAACTTCATGCAGCCAGAATTCACACTTGCTGAACTTGGCATAAAGCTGGTACTCTCAAAGCTTCTCTAGGAACAGTCTCAAGTGTTCCTCATGCTCTTCTTCAGACTTGGAGAAGACGAGTATGTCATCAATGAAGACGACAACTTATCCAAGTATTCCATGAAGACTTTATTCATGAGGTACATGAAGTAGGCAGGGGCATTGGTTAACCCAAATGACATGACCGTGTATTCATACAAGCCATACCGGGTTACAAATGCCATCTTCGGAATGTCCTGGGGTCTGATCTTCAGCTGATAGTACCCGGACCTGAAGTCGATCCTGGAAAACACCTTGGCTCCATTCAACTGATAAAACATGTCTTCCATTTTGGGGAGTGGGTACTTGTTCTTTATTGTGACCTCATTGAGATAACGGTAATCGACACATAGTCTGATAGTTCTGTCTCTCTTTGACACAAATAGAATAGGTGATCCCCAAGGAGAGGCACTTGGGTGAATGAATCCTTTTCTGAGCTGCTCTGCCAGTTGCTTCGTCAATTTAGCCAACTCTTTGGATCCCATCCTGTAGGCCTTCTTATAGATGGGCTTGATCCGGGCATAAGCTCAATGATGAACTCAATGTCGCGGTCAGGAGGCATTCCGGGCAGCTCATCAGGAAACACATCCAGGTATGCACATACAACTGGCACTTGATCCAACTCAACTCCCGATAGATAGTTAGCCTGAGGGGCTTGAGTGGAGGTAGGGTTGGGGACATAATTGACTTCCACTCCTTGGCTATTGGTCATGGTAACGATCCTCTTGGCACATTCTAACAAACCTTTGTTCTTGGTCTACCAATTCATGCCAAGGATGACGTCCAAGCTGGGTGAATCTAGAACTATAAGGTCTGCTAGGAAGTCTACCTCGTTGATGTTAATCTCCACTCCTTTACAACCTATCCTAGACTTCATAATTGATCCCGGGGTTTGTATCAACATACGACTACCCAGGGGTGTAGGTTTCATGCCACTCTCTAATGCAAACTTTTGGGTGACTAAAGAATGTGAAGCTCCACAATTAAACAATACTGTTGCTGGGGTTGTGTTGACAAGGAACGTACCCACTATGACATCCGGGTCTTCCTAGGCTTCCTCTGCAGTGACCTGATTCACACGACCCTTGCCATTGTTGGGCTGGTTGCGGGGAGCGAGGTTCCTTGGGGGTGCTCCATGGCCTTGACCTTGGTTTGGTGCATTGGGGTGCGGTGCATCGGGCTTCTTGTTGGGACACAACCTAGAGATGTGTCCTGGCTGACCACATCCAAAGCAAGCGACTTGCCCAGGGTTGTTGTTGTAGTTCCTGCCGCCGTTGTTGTTATTGGGGTTGTTGTAAGCTGGCCTGGGATTGGCATACTACTAAGGCTAGTAGCTCAGACGAGGCGCAGGAGGTCTAGCCTGCTGTGGCTGATAGGTTGGCTTGGCTGGGGCTGGCTGCTAGGGGCGAGGCTTCTGGTTGCTGGAGCTACCCTTGCTGATCATCTTGCGCTTGCGAGTGTCGTCTATGGCATGACGCTTGTCTTCTAGCATGAGGGCCTTGTTCACCAGGTCGAAGAAAGTACGACAGTCACAGACGATGAGTGTATACTACAGGGTCTGTTGAAGTCCTTCCATGAAGCGTTCCTTCTTGGTAGCTTTTGTGTTGACATCTTCAGGTGCATACCTTGACAGCGGGTTGAACTTCTGTAGGTACTCCTTGATAGAGCCACTTCCTTGCTTTAGCGCTCGAACTCTCACTTCTTGATAGCCATGATCCCAGAAGGAATGTGGGCGGTGCGGAATCCTTCCTTGAAGTCATTCCAAGTGATCACACGCTCACCTTGCATGACCTTGAATCCATCCCACCAAGCTCGGGCGGTACCTCCGAGGCAGTGAGAGGCATAAAGCACCTTCTCATGGTCCTCATTGCAATTGACCAGTGCAAGGAGGTCCTCGATGGTGCGGATCCAGTCATCAACATCCAATGGTTCAGCAATCTCGGTGAAGGTTGGGGGCGAATTCCTCATGAATTCAGACAAAGTGGAGCGGCCATTGCCGTTCCTGCCTTGCTGCTGGTTGTTCACAAGGGCCTGAGCCATCTGTTGGATAACAACATTGTTGGCTTGGCGTTCCTCCTGGAGAACTTGGAGAAACTGAGCTATGGTCATGTTCTCCGGTGGAGGTGGTGGCAGGGGAATGTCGCCTTGTGGCTGCTCCTGGTGTCCTCTAGCGTGAGCAGCCCCACCAGTTCCCTATTGCTGGCTTGAGTTGCTGGCTTCAGGGTTAGCGAAGGAGCTGTTGCGGGTAGCAGTCACCATCTTGTTTGGAGCAGCCAAGTCAAACAACTGGGATAGACAAGAGAAAAAGCAACAATGGAAGAGCGCGCCTAAGGGGGTCGGTCGAGTGCAAGTGTGGTAAAACAAAGGTTGAAAGACCAACACATATTAAGATAGACGATGGAGTCGCTTACATGCTGCCTAAGGAAAAAGCGCGACTTGCATCGGAACAGAAACAACAAAACAAACAACAAGCACACATGGTTTCATATGAACCATTACACGGACTCGACTTCGCATGAGGGATACATGAGTGATCCTACCCTAGGGGTTCTCAGACTCAGGTGGTGGAGTGCTCGGTCTCATAGTCACGCTCCTCTGGGTCTTCCTCCTGTTCATCATCTGAATGGGCATCATTCCCAGTTGAAGGGGTCAGGGAACGAGGAGGTCCATCCTGACGACGCTTTGCTGGCGGGTCGGTGAAGAGCTCATGGTACTCCTTCGCACTCATGCGATGACGACGTGTGGGTGCATCTCTAGCTAGGGTTACTCCTCCTCTATAAGCGAAGCTGGTCATCCCTTGGGGGGCTCCATCCTTATTTATCTTGTCTGGCTTCGTCTTGGCTTGCTGAAGTAGCTCTCGGGTGTGGTGAAGTTCCTTGCGGAGCTTCACGGACTCCTTAATTAGGTTGTGAACCACACTATCGACAAAGAGGCTGAAGTAGGTCTGGAACCTGAGTGGTGTGCCATCCTCCTTGGATGGAATCAGCGTCCAACTCTCGCCAAGATCATCCTTCCTGAAAGGAAGGTAGCGAGTAGCCGGCTCGTCAGCCATCTCTGGAATGATGTCTCGAATGTGTAGAAGTGCCTTGCGTGTAGCTGACTCGACTGCGAGTATCATGGTCTCCATCCGTGGTCCTTCAAAGAACCAACTGGTCGGGGAGTCGTTTGCCTTCGCGACCACATCCACGTGGTACTCCTTCATGACGAGATTGACCCAGTGCTCATGGTAGAGGAAAATGGGTGGTTGGCGAAACTAACACTTCTCCAGGCTATCCCCAAGGAGTAAGGGAAAGCCAGATGTCAGGAAGGCTTCGGGTACGACGGCCATCTACAAAGGTTTGAAGGGAGGAGAGTCAACAAAGTGTTGTGTGAAGAATAGAAGAGATAAATAGTACAGAATTTCTAAGTATAGGTGCTAGGTGTAGTTTTGAAAATGGTTTTATCCTAACTAATGTCCATGCTAACTAAGGGCTTCCTACAGTCAGGATGGCTCTGATACCAGCTCTGCGGGGACCCCGACTCATAAGTCGTGATCACCGAATGCACGTGTACTGTGGTCCCAGAGATCAATGCTCACTGAACACACAAAAGCTGAATAACAAGAGTGCTACATTGACATTTAGCGTCTTACACAAATAAAGACCGTGAAGGTCTAGTCTTACATAGATAGGGCCACAAGGGCCAATCACTTAAATAGAACAAGCAGCGGAAATCTTGATCGAAAGCGTGAACCCATGCCATCTGCCTTAACCTACAGGCATTCTGATCGGGAAGCGTCCTAGTTCGCATGTTCGTCACCAACGAACTCTTCAACATACTCCTGTTCTTCCATGCCTGGCCAATTAAATAGCAAATGGCAAGCCAATGAGTACTTTGAATGTACTCGCAAGAAACCCAAGTTGTGGAACAAGTAATAATGATGCATGGTATATCACTAAGTAGGTAATTTGCGGAAAGCTAATTTTGAATGTACTGACATGATCAAATAACTAGGTAAGCATGCATCTACAGTTGACAGATATCCATATGAACAAGTTACAGATATCATCATAAGCAGGGGTTGAACATCTCATGTTCAATCATTATGCTGAGCTATCGGACTTAGTCAATCATCGAGCTATCGGGCATAGCTTAGGTACCATCCTTGTCAGCAACACACGCACACACATCAAGTTTGCGAAAACATCCGGACATAGTTTAAGAAGGACCTCCAACTATCCATGACCGCGGACATTGCTATTCAAATAGTTTTACACTCTACAGAGGTTGCACACTTTACCCACAAGACTCGGGGAACTTCCGTGTCACCCACTACTCGTGGTATTTAACTTACCCGAGGTAAGCACCCGAACATTGCCTTTCCCATGGTGATACTAAACAAAGAGTCCACTCATTGGTGCCATCCCTCATGATATACATCACACGTATCATCCATGAGGGCACGCAACGGTGTGCCCGGTGCGTGTAAAGACAGCGCATGGCCTTCCACTTCCGGGATGACCCCGTATTGAGAGTGACCACACCACTCCCACCACTAGTAATGCAGGCTCCTTGCGAGTACCCACCATAGTAATCAAGAAAGCCCCGTCCCATAAGGGGTATCGTGGTTGCGCATGTAAGGTTGGGACGGTCAGCAGACCTTAAAACTCTCAGTCTTCGAAAACACACCCTCAACTTGTTCTGGTACACCACTTCTTTTTCAAGTGGTCACCCATCTCATGCTCATCTCCCTCGGGCATTAGTGGCACCCGACGGGGTTTTCGAAAAGTGTTTGAAAGTATTATTGCTTCCATCACCATGCATATTCCTGATCCCACTTGCGTAGCCTCTATTAGCAACATAACTAGTCCCACCCACATAACCCTCATAAGGTGGTAGGGTCATGCATGATGCAAGTGTCAATAGCAAAAAGTATCAGAAGCAACCCACCGAAGTGGTCACTACCTCACATGATCAAATATAACGAAAGTAAAGTGCTATATGACATGCAATGAAAATGGTTTCTTAACATGGTCAAAGGGCTACTTGCCTAGCTCAACAAAGTCTTCGGGGTCTTCAAAGTCCTCGGGTCAACCTCCCTCGTCAATAGCGCAATCTATTGTTGTGCTAAATAATGATAAAAATAAGCATCACACGAAAACAGAGCACACAAGTTACTATTAAAAATGCTACCCTACTTTGATAAATACTAAAAGCCATTCTAAAAATATTTGCCTAGGGTTTTGTTGTGAAAAATATTTTTGAACTTATTTAAGAGAGGCGAAAAGATGCCTAAATATAGTTTTTAAAATAAAATAGTATATAAAAGATTTTCAAAAGATTACACAAAAGGCACTATTAAATTCTAGGGAATATTCTAAGATTTTAGGTGGAAGAATTATTGGATTTGGAATTATTTTCAGATCTATGGAATTTTTGAAAGGCACAGGAAAAATAAAAAGAGAAAAGGGCACTGTGCCCTTTCGGGCCAAAACATTACAGCTGAGCCGGCCCGAAGGGGGAGCCGGCCTAGGGTGAGACGCCGCACGCGGCAGGTTTAATTTTAAATCCACCCGCGGGCCCATCTAGGAAGCGAGAGAGGAGGGGGTGAGGGGATGACTTGTGGGCCCCACCTGTCATCCCTCTCCTCACTACAGGGAGCATGGGAGGCTCACCAGCGGGGTTCCAGGTCACGACAACTCAAGCAGAGGGTACCGGCGCGCTCAGGGGCCTCCCATGCATCGGCGGGTGGCCGAGGGGGTCGCCGGCGGGGAGAAAACCCGCACGACGGCGAGGGTTTGCTTCGGGCTCGAACTCCCGAGCATAGGGACGAGGGGAGTGGCACGGGGGAGTGGCTGAGGGGAGGAGAGAGCGGGGGGCGAGGAGCGGGAGCTCAGGGAGGCCTTTATATAGGAGGGCGCCGGTGCACCGTGGTCGCGGTGCGCCGATGAGGACAGGGGCGTCGCCACGGGCCACGGGGGCGCCCCTGGCCGTGTCTATGGTGGCCGTGGACGCGGTCCGCGTCCGCGGGCAGGAGAAGGGCAACTACGGTGGGTCCAGGGGTGTGCGCGTGTGAGCTCTCCCATTGGCCGGCCCGGGCGGCGTTGTGCGCGAGCGTAGGGGGGCAGCAGAGGAGGAGAGAGGAGGGGCCCGATCACCTAGCATCTTGCGGACATCGAGGGGCGGCCGGGGGACATGCTCCCGCATCCCCAGGCTGTCAGGTGGCTCAGGATAGGTACAACTACAGTGTGGGCATGCACTATAGCATGCTCCAGAGCATGCCTGCATGCTCTGGATGTGCCCCTGCATGTCCACAAGCTCTTGGATGGTCTGGAGATGCTCTAGGAGCTAGGTGAGGCTAGGAGAGAAATAATTGGGGTAGGGGAGTGGTAGGAAGGTAGATGCCAATGCTGTCCAGGTTGAAAAATGGGGGTTTTACCCCACCTTCCAGTGGCCTATGGGCCTGAGATTGTTACTAGAGGTAGCTAGTAACCCTTAGGGCTTGTGGTAGAAGTTTTATGGCAAGGGGAATAGTGAAAGGGGTGAAAATAGTGACTTTACTATTTCACCAGAAGGTGTTTGATGGGTATTTGGGCAAGAAAAATTGACCCACTTACTAAGTTATTCAACAGGGCCAAATGTTAGGTGAAAATAGGCCTGATTACCAAGTTTGAGCTCAGGTGGGCAAAGTTGGCAATGGAAACTTTGTGAACCCTAGAAACTAACACGATCAGGTTTTGTAGATCTAGTTATTCTAAGCTTTTACCTTTGATGCACCACTTAGTGTAGCATCATTATTTGGTGATTAGAGCATGTCCACAAAGTTTGGGTTCAAGGGGAGAAACTTCATAATGTAAAGTTGTTCAAATTTGAATCTGGACAGGGAGGGTTTTGGGATGGTTTGATGAACCAAATCAACTTGAATTGAGATAAAACTTTGCAAGATCATCTCCCATGATAGTGTTGACTTGCTGGAATATTACTGGAATTTATTAAGAATATTTCTTATAGAAATATTTCAAAAGCATGATTTGAACAGAAAGGGTTTTGAGGGATTTTGCCCATGATTTGAACATGCCCATGTGTTGAAACTCATATATAAGGGAAATATATGTCCACTGAGTTTCCCTAAATTTTCAAAAACATTTTGAAAGCATTTAAATAATTTTTCCCTATGAAAAACCATTTATAATCTTAAGAAAAAGACTTTAAATAAAATATTAAAATAATCTTTAAAATTAATATGTGGTGGTTTTGGGAAGTCACAAATATAGTAGGTTTGAAATAAAGCCTTTGGGGAGAAAGAATCCACCCAAATTGAGGACTTGAAGTGCAACCCTCAATTCAGGGTTATTTGAAAACCTAATCTGAATAAATCATTTTTGGTCAAAATAAAATTGGATGAAAATAGTTTTGGGAGCTATTCACATGGCATGACCATTGGGCAAGAGGTTTGTGTCAAGGAAGATGAATATGAAGAGGGATAGAATCTAAGAGTGCCATAAACCACAATCAACAAGCGAACAAGCAACAATTCAAACAAGCACAAGAATTGAATTTTTTTAATTGGCTCCAAATTTTATAAATGCAAGCATAACAAGAGATACAAAACACAGGGTGTGACAACTATGCGGGATAATTTGTGAAAGGCGCTCTTCAAATCGATGAAGAGCTGGCCATCCGAGGAGGAGGTCAAGGGTCTACATGCCACCAAGCCCGATTTTGAGGTATGCTATTCCCTTGCTTGGCATTATTACACAGAGAATCCCTATATCCTCTTATCTGATCTATTTTGGTAGCGATGGTAGAATAAAGCCATCAACATCAGGGACCAGCCTGATGTTGTATCCGAAGAAACCCCCGCCTCCTCAAATCAGGAGGAGGCCGAAGAGGAGGAAGAAGAGGAGGAGGAGGCCGAGAGTGAGCGGGAGGCAACTCCCCCCACGCCAAGAAGAGAGTGGCGTCTTTGGACGCCCCGGGACAGGTAGCTTCTCCTGCCCTGAAGAGGGCGCGACTGACGCGGGTGGTTCTGTCCGACTACAACTAGGACTCGAGCTCCGCATCCGAAGACCCTGAGGAGGTTCCATGAAGGAGCCTAAGGGTCAAGCGCCCCCATCCAGGTTAGGATCTGATGACCCTCCTACATATCACGAGTAGATTTAGAGTTTGCTAACATGTAGGTTATTGGTCCTACAGTCCCCCCCGCACGTTATACCCACCGAGGTGGTATCGGATGGGGAGACCCCGCCCGCCGAACTGACGGAGAGCGGGGATGCCTCGCACCCCACCACTCCAAGCGCCACGAAGGACGCCGTGGAGGTGTCTTCCCAGCCTACTCCTATGGAGGCGGACACAGGGGGCGAGTGAGATCGCACCGTGGCCGAAGCTAACGCCTCGGCCACCGAAGACCGGGGGACAACGCCCCACCCGGACACCAAGGAGGCCGGACGAGCGGGTAATCAGTCCCCTACGAGAACATCTCCGGAGTGCACTATGCCTCCGGAGGCACCGGTCCAGTCCCCAGTGGGTGATCAGGAAATCCAATCATCCTCGGCACCACCAACCAACAGGTGGTCGGCCATGGAGGAGGCTCTATCGAGCGCCTCCATCCCCGAGGATCACCGCACCCTTATGGGTGCGGTACTTCAAAGCATCCAGTCTGTTGACAACCGATTGAGGGAGGCCTTAAAGGGTCTCCTTGCAGGTTTTCAAGTAAGTTACCCAATGTTTATGCAAGGATTTTATTTATTCGTATGCATAAATGGCAGCCCCCGAGCCCTAAGTGAGGTGAACAAGCTCACCTAGGGGTCACATCTGAATCCGATAACGCACTAGAAGCACTTTAAGTGTTCAACATGCTAGGGTAAATCGATATACGACCAGATTGTCTATAATCCGGGAAGTGAGCGCTGATGGAATGTATTAACTGTGTGTGTAATGTAGGCTTCGTCATTGGTGGCAGCCAGAAATGGAGCCGAGCTGAACGAGCTACATCGGAAGCTCAAGCACTCAGAGGATGAGGTGGAAACCCTCAACAAGAGGTTCGACGAGGCACATGGTAAGTCCAAACAAAATCCGAATGCTTTCCCCCGAATACTGTCAATGCACTTTCCTTTTATATAAAGTTTTATCGTTTTGTAGCTTCGTTGAAAGAGATGGAAAAGCTCAAGGCCGAGCTTCAACATGCAATGGATGAAGCAGCTGTTGAGAAGGTGCAGCCAAAGAAGTGGCCACCACACTCTGTGCCCTATGAGCCACCAGCAATAAGCATCAGGCTCGTGTGGCGGAGATACAGGATGAGCTCAAGGATACTAGAAAAAAGTGCAAGGCGTCGGAGCAAAAGAATAATGCGAGCTCAGCCGAACTGTCCACCATGAAATCCGATCTCCAGAAGGAGCGGATGGACAGACGGTTCTACGAGGAGCAAGTGCGCCAAGCCAAGGAAATAGCAGATGGTAAGCCGTACTCCCTAAAGTGCGTATTCGGAGATAGCAGATTCGAATTGATGACCCGGGTGTGGCGATCCTCAAGCTCATCCGCTGATCTCCAGAAGAGCGTGGCAGACGCCAATCAGCTGTTCGCCTCGCGGGGAGAGGAAGATGAAGCTTGGATGTTCTGGGCACAGTTCGGAGCCCCTAAGCCAGCCATGAAGCACCTCTGCATCCGCTTATGGCCCGGCGAGCCGCTACCAGGCAACTACTTCGGCCTGGTGCAGACACTGGTCGCTGCCACACCCCGCCTCGACACCGTCAAGCGCTCCTCCTGCATTGAAGGAGTTTGGATGGCCCTTGCAAAGGCCAAAGTGCACCGGCCGGGGCTCAATCCGACGAAGGTCACCACCGACCCGACGCCACCCCGGAAGGAGCACCGACGCCCCGAGCGATACTTCGATGGAGTGATGGAGAGTGCTCGGGTGATAGCGTCGTAGTGTTTGGGTGAAAAATTATTTGAATGAGCTTGTAACCTATCCGAAGACTCGTGATAACTATTAATGATATTAGTATTCACTCTTATCTGGTTTTGCATTCCTTTATAACTCCTGTGTGGTTGTTTAATACCGAAAGATGCAAGTTGTTGGCTTCGGTCCCCACGTAGATACTACATGGGGTGCCTATGCTAATGCATTGTGTACCTTAGCCGTATTATCGGAACCCAAAGGCGGTGTAGTGCGGTAGACTAGGCAATCAGACTATAGTGCTTTATTTCTTTCACTCAATCGAAGGGGCGCAAAAAGGACTACGGGATGCGTACGATTAGCCACCGGAGTGTTTGCGATGTTTGGACGAACCGAGGCTGAATCCAACATCATAATGTTTGCACAAAGGACAAGTTCCTCGTATAACACGGAATAACCTCTAACAAGGGTTGAAGTACAATAGTTCTAGCTTGGGGTTCATAGATCAGATTGCGCATACTATGACAGTCCGTTTTCGGCTTTCTCCCCTAAGGTGCTTGACCGGACTATCCGGAAGCACAATCGTAGGGGTGCTCCCTTTGCCCTTTTAGCCGAACGAGCGGAACATAAAGGGGCAAGTATAGGATCTGGGCAACCCAACTTAATGACCAAAGACATAGTTTGGAATTGATGCATATTAAGCGAATGCCAAGATTCCAAACAGATGATAGTTAAGGTGATTTGTGTTTGAAATCGAGCCCCTGGTCTATTAGCCGGTTACCTCGCGTCATACCGAACAGGTTCATGAGAAGAGGGAGAAAGGAGAAAAAGTATGCGCCGAAAACAAGACAGATGAGGTGTACTTGTGCCATGCAATTTTGCATTTTCTCAACAACTCTTATAACTCGGATTGCCGAAGAAACTGTTTACAGGTATGCGGAAGAAAATAAGAAATAAAATCGTACATGAGTTGTTGTACTAGGGGTCTTCATTTGGTGACCTGAAGTCCTTGATATGCCCCCCTTGCTAGTTAACTCCTGCTCTTGGATGCACCTTGACGAGTGTTGGTGCGGGCGGATTTTGCTAACAAAATCTTGAGAGGCTGCATCATTATAGGTGAGCTTTACGCCGTAGGTAGGATCTTCTAGGAGCGTCTGCATCTTGTCCGAAGACGTATTGGTGGTAGTAGGTCGAGGCAGCCGAACACCCACCTTTATTTCCCCACCGCTTCCCATGGAATCTTAAGTGCGAAGTTGTGCCTCCTCGGCACATACTTTGCTGGTACTGAAATTGTGCGGTGGGGGGCGAATCCCTATAGAGGGGGAGAGGGAGGATTTTAGTTTTTGGTCTGAAGCTGAACTCGCTTACCAGCCTTATGTGCCTTTATGGTGGATGTCAGAACTTGCCGATCTTCTTTGTAGGTGAATTCGGCCGCTAGGGCCAGTGCATGTTCCTCAGTTCTAAGAGAGTGCTCGGTGTTGCCGTTGCAGTAATGACCCCCTTGGGGCCCGACATCTTGAGCTTGAGGTATGCATAGTGTGGGCCCGCGTTGAAACGAGCGAATGCCGTCCTTCCAAGCAGCACGTGATAGCCACTGCGGAAGGGAACGAGGTCGAAGATCAAGTCTTTGCTACGAAAGTTATCGGGTGAGCCGAACACGACCTCGAGAGTTATCGAGCCGTGCATCGTGCCTCAACGCCTGGGATCACTCCTTTGAAGGTAGCGCTGCTAGGTTTGATCCTTGACGGATGAATGCCCATCTTTTTCACTGTATCTGAATAAATCAGGTTAAGGATACTTCCTCCGTCCATTAGGACCTTTATGAGGTGATACCCATCTATAATGGGGTCTAGGACGAGGGCGGCCAAACCCCCATGACGGTTATTGGTGGGATGATCACGCCGATCAAAAGTGATCGGGTATGGCAACCATGCGTTGTACTCCGGAGCTACGGGTTCCACCGCGTAGACTTCCCGAGGGCGCACTTCCTATCCTTCTTTGGTATGTGGGTGGTGTATATCATGTTCACCATTTTTACTTAGGGAGGAACTTCTTCTGTCCGTCGCTAATTGGACCCCGAGTCTCATCTTCGTCCTCGCTGCGCGAGCTTTTGCCTTGGTCTTCGGGTTCTATCTTGCCGACCTATTTAAACACCCAACAGTTGTAGTGTGTGTGGTTGGCTGGCTTTTCCGAAGTCCCATGGATTTGACAAGGCCTTTCTATGATCTTCTCGAGCTGAGTGGGTCCGTCATGATTGCCTTTAGGGGGCTTCTTCTGCTTCCCAGGTTGGGAATTACGAAACCCAGCGTTAACAGCCGCGCCATCGGCATCACTATTATTGTGCCGACGCTTATTCTTATTGTGTTGGCTTTGAGTTGCCATCCTGGGCTTCAGGTGCCACAAGATCTTCAGAATTGTGGCTGCGTCTTGCCAGCCAGTTATCTTTGCCCTCACAGAAGCGAGTCATGAGGGAGGTAAGGGCGGACATAATTTGAGGCTTGTCCTGGCCTAGCAGGCAGGCCAGCCATTCATCCCGAATGTTTTCCCGGAAGGAGGCTATGGCCTCAGCATCCAGACAGTCGACAATTTGGTTCTTCTTAGTCAAGAACCAATTCCAGAACTGCCGAGCAGACTCGCCGGGCTTCTGGACGACGTTGCTGAGATCGGAGGAGTCCGGCGGGTGGACATAGGTCCCCTGGAAGTTAGAGCGGAACGCATCTTCCAGGTCTTCCCAGCATCCAATGGAGTTTTTGGGTAGGCTGTTTAACCAGTGTCAAGATGGCACCTTAAGCTTAAGAGGGAGGTATTTTATGGCATGGAGATCGTCTCTTCGCGCCATGTGTATATGGAGAAGGAAGTCCTCAATCCATATGGTTGGGTCAGTGGTCCCATCATACTGTTCTATATTCACGGGTTTGAACCCTTCGGGGAACTGGTGCCGGATTACCTCATCTATGAAGCACAATGGGTGAGTGGCGCCTCGGACCCGAGCTATGTCCCGCCTATATTCGGCGTCTATATGGGGCCGGTTGCGTTCTCGGACTCTATTGTTTTGGTCGAACCATGGTCTGTATTTGCCGTGTCTATCGGGCGCATACTCTTTGGATCCATAGATGGATCTAGTGTGGCCTGCTCTGTGATCCAGGTCATCTCGCAGGTCGAACCTGTCATTGGGCTCTAATGGCTCCTTGCCCTGTCTTCGGGGCATTGCCGATATGTAACCAGCGTCGTTAGCCGTCTTATCTCAGCCACGAGGGGGGTGGTCCATCTTGTCGTACGGAGTACGAGTTGGAGATGGAGTATCAGTAAGTTCATCATCGAATTGCGGTAGCAACTTTCTCCGAGGGTAGCTTTTGGGCTGGTTTGATAGACCAGTGTCGTATGCTTCCTCGGATGAGAGGACTTTCGTCCATCGATCATTGAGGTCGGCCTGTTCGGCTTTGAGTTGCCGTTCTTTGGCCTTTAGGCTGGGAGCCGTTGCTATGAGCCATTGCCTAATTTCTTCCTGATCCTCGAGGTTATCGGGGATGTACAAGTCATTGGCTTATGGTATATCCTCCTCCTTGACGGGGGGGGGGGGAGGTAATCCTCGCCTTCGGGGTCATTGATGGTATCGGGGTCGTTTTGGTCCTCAGGCTCTTCCGGACCCTCAAACGGGTGCTCGGGGATATCGGGATTGTCATGATCGGCAGGGGCATTACCGTCCCCGTTGCTGATAATAGCTCTTCTTCGTTTTTTTCTTTTGGACCACTTATGCGATTTCCAGCGCCCTGATGGCGCATCACCCGATTTGTCATCGTCGTTGTGAGGCGTATTGTCACTGTTGGTGGCAGGAGTATCCACCATGTAAACATCTTATGTAGAAGTGGCGGCCCAACTCCCGATGTTATCGGGGGTGGGAGCACGGTCCTCTTCATCCATGTATTCTGCCTCCTCGGAGGCATAGTGTAGCACGTCGGTTAAGTCTTCCATGGTGGCTATCAAGTGGGTGGTGGGTGGGTCGAAAAATCCGTCCCTACCCGCACTGTAACCTAGCCGGGCGTACATCGGGGTTGGATCGTCGGTGATCCTCATCGATGAGAATCTCTCCAAGGCCTCGTCGACTGCTGAGGGCCCGATCGGATCCAGCTGTTCGGAACTCTTGGAGTTAACCACCATGAAGTCTACACAAGGCGAGTGTTCGGAAGGAACACGTGTCCGGTCATATGGCTTGATGGCCAGATCGGGATGACAGATCGGACTGCCGCCATGGGCGACCCCATTGGCATGTCCAAAGAAGGGTCTCAAGGTTACATCCTCGGAGTCCTCGGGGGCTATGGGCGAATCCGTGAGCCCGATTAGTGACAAGTCACGCCGAGAGCAGACGAAAAAGTCTAGATTTCCGAATCTGGCCTCTTTATCAGGGGCGAAGCTCTCAACGCGGCCTAGATGGCCGACGGAATTAGCATGCAGCACAGCGCTACCCAAGGCGAGGATCTTCCCGAGGACGAAAACGTCCATGTTGCGGACCTCATTGTTTATGACGAGGCGAGGCGTTGATTCCATCTCGCTCATAGAGGAACTCTCAATGAAAGCACCAATGTCGGTGTCAAAATCGGCGGATCTCGGGTAGGGGGTCTCGAACCGTGAGACTAGAATCGACGGTAACAGGAGACGAAGGGGACACGAGTTTACCCAGGTTCGGGCCCTCCTATGGAGGTAATACCCTACGTCCTGCTTGGTTATATTGATGATGTAAGGGGTTACAGAGTTAATCTACCTTGAGATCGTATGTATAACCCTAGATGAGTTGTTCTATATCTATACCGTAAAACCCTCCGGCTTATATAGATGCCGAGGATGCCTAGGGTTTACACATGCTCGGTTACATGCCGAAGAGATAAACTTGCTAACTATTCCATCATACGTGGAGCGCGAGCCGTGTTTCACGAAGCTTCCATCTTGGAGATTGGGCTTTCAAATCCTTTGGTGTTCGGTAAGTAGCCCTCATAGTCCGGCCCATAACAATAGGTCGGCTATCCAGGGATCCCCTAATCCGGGACTCCCTCACCGGCCCTTGGCCTTCGGTCTTGTGTTCATTGACTTGAGTGTTTCCTTGACGTCTTCGCGCTTGCTTCTAGTAGTCCTCCGGCAGGCCTTGCCGCGGGCGTGGCTACAACTGCCCTTGCATAAGTATGGGGTACTAATGGACCTGATGCTTAGTACACCGACAGTGATATTGCACGATAAGTTAACACATGCTATTTTACTCCAACTTCCTAATTTTAATAAGACTTTTGGGTTTGAATATGATGCCACTGGAATTGGATTAGGAGGTGTGTTATTACAAGATGGTAAACCTTTTGCATACTCTTCTGAAATATTGAGTGAGCTTAGTCTGAATTATTCTATTTTGATTAGGAATTATATTCTCTTGTGCGGAGTTTGGAAACATGGCAACATTATTTATTGCCCAAAGAATTTTTTATACATTGTGATCATGAATATTTGAAACATATTAAAAGTCAAGCAAAACTGAACCATAGACATGCTAAATGGGTTGAATTAATTGAGACTTTACCTTATGTCATTAAACGAAAGAAGGGTAAGGAAAATTTTATTGTTGAAGGGAGGACATGGAACAAGTTCGTCATTAATTATGGATTTGTGTCCCGTGCTAACAAGCTATGCATTCCAGCTAGCTCGTTCGTCTTTTATTGTTGTGCGAGGAGGGGCTTGGAGGAGGATTAATGGGATACTTTGGTATGACGAAGACGGAGGACATACTTGCTACACATTTCTTTTGTCCAAAGATGAGATTGGATGTTGACCATTTTTTTGCTCGCTGCACTACATGTGAGAAATGTAAGTCACGACTCGATCCTCCTGGTTTGTATATGCTTTTGCCTGTACCTAGTGTTCCATGATAGGATATATCTATGGTCTTTATTTTAAGTATACCTCGAACAATGAAGGGGAGGGATAGCATATTTGTTGTCGTGGATAGATTTTCCAAAATGGCACATTTTATACCATGTCATAAAAGTGTTGTTGCTGCTAATGTTGCTAGTTTGTTCTATCATGAAACTAATCGCTTGCATGGTGTACCAAATACAATTGTTTCAGATTGTGATGCTAAATTTCTTATCCACTTTTGGAGATGTTTATGGGCTAAGTTCGGGACCAAACTGCTTTTTAGTACTACATGTCAACCCCAAACTGATGGACAAACAGAAGTAGTCAATAGATCATTGTCTACCATGCTTAGGGCTGTTTTGAATACTTTTATGGATTTGAGAGCACTTGATATGTGTCTTGCATGCGCATACCCGTAGTTACATTGGGGTATTCAAGTGATTCACTTGATATATGTTATGGCATCAACTTGCGGATTATGGCGACCATGGGAATCTATGCATAGGGGTTGATTGCATGTTCTTGTCCTAGATTCTCCGATAGAAATCTTGGGGCACCCTTTGAGGTTTTCTGTGTTGGATTGAGTATTATGAATCTAAAATTGTTTGGTGCGTATTGTATAATTAACTCATGGATACTTGTGCTGACATTGGAGTATCTAGATGACATTAGTGTTGGTTGATGCGTATCATATGGTGTTATTCTAGTACGAACTCTTAGATAGATCGATCGGAAAGGATAACTTGGTTATGTTAGTACGAACTCTTGGATAGATCGATCGAAAAGGATACCTTTAAGGTGGTTTTGTATCCTACAAACAATTTCTTCTTATGCTCTCTGCTAGATAAGAACTTTGGAGTGATTATTCGTTGCGCGTTGAGGGATGGTTATGTGATCCAATTATATTAGAATTTTTGAAAGATTGCTCTAGCGAAAGTACGGACCATAGGCCTTGTTTTCAAGCATTGAAATAACATTTGTGCTCACTTTTGTTACTTGCTACCTTGCTGTTTTTATATTTGCAGATTACAAAAATCAATATCTACTATCATTACTACACTTGTATCACCATCTCTTCCCCAAACTAGTGCACCTATACAATTTTCCATTGTATTGGGTGTGTTGGGGACACAAGAGATTTCTTCTATTTGATTGCAAGGTTGTTTGAGAGACACCATCTTCATCCTACACCTCCCATGAATTGTTAACCCTTAGGTCATCCACTTGAGAGAAAATTTCTACTGTCCTACAAAACTTTGCGCTTGGAGGCCCAACACAAGTCTACAAGAAGAAAGTTGCATAGTAGACATCAAGCTCTTTTCTGGCGCCGTTGCTAGGGAGGTGAGGGCTTGAAGGTATATCTTTAGATCTTGCAATAAAATCTTTTAGTTTCTCATTTTCACTACTTTGGTTTCATAAAATAAAACTACAAAAATGGAGTTTAGGTTGCATCAATTGTTTCGTGTCTTTAAAGTCTTTCGTGAAAATGATGGTTCAGAAAATTGTGCTCAATTGGTAGAGGAAGAATTTATGAAAATACTTGATGAGAATTCCTTGAATGATTAGAATTATACAAATATTGTTAGTATGAGTTCTCTGAATATTCATGATGCTAATGATATTGAAAGCCACAAGCTTGGGGATGCTATGTTTGATAAAGATGATATTTGTAGTCCCCCTAGTTTTGAGGAGCAAAACTATTATGATGATAGTATGCCACCTATGTATGATGACTATTTTGATGACATGTATGCTATAAAGAGTAATGACAACCACTAAACTTGTTATCGTGATTTTAATATTCAAATTGGTTATGTCAACCAAGTGTCGCATGATAGTTATTGTGAGTTGGCTCCCACTATTATGAATTAGAAGAAGTTTGCTTATGTGGAAAGTGATAAATTTTATATGCTTGTAGATCATGAAAAGAATGTTGTATGTGATATATTGTTGAATTTCTTTATGATGCTACTAAAAACTATTGTGAGGGAGTAACTTATGCTTGTAGGAATTGCAATAATATCAAGTTTCCTCTCTATGTGTTCAAAATTTTGAAAGTATGCTTGTTTTGCCTTCCTATGCCAGTTGATTATTGCTCCCATAAATTGTTTTATCACAAAATTCCTATTCATAGGAAGTGTCTTAGGCTTAGATGTGCTTTTCATATGATTCATGATGCTCTTCTGCATGTCTCAAATACTATTTCCTATTCGAGCATCATTGAAATAATCATACCTAGCTAAAAGGCATTAAAGAAAAGCGCTTGTTGGGAGACAACCCAAAACTTTTCCTTTCTGTTTTCATATGTTCACATGATTAATCTACTGTAGTAATCATGTTTTGTGTATTTTATTTCAACAAAGTGCCAAGTGAAGCCTTTGGGATAGTGTGGAAACTTGTTTGTTTGATTCTGAGCAAAAATAGAAAGTTTTGCGTCCAATATATGAATTATCTGATTTTACTGGAGATTCTAAAAATTCTGAAATTTTTACACACATTTTCTATGCAAATTCTATACGTTGTACTAATTTTTCAGAATTGTTAGAGTCAGGTAAGTATGGTGATCATTCACATCTTTAAAGATTTGTCTTTTAGATAGATTATGTTTTGCATGCATAGTTTGCTTGTTTCAAGTGTTTCCATAGATTATATGTGGTAATGTAAATTGTGGGAATGATGTAATACAATAGGTATTATGTGATAACAATTATGAATCTTGTCTTGGCAGTACCTAAGTGAATGATCTATCTTTACTACACTAACCCATCTCACGAAGTTCCGTTAAGTTTTGGGAGAGATATCGACATGAGGTGAATAAGGAGCAGTAATTACCTAAGACTGGGGATTCCCAAGGAACCCCCAAGGTAATATCCAAGGAATACTCAAGCGTCTAAGCTTGGGGATGCCCCGGAAGGCATCCCCTCTTTCGTCTCCAACATTATCGGTACATCTTACTTGGAGCTATATTTTTATTCGTCACATGATATTTGTTTTGCTTGGAGAATCAATATAATTTGTTTTTATCTGTTAGATGTTATTTATAATCTTGTTTTTCAATAAAAAGTTCCAAGAATTGCATTAGGATGCTTGCATTGCATGTTTTGATATGTGGTGTGTA
Organism: Hordeum marinum; assembly: GCA_022496015.1. Taxonomy (NCBI): domain Eukaryota; kingdom Viridiplantae; phylum Streptophyta; class Magnoliopsida; order Poales; family Poaceae; genus Hordeum; species Hordeum marinum. The sequence continues at coordinate 137,085,382 of CM039672.1, read as the reverse complement.
AAACCTGAATTTTTTGCTAGTGTTTGAATTTTTATATTTTACTCGAACATTGAAAGTTTATGATTTTTGTAGAAATTATTTTAATATAAATTATTTGTCATGTCCTAAATTTTCATAATTTCGTGAGTTAGATAAGTCACTATTTTCATAGATTGCTACAGTCTATTCTATTTGGACAGATTGTTGTCATAGTTTTGTTATCTACTTATCCTATAGTTTCCATAGCCTATATTGATAGATATAAATTGTGGAAATGATAGGAAACAGTAGATGATATTTGGAAATTATTGTGCAACTTGTCTTGGCAGTACACGAAGTGTGGAGTTATTCTTATGTGTACTAACCTATCTCACGAGTTGTTTTTGAGAATAGGTGAAACCGGGATATGAGAGGATTGAACAGGATACAATATCTCAAGGCTAGGGATGCATAAGGCACCCCAAGTAAATATTTCCATAAGTATCAAGCATCTAAGCTTGGGGATGCTGCGCACTCCACCTCTCTTAATCAACAACTATCGGTTAGCCTATATTGAGCTTGAATTTTTATTTGTCCACATGATATGTGCTATTCTTGGAGTGCTATTTTTATTTTAATTGTTGTTTAAATAAAATACTTAGATCTGAAAATCTTTATTGAGGGACAGAGCCACATAGCTATTTGATTGTTTACCTATTCGTTGATCTTCACTTATATCTTTTGAGAGTAGTTTGATTATTTGGTCTTTTGCTTCACTTATATTTATTAGAGCATTGTATTTTATGGAAAGAATTAAATTCTCTTGCTTCACTTATATATATTTGGAGAGTTAACATGAATTGTTCATTTGCATGGTTAGTCATAAAATCCTACATAAAACTTATGGATCACTAAATATGTTATGTTTGATTCCTTGCAATAGTTTTTCATATAGAGATGATAATGTGTGGGCGGTACTAAGTAAACAGTTGTGGATTAGTAAGAATATTGTCGTTAAGGTTTGTGATTCCCAAAGCATGCACGTACAGTCTCCCGTTATGCGATGAAAGTTGGAGCGCAATTTATTCTTGATTGTCTATCTTTGTGTGAAGGTCAGGGGCACGTGATGGTTAACTCCTACCAACCTACCCCCTAGGGCACACGTAGTAGTACTTTACTTCGAGGGCTAATAAACTTTTGCAATAAGTATGTGAGTTCTTTATGACTAATGTGAGTCCATGAATTCTACATACTCTTACCTTTCCGCAATTTGCTAGCTTCTACGGTACCACGCATTGCCCTTTCTCACCTCGAGAGTTGGTGCAAACTTCCCCGGTGCATCCAAACCTCGTGATACTATACATTATATCACACATAAACCTTATTATATCTTCCTCAAAACAGCCACCATACCTACCTATAATGGAATTTCCATAGCCACTCCGAGATATATTTCCATGCAACTTTCACGGTTTCCGTTTTGATGACTCGAGCATTCATTGTCATATTGCTTTACATGATCATAAGATAGCTAGCAAGATGTTTCCATGGCTTGCCCTTTTTTGATATCTTTGCTACGCTAGATCATTGCACAACATTCATATAGAGTCATATTTTGTTCTAGGTAGCGAGTTGTAATATTGAGTTATAAGTAAATAGAAGTGTGATGATCATCATTATTCATTGTCAAAGCATGTCCCAGTTAGGAAAGGATGATGGAAACTATGATTCCCCCACAAGTCGGGATGAGGCTCCGGACAAAGGAAAAAGGGGTAAAGGAGAGAAAGAAAAAAAAGAACGAAAATAAAAAAAATGAAAAATGAAATAAGTAGAAGGGGCATGCCAATTCCATAATTGTGCTTCAAAGTAGCACCATGTTTTTCATATGGAGAGTCTCCTATGTTGCCACTTTTGTATACTAGCGGGAATTTTCATTATAGAGTTAGACGCACACCAACTTAGTTTTCATATTGAGCTTCCTTACACTTATAACTCTTAGTGCGTCCATTGCATGGCAATCCCTACTCATCACATTGATATCAATTGATAGACATCTCCATAGCCCGTTGGTTAGCCGCATCAATGTGAGACTTTCTTACCATTTTTCTTCTCTATATTTACCCCGATCATCATATTCTATTCCACCCATAGTGTTATATCCATGGCTTGTGCTCATGTATCGCGTGAGGGTTGAAAATGCTAAAGCGCGCTAAAAAGTATGAACCAATTGCTTGGCTGACAGCGGGGTAGTACATGATTTATACTTTGTGTTAAGAAGACAAACCATGACGAGGCTATATGATTTTATAGGGATAGCATTCTTTAGCCTTGATATTTTGAAAGACATGATTGTTTGTTGGGATGCCTGACTATTAATGTCTTTATGCCAAATTGTAGACTATTGTTTTGAATCACTCATCTCTTAATATTCATGCCATGATTAGATATATGATCAAACTTATGCACTATGCTAGCATTCACACTTCATAAATTATTATTTTTATCATTTACCTACTCGAGGAATTAAGCTTGGGGATGCTGATATGTCTGCAATGTATCGATAATTTATGAAGTATTCATGTCATATTTACCAATGTTTTTACTACGGTTTTATGATTTATTGGGACTAACCGATTAATAGTTGCAAAAGTTAAGAATTTCTTGTTTCACAATTTGATGTGTAGGAATTAATTGGAAATTGGCAGAAAAAACCGCAAAAGGGGCCTTGTTGGAGGAGGACTCCGACATTCCTCAAATTTGTCCACAAATAGTTTTAAAAGGTCGTCGGTTTTTGTACGATCGAAAGTAGTTCTAGGGGGGGTGATTAGACAACTTGACCAAATAAAACTATGCTTTTTCCCAATTTTAATTCTTGGCAAGTTTTAGCATTCATAACATATCAAGTACACCCTACACATGCAAGTCTAAGAGTAGCAGCGGAAAGTAACAACAAGCATGAGTAAAAGGATAGGGTAGGAAGATCAAACGCAATTGTAGACACGATGATTTTTCCCGTGGTTCCGATAGGTGGTGCTATCGTTCATCCACGTTCATGGAGTCTTCAACCCATGGAGGGTAACGGTCGCGAGAGTCCATGGAGAGCTCTACTCACGGAGGGTTCCACAAAGAAGAAACCTTGACTAGACCATGACGGCCTACGTCCATGGAGGACTAGCCTTACTCGGGGTACTTCTTCACGAAATAGGCGATCTCCTTGCTCTTACAAACTTCTTGGTTCACTCCACAACACGAAGTAGGAGGCTCCCAAGCAACACCTAACCAATCTAGGAGGCACAACCCTCCAAAAGGTAATAGGCTCGGTAATGACGATGAACTCCTTGCTCTTGTGCTTCAAGATGATAGACTCCTCAACACACAATCTCTCTCACATATATTTGGCTTGGTAGAAGAGATGGGATTGGAGGAAAGCAACTTGGGGAGGCTAGAAATCAAGATCCATATGGTTGGAGTGGAAGATCTTGACCTTAACATTTAGTGTTGAAGTAGCACTTGTAGAAGTCGAGTTTGTAGTAGCCTTGGGTACCCACTTCACCAAAGCTTGGGGTTCATCTTCATAGGAGTCAAAGTCCTCTTGGAGCTTGTTCTTGCCCTTGAGCTTGGTGTCTTGTGGTGGAAGGTCATCTTGCAACTTTGTTCCCTTGGGAAGAGTATTTTCATACTGTTTCCATTGAGGAACAAACTTGGCATTGGGGTATTGACCTTCTTCCCATTCAACTCCATTATTGTTGAAGTAGCCAACACCATGATTCTTCCGGTATCATCCATGCTTGCGTACAATCTCATCAAATTGTTTGTACCCTTCAAGACTCTTGTAGATACCTTTGTCTATAATTCCTTTCAATAAAGCATTTTCTTGCGCAAGTGTAACTTGGCTAAGAGAATCATCATTAGTGGAATCAATACAACTACTAGGAGCAACATCATTGGATTTAGCATGTTTATTTTTGCTACTAGATGAAGAACCTTTCTTGCCTTTGTTACTTGTTTGCTTAGATTTGACTTGTGGCATGAATGTAGACAAGAGTAGTCGTTTGGCAAGATAAGATGAAGTCTTCTTTTGGAGATCGTCATTGATAGCTTTAAGAAATTCATGTTCTTGCTCCAAATTGAGCTTCTCAAAGCGTAGCTTCTCATGAGTTCTTACAAGCTCTCTATGATCTTCAAGAGTAGATTCATGGGATAACTTAAGAGTGTTGAGTTCTTTAGTTAGTTCTTCTATTTTCATCTTATCATCGGTAATTGACCTATCTTGACTAGCATGAGAAATATCAAGTTCATTATGATCAACATCACTAGTTTTATCACATAGCAATTCATTATCATAAAGCAAATCATCTTCATCACTATCGAAATCAAGATATTCGGGGTGTGATACCTTGGGGCCTTTAGGCATGAAGCAACTTCCATTCCCTTCATTTGGTGAATCAATTAGATCATGGGAGTTGGTTGTCACTAGTGTAATTCCAGCAACACCATCATCTTGATTATAGTCGGAGTTGGAGTGGTAGTTTCTCTCGGAGTGGTTGTCGGAGTCGGAGCCGGAAACCCATTCACCAACATGAGCTTGATGTTTCCTTCTTGAGTAGCTCTTGGTGTACTTGTCCTTCTTCTCCGAGTCCCTACTTCTCCTTGAGGGTCTTCGTTCATAATGATCATCTCTACTCCTTCTCTCTCTTTGAGGTGATTCATCTCTTGAGCTCCATCTTCTAGGTGACTCTTCTTTTCGTTTGTAGTGAGCCGAGCACTCATTGGAGTAGTGTCCGAGCTTCATACAATTGTAGCAGTTTTGGTCACGACTTGACGAACGCTTCTCTTCATTTCTTTAGTTGGAGCTATGATCTTTGCTTCTATTCTTGTAGAACTTGTTGAATTTCTTGACTATGCGGCTAATCTCTTCATTTGTAACAAGGTTGTCGCTTGAGGTAGCGGGAACAACACTCGTGGCTTTGTAAGCACCGCTAGACTTGTGGTGAAGCTCTTCCTTGTCTTTGAGTGTCATCTCATGAGCAACAATTCTACCAATCACTTTCATTCGTTTGAGATCTTTGTAGTTGGGCATCATTTGGATCAAAGTGCACACGATGTCATTTCTCTCATCCAAAGCTCGAAGTATCTTCTTTACGATGAAATTGTCGGTCATTTCTTCACTTCCTAAGCCGGCAATATCATTGGTGATGAGAGCTAGCCTAGAGTACATCTCAGCGACTCCTTCACCATCCTTCATCTTGAACTTATCAAGTTGACCTTGAAGAACATCTAACTTGGATTCTCTCACGGACTAAGTTCCGTCGTGCATATCAACCAAAGTATCCCAAATCTCTTTTGCGTGTTCAAGACGGCTGATTTTGTTGAATTCTTCTGGGCATAGGTAGTTGAAGAGAATGTCACATGCTTGGTCATTGAGTTTCAACATCTTCAATTCATCCACAGTCGCTTCATGATCTGGTTCCTTTCCTTCCGCAAAGAATTCACCTTGCAAGCCAACACGAACAACAGCCCAAACGACAGGATTATGACCAAGCAAATGCATTTTAATTTTATGCTCCCAACTAGCAAAATTAGTGCCATCAAAGTACGGACCTCTACGGTGATAATTTCCCTCACTAGATGCCATACTTCTCCTAGGTTATGAAACCAATGCAATGGAGACCAAAGCTTTGATACCACTTGTAGGATCGAAAGTAGGTCTAGAGGGGGGTGATTAGACTACTTGACCAAATAAAACTATGTTTTTTCCCAATTTTAATTCTTGACAAGTTTTAGCATTCATAACATATCAAGTACACCCTACACATGAAAGTCTAAGAGTATAGCAGCAGAAAGTAACAACAAGTATGAGTAAAAGGATAGGGTAGGAAGATCAAATGCAATTGTAGACAATGATTTTTCCAGTGGTTCCGATAGGTGGTGCTATCGTACATTCACATTCATGGAATCTTCAACCCATGGAGGGTAACGGTCGCGAGAGTCCATGGAGGGCTCTACCCATGGAGGGTTCCACGAAGAAGCAACCTTGACTATACCATGACGGCCTACGTCCACGGAGGACTAGCCTTACTCGGGGTAGATCTTCACGAAGTAGGCGATCTCCTTGACCTTACAAACTTCTTGGTTCACTCCACAACACGAAGTAGGAGGGTCCCAAGCGAAACCTAACCAATCTAGGAGACACCACCCTCCAAAAGGTAATAGGCTCGGTAATGACGATGAACTTCTTGCTCTTGTGCTTCAAGATGATAGACTCCTCAACACACAATCTCTATCACATAGATTTGGCTTGGTAGAAGAGATGGGATTGGTGGAAAGCAACTTGGGGAGGCTAGAAATCAAGATCCATATGGTTGGAGTGGAACATCCTTACCTCAACACAAGGGTAGGTGGCTCTCTCACAGAAACTGAGTAGGATAGGTATGGAATAGTTCTGAGTGCTTGTCTTTTGAGTGGGTGGTGGTGAAGGGGTATATATAGGCATCCCCAAAAATCCAACCGTTACACACAAAATGACCAACTCAGTGACACCGATGTGTTAATCTCGGTTGTACCGAAGTGACCAAAAGGTGGCAACTTTTGAATCCCGGTGAGACCGATATAGGAATCTTGGTTGCAGCGATAAGGTGACTAATGGTGAGAATTGCCAAACTCGGTGATGCCGATTCAACATTCTCGCACTGACCGAAAGTGTGAACTTGCATAACAGAAAGTTGGCAACCCAACTTGGTGGCACCGAAAGCAGTGTCGACTGCACTGAAGTTGCTAGGGTTTGGCTGAGTCTATCTAGGGTTTGGAATCGGTGGCACCGGGATAGGAAAGTTGGTTGCACTGATTTTGCATGTTTGGCTAGGTACAGACTTTGGTGGGAGAGCTTGTGGATGTTTTGGGTGACTATCACTTGTGCACATATGATCATTTTGTTCACCATCAAAACCTTACCCCCTTTTAATAGTATTGGCTTTCCTATGGAATCAAAATGATTTCTCGCAAATGTAAAATCTAGAGTCCTCTTGGTTGAAGTTTGGCCAACCTATTTCCTCGAATCTTGGGGTACTTCCACAATCTCTACAATCCTCGAATCTTTTGATCATGACATGGTAGCATCTATGGATGAGCTAATGCAACTAGTGTCCAAGTTCATTTGAAGTGAGTTTGAATATAGGTTCAAAATCGTTCTTCATTTCAAATTCCATATGCTAACCTATTAATAAATGTCAAGGTTCATCTACATAGGTTGCTCTAACAAGCATGATAATAGCACCATTGGATTCATTGGATTTTTTTGATAAATATTCATATATAAATTATTTTCATCTGATTTACAGATTAATTTATATGAATTTTTAAAGTTTTAAACAATTTCTAGAATTATTTTAAAACTGGAAAATGAAATATGACGTCACCCTCACGTCACTACGATGTCAGCTGGTCGGCTGACCAGGCCAGGTCAAACCTGACGAGTGGGACCCACTAGTTAGTGACCCAGTCACTAACAGGGTTAAATAATTAGCTAATTACTAATTAGATTAGGTTAGGGCCCACTGGTCAGTGGGCCATTAACTTAATTAAGTTAGTTTAATTATTTTTTAAAACTAATTCTAATTAGAAAGGGGGTGGGCCCCACTTGCCAGTTGACCTGGGGTCAAACCCCATGGTCAACGTCGGTTGACTCGCCGGTGTTGAGCCGTCGGCGACGTCAGGGACGACGGAGGGGGTCGGATCTCCTCCTTCGGCGACCAAAAGGACGACGGAGGGCACTAGGAGGGCCTGCACTCGAGTGCATGTCGATCTAGCCCCAAGCTAGAGGCTGGGGTGGTCAGGATCGATGCCGACGCTGATCTCAACGGCGGCGGCAGGTCGGGCAGGACCGGCCATGGCGCTAAAGGGCACGGCAGGAGGAGCTAGAGGCGGCTACGGGCCCCTAGACGCACCACGAGCATGAGCCCGCGGTCAGGTGCAAGCTGTGGCTGCTGTGGCCACGGCTATGCCATGACCGAGGGTGAGCTCCTCTTGGCTTCAGCGACAGGCGGGGCTAGCGGAGGGGAACGACGTCGGGGCTAGGGGGAAACGATTCAGGGCCTCACCGAAGGGTCTTCTGTCGCCTTGGTGTGGTCGTGGACACACGGGAGACGGTGCATCGGTGGCGTCTTTAGTCCGGCGAGGGAAGAACAAAGGAGAGGAGGGGGAGGAGAGAGCGTGCGAGAGAGATTGCGTAGGGGAGAGAGGAGGAGAAGCGGCCACGGCGACGAGGCCTCGCGCTAGCGCTCTCCGAGCCCTCCAGGCCAGCAGCCAGGCAGGGAGGAGGTGGCTGGCGTGTGCCCACACACGGCGAGCGCACGCCCCTGTCCTCCTGGCGAGAGGATAGGGATGACTGATGGACCGGTTCCCCCTGGGCTTCTTCCTCTTTCTTTTTCTTTCTTTCCGTTTTTCTATTGCTGACATTAGTTTTATTTCTTTTTCAGGTACAAATGCTTTGATAAAATATCCCAAATATTTTTTTAATATCAAGTTGGAATATTGCAAATTCCAATAAAAAGTTTAAGGATATTTTGAAATATAAGGTATTGATAATGCTTTATTTAGCATTTTCAGAGGCTTTATTATTTATTTTTAAATTGTTATAACTGTTCAAATATTTAAAATGGCCCCTGATATATTCATGTCCATATTTATAAGACATAGGGAACATTTTGTATTGTCATATTGAGTTTGTTGAGTTTTCACAAACTTTTAATTAATATGATTCCAATGTGAGCTTGGGGTTTCTTTTAATCCCCATTTCATGTTGTTGAAAAATTGAAACATGATGCACACACATGCTGTCCTATGACCTCTAGCTAGGGATGTGACATTACCCGTGAGCTGTGGCAAGTCTAGTGGCCCAACTCTCGCACGTTTAAGCCAAAAGTCCTAGAGAAGTATGACGGCAAGACTTATCCGTTAGAATTTCTGAGCATCTACACCATTGCAGTGCAAGCTGCCGGGGGTCACGACGACAAGATACTCGTGAACTACTTCCCGTTGGTGCTTAAGCCCAACGTCACGTCGCGGTTGATGCACTTGCCAGAGGGGTCAATCGCCTCCTGGGCAGACTTGTGCCACGAGTTTGTTGGTGCCTTCACAGGAGGACATCAAGCTCCTGGCCAAGAAAGTGATCTACACATCATCCCTCAGAAGGAGGGCGAAACTTTACGCAAGTACATCCAAAGGTTTAGCCGCGTGCATCACAACATCCTAGACGTCCATCCTGCTGCTATTGTCAGCGTGTTCCATTAGAACGTGTGCAACTGGAGGATGCGGGAAGAGATGGTGATGAACAGAGTTAGGGACGTCACCGAGCTTTATGCTTTGGCAGACAAATGTGCTCGGGCCGAAGAAGGAAGGAGGTTCCCCGGCGAACACGTCGGTGCAGGGGTCGACTCTGAAGATGAAGACACCGCTGCCCCAACAAAGAAGGGTCGGCGGCAGAACAATAAGCGCAAGGGCAAGACCGTGCTAGCCGTCAAAGGATCTGGCAACCCCGGTGCGGCCAAGAAGGGCAAGGTTGATGAGCCCGACAACGATGTTGCCGGGTGTGCCTCCTGCCACGCCCTGGCGGCTGCCGGCAAGCCAGAAGAGTCCAGCTAGCAGTATTGCAAAATCCATCGCACCAAGGGCCACAATCTCCAAGACTGCTGGCAAGTTGACCAGCTTGCCAAGAAACAGAAGGCTGAGTACGAGAGGCAAGACAAGGAGAAGGGCCAGCATGGTGCCGAGGGGTCCGTCAAGAAGCGTGTTGGCCGAGGAGGTCGCTGCGGTAAGCCCAAGCAACAAAAAGACTGGCCAGCCCGTGGCCGCGACAAGCAAGAGGGAGATGATGATGATGTCAAAGAGGACGATGAGTCTAGTGAGCATGAGTTTCAGAAGGCTACAGAGAAGATGTGCATAGAAGGAGGAGCCTCGTCGCTTTCCTCTCACTGCCAACTTAAATAGTGGGCGTGTGAGGATAATGTGGCAGAGCCCTCTACCAACACACAAAGACCTTTAAAGTGGTCCAACACTCCTATCTTCTTTGACGCTGAGGATCACCCTGATCGCATAACTGCGGTCGGGTGCTTGCCATTGTTGGTATCGCCAACAATCCGCAACCTCAAGGTGATGAAGATGTTAGTCGACAGTGGGGCCAGCTTGAACCTGATCTCGCCCGATGTCATATAGAGGCTGCAAATTCTTGACGAAGATCTCGAGCCGATAGGCGCTTTCCAAGGGGTCAATTTGGGAAGGACTCAGCCAAAAGTAAAGGTCACACTGCCGGTGACGTTTGGCTGTGACATCAATATCAGAACGAACAAGATCGTTTTTGACGTCGCCAAGATCTCATTGCCATACAACAACATTCTTGGCCGCCCGACACTGGCCAAGTTCATGGCAGCCACTCATTTCTCTTACAACATGCTGAAGATGCCCGAGACAATGACCGTCATCACCATTAACTCAGACAAGAAAAGCACACTTATCTGTGCTGACCAACTCTATCGAGGGGCAGCTGCAGCACCCGCCGCCAAGGCACTTGCTCCTGTCGCTGAAGCTCCTGGAGGAAAGGATACCGGCAACACCTCTGGCGCATATTACGGCAAGCGCGCCCCCTCGGGGTGCTACGCTCCCGTCGATGATGTGCTAGAGAGCTCCACCCGCAAGAGCAAGAAGTCCAAGGGAGCTCCACCGGAGACCAAGAAGGTGCCCGCCAAGGAGGATGGCATGGGGGGAACTTTCACCATAAGTTCCACCCTTGACGACAAATAGGAAAGCGCGCTCGTCGCCTTCCTATGGGCGAATGTCGATGTGTTTGCATGGCAATCATCTGATATCCCCAACATTCCCAGGAAGGTGATTGAGCACCACCTCGTTGTATGTCCGCACGCGCAGCCCGTCAAAGAGAAGGCTCGGAAGCAACCTTTGGAGCGACAACAACCTTAGAAGCGGCTGGCCTGATCAGAGGAGTACTCCATCCTACTTGGTTGGCCAATCCAGTCGTATTGCGCAAGGGGAATGGGAAGTGGAGGCTATGCATTGATTTCACACACATCAACAAGGCCTGCCCCAAAGATCCTTTTCCCTTGCCGCTAATCGACCAGATTATGGACTCCACTGCCGGTTGCGACTTATTGTCTTTCCTTGACGCCTATTATGTCTATCATCAAATTTTCATGGCCAAAGAAGATGAGGAGAAGACCGCATTTATCACCCCATGTGGTACGTATTGCTTTCTGTGTATGCCTTTTGGGTTGAAAAGTGCTGGTTCTACCTTTGCAAGAGCGGTACAGATTGGTTTTGAGCCCCAGCTACATAGAAATATGGAAGCTTACATGGACGATATAGTGGTCGAAACCAAGGATAAGGCCACACTCATATCAGACCTAGAAGTAACATTTGCAAATCTACGCAAGATCAACATGAAGCTCAACCCTGAGAAATGTATGTTTGGCGTCCCATCCAGCAAGCTTCTCGGGTTCTTTGTATCTCAATGAGGAATTGAAGAAAACCCCGACAAGATCAAAGCAATTGAGCAAATTGAAGCACCAAGACGAGTCAAAGACGTGCGATGACTTGCCAGCCGTGTTGCCACTCTAAGTAGGTTCATCTCAAAATCTGCTGAGCGTGCCTTGCCCTTTCAAAAACTTGAAGAAGGCAGGTCCAATGAAATGGTCTCCGAAAGCGGAGGCAGCGCTACAGGATTTGAAGAAGTACCTTTCCTCTCTGCCAGTCCTAGTCGTGCCAAAAGCACAAGAGCCGTTGCTGCTGTATCTGGCGGCAACAAATCAAGTGGTGAGTGTTGTGCTACTGGCTGAAAGAGAAGTTGACGAAGAAGTGGAAACAATGGTAGGACCACCGAGCAACAAGCCGGGACAGTCCCTGGCAGGGTCTGGTGCTGGCAAAGAAGGATCTGTGTAGTTGAAAGAGATAGTCCAGAAGAAGAAAGTCGTGCATCAACTAGTTTATTTTGCCAGCTCCTTGTTGCAGGGGGGCTAGATCAAGGTATTTTGGCTTGCAAAAGTAGCTCTTCGGCCTTCTTATGGCCTCGAGGAAGATGTGCCATTACTTCCAAGCACATGAGATCACCGTTGTCACCCGCTTCTCGCTACAACGGATATTGTGAAACCCAGAAGCTACCAGCAGGATTGTGGAGTGGGCTTTGGAACTATTAAGATTTGGTCTTAAGTTTCAAAGGACTTCTACCATTTAGAGCATGGCCTTGGCGGAGTTTATTGCGGAATGGACACCAACGCCCAATGAAGAGATTCCAGAGTCAACTCTCCCCGGCAAGGAAACCGATCAAGAATGGATCATGTATTTTGATGGAGCTTTCTTGCTGCAAGGCGCTGGTGCCGAAGTGCTGCTTGTCACAACCACCGGAGAGCACCTCAAATATGTGGTCTAGATGCACTTTCCCTGGGAAATATCAACAAACAACACCCCTGAGTACGAAGGACTACTTGCCGGTCTCAGTATCACGGCAGACCTTGGGATTAAGAAACTTGTTGTCAAAGGTGATTCTCAACTTGTCGTCACGCAAGTGAACAAAGATTACCAGAGCCCGTTGATGGAAGCTCATGTAGACGAAGTGAGGAAGTTGGAAGAACGTTTTGACGGCCTGCAAATGGAGCACGTTCCACGTGCAGAGAACATCGTTGTCGATGGCCTATCAAAGTGTGCTACCCTTAAGTTACATGTGGAACCAGGAACTTTTGTGCTTTAACTAACTTAACCCTCCGTGACACCATCAATTGGACAAGAGAAGAGAAGAAAGTTAAGTTCCGGCAAGTATTTCTTGGCAGAGCTCCCCGTAGCCGTCGACAAGAAGGTTTCTAGAGGGAACGACATGTTTGTCAGTGAGTACTGTCCTCCGGCAGGGCCCCTAGATCTTGCAGTAGAAGCATACGCTCCCGCCAGGCTTGCCGGGGGATAGCAGACTCCGGATGGCCCTCAGGCCCATGCTGTTGAGAGAAATAATACCCCGCCGGAGGATACGCCTTTGGTTCTTGGCATGGGCGTAGCACATCGTCCATTTCCTTCAGATAGGAGAACTTCCCGGGGAAAAAGAAGAAGTAGAGAAAGTAGCCTACCGGTCTAATATGTACCAGTTCATAGACAACGTCCTATACAGGAAAAGACCGAACGGTGTGAAACTCAAATGCATTTCCCGAGAAGATGGACTGAAGCTGTTGGCAGAGATACATGGAGGCATATGTGGCTCCCACATAGGGTCAAGAGCCCTTGCCGGGAAAGCATTCTAGCAGGGCTTCGTTTGGCCCACTACACTCTAGGATGCAACGGAATAGGTAACCAAGTGTGAGGCATGCCAGTTTCATTCGAAGATACTACATCAACCAACTTAAGTACTTCAAACGATCCCTCTCTCCTGGCCATTTTTGGTCTAGGGGCTTGACATCTTGGGCCACTTTCCCCGCGCTGTCGGGGGCTTTGAGTACTTGTACATTGCAATCGACAAGTTCACAAAGTGGCCGGAAGTGGAAGCAGTGAGAAATGTGACAGCACAGTCAGCCGTCAAGTTCTTTAAGGGACTAGTTTGCCGCTTTGGTGTTCCCAACAGGATCATCACTAACAACAGCACACAGTTCACGAGCCGCACCTTCATGCAGTATGTCCAAGACCTTGGTAGCAAAATCTGATTTGCTTCCGATTCCCACCCGAGGAGCAACGGCCAAGAGGAAAGGGCTAATGCTGAAGTGCTGCGAGGTCTCAATACAAGAACTTTTGATAGGCTGCACAAGTGCGGAAGGAACTGGATTGATGAGTTGTCGGTGGTTCTTTGTCAATCAGAACGACACCAAATCGAGCTACCGGCAAGACACCCTTCTCCCTTGTCTATGGGGCGGAGGCAGTTCTCCAAACGGAACTCATGTACGAGTCGCCTCGAGTGCTCGCTTATGATGAGCTTGAGCAAGAGCAGTTGCGGTAGGACGACATGACGCTCCTTGACGAAGACCGTCTTCAGGCTGCTACGAGAGCTGCATGCTACCAGCAAGCTTTGTGCCACTACCATAGCCGCAAAGTTAATGCCAGAAGTCTTGAGGCAGGCGACCTTGTTCTTCGACGAGTTCAGTCCGCCAAGAATTCCAACAAGTTGACGCCAAAACCGGAAGGCCCTTATCGGGTAGTATGAGTCACCAGGCCTAGTGCAGTCCGCCTGGAGACCAAAGATGGCATCCTAGTGAGAAACCCCTGGAATATCAAACATCTTCACAAGTTCTACCCATGAGGCGCGGTTTCCGGGCCCCCCGGCAACCACCTTTTGTACAAGTCTTGCCGCTGAAGCATGTAATCCTTGATACAAAGCCAGGCTCAGACCCTGTGCGTAGTTAAAAAAAGCTAAGTGTTCTGCAATCCTGTTCCATTCTCATGTTTACTTATGTGCATGTTTATGTTAAGTGTTGCATTGCACTTAATCCCGGTAAGGGCTAACGGACCGCCAAGGTTCCATATCCATATTTTCTCTTCTTTCTTTTTCTCGAAGGACAGAAGGACCCCTCACATGCAGCTTTGCTGGGGGTAATGATGGTACGGATACCTATGAGCGATGTCCCAAAAAACATGCCAGAGGGAGCACGGCAACAAAAAGATAAGTTGCAAAAACCCCAAGTAAATTCTTGCTGTAAGATTATTTTCCTTGGGCGATCCTGACTTCTATATGGAAAACCAGCATGCGGAGGAACCTTGTTGCGATTGGTTGCGCCCCTATTCTGTTTCGAGTCCACTCAACAACCTAGGTGACCGCACTAGAAGCGTAAGGGTCTCTTGCCGGTGGCAATTCCGCGAGCAGGCTGCTAAAGTCCCACACCTAGCGCTCGCGGCAGAGATATGCGCGCCCGCAAGTTTCTAATCAAGCATAGGGTGAACACATATGGGGATAGATCAAGCAAGGGAGATAACATAACAATTGTTCAAAACATAACGAGCAATATTACATCAGCCTTGCCGAGGTTCTAGCATAAAATAAATTGTTTTTGACATATGCAGCAGCGAGGAGTGAGGCAGCTAATCCCGGCGATCGCCTTCAACCCGCTTGACCTGACTTACCCACTCGACGATGGGCGCGACGAGTTCCTCGAGCGCCTTGACGTATGTGTCCTTCGGCAAGTGGTCGAGGACGTTGGTGAGGTTGAGGATGGGGTTCTTATACGCCACCTTGACGAGCACCTTGCGGAGGACGGCCTGGCAGAGCTTACGCGATTTGCTAGCCAAATGGGATACCCGGTCGGAGTGGAGCTGCTCCAAGTCTCCAAGCAAGCTATCAAAGAACATGGTCACCTTGTCGCTCGTGGACACCCCGGCGTCAGGAGAATACGTGGGGCCTTCTAGGCCCATGGAGGTCAGCTTCTTGCCAAGCCTCTTCGCGACATCGACGAAATTTTCGGTCTAGATCTCCACCCCATGCACATAGTCGTTGTGGGTGATGGTGGCACTCTTGACCCACTCCTTCTCGTCATTAAGATCCCTGACCAGGGACCTCTCCTGGTCCTTGGCAGTCTTGAGGGTCCCGGTCAGTGTGGCCAGCATTAGATTCAAGTCGTTGATGGACACCTTGGCCAAAGAGAGCTGCTTGGTCATGTCAGAAATGGCGACCTGTGTCTCCATCAAGCTGGCGACGGCCTTATCCCTTTCAGCCTCAAGCAATGAGACCTCCTTGCCGAGATCTTGAAGATCGGCCTCCAGTTTCTTCACTCGCTCAACCTGTAAGTTCTTGGCGGCCTTGGCAGCTTTAGCTGCATCGGCGGCCCCTTTCAACTTGATGGCGTGGTCCGCGGTTAGGGCCTCGAGCGCCTCCTTATGCTTCTGCTCCAGCTCCTGGGTCGCCGTGCGACGAGATTCTCGAGCTACACTTCCTTGCGACGGAGCTTCTCAGCAAGCACCTTCTCGCGAGCGGCAAGGTCCTCCTGATGGGCGTCAAGCAGGATACGGCGCTCCGTCAAGCGAGCATCCTCTACAACGACCCGTTGTTTGGACTCTTCCTATGCCTTCTTGGCATGGGACTACTACATGAAGAGTTGGCTCCAACCCTGACTCAACTACGTCTGACCAGCCTTCAGGTCGTGGGAGGGTTGGGCAAACTAGGCCTGGGTTTCCTCGACGCGCTCCTAGAAGTTGGCCTCGGCCGCTTCCATGACTGCCGCCCTAGAGTCCAGTTTCTCCTTTCAGGCATGGTGGAGCGCTCAAAGCTTCTGGAAGCTGTCGCCCATAGTCTGGAGGAGCTGCTCCTCTTGAGATTTGCTGCCGGAGCTCGGCTCTTCAATGATGTTGAGCCCAGCAGCAGTGATGGCTTCCTCAACAAGAACTCCCCCTTCAGGTGGCACCCCAGTGCTTGCCGTGCCGGGGATGCTGACGAACAGGTTGTTGCCGACCTTGAAGTATTTGCTCGATGAAGGGGCTTCAGGAGGAGGCGGCTGGTCCTCGACGATCGCCTCCCCGGTGGCTAGGGGCTCAGTGGTTGGCGTAGTTCCTGGCGCTCCTGCGGCAGGGATGCCATCAGTATGACCATTGGCCTCCCCACCGACCTTGTCGGCAGACTTCTTGGGCGCCTTCTCCTTCTGCGCAGCCTTGGTGGCCTCGGTGGTGGTGGCCTTAGTGTCAGCGTTCTTGGCGGCTTCGGCAACCTTAGTGGCAGCACCCTAGGCGGCCTCCTCGGCAGTGATCCTGTCAGCCTCGGCGACGGCGTCCCTGGCGGTCTCCTCTATGACGGTATCGACGTCCATGCCCTCCGTCGAGGGAACGTCTCGAGGCCAAGAAAACAAACCAAACAAAGTTTAGGTGGAAGTTCAAGAAGACAAAAAAGGGAGAGAGACGAACATAACAAAGAATACATGCACGAACAACGGTCGCCAGTGAAGACCTGCCGGTGCCTGTGCTTGTGGCCCCCCCTCGTCGCGGTAAAGCACACTGGAGGAGGTCCTTGCCAGGGACCCGTCTCTGGGTGGTGTAGATGACGGGGGCCGCATGTCCGGGACGGTTGCCGGTGGTTCTCTCTGCTGCCATCCTCCTCCTGCACGTCCGGTGATGTTAGCAGTAAAGATGCACACCCCGACACTTGCGAGTGGGAAGTGAGTGATGGGCTCACACCTGGAGCTCCTCCAGGGACTGAGTCGAGGGCTCCCCCGTGGGCTAGCCTCGAGGCTGACGGCAGTCCTCCTTAGCGGTCCTGAGGAACTTGCCGGCGACTCCTCGGTCGTCGAGGTGCTCGCCCTCTTTGCTACCCGTTGTGCCAGTGTTTCCGCATCCCTGCAGAAGCAAACCAAGGCGAACCAAATGAGTAAAGTAAAATCCAGAAATTGGAAAAAGTTAAAGATGCAACAGGACCCTTACTCCTCATCTTCTTCCCCCGAGCTAGTGTGGAAAGGTCGAAGGCGACCTCTGCCGTGGTGCCCATGGGAGGAGGTGGAGGCGTTCTCCTGGGTCGCTTGGCCGTGACAAATGCGGGTGGTCGGTGGCTTTCTTGCCACCATGCAGCCTCGCCGGCCGCCCCCTTGACGGCAGCTATGCTGCTCAAAGAAGCTTGGCAGGCGAGGAGCCTGGTGGCAACGCTCAGGAGGATGCGCCTTTTTGCTTGCACGAGGGACGGAGCCTCATCGGACTCCTCCTCCTCAACCGCGTCTTCAGCAGAACAGCCCCGAGCGGACGTGCCGCCTTGCTCCCCGATGGTCCCGCCCTGTCCGGCAAGGCCTTCATCGGGCAATGCTTCCCCTTCGCCGGCTTCGTCTTCTAAGAAGCCAACGTTGCCAGCATCCGCGACAAGATCCGCTTCCTCCGCCCTGCTGGCGATGTACGCCAAATCCTCCTCGATGGTGTCGCGGACGAGGCCCTCTTCCCCGCGGATGGCCCTTTCCACCAGATTATCAAAGAATTCTTGCACCTGCTCGGCAGGCTGCTCGATCCAAGACGCGTCGAGGCTATGGGCATCGAACACCGGCATCATGGTGATGATTCTCCCTACGGTGGCATTGTTGCATAGGGGGACTATGCCTGCCGACAGCTCAGGTACTGGGGTGCTCGTGAAAAGCTTCTAGTAGAGGGCCCCATTCTGCATAACAATCAGGTTGTGGTTTAGCCCGGGGCACAATCTCATGATATCCGCCGCGTTCCGGAAATCCCAAGCCGGCCTCCCCCTATTCTGTATGGGAGCGATGCGCCGACGAAGGAAATCGATGCTTATCATCTCTGCAAAAAGGCCGGCGTCCCTGAGGCAGAGGATCCTGGTGGTCGCGACTGTAAGTTTATCGTCATCAGGGTCGACGGCACCCTAGTCCTCACCGTGCACCATTTTGGCCTGCCGCGTTAAACAGAAGGGCATGACCTTCTCCTCCCGAATCCAACACCATCTGCCCCGCCACTCATCCCATCTTTCACAGTAGGCCCCATCAGGGTAGACCTCCTTGGTTCCTGGCCTTGGATTCCAAGTGATGGCACCAGAAAGGGCTCCGTCTGGTTTGATGTGGGGGAGAAGTAAAGGCGGAAACGAGCGGTGTTGGGGACTACTCCGGCAAAGTTTTCGCAGAGGTGGGTGAAAACTGCCATGGACATCATGGCGTTTGGCATGAAATCCAAGAGATGGAAGCCATAGGTGAACATAAGGTTAATGAAGAAGTCCGAAAAGGGGGGACAGAGCCTGCAGTAAAAGTAATCGACAAAGAAAGGGTATTTGCCTCGACCGTCCCCGGAGGGGCCTGGACTCACGCAGGTGGCGGGATGCGCCGTCGTCCTCGTCACCCACATCCACCGGTATTGCTTCTTCAAGACATCCAAACTGAGCCCTGGAGGAAAGACAATGTGCTCCTTCCGCATCCTCACCATCTTGTTCTCCGAGACGGCCTCTGTTTCCTTGCCCTTGCTAGCTTTGGGCAGCATGGGGGCGACGAACGCGGGGGCTGAGAACGAAGAGAGAGCAGTGGCGTGGATAGGAGGGAGGGGCTATGTTTCGGGCTTGAGGAAGAAGATGACGGCGGTTCTCAGATTGGGGAAGGCGAGATGTAAATGAGCAGCACCCCTGCAATTTCCTCTTTTATGGGGAAGGTGCGGGGTGGTTTCTTTACTAAAATAAGCAAACATAGACACGTTTCGCGGGCGCGCTGCTATAACGGCTGTGCCGCGCACGTATCCCATGTCCCGCATTTAATGGGCATCATGGGGAAGCGCAACGAGCGCAATGACCACCACCGCAAGGCTCTACCACGTGTGCCCGTGCACTAATTGGGCCTAGCCCAACAGTGCCTTGTGACGTGTGTGGCCTAGGCCCAAGGGCTCCTGTCGGTGCACTAGAGTTTTGGCCTCTCCAGTGCCCCTCACTCGTGCATAGGAGGTAGTAGCCATCCTGGCAGCAAGGCCCAGTAGGGGCTTACCAGATACCAGCACAGGGAAATCAAGACTAACGGCAAGGTCTTGCCGGGAGGGCTATTGAACCCCCAGGAAAAGCAAGGCCCCGGCAAGGCAATGCCCCGGCAAGACCCGTCCAACGCACAGGGCAGGTGTCAATCCACCTGGTCATGTGTCGAGGCGTCGACCTTGGAGGCAGCTAAGCGGCGCCGATGGGAAGGGATCCCGTCCAATCCCACTAACGAACAAAGATGCTTGACGATGCATTAAATGCACCTGTCCTACTCCATCAGTGTTAGGTATGATAGCACTGTAGATCTGTACACCCCATGTACGCACTGTGCGCCACTGTTGTGATCCCTTTTGAGTATAAAAGGAGGCCTAGGGCGATCAGGTATGGGACTTTTTTGGACTTTTCAACTTTTGCACTTTTAGGGAGCCTCTAGCGCACATGCATGGCAGTGGTTCGCAGCATCCCTATAGCAAGAACCCTAAAAACACTCTCAATACCACCAAGCAGGAGTAGGGTTTCACGCACCCATGTGGTCCGAACCTGGGTAAAGATCCCCGCGTGCGTTTCATCAGACCGACTCTTCATGCAATCTGCCCCCCTCCCCGCCGCCAAACCAAAAGGGATCCCCATGATCCCATAGGTGTTCGTTTCGACGACAGTTTCGTACCCTACTAACAATTTCTTCTTATGCTCTTTGCTAGATAAGAACTTTGGAGTGATTATTCATTACGCGTTGAGGGATGGTTCTGGGATCCAATTATATTAGCATTGTTGAGATATTGCACTAGCGAAAGTATGGACTGTAAGCCTTGCTTTCCAGCATTGCAATACCGTTTGTGCTCACTTTTGTTACTTGTAACTTGATATTTCTATATTTTCAGATTACAAAAATTCAATATCTACTATCATTACTACACTCGTATCACCATCTCTTCACCGAACTAGTGCACCTATATAATTTGCCATTGTAATGGGCGTGTTGGGGAAACAAGAGATTTCTTTTATTTGATTGCAGAGTTGTTTGAGAGAGACCATCCTCATCCTACACCTCCCACAGATTGATAAACCTTAGGTCATCCACTTGAGGGAAAATTGCTACTGCCCCACAAAACTCTGCGCTTGGCGGCCCAACACGAGTCTTCAAGAATAAAGTTGTGTAGAAGACATCATTGGAGCACGTGATGCCAATTGAATTACCAGTTATTTTTGTTTCCTGGAAATCCTTCTAATGTTCATGAAAATATGATGTTGCCTAAGTTAGATATTTTTGTTTTACTTATGAATGAAGGACATAGCATGGACAAGAAGGATGGCCATTGGAGCGGGAACAAGCATGGAGAAGAAGGTGCGCGCGTGGGGAAGAACAATGGAGATTCCAATGGTGATTTTCGCACTTTGAAGCCATCGTAAGGAGAGCTTGAAGTCTTGGAGAAAATATACAAGATGCCACTTCATTAATTTCGTCCATAGGCTACTATATGTGTCGCATCACCGTATTTTTGGGCCAGGCCCATGTAATTTGGAAATACCACTTCATAGGCTGTTTTTTAGAGTATGTATGTGTGGGGGAAACTGAGTTAGGGTTGGTTTCGGACCCCTCCTCCAAGGGGCCACGAAATCCCCCTCTCTCCCCCATATGTACAACCCTTCGGGCGCTGTTTAAGACTTGGTTTCTGTTTAGATTACAAGTTTGCTATAGCTGCAACTTCGCGTCCTTCATTTGTGTTCAACGACCAGACCAAGACGTCATAGAACCCCACTTTCATCAATAAAGATTTCCTATTATATTCGCAATATTCAGATTACAATCTCAGTTTCTTGCTTGTTCTTCATTCTTGTGCAGGAAACAAACCCTCCTGGTCAGGTTGATCATGCTCCTTGTGATCAGTAACTTCTCGGAGTTAGTTCAGCGATTTCTAAGGCGCGTCGTCCTTGCACGTTCGTAATCGGATCACCAAATTTGACTCTACCAAAAACGATAGCCACATATCATGGAAAGACAGGGACAACTTTGCCTCTATCAACATGTTGTGGTGGCACGCATGCTTGCAAATGCTGCCAGGGCGAGTTGTGGCAACATCAAGAATAGCTAACGCGTGGACTACAACATCGTCTATATCACTCTCGAGTGCTCTAGAAAACCTCCAAATTGTACGTCTTACTGGTGATAAAGGCGAATTTGTCCCTGTCTTTCGATGAGATGGTGGCTATCGTTTTGGTGGAGTAGACTTTGACGATCCGACTATGAACGTGTGATGACGCCACGCCTTAGCAATCGCTAAACCAACTCCGAGAGGTTATTGACCACGCAGGAGCATGATCGACCTAACCACGAGGGTCTATTTCTTGCACGCAAACAAAGAACAAGCAAGAAACTAAGATTGCAATCTGGATACTGCGAATATAAGAGGAAAGCTTTATTGATGAAGTGGGGTTCTCTGATGCGTTTGTCTGGTCGTGGAACACAAACGAAGAATGCGAACTTGCAGCTATGGCGAACTTATAATCTAAACAAAACCCAAACCTAAAACGACACCCTAAGGGCTGTATATATGGGGGAATAGAGGGGATTTCGTGGCCCCTTGGAGGAGGGGTCCGAAACCGACCCTAACTCAGTTTCCCCATACATACGGACTCTTAAAATAGCCTATAATATGGTATTTTGAAATTACATGGGCCTGGCCCAAAAATAAGGTGGCGCAACACCTATATTAGCCTAGGGACAAATTTTATAAAGTGACATCATGCATATTTCGTCCAAGGCTTCTTGCTCCCATTATGGTGGCTTCAAAGTGCGAAAATCATCACTCGAAGCTCCATTGTTCTTTCCCGCGCGTGCACCTTCTTCTCCATTCTTGATCCCGCTCCAATGGTCATCCTTCTTGTCCATGCCAGGTCCTTCATTCGCAAGTAAAACAAAAGTATCTAATTTAGGCAGCATCATATGTTCATGAACATTAGAAGGATTTGCAAGAAATGAAAGTACCTGGTAATTCAATTGATGTGCGCGAGCTCTAGTAATTGGTCCTGTATGTATAGTAGTCGGAGTTGTGGGTGTAGCATTAGTAGGGATGTCCTCATCATCCTCCCCTTCTTGAACTGAAGCCGTCCTCGACGGAAGCTCATCTTCCTCACCCAAATAAGGCTTCAAATCTGCAATGTTAAAAGTGGGGCTAACCCCAAACTCTGCAGGCAGCTCAAGTTTATATGCATTATCATTTATTTTCTCTAACACCTTAAAAGGACCATCAGCACGTGGCATTAGCTTTGACTTGTGCAAATCAGGAAATCTATCCTTACGTAAATGTAACCAAACAAGATTTCCAGGTGCAAAGACAACATGTTTTCTACCCTTATCTCCAGCAATTTTGTATTTAGCATTCATACGCTCAATGTTTTCCTTTGTTAACTCATGCATCTTTAATATCAATTCAGCACGTTCTTTAGCATCAAAATTAACCTTCTCCGAAGATGGAAGAGGCAACAAATCAATAGGTGCACGAGGTAAGAAACCATACACAACTTCAAAAGGGCACATCTTAGTGGTAGAATGTAGCGAACGATTATAAGCAAATTCAATATGAGGCAAGCATTCTTCCCACATTTTCAGGTTATTCTTCAAAACAGCCCTAAGCATAGTAGACAATGATCTATTGACTACTTCAGTTTGGCCATCAGTTTGGGGATGACATGTAGTACTAAAAAGTAGTTTAGTCCCCAACTTATCCCATAATCATCTCCAAAAATGGCTAAGAAATTTAGCATCACGATCTGAAACAATTGTATTTGGTACACCATGCAACCGAATAATTTCATGAAAGAACAAATCAGCAACATGAGCATCATCATCACTTTTATTACATGGTATAAAGTGTGCCATTTTGGAAAATCTATCCACGACAACAAATATGCTATCCCTCCCCTTCTTTGTTCGAGGTAAACCTAAAACAAAGTCCATAGATATATCCTCCCAAGGAACACTAGGTACAGGCAAAGGCATATATAAACCATGAAGATTGAGTCATGACTTAGCTTTTTGACATGTAGTGCAGCGAGCAACAAAATGCTCAACATCCCGTCTCATCTTTGGACAAAAGAAATGTGTAGAAAGTACGTCCTCCGTCTTCTTCACGCCAAAGTGTCCCATTAATTCTCCTCCGTGCGCCTCCTGCAACAACAAAAGACGAACGAAGCTAGCTGGAATGCATAGCTTGTTATCACGGAACACAAATCCATCATTAACAACAAACTTGTTCCATGTTCTCCCTTCTTTACAATTCTGCAACACGTCTCTAAATTCAGCATCATGCACATATTGATCTTTGATGGTCTCCAAACCAAATATTTTAAAGTCAATTTGTGAAAGCATAGTATAACGACGTGACAAAGCATCAGCAATAACATTTTCTTTACCCTTCTTGTGTTTAATGACATCAGGGAAAGTCTCAATGAATTCAACCCATTTAGCATGTCTACGGTTCAGTTTTGCTTGACTTTTAATATGTTTCAAACATTCATGATCAGAATGTATAACAAGTTCTTTGGCCATAAATAATGTTGCCATGTTTCCAAAGTCCGAACAAGAGCATATAATTCCTTATCATAAGTAGAATAATTCAGACTAGGCCCACTTAATTTTTTAGAAAAGTACGCAACAGGTTTACCATCTTGTAATAACACACCTCCTAACCCAATTCCACTAGCGTCACATTCAAGCTCGAAAGTCTTATTAAAATCAGGAAGTTGGAGTAAAGGAGCATGTGTTAACTTATCTTTCAAGACCGTGAAGGCTTCTTCCTGTGCGGTACCCCAAGAAAAAGGCACGTCCTTCTTTGTAAGCTCATTGAGAGGCGCAGCAATGGTGCTGAAATCTCTCACAAAACGCCTATAGAAACCAGCGAGGCCAAGAAAACTCCTTACTTGTGTGACCGTTTTGGGCTGCGGCCAACTCTCAATAGCTTCAATCTTGGCTTTATCAACTTCAATTCCCTGTGGAGTAACAACATAGCCAAGAAAAGATACTCGGTCGGTGCAAAAGGTGCACTTCCCAAGGTTACCAAACAAACGTGCATCACGTAGCGCAGTAAAAACAGCATGTAAATGTTCCAAATGTTCCTCCAAAGATCTACTAAAAATCAATATATCATCAAAATAGACTACCAAAAATCGTCCAATGAAAGCACGTAAAACCTCGTTCATTAATCTCATGAAAGTGCTAGGTGCATTAGTTAACCCAAAAGGCATGACTAGCCACTCATATAATCCAAACTTAGTTTTAAATGCTGTTTTCCATTCATCTCCCAATTTCATACGAATTTGATGGTATCCACTACGCAAATCAACTTTGGAGAAAATTGTAGAGCCACTTAGTTCATCAAGCATATCATCTAGTCTAGGAATAGGATGACGATAACGAATAGTAATATTATTAATGCCTCTACAATCCACACACATGCGCGATGTACCATCCTTTTTAGGCACTAGAATAATAGGAACAGCACAAGGACTAAGGGATTCACGTATATAACCTTTGTCAAGCAGCTCCTGTACTTGACGCATAATCTCCTTTGTCTCCTCTGGATTGGTACGGTAGGGCGCACGGTTGGGTAGGGATGCACTGGGAATTAAGTCAATCTAATGCTCAATCCCGCGAATAGGCGGTAATCCCGGTGGCACGTCTTGTGGAAAGACGTTAGCGAACTCCTGCAAAATGTTAATGACAGCAGGAGGCAAAGAGGGAGGCATGTCCTCGAATGAAAATAATACCTCTTTGCATACAAAAGCATAGCAAACAGATGTAGCAACATCCAAATCATTAATATCAGATTTAGTAGCAAGTAAACATCCACTCTTCAATTTTATTTCGGATGCAACAGTAGATGATGGTTTATTATGCTTATGGTGTTGCTCAAATTCCTATGCTACTATCTGATTTTCACTCTTATTTTTCTCCTGTTTTGCTTTACTAGCTCTAGCAATGTCATCTTTCATAACATGTTCGGGAGACATAGGAAGCAAAGTGATATTATGATCCTTATGAACAAGAGTATACTGATTTGTCCTACCATGGTGTACACATTTTTTATCAAACTGCCATGGTCTACCAAGTAAAACAGAACATGCTTGCATGGGTACCACATCACAATCCACATAATCAGAATATGTAGCAATGCTAAAATGCACACGAACAGTACGTGTTACCTTAACCTTGCCACTATTGTTGAACCATTGGATGTAATAAGGATGAGGATGTGGTCTGGTGGTTAGAGACAGCTTCTCCACCATCTCCATGCTAGCCAAGTTATTGCAACTCCCTCCATCGATGATGATGCGAATAGAACGCTCCTTCACAACTCCCTTTGTGTGGTACAAGTTGTGCCTCTGATTTTGTTCAGCCTGTGTAACCTGCACACTGAGAACACGTTGAGCAACTAAACTTTCATACCTGTCAGCGTAATCAGCAGCCATGTAGTGTGTTTCTGGTTCTGCATCATCACCATCGTGTTCTTCACTTGCAATGAGAGCCAAAGTCTCCTCATCATAATCACTAGCAGACGCATATCCACCATCCTCAGTAACAATCATGACACGCTTGGAAGGGCATTCTCTCGCAAAGTGACCTCCACCCTTGCAACGACGGCATATAACCTCATGTGTTTGCCCTGTGGATGCAATAGATGAAGAAGAGCTCTATGCAGGCCGAGAAGGTGTGCTCTTCGTAGAGGGTGGAGTAGGAGCCTGTTTCCTGGTATCGCGGTTGGAGTTGGAGGTTGAAGTAGGTGGTGTTGCAGCAGGACGTGTGGAAGTAGATGAGGTACGTGGCGTCCATGATGAAGTGCGACCTGCGGAAAAAGTAGTTCTCGCCATTGCCTGTCGATCCTGCACTTCACGTTCAGCTTTGCAAGCAAGATGAAATAAACGAGTGATAGTGTTATGCTCCTTATACTCCAGAATAGTTTGAATCTCTCTATTTAATCCACCCATAAAACCTGCAAGCATAGCTTCATTCTCCTCAACAATACAACATCTAATCATACCAGTTTCTAATTCCTGATAATATTCTTCTACAGAATTATTTCCTTGTCTTAAACGCTGCAAATTTTGAAGCAATTCACGTTGATAATAAGGTGGCACCCAACGATTACGCATAGCAGTTTTCAAAGCAGCCCAAGTAGTTGGAATATTAGCATGGTGTATTCTACAATGTTCTGACCACCAAACACAAGCAAAACTAGTGAATGAACAAACAGTAGCAGCAACACGTCTATCCTCAGGAAATTGTAAGCATGTAAAACGTTGTTCTGTTTGTAACTCCCATGTAAGATATATATCAGGAACATATCTACCCTCAAACGTCAGAATATTCAATTTAAGTTTAGGGAGATGGTCATGATCCCGTACCTGAGGGGGGTGGGGCAGCCCTACCGTTACGGTTGTAGCCATGTGGTCGACCTGGTGCGTATGGTGGTGGTTGCCCCTGATGCTGATCGGGAGCAACCTCTCCCTCATCATCGTAATCACCATCATAATCGTCAACCTTCTCAACGACAGTAGCAGCACAAGCCACAGAAATAGCAGCAGTATCAACAGTACCAGTATGTTGGGCTTGGCCGAGAGGCACACGTCGTGCTCGTCGTTCGAAAGGAATAGGAGCTGCAGCTGGTGGTGGTAGACGGGCAAGCACCTCATTGAACTTGGCGTCCATCTTAGTGTCAAAGGTCTTCTCCAAACCATCTAGCTTTTCCATGGCCTCTCCAAAGTTGGTCACGAAGTCTTGTACCTGGTCAGCCATCATTTGCTGAAATTTATCATATAGCGCTTTGTTGGTCATGCTCTCCCAGTTGATCTCATTGTCGTGTGATCCTGGCATGGTTAGCAAATAGGAAACACACAAGAATATGAAACCTACAGACTACTAGGACGTGGTGGTGGTGGTGGTGTGTCACAAATCCTTTAAGCGAATCTCAAATTCTTACCAGTTCTTACCCAGCAGTAGGCGGTGATCGGCAACCGTTGTAGTCAAAACTCTCAAAGCTTGGATAGAGCAATTGCCAGGTGGTGTCAAACACACGATGTAGATGTATGTGGAGCTGGGATGGCTTATAACATGGTAGCAAAAAGGGTTAGCAATAATCAATTCAGAGATGCAGGATTGAATAAACGCTCAACGACGGTACTGTGCTGGTCCTAGGCTAGACCCGTACAAGAGACGCAAGCCCAAAGCACCAACAAAATCACGACGCTACACGTAATCAAGGGAAGAGCACACTTTGAATTTTTTTTTCATTTTTTTTGTCGGCGCCTCTTTTTTTTTTGCTCAAAAAATCACTACAATGGCGAGTGTCTCAAAACTCTTGCCACGTCGTATAAGCAAGATGGGCACGAAATTTTTTGGACTATTTTTTTCCGACACCTACGCAGGTAGCAAAACGCGAATCCGAAATCAAAAAGATCTCGAAACTAAATCTAAAATGAGCTGGACTCGGATTGGTGGTGGTATATATGGACACCAATGGATAGTGGGTGGTGATATCTGGCAGCGGTGATGATCGTGGTGGTATATGGCGACTATGAAGACGATGCGTTGGCGGCGTGACAACCGGTGAATAGAACTCGAAACTCTAAAGGACTAGACACTAAGACCAGCAACTCGACACGACGATGTAACCGCAAATTCAACAAAGCAAAATACTGAAAAGACTATGCAAAGGGTCAGATTGGTTCGGATATGATGATCTAACCCTAATTTTTTTGGCTTTTTCATGGACTAAAGGTATGAAGAAGCAGATGCGATCTAAACTACGAAAACTGATAAAATCTCACCGAGCAACCTGGAAATCTGATACCACTTGATAAAGGCGAAGTTGTCCCTGTCTTTCGATGAGATGGTGGCTATCGTTTTGGTGGAGTAGACTTTGACGATCCGACTACGAACGTGTGATGACGCCGCGCCTTAGCAATCGCTAAACCAACTCCGAGAGGTTATTGACCACGCCGGAGCACGATCAACCTGACCACGAGGGTCTGTTTCCTGCACGCAAACGAAGAACAAGAAAGAAACTAAGATTGCAATCTGGATATTGCGAATATAAGAGGAAAGCTTTATTGATGAAGTGGGGTTCTGTGACGCCTTTGTCTAGTCGTGGAACACAAACAAAGAACGCAAAGTTGCAGCTATGGCGAACTTATAATCTAAACAAAACCCAAACCTAAAACGACGCCCTAAGGGATGTATATATGGGGGAATAGAGGGGAATTTCGTGGCCCCTTGGAGGAGGGGTCCGAAACCGACCCTAGCTCAGTTTCTCCATACATACGGACTCTAAAAATAGCCTATAATATGGTATTTCGAAATTACATGGGCCTGGCTCAAAAATAAGGTGGCGCAACACCTATATTAGCCTAGGGACAAATTTTATAGTGGCATCATGCATATTTCGTCCAAGGCTTCTTGCTCCCATTATGGTGGCTTCAAAGTGCAAAAATCATCACTGGAAGCTCCATTGTTCTTTCCCGCGTGCGCACCTTCTTCTCCATGCTTGATTCCGCTCCAATGGTCATCCTTGTTGTCCATGCCAGGTCCTTCATTCACAAGTAAAACAAAAGTATCTAATTTAGGCAGCGTCATATGTTCATGAACATTAGAAGGATTTGCAAGAAACGAAAGTACCTGGTAATTCAATTGATGTGCGCGAGCTCTAATAATTGGTCCTGTATGTATAGCAGTCGGAGTTGTGGGTGTAGCATTAGTAGGTATGTTGATAGAGGCGAAGTTGTCCCTGTCTTTTGATGAGATGGTGGCTATCGTTTTGGTGAAGTAGACTTTGACGATCCGACTACGAACGTGTGATGATGCTGCGCCTTAGCAATCGATAAACCAACTCCGAGAGGTTATTGACCACGCCAGAGCACGATCAACCTGACCACGAGGGTCTGTTTCCTGCACGCAAACGATGAACAAGCAAGAAACTAAGATTGCAATATGGATATTGCGAATATAAGAGGAAAGCTTTATTGATGAAGTGGGGTTCTGTGACGCCTTTGTCTGGTCGTGGAACACAAACGAAGAACGCAAAGTTGCAGCTATGGCGAACTTATAATCTAAACAAAACCCAAATCTAAAACGATGCCCTAAGGGTTGTATATATGGGGGAATAGAGGGGAATTTAGTGGCCCCTTGGAGGAGGGGTCCGAAACCGACCCTAACTCAGTTTCCCCATACATACGGACTCTAAAAATAGCCTATAATATGGTATTTCGAAATTACATGGGCCTGGCCCAAAAATAAGGTGGCGCAACACCTATATTAGCCTAGGGACGAATTTTATAAAGTGGCATCATGCATATTTCGTCCAAGGCTTCTTGCTCCCATTATGGTGGCTTCAAAGTGCGAAAATCATCACTAGAAGCTCCATTGTTCTTTCCCGCGCGCGCACCTTCTTCTCCATGCTTGATCCTGCTCCAATGCTCATCCTTCTTGTCCATGCCAGGTCCTTCGTTCACAAGTAAAACAAAAGTATCTAATTTAGGCAGCATCATATGTTCATGAACATTAGAAGGATTTGCAAGAAACAAAAGTACCTGGTAATTCAATTGATGTGCGCGAGCTCTAGTAATTGTTCCTGTATGTATAGCAGTCGGAGTTGTGGGTGTAGCATTAGTAGGGATGTCCTCATCAGATGTCCTCATCAACTGGCCCCTCCGTCCTAGAGCTATCTCTACGCGTCGATCATGCGACTGCACCACACACTAACTAGTAAGGAAGCGATGGCAGCCTGCCTGATGAGCACATCACTTCCATCGTTACACCCACTATGGCTCCTTCATCAGTTGTTCCACTTGCGCACGTGGACTTCAAATAAATGGCTAGGTGTTATCGCTCCTTCGTACTCATGATCTCACTGACAAAAATACGATGCTACACTCATGTTCCGATTTGCTTCTACTCAGGAATAAAGGAGAGATTAGAAATGAAGACAAGTGTGCATTCAAATCAGATGAAGCAACATTGCATGCAGGTCCTACATCGAATCCCTTCCATCCATCAACCATGTCACATGCACGCATGCATCCATGAAACCATCCATGGAAGCCATCAATTGATGTTACATGTAGAAGGACAAAGGACACGAAGACCAAATCACTTGGATTTGCATCAACCACGGGCAATAAAATATTTGACTGCGCCAGGACCTCCGAACGTTGACAGGAGTCCTGTCGTGCAACGATTGCACGTAGGCCCGCATACATATGTGTGAAGAGTCCATGCCCAGATGGACACAGCGAACCGATTGCCACGCATACATCTGCCTTTAATAAATAGTTACCCTAGGTTAGCTTTTATACTCGGGTTTTATTGTATTGTCTAGCCATCGATACAATTTGCATCTACGAGACGTGTAGGACTACCGCCTTGTTAGATCCACAGTGGAACCCCAACTCTTTATCTAGTTTGTGTGCTCAGTTTATTATCCGTAATTTCATATTGCAATTACCATTGTTCTTACTGGTTCTTCGGTTGATTGCAAGAACTCATAACTCGTTGTTCAGGTTGATTGTGCCTACATCAAGGTCAACAACCATCGGAGATTGGTTTAGCGATTGTCGAGGCTTATCGCCGGGTACGGTATAGCCGGATGGTCAAGGTCAAAATCCACCAAACCGATAGTTATCCTAAGTCTCGTCGAAAGATCAGGTCACCATCACATCACTGTTGCTCCGAGTTTATTGCCGCCCGCGACCGCACACTAACTGTTAAGGAGGCATTGACATCCTACCGTGCTGAGTTCTTCTCCGCCTAGGCTGGCACACCAACATGGGCAGACTATGAAGCCTCCTATGTCGAATGGACGAAGGATGAAGTAGAGGACAAAGCTGCACATGCCAAGCGGAGAAGGGAAAAAGCTTCCAAGAAAAGAGAGTTCATCCGCCACATTAAAGAAGTGTCTGCATGCGCTGCTGAGGAGAGCTGGGAGGAGATCCAAGCAACGTGGGATGCCACGACAAGGCCGAGAAGGATAATGCTACCCTCTAGACAACATGGCCAGATGCCTCCACCTACCAGTAAGATCGCGATGTTAGCTACTGTCGGCATTCTAGCAATGGGGGTACCCAGACCTGCCTGCCTGCGGCCCAGGGCATGGCCCACCTCATCCACCAAACACAACAAGGCGTGCCCCATTCAGGACAAGGTTTCCATTCCGGTGCAAGAATACCACAACCACCCGCCCAGCAGGGCAGATGTCATCGCTGAGCTCATCCCTGCATTGTCGACAGTCACTTTGCAGACGAAGACCGCCTTTGGGCAGGGCAAGCACGAACCCGTGTCCCCCTTCAAAATTGGCTGTTGTGAGATCCCTTCCTGCCATTGTGATAAGGGAAGAGGACCCGGGCCATCGCTATAAAAAGAGCATAGGTTGCACCGTAGAGGGGGCTCAGACCCCCCCTAACCGATCCGATCCAACACTTAGTCACTCCATACACCGCCACAAGATTGCCAGCCAAGAACACATCTTGATC
Organism: Hordeum marinum; assembly: GCA_022496015.1. Lineage (NCBI taxonomy): Eukaryota > Viridiplantae > Streptophyta > Magnoliopsida > Poales > Poaceae > Hordeum > Hordeum marinum. The sequence goes on along the minus strand of CM039672.1, from coordinate 137,053,518 downwards.
GCCCTCACGAGCCTCAAGCACATTGTACTAGTTCATACACCCAAACCTCCATGAGAGGCAATCCACCAAAGAAGGAGTAGGGTATTACGCTTCGCAGTGGCCCGAACCTGGGTAAACCGTCCAGTTCATCTTCTTCCCCTCATCGTGCGAGTTCTTTGCTATGTCCATCGAGTAGCGACCTAGGTCAGGCAAGGTTGCAAGGGATCTTTGCACATGCCCCTATGTTCGAACCTTAAAGGTTTTGCGGAGCCCAAAATCCGACATTTGGTGCACCACGTAGGGGGCGTGTCAGAGTATCCCTCAAGCCAAGATCTCCTCCCACCTTGCCGCTACAATGTCTGATGCTCATCGAGCCCGCGCCGTGTGCCATGCCACCCGCATCGCCCAGACAGCGCCGGTGGGCTGCACTGGTGCACGCAGGCCACCTTCGCCTGTGGCGAACGCTGCCACGGGACCCAATGCCCACGAGCAACAAGACTCCTCCCAGCCAGTCACCACATAGCGCGACGGCCACACCGCCACTCCATCGATCGTCCCGGCTTCTGGTTCATTCTCTCATGTTCGGCCAGGGCCGATGCACGGCCCAGGCGCGCTCGTCATGGCTAACGAATTGCTCCGCTACCGCCCCACTCCCGACCACTATGAAGACTGGCTTCGGCGCATCACGGTGCTCGTCGGCATAGCCGGCAAAGCTTTGGTGCTCTCCTACTCCCTTCGACCCCAACCGTCCCTGACAAACGATGTGGTACAAGACGCGCCGCCTCCGCCTTCGCGACGTGACACCGACTCCGAGCCCAGGCGAGAAACGCACCCCCGTGACTAGCCTCATGAACCAAGGGCGAGGCCGGGGGATGAAGTAAGTTGCCAAGTGGTTCCTCGGCCATGCATCGACGCACGTGTGTTCCCTGCAGTGCCAACCCAGCGCCGCTGCCGGATACCACTCGAGGCGGCCCCACACGAGCGTCAAGACCAAGTCGCCCTCACGTACGTGGCACCCGTCGAGCCGGTGGGGTGCCTCGCCATTGCCTCGGAGCTCTAGCCGACCGCATGGCCTTGCAAGTTCAAGCCTGACCTGCCCTCACGTTACGACGGCACCGCAGACCTAGTCGAGTTTCTACAGCTCTACTCGCTAAGTATCCGGGTGGTAGGAGGAGTTGACAAGGTTATGGCATGCTGGTTCCCCATGGCGCTCAAGGGCAGCGCACTCTCCTAGATCTTCAACCACTAAGAGGCAAGCATCACCTCCTGGGATGGTCCGCGCAAACGCTTCATCGCCAACTTCCAAGGCACCCGCGACCGCGCGCTCATCGTGAATGACCTGCAGCGTATCAAGCAGCAAGATGGGGAGACCCGACCCAAGTCCATAGAACGCTTCAGGACCACACGCACCAAGATCCCCAGGGTGTCAGACGAGGCCATCATTTCGGCTTTCACCGATGGAGTCACTGACCTCAAGATGAAGGAAGAGCTCGCCATGAATGACGAATTGTGTTCCGCCTTGGAGATGTTCAACCTGGCAAACAAGTGTGCAAGGCCGAGGAGGGCCGCCTATTGCTCCTCGGGACTCCGGCCACACAGCCAGAAGAGAAGAAGACCAAGGCCAAGGAAGCAAAGCACAAGGCCCCGATGGTGCTTGCGGCCGAACACAAGGCAAAGCGCAGCCGGGGAGAAGAACACCCCTCAGCAGGAATGCCGACATGCACCTTCCATGGCACCAACAACCACGATACCGCAGACTGCCAGGAACTCCGACTGATCTGTGGCAAGTGCTTCAATAGGCTCCCCGGCCGAGGCGACCGAGGCTTCGGGCGTGGCGGAAGTCGCGGTGGAGGCCGCTGGGACAACCATGAGCCATGGCAGGGGTGGCGCGACCAGCCTCAGGAGGACCACTGGCGTGATCAACCTCGGGACGACCGCTGGCACGACCCGCGTCGTGAGGACCGCTGGCGCGACAACCCTCCAGAGGGCTCACGACGTGGTCCGACTTGTGACGGTCGCCCACGTGAGTCAGGATTACCTCTGCTACCTCCGCCACCCAGAAGGAAAGAGGAAGATAGGCAGGACGATGGGGCTGGGGGCTTCCAGGAAATCATGGCGGTGGCCTGTATCTTGGGTGGTACCCAGGCCCCAACATCGAAACGTTCTTTCAAGAAATTCGCACGGGAGGTGAATGCGGCTCTCTCGAAGCCTGAAGCGATGTGCCCCCTCAATTGGTCCCAGACCGTATCACCTTCGACTCAAGCGATCAGCTTAGGTGTTTGTTCATGGCCAGCAAGCTCCCCATGCTATGTACCCCAACCATCAGCAACGTCCTCGTCACTAAGACCCTCATCGACAATGGGGAGGGGCCCAACGTCCTCTCCATCGAGACCTTCGAAACGCTCCACGTGACATATGAATAGCTCATGCCAACTAAGCCCTTCTTGGGGGTCACAGACAGGTCCACCGTACCCATCGGGGAGGTGCGTCTGCCTGTCACTTTTGGCGGCCGCAAGAACTACCACACCGAGATCATCGTCTTCGACATCGCGCACATCCACCTTCCGCACAATGCGATCCTGGGGTACCCGACTCTCGCCAAGTTCATGGCAATGACTCACCACGGCTACAACATCCTCAAGATGCCTGGGAGTGGCGGTGTCATCACCATTGCCTGCGATGAGAAGGACGCTGTCTGCACCCTCGAGCACGCTTACCATGCTGCGACGGCCAAGCGCTCGGATGATGAGGAAGACACACTGCCTCGTGAGGACCCACACAAGAAGAAGCAACTCCTCCCCACACGGTTTCTTGCAACTTTAGCCTCTATGCTCGGGGGTGGGGCCACGCCTCCCATCGCATAGGAAAGCATGCTCGGCGCCACACTTGGTCTGGGCCTAGGGGCTCCCACCGGGGAAGCTTCTGGCCTGGTTAGTGAGGCAAGAGAGGCGCTCGAGCACAATCTGGAAGCGCGCTTTGATGCGCGCCAGCTCAAGCTGGGATCACGGCGCATGGACCCCGATTCGCAAGAGTCCATTCTCAAAGCAATCGAAGAGCTTCGTGAATCCCAGGCCGTGCGAGGTGGGGACTACCCAGCACCACCAATCACAGTCTCCGTCTTCGGCATGGCCGATGAGCCACGCGTCTGCGTCAACGCACTCGCGGTCAATAGGACCGCGTCTCAAGGCCCGTTCTGGCCAGCGCGCGTCGACCATGGATGGGTCAACCCAAACACCTATGTCCGCATGCCCTTCGGGTTGGCGAACGCAGGCTTCACCTTCCATTGCCTTCATCGATCCATGCTCGTGCCTTGCCTGGCGGGGCACTGCGAGGAGTTGGAGGACATTCCCGAACCAAGCGAAGGTTCCGAGCCTCGGGAGACGATGGATCTGTGAAGGTCGCGCTTGTGGAAGTGGGAGATCGGGCAACAACGGTGTCCTCGGCTCTTCTGCGGCATGGCCGCCAGGTGACTTTTTGTTTGTTGTTGCCAGGTAATTTTTTGGTTCACTCTGCCCAAGGGCGCCCACTGGGCCCCATGATCTTCAGGTGACCAGGGCACACCCCCGCTGTCGCTTTGTTTATGCATATTTCAGTAGTTTCTTGTGCGTCTATTCTATACTTGCATCATTGGGCGGTCGACCCCCTGCTTGGGGGCTCCGGCCGCGGTGCGTCACATGGAGTCTCGAGAGGCCCCCCAGTCTCCCGAGCCAGCAACCGATAGGATGGAATGGGGGCCGCTCAAGCGTCAAGGGGGGATCCTGAGCATTGAGCCTTAGGAGCCTTACTGTTCATAATGCCACTCAGCCCCCTGGTGTCGTCCTGGTTTCTGGTCGGCATCAGGAGTGTCAGGGCCTCGCTCCGTGAAGTGCGTCCTTGGTTTCCGGTCGTATCTAATGGCGGTGGCGAAATGTGCGGGACCGGGACCTATAGACGTAGAGCCCCTTCAACGTCAAAGGGGGCTCCTCATGAGCCTTACTAGTCATAATGCCACTCGGCCCCCGGCGTCGTCCTGGTTTCCGGTCGGCATCAGGAGTGCCGGGGCCTCGCCCCGTGAAGTGCGTCCTTGGTTTCCGGTCGTATCTAACGGTGGTGGGGAAATGTGTGGGACCGAGACTTGAGGACGTAGAGTGCCAAGAGGGCTCCCAAACTACCTCACTCAAGAAGAAGAAGCAAGCAGGGTCTCAAATGGCCCCATATACAAGAAGACTCAGGCGCAAACCGCCTTAGAGGTAGGGACACTCGCGAGGCCAAAGCATCCTCGCGACCTCCCAGATACACCTGCCAGTTCTACCGTGCTAGCCACGCATACGAACTCTATGGGCTAAACACGCCCGGGGCCCCCCGAGGACGCGGAGGGTCCCTTCCCATGCAATGTGGCAGCCACAACCCAGCACTGGCGGAGAAGTCAACACGGTCCACCAAGGAGTATGCCCATGCAATGTGGAAGCCACAACTCCGTGCTGGCGGCCGACACAGTCTACCAATGATTATGCCCATGCAAGGTGGAAGCCCCATGCTAGGTGCGGCGGGATAAACAACTGAGGGTGCCCCCCAATGGCTGCATCCAACCTCAGGAAGGCCCCTAGAGGCCCCTTTCTTGTCGCGTTCCCCAGGGATGGACGCGTGAGGGGGCTACATGGGGGCTACTACCAGGCCAAGCCTAGTACACGCCGCCTTCCCAGGTCTACTGAACCTGGTCTTCACATGCCCATCTCCAGAAAAGCTGGCAAGGAGAGGTATGGGAGCCATTCGTACGTCAAGGGGGACTCCTGAGCATCGCGACTCAGGAGCCTAACTTGACCCGTAGCCCGTCACCCCTTAGGCCGTCCTTGGTTTCCGGTCAGTTCAATGGCGGCTGAGGTATGCATGGACCGGGCCCTGCCGACACAGAGCCCAGTGCGCTCAAAAAACGGCTCAAGAATCCCTAGGAAGGACGCTGAAGCTCGTACGTCAAGGGGGACTCCTGAGCATCGTGACTAAGGAGCCTAACTAGACCCGTAGCCCTCGCCCTTGGACCATCCTTGTTTTACAGTTGGCCCAATAGCGGTGGAGGTATGCGCGGGCCGGGCTCTGCCGACGCAGAGCGCTAAAGGTGTTCGGAAGTTTCAAGTTATCTCAACCCCTAGGAAGGACGCTAAAGCTCATACGTCAAGGGGACTCCTGGGCATCGCGACTCAGGAGCCTAACTGGACCTGTAGCCCCTCGCCCCTTGGACCGTCCTTCATTTCCGGTCGGCCCAACGGCGATGGAGGTATGCGCAGGCCAGGCCCTGCCGACGCAGAGCGCTAAAGGTGTTTGGAAGTTTCAAGTTATCTCGATCCTCACCATGTTCCCTTCATGAGGGCTGCTCGCACATCAAGGGGGACTCCTGAGCATCGCGACTCAGGAGCCTAACTGGACCCGTAGCCCCTCGCCCCTTGGACCATCCTAGGTTTCTGGTCGGCCCAATGGCAGTTGGGGTATGCACAGGCCGGGCCCTACTGACACAGAGCATCATAGCAAGCAAGAAGGAAACATGGCAAAGAAAGCAATCATGCAGTCCAATACTTATTACAAGCATTAGAAGTCTCGCAAACACAAATGAGTTTAATGCCTCCACGAGGCATAGTGTGCATTGCAGGAAAGGAGTAGGAGGAAGGAATCAGGAGGAGCCATCGCCACCATTTGTCCTACCCTCGGGGGACTCTTCGTCGGCATCATTGGCGTCGTCTTGCCCGTCGCCAGCTTCGGCAGCATTGAGAGGCGGAGGAACCGTGACACGGGTGAACCTCTTCACCAGTGCCTCCACAGCACCCTTCACCACTACCGCGGCTCCAGCGCGGACCTCAGGGGTGACTGGGGGGATCACGGAGTCAAAGTTGAACCCCGGCTTGTGAAGTGAAGATGGCTGAAGACGTGCATTGCGGCTTCAGAAAAGAGGTCGCGGTTGTTAGTGTCCAAGACCCTATTAACCTTGACGATGGCACCCTCCAGCGACTCGACGAGCTTCGAGGCAAGCGCCACGCCATCCTCCGAAGCGGCCAAGGGCTCAGCGAACCCATCTCAGCAGAGGGCGTGGAGCGTCTTGCGAAGCTGGAGCTCGATGATAGAGAAAGCGCTTAGCTCTGCGGCCTTCTTCTCCTTGGTCACGGCGATCGCTTCCTCCTTGGTGTCAAGAAGGATCTTCCTCGAATCAACCTCCTTCTCTTGTGCGTCTAGGCGCGCTCGCTCTGCGTCATGACGGACCGCCACCTGAGACAGCTAGGTTTCCCGAGCGGCAAGCTTGGCCTCGCGGGCCTCGAGGTCCTCCATCCGCTGGCAAAGTTGCACCGCAAGCTTGTCCTGTTCCTCCTAGAAGGTCTTTAGGCGGGCCTCCACCTCTTCGCGTGCGGCGCGAGCGGCCATGGTTTCCTCTTCGCCCTTTTTCGCAGCAGCCATGGCCTTACCCCACATCACCACAGTGGCGGCGGATGCCCGGAGCCACCCTAGAAGGAGCTCTAGGCGTCCACCCACGAGACGATCACCGGCACTCCCGAAGGCATCACGAACCTAACCCAGAGCAGCAAAGGCCCTGTCCAGGACATCGTGGATGGGCACCGGAGGCGTCATGGTCTCCCCCTGAGGAGCCCCCAGCGTGGTCGCACCCCCCGGGGAAATGGCGCCACGAAGGACAGGGTGCTCCGGAGGCCACTCGACGACCGCATAGACGGACGAATAGGCAGGCAACATGCCCTCAGGGGTTGGCGCTCCGGATGCCGGCGTCCCCACGCCCCCAAGGGCAGGAGTGATCACGTCAATGAGCATCGGGGGCTTAGGGGGCTCGGCGACGGGGGCCTGAGGGGTCGCCTCGTGAGCCCTCTCTTCTTTAGCAGCAGGCGGCGGCGTCACGACGAGGGCAGGAGGCACATCGGGAGTCTCCTTCGGCTGGATGCCCGCCTTGTTCTTCCTCATCTTCAAACAGCGACATTCCTGGTCACCCAGCAAAGGGAGGTCAGCAATGTACAAGCCATATACATGTGAGCCAAGCCAAGTCGAGTCACTTACTCTTCGATGTCGACACACTTCCTCTTCCTTTCCATCTCGGCAATGACGGGGGCGCCCGAGAACCCCATGGAAAGGGGCCGCCGCGCTGAGGAGCAGAGGCGCCGACAGCCAAAGCAGCAAGGAAGAGGACGAAGCGACATTGGATCTGGGGAGGTGCCTGCTAGAGTGAGAGAATAGGGAGGCAAGAGAAGGTGCATAGGAAGAGAAGGCAATAATGGCCCAATGCTAGAAGTCAGGCTCGTGGCAATTCGGGTGGAGGCAAAAAGAGCGAGGGGCACCCAACATCAGCCGCACAACACACGCCAGGCCTGGCCCATAGGAGAATGGGGCCCACAGCGCTCCTGGCGGCCCTGTGGGCTCCTCCCCGAGGACGGCCCGAGCATGCTGGGGGCCCGGGGGCTACTGTCAGTGTTTTGGGAATGGGGGTACCTAGACCTGCATGCTTGCGGCCCAGGGCATGGCCCACCTCATCGACCAAACGTAGCAAGGCATGGCCCCATTCAGGACAAGGCCCTCGCAAGGGCCCTAGCCTCGCGAGGAAGAACAGCGACAGGACCCACGAAGGATGGGCCTCCCTAGGACCCCTCCGGAGCGGAGGAGTTTCCTATGCAAGGCCCGACCTTAGGAGTCAAGGATGATGCAAGGAAGGACAGGCGGGCGCCAGTGCACCACGTGGCGCAGTTTCCTCTTTGGTGCAAAGGAAGTAAGCACAGACACGGGTTCCCAAAACGCCCGCCACCAAAGGTTTCCATTCCGGTGCAAGAAGACAACAACCACCCGCCCAGCAGGGCGGATGTCATCACTGAGCTTGTCCCTGCGCTATCGACAGTCACTTTGCAGACGAAGATCACCTTTGGACAGGGCAAGCATGAACCCTTGTCCCCCTTCAAAATTGGTTCTTTGGGATCCCTTCCCACCATTGTGATAAGGGAAGAGGACCCGGGACAATGCTATATATAGAGCATAGGTTGCACCATAGAGAGGGATCCGCCCCCAACCGATCTAATCCAACACTTAGTCACTCCATACATCCCCACGAGATAGCCAGCCAAGAACACATCTTGAGCGCCCTCACGAGGCTCAAGCATGGCATGGATCAAGACTGGGATTTGTTACTCCGTGTGACGGACAGGTATCTCAGGGCCCACTCGGTAATGCAACATCACAATAAGCCTTGCAAGCAATGTGACTAACTGTTAGTCATGGGATCTTGTATTACTGAACGAGTAAAATAGACTTGTCGGTAACGAGGTTGAACTAGGTATGGAGATACCGACGATTGAATCTCGGGCAAGTAACATACCGAAGAACAAAGGGAACATCATACGAGATTAACTGAATCCTTGACATAGAGTTTTGACCGATAAGATCTTCATAGAATATGTAGGAACCAATGTGGACATCCAGGTCCCGCCATTGGTTATTGACCGTAGAGGTGTCTCGGTCATGTCTACATAGTTCTCGAACCCGCAGGGTCTGCACACTTAAGGTTTGGTGACGTTTCGGTAGTATAGAGTTATGTATGGTGGTGACCGAAGGTTGTTCGGAGTCCCGGATGAGATCCCGAACGTCACGAGGAGCTCCGGAATGGTCCGTAGGTAAATATTCACATATAGGAAGTCCTATTTTGGTCGCCGGAAAAGTTTCGGGCTCATCGGTAGTGTACCGGGAGTGCTGGTAGTGTACCGGGGGACCATCGGGAGAGGTATTTCGACCCAAGAGGCTACATGGGCTGTCGGAGGGTGGAAACCAGCCCTTAGTAGGCTGGTGGAAGTCCTCTAAGAGGCCCATGCGGCTGGACTTGAGAAAGAAAGAAAAAACCGCAAAAGGTGGGAATAGACTCCAAGTAGGAAAGGAGCAATCCTAGTCCTACTAGGATTGGAGGAGGACTCCTCCAATCCTCCTTGCGCAAGAGGCAAGGCAGGGCTGCCTTGTGCGCCAGCCCTCCTCCTCCCTCCCTCTTATATATACTGGAGGTATTGGGTGTTTTGCACTTGATTTTACGGCCACGTGCTACCCGTTCCACCGGTGCTCCTCTAGATCGGATTTCCGCAGTGCTTAGGCGAAGCCCTGTCGGAATTGCTCCACCACCATCACCGGAGCGCCGTCACGCTGCCGGTGAACTCTTCTCCCTCTCCACTTCCTCTTGCTAGATCAAGACGGTGGAGATCGTCATCAAGCTGCACGTGTGCTGAAAGCGGAGGTGTCGTCCATTCGGCACTAGATCGGAAGGACCGTGAACAAGATCGCGAGACGGTTCGCGATGAGTTCACGAGACGGATCGTGATGAGATCGCGAGACGGATCGTGATGAGATCGCGGGACGGATCGTGATGAGATCGTGGGACGAATCGTGATTGGATTGCGGGACGGATCATGATGTGATCGCGGGACGCTCGACGATTTGGATCGCGAAGATGTTCGACTACACCAACCGCGTTTCTTAACGCTTCCCGCTTAGCGATCTTCAAGGGTACGTAGATCCACTCGCCCTCTCGTAGATGCTCATAACCATGGATAGATCTTGCATGTGCGTAAGAAATTTTTTGTTTCCCATGCAATGTTCCCCAACAATAGATGAGATCACGAGTAGAACACAAAAGGTTTGTGGGCGTTGATGCTTAGATTGCTTCCTCCCTTGGTCGGATTTTGGTTCAGCGGTATTGTCAGATGAAGTGGCCCGGACCAACATTACTCGTACGCTTACGAGAGACCGGTTCGCTCGACGCAACTTGTTGCCTAGATGGCTTGCGGGTGGCATTTTCTCTCACTTTAGTTGGATCGGATTCGACAAAGGCGGTCCTTGAGAAGGTTGAAAAGCAACTAGTGTATCACCGTTGTGGTTTTTGCGTAGATGAGAATTGTTCTTGCTAGAAACCCGTAGCAGCCACGTAAAACATGCAACAACAATTAGAGGATGTCTAACTTTTTTTTGCAGGGTAAGTTGTGATGTGATATGGCCAATTACATGATGTGATATATGTGATGTATGAGATGATCATGTGATGTATAGAATTTCACGACTTGCATGTCGATCAGTACGGCAACCGGCAGGAGCCCTAGGGTTGTCTTTAATTATTGTATGACCTGCGTGTCAATCATTAAGCGCTATGTAATGCTTTACTTTATCGCTAAACGGTAGCAATAGTAGTAGAAGCATGCAGGGCGTGACAACCCCGATGGCGACACGTTGATGGAGATCAAGATGATGGAGATCATGGTGTCATGCCGGTGATGATGGAGATCATGCCAGTGCTTTCAAGATGGAGATCTAAAGCACAAGTTCATGGCCATATCATGTCACTTATGAATTGCATGTGATGTTAATCCTTTTATGCACCTTGTTTTGCTTAGTACGATGGTAGCATTATAAGGTGATCCCTCACTTAAATTTCAAGATAAATTGTGTTCTCCCCGAGGGTGCACCGTTGCGAAAGCTCGTCGTGTTGAGACACCACATGATGATCGGGTGTGATAGACTCTACATTCACATACAACGGGTGCACGCTACTGTTGCACATGCAGAACACTCGGGTTAAACTTGACGAGCCTAGCATGTACAGACATGGCCTCGGAACACAAGAGACTGAAAGGTCGAACATGAGTCATATAATAGATATGATCAACATGATGATGTTCACCATTGTAACCACCTCAACTCACGTGATGATCGGACTTGAGTTGGTGAATTTGGATCATGTATCACTCGAATGACCGAAGGGATGTCAATTTGAGTGAGACTTCTTAAGTAGTACGATTAATTGAACTCATTAGCATGAACATAGTCAGTGGTGTCTTTGCAAATTATGTTGTAGATTACTTGCTCGCGCTGTAGTCCCCTTCTTTTTTTATATATGTTCCTAGAGAAATAGAGTTGAAAGATGATGGTAGCAATATTGCGGATTGGATCCGTGATCTGAGGATTGTCCTCGTTGCCGCACAGAAGGCTTATGTCCTTAATGCACCGCTCGGTGCGCCAACCCCTCTAGCGTCGTCTGTAGATGTTGTGAACATCTCACACGTACGTGCTGATGACTACTTGATAGTTTAGTGCGTCATGCATTACGGCTTAGAATTGAGGCTTCGAAACGTTTTGAACGTCACGGACATATGAGATGTTCTAAGAGCTGAAATTAGGATCTCAGGCTCGTGCCGTGTTGCGAGATATGAGATCTCCAACAAGATTATTTACCTGCAAGATGAACTAGAATAGCTCAATCGTTGAGCATGTGCTCAGATTGTCTGGGTGCTACAATCGCTTGAATCGAGTGGAAGTTCATCTTCCAGATAAGATAGTGATTGATATAGTTCTCCAAGTCACTTTCACTAAAGCTACTAGAACTTGGTGATGAACTATAAAATGCCAGGGATAGTATTAATGATCCCGGAGCTGTTCGCGATGTTTGACACCGCGAAGGTAGAAATCAAGAAGGAGCATCAAGTGTTGATGGTTAGTATAACAACTAGTTTCGAGAAGGGCAAGGGCAAGGAGGGAAACTTCATGGATGGCAAGTCAGTTGCTGCTCCAATGAAGCAACCCAAAGTTGTACCCAAACCCAAGACTAAGTGCTTCAATTATGAGGAGAGAGGGTGCTGAAGTGGAACAATCCTAGATACTTGGTAGATAAGAAGGCTGGCAACGTCGACAGAAGTATATTTGATATACGTGTAATTGATGTGTACCTTGCTTGTACTCCTAGTAGCACATGGGTATTGGATACCGGTTCGATTGCTAAATGTTAGTAACTCGAAATAAAGGCTACAGAATAAACGGAGAACTAGCTAAGTGTGAGGTGACGATGTGTGTTGGAAATGTTTCCAAGGTTGATGTGATCAACATCGCACGCTCTCTCTACCTTCGAGATTAGTGACGAACCTAAATGTTATTTGGTGTTTTTGCGTTGAGCATGAACATGATTAGATCATGTTCATTGCAACACGGTTATTCATTTAAATTAGAGAATAATGGTTATTCTATTTACATGAATAATACCTTCAACGGTCATGCACCCAGTAAGAATGGTTTGTTAAAACTTGATCGTAGTAATACACATGTTCATAACATTGATGCCAAAAGGATACAAAGTTAATAATAATAGTACCACATACTTGTGGCACTGCCGCTAAATGTCATATTGGTATAAAACGCATGAAGAAACTTCATGCTGATGGATCTTTGGACTCATTCGATTTCGAATTGGTTGAGACATGCGAACCATGCCTCTTGGGCAAGATGACTAAAGGACCCCGTCTGGTTTGATGGAGCGGGCAAGTGATTTATTGGAAATATACATGTTGATGTATGCAATCCAATGAGTCTTGTAGCGTGCGGTGGTATCATTATTTTCTTACCTTCACTGATGATTTGAGTAGATATAGTGTATATTTACTTAATGGAACACAAGTCTGAATCGTTTGAAAGGTTCAAGCAAATTCAGAGTGAAGTTTAAGATCATCATGACAACAAGATAAAAATGTTTGTGATATGATCGTGGAGGTGAATATCTGAGTTACGAATTTGGCATACAACTATAGACAATGTGAAAGTTGTTTTCACAACTCATGCCACCTGGAACACCATAGTGTGATGGTGTGTCCGAACGTCATAGTCGTGCTCTATTGGATATGGTGCGTGCTATGATGTCTATTATCGTTTTGTTACTATAATTTTGGGGTTATGCATTAGAGACAACTACATTCACTTTAAATAGGGCACCATCTAAATCCATTGAGATGACACCGTGTGAACTATGGTTTGATAGAAACCTAAGCTGTTATTTCTTAATGTTTGGGGCTGCGACGCTTGTGTGGAAAATGTTTTCACCTAATGAGCTCGAACCCAAAGCAGACAAATGCATAGTCATAGAATACCCTAAAGAACAGTTGGGTGAACCTTCTATCTCAGATCCAAGCATAAAATGTTTGTTGCTAAAAACTGGGTCCTTTCTCGAGAAAGGGTTTCTCTTGAAAGAATTGAGTGGGAGGAGGATAGAACTTGATGAGGTTATTGAACCTCTGCTTCAACCATAAAGTAGCACAGCGCAGAAAGATGTTTCTGTAAAGCCTACGTCAGTTGAATAGGAAGTTAATGATGATGATCATGAAGCTTTGGATCAAGTACTATTGACCTACGAGGAAAATAGAACTTGATGAGGTTATTGAACCTTCACTTCAACCAGAAAGTGGCGCTGTGCAGAAAGATGTTTCTGTGAAGACTACATCAGTTCAAGAGGAAGTTAATGATGATGAACATTAAGCTTCGGATCAAGTTACTATCGAACTTCGTAGGTTGACAAGGATGTGTACTGCTACTGAGCGGTACGACAACCCTGTCTTGGAGGTCATGTTGTTGGACAACGATGAACCTACGAACTATGGAGAAGCGATGATGGGCCCAGAAACCAACAAATGGTTAGAGGCAATGAAATCCAGAAAGGATCCATGTATGAAAACCAAGTATAGACTTTGGTCGACTTGCTCGTTGGACGGCTGGTCGTTAAAGTACAAATGGATCTTTAAAATGAAGACAAACGCTGATGGTAAATGTTACCATTTGTAAAGCTCGACTTGTTGCAAAGTAGTTTACGACAAGTTCAAAGAGTTGACTGCGATGAGACTTTCTCACTCGTAGCGATGCTAAAGTCTGTTGGAATTATGTTAGCAGTTGCTGCATTTTTCAATTATGAAATCTAGCAGATGGATGCCAAAACATCGTTTCCTTCCTTAAGAAAAGGTTGTATGAGATACAACCAGAAGGTTTTGTCAGTCCTAAGGATGCTAAAAGATGTGCGAGCTTCAGTGATTCTTCTATGAACTGAAGCAAGCATCTCGGAGTTGGAATATACAGTTTGATGAGGTGATCAAAGGTTTTGAGTGTATACAAAGTTTACGAGAAACTTGTATTTATAATAAAGTGAGTGGGAGCACTATAGAGTTTCTGATAAGTATATGTGGATGACATATTGCTATTCAGAAATGATGTAGAAATTCTGGAGAGCACAAACAGGTGTTTGAAAAGAGTTTTTCAAAGGAAGACCTAGATAAAGCTACCTAATTGTTGAGCATCAAGATCTATAGAGATAGATCAAGATACTTGATGAGACTTTCAATGAGTAGATACCTTGACAAGATTTTGAAAGAGTTCAAAATGGATCAGTCAGAGAAAGAGTTCTCGCCTGATTTGTAAGGTATAAAGTTGAGTAAGACTCAATGCCCAGTGACTGCAGAAGATAGAGAAAAGATGAGTGTCATCCCCTATGCTTCAGCCATAGGCTCTATCATGTATGCAATGCTGTGCACAAGACCCGATGTCAGCCTTGCCATAAGTATGGCTAGAAGGTTTCAAAGTGATCCTGGAATGGAGCACTGGATAGCGGTCAAGATTATCCTTAGTAACTAAAAGACTAAGGAGATGTTTCTCGATTATGGAGGTGATAAAGAGTTTGTCGTAAAGAGTTACGTCGATGCAAGCTTCAACACCAATCCGGATGACTCGTAGTAGCAATCTGGATACGTATAGTGGAGCAGCCATTTGGAATAGTACCAAGTGGAGTGTGGTAGCAGTGTTTACGGTTTGACATAGAAATTTGCAAAGTACACACGGATCTGAATGTCGCAGACCCATTGCCTATAAGACCTCTCTCACATGCAAAGCATGATCGAGCCCCAGAACTCATTGGGTGTTAGATTTATAACAATGCGAATCACATGGTGATGTGAACTAGATTATTGACTCTAGTGCAAGTGAGAGACTGTTGGAAATATGCCCTAGAGGCAATGATAAATCAGTTATTATCATATTTCCTTGTTCATGATAATCATTTATTATCCATGCTATAAATTGTATTGATCGGAGACTTAGATGCATGTGTGGATACATAGACAAAACCATGTCCCTAGTATGCCTCTAATGGACTAGCTCATTGATCAAAGATGGTTAAGGTTTCCTAGCCATGGACATGAGATGTCATTTGATAACGGGATCACATCATTAGGAGAATGATGTGATGGACAAGACCCAGACTACAAACGTAGCATATGATCGTGTCAGTTTATTGCTACTGTTTTCTGCATGTCAAGTATATGTTCCTATGACCATGAGATCATGCAACTCACGGACATCGGAGGAGTGCGTTGTGTGTATCAAACATCGCAACGTAACTGGCTGACTATAAAGGTGCTCTACAGGTATCTCCGATGGTGTCTGTTGAATTGGCATGGATCAAGACTAGGATTTGTTACTCCATGTGACGGAGAGGTATCTCAGGGCCCACTCGGTAATGCAACATCACAATAAGCCTTGCAAGCAATGTGACTAAGTGTTAGTCACGGGATCTTGTATTACGGAACGAGTAAAAGAGACTTGCCGGTAACGAGGTTGAACTAGGTGTGGAGATGCCGACGATTGAATCTCGGGGAAGTAACATACCGAAGAACAAAGGGAACATCATACGGGATTAACTGAATCCTTGACATAGAGGTTCGACCGATAAAGATCTTCGTAGAATATGTAGGAACCAATGTGGACATCCAGGTCCCGCCATTGGTTATTGACCGTAGAGGTGTCTCGGTCATGTCTACATAGTTCTCGAACCCACAAGGTCTGCACACTTAAGGTTTGGTGACGTTTCGGTAGTATAGAGTTATGTATGGTGGTGACTGAAGGTTGTTCGGAGTCCCGGATGAGATCTCGCACGTCACGAGGAGCTCCGGAATGGTCCGGAAGTAAAGATTCATATATAGGAAGTTCTATTATGGTCGCCGGAAAAGTTTCGGGCTCATCGGTAGTGTACCGGGAGTGCCGGTAGTGTACCGGGGGACCATCGGGAGAGGTATTTCGACCCAAGAGGCTACATGGGCTGTGGGATGCTGGAAACCAGCCCTTAGTGGGCTAGTGGAAGTCCTCTATGAGGCCCATGCGGCTGGACTTGAGAAAGAAAGAAAAAACCGCAAAAGGTGGGAATAGACTCCAAGTAGGAAAGGAGCAATCCTAGTCCTACTAGGATTGGAGGAGGACTCCTCCAATCCTCCTTGCGCAAGAGGCAAGGCGGGGCTGCCTTGTGTGCCAGCCCTCCTCCTCTCTCCCTCTTATATAGACTGGAGGTATTGGGTGTTTTGCACTTGATTTTATGACCACGTGCTACCCGTTCCACCGGTGCTCCTCTAGATCGGATTTCCGCAGTGCTTAGGCGAAGCCCTGCCGAAATTGCTCCACCACCATCACCGGAGCGCCGTCATGCTGCCGGTGAACTCTTCTCCCTCTCCACTTCCTCTTGCTGGATCAAGATGGTGGAGATCGTCATCAAGCTGCACGTGTGCTGAACGTGGAGGTGTCGTCCGTTCGGCGCTAGATCGGAAGGACCGTGAACAAGATCGCGAGACGGTTCGCGATGAGTTCACGGGACGGATCGTGATGAGATCGCGAGACGAATCGTGATGAGATCGTGGGACGGATCGTGATGAGTTTCCGGGACGGATCGTGATTGGATCGCGGGACGGATCGTGATCTGATCGCGGGACGCTCGGCGATTTGGATCGCGAAGATGTTCGACTACACCAACCGCGTTTCTTAATGCTTCCCGCTTAGCGATCTACAAGGGTACGTAGATCCACTCTCCCTCTCATAGATGCTCATCACCATGGATAGATCTTGCGTGTGCGTAGGAATTTTTTTGTTTCCGATGCAACGTTCCCCAACACATTGGTGCTTTAATTGAGAGTTTTGCTGTGAGACCGCCAAAAAGGTCGACCGGACATCCGATCATCAGGCAAAAGATTTGCGGTGGGGGAATCCCACTCCCCGAGCAGGTTATCATGACCGATGGCATCAATCATTACACCGATGCGACCAACCCCCTCGGTCGGGTCAAAGGTTTCACCCCTGGTCAGGAATTCAGGTTCTGGAGCCTCGAGTTCACGGCCGACCCCTAGGGGAACCTACTACCCACAAAACCCCTGACACTTTTTGCAGAGCCCACGGGTCCTAAGGCTCTGGATTCAGGACTCACAGGCCCCGATTCCAGGATGGTCATCATCCCCGATCTAACCCTCAAGCCCGTCGCGGTTGGCATGCCCTGACCTGCCCCAGCCGAACTTAACCTGGTAGAAGCTTCAAACAATCCCAGGGGAGTAGCGCCATGGAGTGACCCCAAGTACTTGAACGATGAAGATCCTAACGAGATCCCGCTCTTGCGCGGGCTGCTCGGTCATATCCAAGCCATGAACATGGCTGACGACCAGGCTATGATCTATGATCGGATCGGACTTAGATCCGATGATCAGGAAATCCACACCCCACTCGTCAGTCATCTGGTTGCCACCGTCGAGTGTCCGGCTAACGGCCATCCACTCCAGCCACTTGAGCTAAGAATGGTTTACACCCCAGTCGCCGATCACTCGCGCCCTTCTGAGAGCCCTGAAGTTGGAATTCGCCCTGAGGTTCAAACCAGTGCTACCGAGTGGTTTTGAGGCCTCGGACCCCAAGCCAATCGCGTTAGACCCCACTGGAACATGGGATGCGGCCGCCGAAGTCATAGATTCACATCCATGAGGAATACGAAATTCTTCCCCGCTCACCATCCAACTCAGGCACTCTTTGAGAGACGCTAGAGAGTACGGCTCAACGGTCCCACAAGAGGTCAAACAGCAGCCAGGGGAATCAGTCTATCACTTTTGGGCCAGATTCCTTCTCAAGAAAAATACGGCAAGAGGCTGCAGCGAACATGACACGATCAACGCCTTCCAACACAACTGTCGTGATGAAGGAATCCTTAACACCCTAGCACGGTGCTAGATTCATACCTTCGCCGAACTGTCAGACATGGTGCGCAAATATTGCGCCATGGCGAGCACATGGCAAATAGAACGATTACGCATAGAGTCATTCCAGTCCTAGCAAAATAAAGGAATTCGGAGAAGACAAGCACCCCCCGCGATGGACGGCCACACCCGAGCCCGCTGATCAAAGGAATAAAACTAGACATGCGTTAGAACGATCCTTGGCGGATTATTGGAAAGACCATGCCCAATACACTCGGTCATGCTAAACACAGACCCGACCCACAGCCTTCGGGAACGCTGGGTCGTCAGACAAGTCGCGAATAATGGAGAAAGCATACTTAAGACTCCAATTCTAGACAATAGGTCGACAGTGCCACCCAAGCATAACGCAGAGATCCTAATGATCTATGAAACATTCTCTTCGAAAAACCAACTAAAAAGAGCTCTTGGAGAGATCCACCATATTCACCATGTGGCGACTACAAACTCATGGACTGATACTCCAATTACTTACGGTGAAGCAGACCAACCGATATCCAACATAGACCGAACACCTGCCGCCCTGGTTTTAAAGCCCATAGTAGACGGGTTCAGGCTGAACAAAGTACTAATGGACGATGGCAGCGGCCTAAACCTCATCTATGAGGAAACGTTGGATAAAATGTTATTATGTAGATCACGCATTGAATGCAGCAACACCACCTTCCGAGGGATTATCCCGGGAAGAGAAGCACATTGTACTGGACGAGTTTCACTCGATGTAGTGTTTGGCTCACCCAGAAACTACAGATCCGAAGAACTCCTTTTTCACATCGTGCCCTTTCACAGCGGCTACCATGCCCTCCTAGGATGCGACACCTTTACAAGATTTCAGGCAATACCACATTACGAATATATGAAACTTAAAATGGCAGGACCAAATGGCATGCTCACAATCATCAATGACCCCAATAGAGCTCTCCAGGTTGAGAATAAAATAGCATCCATCGCCCTCGAGGTACTAGTCGAGACTCTCACCGCGAAGAGCTAACCATGCTCCGCTCCATCATGGACAAGGACGAAGTGGTCCTCGGCAGGCGCCCGAAGTCTACTTCCTTCAAGTCTGCGGACGAGATCATCAAATTCCAGGTCCATCCAATGGACCCCAACAAAGTAGCGTCCATCGGAGTCTAGCTAGACCCCATGATCGACGAAGCACTACGTGCATTCCTTCGCAAAAAATGGTACATATTCGCCTGGCATCCCTCGCGCATGCCAGGAATCCCACGGAAGCTGGCAGAACATAGTCTGAATAAAATAGACAGCTTCAAGCCTATCAAATAGGCCTTGCGCCGATTCTCCGAACCAAAGCATCAAGCTATGGGCGAAGAGCTTGTCAAATTACTCGAAGCCGGTTTCATCTATGAAATCAAACATCTCGAGCGCTTATCAAACCTGGTCATGGTTCTCAAGAAGGACAAATCTTGGCTGCTATGCATCGATTTGAAAGACCTCAATAAATCCTACCCCAAAGACCCCTTTCCTTTACCCCGCATAGACCAGATCATTGATGCAACTGCTGGACATGATTCGCCGTGCCTCCTCGACGCCTACACCAGATACCATCAAATAAGTATGAAGGAATCTGATCAGGCCGCAACGGTGTTCATCACTCCCTACGGGTCGTTCTTCTTAGACACAATGCCTTTCGGGTTAAAGAACACAGGCACAACATACCAGCGCATGATTCGAACATGTATGGCTAAGCAAATTGGCAAAAAAGTTGAGGCCTATGTGGACGACGTGGTTATCACGACCAAACATGCCGGTCAATTGGTCGGCCACCTAAGAAAAATATTTACCAGTCTACGGGAATACGACATACGAATTAATCCGAAAAAAGTGTCTTCAGAGTCCCAGCCTAGAAACTACTCAGATTTATCGTCTCACATAGGGGAATAGAGGCCAACCCCGCCAAAATTCAAGCCCATCCCAACTCTCTATTTCCATAGAGCTAAAACACATCCAAAGACTAGCAGGCTGTGTCGCAACCTTGAGCCGCTTCATTTCCTGACTTGGAGAAAAAGCCCCGCCCCTTTATAGGCTGCTCAAACGGACCAAGAACTTTGAATGGACCGACGAGGCAGCAACCGCCATGGAGGAGATTAAAACGTTGCTTGCCAGCAATCGCACTTTAGTAGCACCTAGCATTGGGGAACCGATGTTATTGTACATCTCGGCCACCAACCAAGTGGTCAGTGCGGTCCTCATCGTAGAATGGGAAGCCGAGGGTCACAAACTCCAGATACAAAAGTTCGTTTACTATGTATCCGAGTTGCTCACTCCGTGCAAATGCAGATACCCACACTGTTAGAAGATAGCCTACATGGTATTCATGCCATCACGCAAGCTCCACCACTATTTTTAAGAGTGTGTGGTCACTGTAGCACCTGAAGTGCCCCTTAATGACATAATCAACAAGAGAGACGCCACCGGCCGTATAGCCAAATGGCCCATCGAACGCCTTCCATTCAAGATCACCTACAAGCCGTGCCGACCTATCAAGTCTCATGTGTGGGCCGACTTCCTCGCCAAGTGGACAAAAGCCGAACTCCCTAGAGATCACAACACTTACGCCCATTGGACAATGTACTTCGAGGGATCTAAAATCCTCGCTGAAGTGGGGGCTGGAGTCATCCTCACATCCCTCGCCAGAGACAACATCCAATACATGCTTCATATCATGTACGCGGACTCCAACAACGCGGTGGAATATGAAGCACTGCTACATGGATTACAAATGGTGGTATCAATGGGCATACAACGGCTTGAAGTACGAGGAGACACGAACCTCGCTATATCGCAAATCAATGGTGAATTCGACGCCAAAACCCCCAAAATGGCAGCATGTAGAAATGTCGTACTAAAAGTCTCCATGCGATTCGAAGGACTAGAGTTCCACCATGTCTCTAGAGACAACAATCAAGCCACCGACATCCTCGCTCATCTAGGCGCGAAACGCGACCCCGTTCCCAAGAACACATTCCTATAAAGGCACTTTAAGCCATCCCCGCTATGGCAGGACAATAATACCAACGTAGTAACAAATGGGGTGGAATAAGTTGTCCCCCACTCCTAAACCGGATGTGCAGATAATCGGTGGGTCTACTGTCGAAGAAATACCTTTGACTCATGAGGTCATGGCGGTTATCGCACCATAGACCGAGCCCTTCCTGGCCTACCTTCTGCACAAGGAACTGCATGATGACCAAACTGAGGCACGACGCATAGTTCGTCCATCAAAACCCTACAATGTACATGAGGGTGAACTATATAAGAAAAGCACCAATGGGATACTCCATTAATTCATCTTAGAAGAAGAAGGGAAGGAGCTTTTGGACGAGGTGCATGCTGTCATGGGTGGCCATCACGTGGCGGCAAGGGCACTGGTAGGCAAGGCCTTTCGGTCTGTGTTCTTCTGGCCTACCGCCCGAGCAGACACCCGAACACTCATCCAACGTTGGGTGGGATGCCAGCTCTTCGCAAATCAAAGCCACATGCCCCAAACGGCTCTTCAGACAATGCCGATCACCTGCCCTTTTTGGGTCTGGGGGCTGGATATAGTGGGACCACTTAATGGGCGGAACAAGAAGAAGAAATACCTCCTGGTTATGGTTGAGAAGTTCACCAAATAGATTGAAGCAAAAACTATAAGCTCAGCTAAGTCTGGACCGGTCATAGATTTCATATCCGGAGTGGTACACCGATATGGTGTACCCCATAACATAATAACATACAACGGGTCCAACTTCACAACCCAGGAGATAAAGGACTGGTGCGCTAACCTGGGCATCAAGCTCGACTATGCTTCGGTGTATCATCCATGGACCACTGGACAAGTCGAACGGGCCAACAGTCTCATCATGAGAGGTATCAAACCCCGTCTGGTCCGATCTCTTCGAGAATCTGACTGCCATGGGGTGGAGGAGCTTGACTCCATACTATGGGGATTACACACAACCCCGAACAGATCAATATGTTACATTCCGTTGTTCATGGTATATGTCGCCAAAGTGGTCCGCCCATGTGACATCATTCACGACGCTCCTAGGGTTCGCATGTACGAAGAAAAGGAGGCCGAATAGGATTGGTATTACAACTTAGACGCCTTGGAGGTGGAGCGCAACATAGCTCGGGCCCGGTCTGCCTTCTACCAGCAGCAAGCTCGGTGGTATCAAAGCAGGGAGGTTCGAGCGAAGGCATATAATGTGGGCGAACTAGTGTTACGACTTCCCGAGAAGTAGAAGGATAAACTCAACCCCAAATAGGAGGGACCCTTCATAATCAACGAAGTGTTGACAGAAGGGGCTTAACACCTCCGCAACCCGCAGGATAGCTGCCTCGAGCCAAACCCATGGAACGCAGCTCGTCCTCAATGCTTCTACGGATAGACCAGTGTCGCCACCTCCTTCCCGAAAACTCTTGTATCTGCGCTTTTATAACCCTTTCTGTTCTTCTCATAGGATTGTTTAGATTCTCCTAAGTTATGTTCGACTTAACCAAATTATAACTAATTCTCTGTTAACACATGACTATCATACCTGGCAATGCCTGGGAGCTTCCTTACAAGCCAATTAAGTTGTATTTTTACACGATATGCACCCTTACATGGTCGTCTTTTCACCCCTATATACATCAATTGTACTTAAGTTTCCTGCCAAACCGGGTTGCCTTGCTCCTGTGATTACACTCTACATTCCTGAATGTTCAGCTAGAGGGTAAATGGAGCACCTCTGCGATTGTTAGGGCCAGGTCATCCGGGCACGTACCTCAGACGGGTGAAGCCAAAGGTTAGCACTCTTAAGAAACAAATTGATCGGCTATGACGGGGAAAGCTATAATAAGCGGTCTCCACCGCGAATCTCGATTTCTGTCATGACATAGCTCCTACTTGCCTGGTTTATGGTACATAGCTAGGATATCTGCGGTCAACGCGGAAGCCCGAAGAAAGGAATGCATTAAGAAACTATTTTTGTTCGGAAGATGTTTCTTATGTTAAATAGTAATATAATATACCCCTCCAATGTGCGTTTTGTCTGTTCAAACCACACGACCTGATTGCCTTGTTCCCTACAAAATGATCTCGTGCTACTCCAGGACATACAACACGGAACACTCCCTAGTCACTAACAGGGGAGGCAGAAGCCAATGTCCAGATTAAGACAACGTTTATAACACAGATGGAACTAATAAGGTGTTAAGTACATAGTTACATAGAACCAAAATATTAAGCAAATCGGTTGAGACCGTGTATAAGGACGTCCGAGTAGTCCTCTTGAGAGAGACGAGCAGCTAGCATGACTTGATCGTAGACCAGGTGAAGGGGTATTTCCTGCCCATCAGGCCCCGCTAGCCCAACCTGGGCCAGGTGTTCTGGGTTGAGCTTGGTGAAAAGGGTCTTGACCATGGTCCATGCCTTCCGAGCTCCCTCTCCACAAGCAGACGTCTTCCACAGCTCAAAACGGCTTTGCGCTCCCCTAAACCGCTCCATGAGTTCGGCCATCCCTTGTGGAGGTGTCTCTGTCGGTTAGAGTGCACTTATCATGCACCTCATGGCCTTCCTAGCTCTCTCGTGCACTATGGACAACTCCTTCAACAGATCCCCACCAAATGGACCAATCTCTTCTTCCGGACGACCAGTTAAGAGGCCTACGCATGACAACGGGCACATTACTTACATACCACAACAAAGGATAATTTATGGCACTCTAGGTTAGAAATTTACTTACAGAACATGCCGCCTTTCAATCTCTGGTTTTTCTCTCAGATCTGTGCCAATTGATTCTTCAAGCTCTGAATTTCTTGGGCTTGATGTTGGTTTTCCCCTTTGAGCTGGCACGTTTCCTCACAACATCGATCCAACATGGGGACATTAGCCTCAAGCTGAGACTTGGCATACTGCTGAGCCTCACGGGACGCATCCAGATCCCTTTTCATCTGGCCTATGGATTCAGCTACTACACCACAACACATTGTTAGAGATGGAATTCCCAATGTATTATCAGCACCTAACAAAGTACCCATTTAACTTACAATGTGCTTCTCTGGTGAACTTCTTCACCTCCACCAGTACAGCTTTCACAGCATTCCCGTCCGTCTGACAGGATTCAAGATCCTTGGACTGATTCTCATTTTGCTATCTTAAAACTTGCACCAGGACAATGCAATTGATACGGGGCAAGGCCCGTGGTGACCGATCTTTCACGAATTGGAGGGGGAAACACTAAGAACACGAACAACATGAGGAAGAATGAGAGGAAACACTCAAGAACAAACTCAATCACAAATCCACTAGTTCCATAATAGCATAAGAGGAACAAGATCCCAAATAAACCAACGATACAAGTAGCGGTACGCGATCTCCCACTCCGGAGGAGGGGCCTTGATATCCTAGAGGATCTTCCCTCTAGAGGGGCCTTGGCATCACTTCGATCTACTCCCATGGGAGGTCAAACTCCTCAAGAGATACAAGTAATGGAGCTAATCTCAAGAGCAAACATTAGCTAACCCTAGAGAGAAGGGAAGGAGGTCCTTATATAGTGCTAGGGGGAAAAGGGGCGAAAGAGGGGGTACATGGCCCTTTGGGCCTGAGTCTCCGACATAGGGGCCGGATGTCCGGGCCAAGAGCCAGATGTTCGCGGCTTTAGGGGGGCGGATGTTCGGGCTCAGGACCCGTATGGCTGGGCTGGCGGGGTTGGGTTCCACTTGAACCGGACATAGGCGTGCTAGATATCCAGGGAAGGGGGCCAGATTTCCGGGGCGATGCCAGATTTCCTAGGCGGGCCCGGATGTTCGGCTCATGTAGTTGGGCCTAGGCGCTGTAGGAGTCCCAGGTGCCGGTTGTTCGGGCTAGGGGCTGGATGTCTGGGTCCTGGGAGGTGATCTTGCCTTCCTTTGGTCCTCATGTCCGTGTGCCTTCAGATCCATCTTCATAGTGACTTGGCCTTCACTCCGAGCATCTCCTAGGTTGTCTCCATAGTACCTAATCACGCAAAGAGTCTCCACTTGAGGTAGCATCCACGTTCCAAGAACATCAAAGGGAGAATCATATAGGAGGGATGTCACCTCGTTTGTAATGGCACGTGCACGGGCTGTCGTCATGGGGCCTTTCATACCTTGAGGTGTTGGTGATGGGTCCATGGTGGTGCTCATGGGATGCTCCACATTATCTCCCCCCTTGCGAGGGATCCGACCTCAGATCAAGATGTTCATCACCATGGAAAGGGCAGAGGTCTGCGATGTTGAAGGTGTCGCTCATGTTGTACTTGTCTTGTGGAATGTCGATCTTGTAAGCATTGTTGTTGTAGCGCTCCAACACCTTGAATGGGCTGTCGACACGAGGTAGAAGTTTGGACTTGCACTCATTGGGAAAGCATTCCTTCTAGAGATGTAACCACACAAGGTCGCCAGGTTCGAACAACATGGGGTGTTTGTTGGTGTTGCGCTTGGCGGTGATGCGTTCCACTTGGCGCTCGATGGTGTTCCTTGTGTCTTGGTGCATTTTCTTGATGTAGCTTCCCCTTGCACTTGCATCCATGTTGACGCGTTCTTGTAGTGGTAGCGGAAGCATGTCCAATGGGGACAATGGTTTGAAGCCATAGACCAGCTCGAAGGGAGACTTGTTGCTGGTGAAGTGTCGTGCGCAATTGTAGGCGTACTCGGTGATGGGGAGGCAATCTTCCCTTTCCTTGATGTTATTCTTGATCAACACGTGGAGGAGAGTTCCAAGTGTTCGGTTCGTTAGCTCCGTTTGGCCATCGGTTTTTGGATGGTAGGCCGAAGAGAAGAGTAACTTGATGCCGAGCTTGGCAAAAAGAGTCTTCCAAAAGTAGCTCAAAAACTTGACGTCGCGATCCGAGACAATGGTCTTTGGTATTCTGTGTAGGCATAAGATTTTCCTACAAAAGAGACTGGCATTATGTGAAGCATCGTCAATCTTGTGGCAAGGAATGAAATGAGCCATTTTGGAAAAACGATCCACAACAAAAAAATGGAATCATGGACATTTTTTGTTCGTGGCAACTCAAGCACAAAATCCATGCTAATATCATCCCAAGGTTGGAATGGAATAGGAAGAGGCATGTAAATACCATGGTATTGAGCTTTTGACTTAGCTTTGCGTCATGTAGAGCATCGATTGGTGAAACGTGGAACATCATGAAGCATCTTTGGCCAATAGAACTTGTCGGAGAGAGTGGCATATGTCTTGTCACGTCCTAAGTGACCCAGTAGTCCTCCATCGCGTGCCTCTTGCAAATGTAGCAAAAGAAGAGAAGACTTTAGAATGCAAAGTTTGTTAGCACGCATAAGATATCCATCTTTCATGTAGTAGTTTTCCCAACAAGTTTTCACTTTGCAATTGGCACAAGGACTGGCAAAAGAATCATCATGCTCATACAAGTCTTATATGTGTTCAAATCCAACAACATTGAATTCTAGTTGAGTAACGAGCATGCATTTGTGGGAAAGAGCATTCACCACAACATTTTCTTTTCCCTTAATGTATTTGATAACATAAGGAAAAGACTCAATAAATTCACTCCATTCAGCATGTCGTTCGTTCAACTTAGTTTGGCCCTTTACGTATGAGAGTTTCATGATTGATATGAATGAAAAATTCATGCGGTCACAAATAGTGTTCCCAAGCTTGTAAGACTCTCACCAAAGCATACAATTCCTTGTCATAGATAGGATAATTGATTTGAGCACCGGAAAGTTTCTCGCTAAAATACACAATTGGTCGCTTTTCTTGCATAAGCACACCTCCTATGCCATTACCACTACCGTCACAATGAACTTCAAACATTTTGTCAAAATTGTACAAGTCAAGCAAAGGTGCATGAGTAAGAAAATTCTGAAGTTCATGGAAAGTGATGTCTTGGGATGGACCCCAAACAAATGGTGCATGTTTCTTGCTCAAAGCGTGTAGAGGAGTAGAGATAGTGCTAACATCTTTCACAAACCGATGGTAGAAACCGGCTAGTCCTAAGAAACTACGCACTTGTTGCAAATTGGTGGGTGTGGTCCAATTTTTAATTGCCTCAATCTTAGACTCATCAACATGGACACCCTATGACGAAACCACAAATCCTAGGAAAACAACTTTTTCCACACCAAAAATGCATTTGTCCATGTTAGCATAGAGTTTTTCTTTCTGAAGAGTTTGCAAAATGTTTCTACCATGTGTGGCGTGTTGTTCTAGAGATTTCCTAAAAACAAGGATGTCATCAAAGTAGACCACAACACAATACCCAATGTAGGGGCACAAAACATGATGCATCATGCGCATGAACATACCCGGTGCTTCGGATAAGCCCATGGGAATCACTAGCCATTCACAGAGACCAAATTTAGTTTTGAAAGTCGTTTTCCACTCATCACCCTCTTGTGTGTGAATTTGGTAGTAACCACTTTTCAATTCTATTTTGGAAAATATAGTGGCACCTCAAAGTTCATCTAGCATGTCATCTAAGCATGGGATAGGCTGACGGTAGCGAATGGTGATAGCATTTATAGGACAGTAATCGGAACACATGCTCATACTACCATCATGTTTAGGCACTAGGATCACGAGGACCGCACTAGGACTCAAACTCTCATGAACATGCCCTTTATCTAGGAGTTTTTGGACTTGCCTTTGTATATCCTATGTTTCATCGGGGTTGACTCGGTAGGGATCCTTGTTGGGAGGCGGTGCGCAGGGGATGAGGTCGATGCGGTGTTCGATCCCTCATTTTGGTGGTAGTCCTGGAGGAAGCTCATCGGGGAACACATCTTGAAATTCCTGCAACAACTGAGATAGCACGAGAGGAAGATGTTGTGAAGGGTTAGGCAGGGTAACATCATCCTTGCACACTATCACGTAGTGAAGAACAGTCGATGGACTCTCACTCACATCCCTCAAATCTCTTTTGGTGACAAGTAGTACTAGGTCACGCATGTCCCTCATTTTGGAGTCACTTGAATTTGACTTGTGGCGCTTGTTCGCTTTGAGGTGGATCACTCTCTCACTTTTCTCTCCACGATCGGACAATGCTTTCTTGTTAGCGATCAGTTGACTTGGAGACATAGGGCGAAGCACATATTTGGTGCCCTTCAACTTGAAGCTATATTGATTTGTGCGCCCATTGTGTATGGAGCCATAGTCGAATTGACAAGGTCTCCCAATGAGGAGGTGGCAAACGGACATGGGTACCACATCCCACTCCAAGGTGTCTTCGTAAACTCTGATCTTGAAGGAAACTTGCACGGTGTGGTCGACTTTTATTGTGTCGGAGTCACTTAGCCATTGGACATTGAAGGGGCGAGGATGCTTTTTACTTGGTCAAGTGCAACTTGGAGCAAAGTTCCTCACTTGCCAAATTATGGCAACTTCCTCCGTCGATGATGGCCTTGACAGATCTTTCTGGGATACCGGCCTTGGTGTGGAAGATGTGGCAACGTTGGTCCTCGTCTTGTTGTTGTTGAAGTGTCAAAACCTTTGAGATAATGAGAGCGGGGCTCGGATCGTTGTCACAAAAGATTCGAGAGTCTTCATCTTCATTGACTTGCCAGCGCATGGCCACTTGTTCCAAAGCTTCCATCTCATCCGCACTCATGGAGTCATAGGAGCCATCATCTTGGAGTATCATGGTTCTCCTTGTGGGACACTCATGCATCTTGTGGCCTCGGCCTTGGCATGTGAAACACTTGATGGAGCTTGTTTTCACGTCATCCGGTGTTGGTGTAGAGGATGACGCTCATGTTTTGCTTGTAGAGGCGTTGCGGGATGATCAAGACGACTTGTCCTTGTAGCTTGACTTGTCATCTTTTTCCGTGGAGGTTCTTGTAGAAGGAGTAGTGGTTGGAGTAGCTTGGGTATTTGCACCATAGGTCTTGTAGGAGGTCTTGGAGTACTTGTAGTACTCTTGAAGTTGACGTTCCACCTTTGTGGCTTGGTGCACTAGCTCGAGAAAGTTGGAGTAGGGTTGGAAATACGCAATTTTCTTGACTTGGTAATTGAGACCATTCAAGAAACGTGCCATAGTTTGCTCTTGTCTGTGGGGACCCTGACTCATAAGTCGTGATCACCGAATGCATGTGTATAGTGATCCCAGAGATCAATGCTCACTAAACACACACACCAAGTTCTGTGAAAACATCTGGATATAGTTTAAGCAGCACCACCCAACTATCCTTGACCGTGGACACGGCTATTCGAATAGTTTTACACTCTGCAGAGGTTGCGTGCTTTACCCACAAGACTCAGGGAACTTCCGTCTCATCCAGGACTCGTGATACATTACGTACCCGAGGTAAGCACCCGAACAATGCCATTCCCATGGTGATACTAAGCAAAGAGTCCACTCATTGGAGCCATCCCTCATGATATACATCACACGTATCATCCATGAGGGCACGCAACGGTGTGCCCGGTGCCTGTAAAGATAACGCATGGCCTTCCACTTCCGGGACGACCCCGTCTCGAGAGTGACCACTTCACTCTCGTCACTAGTAATGCGGGCTCCCTGTTAGCACCAACCATAGTAGTCAACAAAGCCTCGTCCCATAAGGGGTACCATGGTCGCACATGTAAGGTTGGGACGGTCAACAAATCTTAAATCTAATCCATTTTCGAAAACACACCCTCAACTTGTTCTGGCACACCACTTCTTTCTCAAGTGGTCACCCATCTCATCATCATCTCCCTCGGGCATTTGTGGCACCCGACTGCGTTTTCCAAAAGTCTTTGAAATCATCTCTTCTCTCCATCACTATCCATAAATCCCAACCCACTTGCATAGCATCTGTTAGCATCCTATCTGCACCCACCCGCATAACCCTCATAAGGTGGTAGGGTCATGCTCAACGGTGAGCACCAAATCATGATCAATCATCGAATCAAAAAGTGCTATATGTCATGCATGAAAAAGTTTCTTAACATGGTCAAAGGGCTGCTTGCCTATCTCAACAAAGTCTTTGGGTTCTTCAAAGTCTTCGGGTCCAACTCCCTCGTCAATAGCGCAATATATCGTCGTGAATAAAAGCGATAAAAATAAGCATCACATAAAAACATAGCACAAGAGCTAATATTAAAAATGCTATCCTATTCTGATAAAAATTAAAATCTATACTAAAAATAATTGTCTAGGATTTTGAAGTTTAAAAGGTTTTCAACACTATTTAAAACAGGGGCTAATAATGCCAAATATGGTTTTTAAATTGAAACTGTACACAAAAGTTTTTCAAATATTTTTACAAGTGGCAGTAATAAATTCTATGGAATATTCTAGGAGTTTAGGTGGAATAATTATAGTCATAGGATTTATTTTTAATCCTGTGGGATTTTTAGAAAAAACCAAAGAAAAATAAAAAGGGAAAGGCCTCAAAGCCAACCGGGCCAAAATAGACCCAGTTGGGCTGGCCTGTGGCCGAGCCAGGCCTGGGCGAGCCGGGGCACGCGCCTCGTCTGGGTTCAAACCCGACAGGCGGGCCCCAGGCGCCAACGAGAGAGGGAGGCGGGAGGGGTGTGAGGAGCTGACGACCTGGCCCCACTAGCAGGTCATCGTCCACCTCTGTCCAGGGGCTGGCGGTGCTCACCGGCAGCGAAAGGAGGCCCGGCGAGGGAAGCTAGAGGCGGGAACGGGCTCAGCATCGAGCCGCCGGTCTCCTAGAGGTGGAAGGGTGGCCGAAGGTGGCCGGAGTGGCCGGCGGGGAGAAGACCGTGACGTAGCTGCTTTGGGTGGGGGTTGCCGGCATCGTTTCTTGCAGCAAAACGGTCGGGGAGAAAGGGGGAGCAATGCAGGAGCTCTCTGGGGGCTCAACGGAGGAGGAAGGAAGGCCGGAGCGAGCCGGTAGCACGAGATCGACGAAGCCCCAACGTCGTGGTGCCTCGGTCGATCACGAGCACTGGTGCTCCGGGTGGTCACTAGGGTGGCTCAGGGGTGGGGCATTGAAACTGGAAGGGGGCCAGAGGAGGAGAGAGGGGTGGTCAAGGCCCTTTTCATAGTTGGGGTGCTAGTCCAGCGCTGAACCATGCGTTGGCGAGGACGTGGTCGAGGCCAGAGGGAGAGAGAGCTCGCGGGGCTGCTCGGGGGTGTACCTGCGGTTGGTCTACGATGAGCGGGAGCAAGAAAGAGAGAGAGAGAGGAGAGCCCACGTGTGAGCCTGCTCACTGGCCGAGCCGGGCGGCGCTCGGCGTGCCCGGGAGAAGGGAGAAGGAGGGAGAGAGAGGAGGGGCCCGACATGGTGGCATGGGGCTGACGACGAGGGGGGCAAGTGGCGCGAGGGGGAGGCCCGAGGCTGCCTGAGCCATGCAATGGGCAATGGCTACAGTGCCTGTCGGCACTGTAGCATGCTCCAAAGCGCGCGTTTGGCATGCCACGGCATGCCAACGGCGCCTTGTGCGTGGCCAAGGGTGTCTAGGGGGATTTAGGGGCACCTAGGCTAGGGGAAAAAGCATTGGATGCCTTGGGGGGAGATAGAATATGAGGAGAGGGTGAAAATGTTCCTGCCAGGGCTGTCCAGAGGTGAAAATGGGGGATCTATCTCATCTTCCACTGGCCTATGGACATGGGATTTTTACTGGAGGGGTAAGAGGTGAGGGAGCAAGTGTGGTAACAAATTGGAGGCAAGGGGAAAAGTAAAAGGTGGTCAAAACATGATTTTTCCAAACCTGCAGAAGGTGTTTGATGGGGATTAGGGCAACCAAATGGACCTTGCTTGCCATGATATTTGATAGGATCAAATGGTGGTGAAAATAGGCCTGACCACCAAGTTTGAGATGGTTTGATGAAAGTTCATAATGTGACTTTGTGGAAACCTAGAAATCCACACATTCTCGTTCTTGCGGATCTAGTCATGTTAATCTATTACCCTTGATGCACCACTTAGTGTAGGATCATTATTTGGTGATTAGAGCATGTCCACAAAGTTTGGGGTCAAGAGAAGAAAGTTTACTATGCAAAGTTGTTCAAATTTGAACCTGGACAGAGAGGGCTTTGGGATGGTTTGATGAACCAAATCAACTTGTATTGGGATGAAAGTTTTCAAGATCATCACCTATGATAGTGTTGACTTGCTGGAATTTTCCTGGAATTTATTGAGAATATTTCTTATAGAAATATTCCAAAAGCTTGATTTGGACACAAAGGGTTTTGAGGGGTTTTGCCCATGATTTTAACATGACCATGTGTTGAAACTCTTTTATATGGAAAATATATGTCCACCAAGTCTCCCTAAATTTTCTCAAATATTTTGAAAGTATTTAAATAATTTTTCCCTATGAAAACCCACTTCTTGTCTTAAGAAAAAGCCTTTAAATAAAATATTAAAATAATCTTTAAAATTAATATTTGGTGGTTTTGGGAAGTCATAAATATAGTAGGTTTGAAATAAGGCCTTTGGGGAAGAAGGATCCACCCAATTTGAGGACTTGCAGTGCAAACCTCAACTCAGGGTTTTTTGAAAACCTAATTTGAATAAATCCTTTTTGGTAAAACAAAATTTTGAGAAAAATAGTTTTGGGAAAAATTCACATGGCATGATCATTGGGCAAGAGATTTGGTTCAAGGAAGATGAATATGAAGAGGGATAGAATCTAGGAGTGCCATGCACAACAAGCAACCAAGCAACAATTCAAACAAACAACCAACACTTGAAAAAGTTTAATTGGCTCCAAAATTTATAAATCCAAGCATAACAAGGTGATACAAACACAGGGTGTGATGGACCTAC
This sequence comes from Hordeum marinum, assembly GCA_022496015.1. Taxonomy (NCBI): domain Eukaryota; kingdom Viridiplantae; phylum Streptophyta; class Magnoliopsida; order Poales; family Poaceae; genus Hordeum; species Hordeum marinum. The sequence continues at coordinate 137,020,984 of CM039672.1, read as the reverse complement.
CCCCTTTACAAGAATCTCGTCCCCGAGATTCCTAGGCAAAGCGCTAAAAAGATAAGGGAACTCAGATCTAAGATAGTCTTCACGCTCCCAGGTTGCTTCAACCTTAGTGTGGTTGCTCCATTGGACCTTGAAGTATTTGATGGTGCGGCTTTGGGTGCAATGCTCAGCTTCATTCAGAATGCGAACCGGTCTCTCACGATAACTGAGGTCTGGCTGGAGATTGATGGCTTGATGGTCGATGTCCTTGTAGGGGTCGGGGCGATTGGGAACTTGCAGACACTTTCGGAGTTGTGACACATGAAAGACGATGTGCACATCCGATAGTTCGGAAGGTAGCTCTAGATGATAGGCAACTTCTCCTCATCTTGCGTGACCTTGAAGGGGCCGATATATCTTGGTGCCAGCTTTCCTTTCACATGGAAACGTTTGGTTCCTTTAAGAGCTGTGACTCAAAGATAGACATGATCTCCGTTGTTTAAGCTCAGTTCTCGGCGGTGGGAGTCGGTGCAACTCTTATATCTAGATTTGGCGGTCGCCAGACATTCTCGAACGAGTTTTACTTGCTCTTCTGCCTTGCGAAGGATATCTGGTCCAAAGACTAATCCTTCTCCGGTCTCTGACCAGTTGAGGGGAGTACGACACTTGCGCCCATCAAACACCTCAAATGGTGCCATCTGAAGACTCGACTGATAGCTGTTGTTGTAGGAGAACTCGGCAAACCGTAGGAAATCTTCCCACTTGGCTCCATACGCTAGAACACAAGCGCATATCCTCGAGTATCTGATTCACTCGTTCTGTTTGTCCGCCGGTCTAGGGATGAAAAGCAGTGCTAAAGGAGAGCTTGGTTCCCATAGCTTTTTGAAACTTCTTCCAGAATCTTGAGGTGAACTGGGTTCCTCGGTCTGACACAACTTCCTTTGGAACTCCGTGACAACTTACGATGCGGTTGATGTAGAGGTTTGCGAGCTGGCTTCCATCATAGGTGGTCCTGACGGGAATAAAGTGGGCTACCTTGGTCAGGTGGTCGATAATGACCCAAATTGAATCATGTCCTTTGCTTGACCTTGGTAACCCGGTGATGAAATCCATCTCGACTTTGTCGCACTTCCGTTCGAGCACCTACAGAGGCTGCAATAGCCCAACGGGTCGCTGGTGCTCAGCTTTGACTCTCTAGCATATGTCACATTTAGCGACAAATGTGCCTATTTCCCGTTTCATGCCATGCCACCAGAATCCTACCTTGAGGTCTTGATACATCTTGGTTCCTCCATGATGGATGGAGTATGGAGTGTCATGAGCTTCTTGCAATATCAAGTTCTTGAGCTCCTCTTTGTTGGGTACGCAGATGTGATTCCCGAACCATACAACTCCTTGTTCATCCACTGAGAATCCTGGGGCCTTTCCTGACTTGATCTTCCTCTTGATCCCTTCAATGCTCTCATGTCCCTTCTGAGCTTCCTTAATATCATCCATCAAGGTAGGCTTTGCTTCGAGGCTAGCGAGGAATCCAGGTGCAACCAGTTCCAAGCCGAAGCTTTCAAGCTCTTCATACAGGGTGGGTAGCCTTTCCTTAATCATAGCATTCAAGGAACAAGCCTTTGTGCTTAAGGCGTCTGCTACCACGTTGGCCTTCCCGGGGTGGTATTGAACACTGAGGTCATAATCCTTGATCAACTCCAACCATCTCCGTTGCCTCATGTTCAATTCCCCTTGGGTGAAAATATACTTCAAACTCTTGTGGTCGGTGTATATCTCACATCGCTTCCCCAGAAGGTAATGTCACCATGTCTTCAAGACATGAACCATGGCTACCAACTCGAGATCACGAGTTGTGTAGTTCTCTTCATGAGGTTGTAGCTGTCGGGATAGATATGCTACAACTTTGCCTTCTTGCATCAGAACACCTCCAAGCCCGTTTCTCGATGCATCACAATATATCACAAACTCTTTGTGAATATCGGGGGTGGCCAAAATAGGGGATGTGGTCAATCTCTTCTCGAGATCTTGGAAGCTTTCCTCGCACTTAGCTATCCATTTGAACTGCTTGTCCTTCTTCAAAATCTGGGTCATGGGTCGGGCAATGCTTGAGAACCCTTCCACAAACTTGCCTAATATCCCGCAAGTCCGAGGAAGCTCCTAACTTCCTTCATGGTGGTAGGGGTTTGCCATTCAGTCACAGCTTCAATCTTGGCAGGATCCACTAATAATCCTGTTGGGGAACGTTGCATGGGAAACAAAAAAATTCCTACGCACACGCAGATCTATCCATGGTGATGAGCATCTACGAGAGGGAGAGTGGATCTACGTACCCTTGTAGATCACTAAACGGGAAGCATTAAGAAACGCGGTTGGTGTAGTCGAACGTCTTCGCGATCCAAATCGCCGAGCATCCCGCGATCCGATCACGATCCATCCCGCGAACTTGATCACGATCCGTCCCATGAACTTGATCATGATCCGTCCCACAAACTTGATCACGATCCGTCCCACGAACTTGATCACAATCCATCCTACGAACTTGATCATGATCCATCCCACGAACTTGCTCACGATCCTTTCGATCCAGCGGCACCTCCGCGCTCAGCACACATACAGCTTGATGACGATCTCCGCCGTCTTGATCCAGCAAGAGAGAGTGGAGAGCTAGAAGAGTTCGCCGGTAGTGTGATGGTGCTCCGGTGATGGTGGTGGAGCAATTCGGGCAGGGCTTCGCTAGTATATATAGGAGGATAGGACGTGGCTGTAAAAACTAGTGCAAAACCCTAAAATCCACTAGTATATATAGGAGGATAGGAGGGGAGGCTGGCGCAAGGGCCAATGCTCCTATAGGAGTCGGCCGAACCAACTAGGATTGGAGGAGAGTCCTCCAATCCTAGTAGGACTAGGATTCGTCCCCTTTTTTTTCCTTTTTCCACCTTTTCCTATTGGGTTTTCTTCTCCAGCCACATGGGCCTTGTGTGCGAGTTTTCACCAGCCCACTAAGGGCTGGTATTCGCTCTCCCACAGCGCATGAAGCCTCTTGGGTCGAAATACCCCTCCCGGAGGAATCTTTACCTCCGGACCATTTCAGAGCTCCTCGTGACGTCCGAGATCTCATTCGGGACTCCGAACAAACTTCGGTCAGCACAATACATAACTCTATACTACCGAAACGTCACCAAACCTTAAGTGTGCAGACCTTGCGGGTTCGAGAACTATGTAGACATGACCGAGACACCTCTACGATTAATAACCAATGGCGGGACTTGGATGTCCACATTGGTTCCTACATATTCTACGAAGATCTTTATCAGTCGAACCTCTATGTCAAGGATTCGGTTAATTCCGTATGATGTTCCCTTTGTTCTTCGGTATGTTACTTGCCCAAGATTCGATCGTCGGTATCTCCATACCTAGTTCAACCTCCTTACTGGCAAGTCTCTTTACTTTTTCCGTAATACAAGATATCGTAACTAACACTTAGTCACATTGCTTGCAAGGCTTATTGTGATGTTGTATTACCGAGTGGGCCCTGAGATACCTCTCCGTCACACAGAGTAACAAATCCCAGTATTGATCCATGCCAACTCAACAGACATCCTCGGAGACACCTGTAGAGCACCTTTATAGTCACCCAGTTACGTTGCGACGTTTGATACACACAAGGCACTCCTCCGATGTTCGTGAGCTGCATGATCTCATGGTCATAGGAACACATACTTGACATGCAGAAAACAGTAGCAATAAACTGACACGATCATAAGCTACGTTTGTAGTTTGGGTCTTGTCCATCACATCATTCTCCTAATGATGTGATCCCGTTATCAAATGACATCTCATGTCCATGGCTAGGAAACCTTAACCATCTTTTGATCAACGAGCTAGTTCACTAGAGGCATACTAGGGACATTGTGTTTGTCTATGTATCCACACATGTTTCCAATTAATACAATTCTAGCATGGATAATAAACAATTATCATGAACAAGGAAATATAATAATAAACACTTTATTTATTGCCTCTAGGGCATATTTCCAACAGTCTCAAACTTGCACTAGAGTCAATAATCTAGCTCACATCACTATGTGATTTAAATTGTAATGAATCGAACACCCATGCAGTTCTGGTGTTGATCATGTTTAGCTCTTGGAAGAGGTTTAGTCAACGGGTCAGCAACATTCAGATCCGTGTGCACTTTGCAAATATTTATGTCCTTCTCTCGATGTAATACCGGACGGAGTTGAAACGTCGCTTTATATGTCTGGTCCTCTTGTGAAACCTTGGTTCCTTGGCTAGAGCAATGGCACCAGTGTTGTCACAGAATAGGCTCATTATATTCAGTGCACTGGGCACTACTCCAAGATCTGTCATGAACTAATTCATCCAGACACCTTCCTTTGCCGCCTCCGAGGTTGCGATGTATTCCGCTTCGCACGTAGAATCAGCTACCACGCTTTGCTTGGAACCGCACCAGCTTACCGCTCCCCCGTTAGGAATAAATACGTATCCGGTTTGCGACTTAGAGTCGTCCGGATCAGTGTCAAAGCTTGCATCGACGTAACCCTTTACGACGAGCTCTTCATCACCTCCATAAATGAGAAACATTTCCTTAGTCCTTTTGAGGTACTTAAGGATATTCTTGACCGCTTGCCAGTGCTCCATTCCAAGATCACTTTGAAACCTTCCGGCCATACTTATGGCAAGGCTAACATCGGGTCTTGTGCACACCATTGCATACATGATAGAGCCTATGGCTGAAGCATACGGGATGACACTCATCTTTTCTCTATCTTCTGCTGTTACTGGGCATTGAGTCTTACTCAACTTCACACCTTGTAACACAGGCAAGAACCCCTTCTTGGACTGATCCATTTTGAACTTCTTCAAAACTTTATCAAGGTATGTGCTCTGTGAAAGTGCTATTAAGCGTCTCGATTCTATATCTATAGATCTTAATGCCTAATATGAAAGCAGCTTCTCCTAGGTCCTTCATTGAAAAATTCATGTTCAAATATTCCTTCACGCTTTCCAGCATTTCTATATTGTTTCCAATCAGCAATATGTCATCCACATATAATACTAGAAACACTATAGAGCTCCCAGTCACTTTCTTGTAAATACAAGCTTCTCCGTAAACTTGTATAAATTCAAACGCTTTGATCACCTCATCAAAGCGCTTATTCCAACTCCGAGATGCTTGCACCAGTCCATAAATGGATCGCTGGAGTTTGCAAACTTTGTTAGCATTCTATGGATCTACAAAACCTTTGGGTTGCATCATATACAACTCATCCTCAAGGAAACCATTGAGGAACGCTGCTTTGACATCCATCTGCCAAATTTCATAGTCGAAATAAGCAGCTATTGCTAACATGATTCTGACAGACTTTAGCATTGCTACGGGTGAGAAAGTCTCATCGTAGTCAACTCCTTGAACTTGTGAAAAACCCTTTGCCACAAGTCGAGCTTTATAGACGGTGACATTACCGTCCGCGTCTGTCTTCTTCTTAAAGATCCATTTGTTCTGAATGGCCTTTCGCCCTTCATGTAATACTTCCAAAGTCCATACTTTTTTTCATACATGGATCCCTTTCATGGCCTCTAACCATTTCTCGAAATCCAGGCCCATCACTGCCCCTCCATAGCTCGTAGGTTCATCGTTGTCCAACAACATGACCTCCAAGGCAGGGTTGCCATACCACTCAAGGGTAGTATGCGGCCATGTCGACCTACGAGGTTCAATAGTATCTTGATCCGAAGCTTCATGATCATCATCATTAACTTCCTCCTCTACCGTCGTAGGTTCCACAGAAACATCTTTCTGCGTTGCGCTACTTTCTAGTTGAAGTAAAGGTTCAGTAACCTCATCAAGCTCTATTTTCCTCCCACTCAATTCTTTCGAGAGAAACTCTGTCTCAAGAAATGTTCCGTTCTTAGCGACAAACACTTTGCCTTCGGATCTGAGATAGAAGGTATACCCGACTGTCTCTTTCGGGTATCCTATGAAGGTGCATTTCTCTGCTTTGGGTTCCAGCTTTTCAGGCTGAAGCTTCTTGACATAAGCATCACATCCCCAAACTTTAAGAAACGACAACTTTGGCTTCTTGCCAAACCACAGTTCATATGGCGTCGTCTCAACGGATTTTGATGGTGCCCTATTTAAAGTGAATGCAACTGTCTCTAATGCATAACCCCAAAACGATAGTGGCAAATCAGCAAGAGACATCATAGAACGCACCATATCTAATAAGGTTCGATTACGATGTTCGGACACACCATTACGCTGTGGTGTTCCGGGCGGTGTCAACGGTGAAACAATTCCACACTGTCTTAAGTGACTACCAAACTCATAACTCGGGTATTCACCTCCTCGATCAGATCGCAGGAACTTAATCTTCTTATTACGATGATTCTCAACTTCACTCTGAAATTGCTTAAACTTTTCAAACGTTTCATACTTGTGTTTCATCAAGTAAATATACCCATATCTACTTAACTCATCAGTGAAGGTGAGAAAATCACGATATCCACCACGCGCTGTAACATCCATTGGACCGCACACATCAGTATGTATGATTTCCAATAAGTCACTCGCCCGCTCCATTGTTCCAGAGAACGGCGTTTTAGTCATCTTGCCCATGAGGCATGGTTCACATGTGTCAAGTGATTCAAAATCAAGTGACTCCAAAAGTCCATCAGCATGGAGCTTCCTCATGCGTTTTACACCAATATGACCTAAACGGCAGTGCCACAAGAAAGTGGTACTATCATTATCAACTCTACATGTTTTCGCATCAATATTATGAACATGTGTGTCATGACTATCAAGATTCAATATGAATAAACCGCTAACATTGGGTGCATGACCATAAAATATATTACTCACATAAAAAGAACGACCTTTATTCTCTGATTTAAATGAGTAACCGTCTCGCAATAAACATGATCCAGATATAATGTTCATGCTTAACGCAAGCACTAAATAACAATTATTCAGGTTCATCACTAATCCCGATGGTAATCAAAGAGAGAGCATGCCGACAGCGATCACATCAACCTTGGAGCCATTTCCCACGCGCATCATCACTTCGTCCTTTGCCAGCCTTCGTTTATTCCGTAGTTCCTGCTTTGAGTTGCAAATGTGAGCAACCGAACCGGTATCAAATACACAGGCACTACTACGAGAGCTAGTAAGGTACACATCAATAACATGTATATCATATATACCTTGTTTGTCGTTGGCCGCCTTCTTGTCATCCAGGTACTTGGGGCAGTTCTGCTTCCAGTGACCAGTTCCCTTGCAACGAAAGCTCTCAGTTTTTGGTTTGGGTCCATGCTTGGGCTTCTTTGCAGGAGTAGCAACTGCTTTGCCATCCTTCTTGGTTCTACCCTTCTTTCCCTTGCCCTTGACTTTGCCTTTTTTCTTGAAACTAGTGGTTTTATTGACCATCAACACTTGATGTTCTTTCTGGATTTCAGACTCCGCGACTTTTAGCATCACAAACAGCTCAGCGACTGACTTGTTCATCCCATGCATGTTATAGTTCATCACAAAGCTCTTGTAACTAGGTGGCAGTGATTAGACTCCGCGACTTTTAGCATCACAAACAGCTCGGCGATTGACTTGTTCATCCCATGCATGTTATAGTTCATCAGAAAGCTCTTGTAACTAGGTGGCAGTGATTGAAGAACTCTGTCGGTGATCGCTTCTGGCGGAAGGGCAATTCCCAACTCCGCTAGATGAGTTGAATACCCACACATTTTGAGTATATGTTCATTGATACACCCGTTCTCCTCCATCTTGCAAGCATTGAACTTATCGGAGGTTTCATACCTCTCGATCTGGGCGTTCTTCTGAAAGATAAACTTCAACACCTGGAACATCTCATATGCTCCATGACATTCAAAACTTCTTTGAAGTCCCGGTTCTAAGCCATACAATATTGCACACTGAACTATTGAGTAATCTCCAGTACATGCCTCCCAAGTGTTCTTAACGTCTTCGGAGGTCATGTCTTCTGGTTGGTCACCAAGCGGTGCATCAAGGACATATTATTTCTAGGAAGCCATGAGGATAATCCTCAGATTACGGGCCCAGTCAAAAAAGTTACTACCATCATCTTTCAACTTAGCTTTCTCTAGGAACGCATTAAAATTCAGGGGTGCTATTGCGCGAGCCATTGATCTACAACATAAATATGCAAAGTTTACTTAGACTATTGTTCAAGATAATAAGTTTAGTTAATCAAATTACTAAAGCTCCTACTCAAATTGATATCCCTCGGGTCATCTGAGTGTCACATGATCCAAATCCACCAACTCAAGTCCGATCATCACATGAGTTGAGGTGGCTTCAATGGTGAACATCATTATGTTGATCATATCTACTATATGACTCATGTTCTACCTTTCGGTCTCTTGTGTTCCGAGGCCATGTCCGTACATGCTAGGCTCGTCAAGTTTAACCCGAGTGTTCTGCGCATGCAACACTGGCTTGCACCCGTTGTATGTGAACGTAGAGTCTATCACACCCGATCATCACGTGGTGTCTCAACACGACGAACTTTCACAACGGTGCACACTTGGGGAGAACACAATTTATCTTGAAAATTAAGTGAGGGATCACCTTATAATGCTACCGTCGTACTAAGCAAAACAAGGTACATAAAAGGATTAACATCACATGCAATTCATAAGTGACATGATATGGCCATGAACTTGTGCTTTAGATCTCCATCTTCAAAGCACCGGCATGATCTCCATCGTCACCGGCATGACACCATCATCTCCATCATCTTGATCTCCATCAACGTGTCGCCATCGGGGTTGTCAGGCCCTGCATGCTTCTACTACTATTGCTACCGTTTAGCGATAAAGTAAAGCATTACATAGCGCTTAATGATTGACATGCAGGTCATACAATAATTAAAGACAACCCTATGGCTCCTGCCGGTTGCCGTACTCATCGACATGCAAGTCGTGAAATTCTATACATCACATGATCATCTCATACATCACATATATCACATCATGTAATTGGCCATATCACATCACAACATACCCTGCAAAAACAAGTTAGACGTCCTCTAATTGTTGTTGCATGTTTTACGTGGCTGCTACGGGTTTCTAGCAAGAACGTTTCTCACCTACGCATAAACCACAACGGTGATACATAATTTGCTTTTCAACCTTCTCAAGGACCGCCTTTGTCGAATCCGATCCAACTAAAGTGAGAGAAACTTGCACCCGCAAGCCATCTATGCAACAAGTTGCGGTCGAGGGAACCGGTCTCTCGTAAGCGTACGAGTAATGTTGGTCCAGGCCGCTTCATCTCACAATACTGCTGAACCAAAATCCGACCAAGAGAGTAAGCAATCTAAGCATCAACGCCCACAAACCTTTTGTGTTCTACTCGAGATCTCATCAACACACAGACCTAGCTCAAGATACCACTATTGGGGAACGTTGCATGGGAAACAAAATTTTTCCTACGCCCACGTAGATCTATCCATGGTGATGAGCATCTACGAGAGGGAGAGTGGATCTACGTACCCTTGTAGATCGCTAAGCGGGAAGCGTTAAGAAACGCGGTTGGTGTAGTCAAACGTCTTCGCGATCCAAATCGCCGAGCATCCCACGATCCGATCACGATCCGTCCCGCGAACTTGATCATGATCGGTCCCACGAACTTGATCACGATCCGTCCCAGGAACTTGATCACGATCCGTCCCACGAACTTGATCACGATCCGTCCCACGAACTTGATCACGATCCGTCCCACGAACTTGATCACGATCCGTCCCACGAACTTGATCATGATCCGTCCCACGAACTTGATTACGATCCGTCCCACGAACTTGATCACAATCCTTCCGATCCAGCGCCGAACGGACGGCACCTCCGTGTTCAGCACACGTACAGCTTGATGACGATCTCCGCCGTCTTCATCCAGCAAGAGAGAGCAGAGAGGTAGAAGAGTTCGCCGGTAGCATGATGGCACTCTAGCGATGGTGGTGGAGCAATTCCGGCAGGGCTTTGCCTAAGCGCTGTAGAAATCCGATCTAGAGGAGAAACTATGCACTTGAAGAACGGGTAGCACGTGGCTGTAAAAACTAGTGCAAAACCCTAAAATCCACCAGTATATATAGGAGGAGAGGAGGGGAGGCTGGCGCAAGGGCCAAGGTGTTGGGGAACGTTGCATGGGAAACAAAAATTATCCTACGCACACGCAGATCTATCCATGGTGATGAGCACCTACGAGAGGGAGAGTGGATCTACATACCCTTGTAGATCGCTAAGCGGGAAGCGTTAAGAAACGCGGTTGGTGTAGTCGAACGTCTTCACGATCCAAATTGCCGTGCGTCCCGCGATCCAATCACGATCCGTCCCATGATCCAATCACGACCCGTCCCGCGATCCGATCATGATCCGTCCCACGAACTTGATCACGATCTGTCTCACGAACTTGATCACGATGCTTCCGATCTAGCACCGAACGGACGGCACCTCCGCGTTCAGCACACGTATAGCTTGATGACGATCTCCACCATCTTGATCCAGCAAGAAGGAGTGTTGAGGAAGAAGAGTTCTCCGGCATCCTAATGGCGCTCCCGCGATGGTGGTGGAGCAATTCCGGCAGGGCTTCGCCTAAGCACTGCAGAAAACCGATCTAGAGGAGAAACTATGCACTGGAGGAACGGATAGCACGTGGCTAAAATTCTAGTGCAAATCCCTAGAAATCCACCAGTATATATAGGTGGGAAGGAGGAGGAGAGGAAGCCTTGGCCTCCAAGCCTTGGAGGCTTCGGCCGAAGTGGGAGGTGGAGGAGGACTCTCCTCCTCCAATCCTAGTAGGACTAGGATTGCTCCTTTTTGCCTTTTTTCCACCTTTTCCTATTGGTTTTTTCCTCCAGCCACATGGGCCTTGTGTGGGAGTTTCCACCAGCCCACTAAGGGCTGATATTCACCCTCCCACAGCCCATGAAGCCTCTTGGGTCGAAATACCCCTCCCGGAGGCCTCCTGGTACACTACCGGCACTCCCGGTACACTACCGATGAGCCCGAATCTTTTCCGGCGACCAAAACGGGACTTCCAATATATGAATCTTTACCTCTGGACCATTCCGGAGCTCCTCGTGACGTCCGGGATCTCATCCGGGACTCCAAACAAACTTCGTTCACCACCATACATAACTCTATACTACTGAAACGTCACCAAACCTTAAGTGTGCAGACCCTGCGGGTTCGAGAACTATGTAGACATGACCGAGACACCTCTATGGTCAATAACCAATGGCGGGACCTGGATGTCCACATTGGTTCCTAGATATTCTACGAAGATCTTTATCAGTCGAACCTCTATGTCAAGGATTGAATTAATCCCGTATGATGTTCCCTTTGTTCTTCGGTATGTTACTTGCGCGAGATTCGATCGTCAGGATCTCCATACCTAGTTCAACCTCGTTACTGGCAAGTCTCTTTACTCATTCCGTAATACAAGATCCCATAACTAATACTTAGTCACATTGCTTGCAAGGCTTATTGTGATGTTGTATTACCGAGTGGGCCCTGAGATAGCTCTCCGTCACACGGAGTAACAAATCCCGTTCTTGATCCCTGCCAACTCAATAGACATCCTCGGAGACCTGTAGCGCACCTTCATAGTCACCCAGTTACATTGCGACGTTTGATACACACAAGGTACTCCTCCGATATCTATGAGTTGCATGATCTCATGGTCATAGGAACATATACTTGACATGCAGAAAACAGTAGCAATAAACTGACACGATCATAAGCTACATTTGTAGTTTGGGTCTTGTCCATCACATCATTCTCCTAATGATGTGATCCCATTATCAAATGACATCTCAGGTCCATGGCTAGGAAACCTTAACCATCTTTCGATTAACGAGCTAGTTCACTAGAGGCATACTAGGGACATTGTGTTTGTCTATGTATCCACACATGTATCCATGTTTCCAATTAATACAATTATAGCATGGATAATAAACGATTATCATGAACTAGGAAATACAATAATAAACAATTTATTTATTGCCTCTAGGGCATATTTCCAATAGTCTCCCACTTGCACTAGAGTCAATAATCTAGTTCACATCACTATGTGATTTACATTGTAGTGAATCGAACACCCATGCAGTTCTGGTGTTGATCAAGTTTAGCCCTTGGAAGAGGTTTAGTCAACGGGTCTGCAACATTCAGATCCGTGTGCACTTTGCAAATATTTATGTTTTTCTCCATGATGTAATCGCGGATGGAGTTGAAGCATCGCTTTATGCGTCTGGTCCTCTTGTGAAACCTTGGTTCCTTGGCCAGAGCAATGGCACCAGTGTTGTCACAGAACAGGTTCATTGGATTCAGTGCACTGGGCGCTACTCCAAGATCTGTCATGAACTACTTCATCTAGACACCTTCCTTTGCTGCCTCCGAGGCTGCGATGTATTCCGCTTCGCACGTAGAATCAGCTACCATGCTTTGCTTGGAACTGCACCAGCTTACCGCTCCCCCGTTAAGAATAAATATGTATCCGGTTTGCGACTTAGAGTCATGTGGATCAGTGTCAAAGCTTGCATCGACGTAACCCTTTACAACGAGCTCTTCATCACCTCCATAAACGAGAAACATTTCCTTAGTCCTTTTGAGGTACTTAAGGATATTCTTGACCACTTGCCAGTGCTCCATTCTAGGATCACTTTGAAGCCTTCCGATCATACTTATGGCAAGGCTGACATCGGGTCTTGTGCACAACATTGCATACATGATAGAGCCTATGGCCGAAGCATAGGGGATGACACTCATCTTTTCTCTATCTTCTTCAGTTACTGGGTATTGAGTCTTACTCAACTTCACACCTTGTAACACAGGCAAGAACCCCTTCTTGGACTGTTCCATTTTGAACTTCTTCAAAACTTTATCAAGGTATGAGCTTTGTGAAAGTGCTATTAAGCGTCTCGATCTATCTCTATAGATCTTAATGCCTAATATGAAAGCAGCTTCTCCTAGGTCATTCATTGAAAAACTCTTGTTCAAATATTCCTTCACGCTTTCCAGCATTTCTATATTGTTTCCAATCAGCAATATGTCATCCACATATAATACTAGAAACGCTATAGAGCTCCCAGTCACTTTCTTGTAAATACAAGCTTCTCCGTAAACTTGTATAAATTCAAACGCTTTGATCACCTCATCAAAGCGCTTATTCCAACTCCGAGATGCTTGCACCAGTCCATAAATGGATCGCTGGAGTTTGCAAACTTTATCAGCATTCTCTGGATCGACAGAGCCTTCGGATTGCATCATATACAACTCTTCCTCAAGGAAACCGTTGAGGAACGCTGTTTTGAGAATCCATATGCCAAATTTCATAGTCGAAATAAGCAGCTATTGCTAACATGATTCTGACAGACTTTAGCATCCCTACGGGTGAGAAAGTCTCATCGTAGTCAACTCCTTGAACTTGTGAAAAACCCTTTGCCACAAGTCGAGCTTTATAGATGGTGACATTACCGTCCGCGTCTGTCTTCTTCTTAAAGATCCATTTGTTCTGAATGGCCTTTCGCCCTTCATGTAGTACTTCCAAAGTCAATACTTTGTTTTCATACATGGATCCCATCTCTGATTTAATGGCCTCTAACCATTTCTCGGAATCCGGGCCCATCACTGCTCCTCCATAGCTCATAGGTTCATTGTTGTCCAACAACATGACCTCCAAGACAGGGTTGCTGTACCACTCAAGGGTAGTATGTGGCCTTGTCGACCTACGAGGTTCAATAGCAGCTTGATCCGAAGCTTCATGATCATCATCATTAAATTCCTCTTCTACTGTCATAGGTTCCACAGAAACATCTTTCTGCGTTGCGCTACTTTCTGGTTGAAGTAAAGGTTCAATAACCTCATCAAGCTCTATTTTCCTCCCACTCAATTCTTTCGAACTCTTTCTCAAGAAATGTTCCGTTCTTAGCGACCAACACTTTGCCTTCGGATCTAAGATAGAAGGTATACCCGACTGTCTCTTTCGGGTATCCTATGAAGACGCATTTCTCCGCTTTGGGTTCCAGCTTTTCACGATGAAGCTTTTTGACATAAGCATCACATCTCCAAACTTTAATAAATGACAACTTTGGCTTCTTGCCAAACCACAGTTCATATGGCGTCGTCTCAATGGATTTTGATGGTGCCCTATTTAAAGTGAATGCAGCTGTCTCTAATGCATAACCCCAAAACGATAGTGGCAAATCAGCAAGAGACATCATAGAACGCACCATATCTAATAAGGTTCGATTACGACGTTCGGACACACCGTTACGCTGTGGTGTTCCGGGCGGTGTCAACTGTGAAACAATTCCACACTGTCTTAAGTGACTGCCAAGCTCATAACTCGGATATTCACCTCCTCGATCAGATCGCAGGAACTTAATCTTCTTGTTACGATCATTCTCAACTTCACTCTGAAATTGCTTGAACTTTTCAAATGTTTCAGACTTGTGTTTCATCAACTAAATATACCCATATCTACTTAACTCATCAGTGAAGGTGAGAAAATAACGATATCCACCACGCGCTGTAACATTCATTGGACCGCACACATCAATATATATGATTTCCAATAAGCTACTCGCCCGTTCCATTGTTCCAGAGAACGGCGTTTTAGTCATCTTGCCCATGACGCATGGTTCACATGTTTCAAGTGATTCAAAATCAAGTGACTCCAAAAGTCCATCAGCATAGAGCTTCCTCATGCGTTTTACACCAATATGACCTAAACGGCAGTGCCACAAGAAAGTGGTACTATCGTTATCAACTCTACATCTTTTGGCATCAATGTTATGAACATGTGTGTCATCACTATCAAGATTCAATATGAATAAACCCCTAACATTGGGTGCATGACCATAAAAGATATTACTCACATAAATAGAACAACCTTTATTATTTGATTTAATTGAGTAACCGCTCGCAATAAACAAGATCCAAATATAATGTTCATGCTTAACGCAGACACTAAATAACAATTATTCAGGTTCATCACTAATCCCGATGGTAATCGAAGAGAGAGCATGCTGACGGCGATCACATCAACCTTGGAACCATTTCCCACGTGCATCATCACTTTGTCCTTTGCCAGCCTTCGTTTATTCCGTAGTTCCTGCTTTGAGTTGCAAATGTGAGGAACCGAACCGGTATCAAATACACAGGCACTACTACGAGACCTAGTAAGGTACACATCAATAACATGTATATCATATATACCTTGTTTGTCGTTGGCCGCCTTCTTGTCAGCCAGTTACTTGGGGCAGTTCCGCTTCCAGTGACCAGTTCCCTTGCAATGAAAGCACTCAGTTTCTGGCTTGCGTCCAAGCTTGGGCTTCTTTGTAGGAGTAGCAACTGCTTTGCCATCCTTCTTGGTTTTACCCTTCTTGCCCTTGCCCTTGACTTTGCCATTTTTCTTGAAACTAGTGGTTTTATTGACCATCAACACTTGATGTTCTTTCTGGATTTCAGACTCAGCGACTTTTAGCATCGCAAACAGCTCAGCGACTGACTTGTTCATCTCGTGCAGGTTATAGTTCATCACAAAGTGTTTGTAACTAGGTAGAAGTGATTGAAGAACTCTGTCAGTGATCGCTTCTGGTGGAAGGGCAATTCCAAACTCCGCTAGACGAGCTGAATACCCAGACATTCTGAGTATATGTTCACTGATAGACCCGTTCTCCTCCATCTTGCAAGCATAGAACTTATCGGAGGTTTCATACCTATCGATCTGGGCGTTCTTCTGAAAGATAAACTTCAACACCTGGAACATCTCATATGCTCCATGACATTCAAAACGTCTTTGAAGTCCCGGTTCTAAGCCATACAATATTGCACACTAAACTATTGAGTAATCTCCAGTACATGCCTCCCAAGCGTTTTTAACGTCTTCGGAGGTCATGTCTTCTGGTTGGTCAGCAAGCGGTGCATCAAGGACATATGATTTCTAGGAAGCCATGAGGATAATCCTCGGATTACGGGCCCAGTCAATAAACTTACTTCCATCATCTTTCAACTTAGCTTTCTCTAGGAACGCATTAAAATTTAGGGGTGCAACTGCGCGAGCCATTGATCTACAACATAAATATGCAAAGTTTACTTAGACTATTGTTCAATATAATGAGTTTAGTTAATCAAATTAGTAAAGCTCCCACTCAAATTGACATCCCTCGGGTCATCTGAGTGTCACATGATCCAAATCCACCACGTCAAGTCCGATCATCACGTGAGTTGAGGTGGCTTCAATGGTGAACATCATTATGTTGATCATATCTACTATATGACTCATGTTCGACCTTTTGGTCTCTTGTGTTCCGAGGCCATGTCTGTACATGCTAGGCTCGTCAAGTTTAAAACGAGTGTTCTGCGCGTGCAACACTGGCTTGCACCCGTTGTATGTGAACGTAGAGTCTATCACACCCAATCATCGCGTGGTGTCTCAACACGACGAACTTTTGCAACGGTGCACACTCGGGGAGAACACAATTTTATCTTGAAATTTAAGTGAGGGATCACCTTATAATGCTACCGTCGTACTAAGAAAAACAAGGTGCATAAAAGGATTAACATCACATGCAGTTCATAAGTGACATGATATGGCCATGAACTTGTGATTTAGATCTCCATCTTGAAAGCACCGGCATGATCTTCATCGTCACCGGCACGACACCATGATCTCCATCATCTTGATATCCATCAACGTGTCGCCATCGAGGTTGTCACGCCCTTCATGCTTCTACTACTATTGCTACCGTTTAGCAATAAAGTAAAGCATTACATAGAGCTTAATGATTGACATGCAGGTCATACAATAATTAAAGACAATCCTACGGCTCCTGCCGGTTGCCGTACTTATTGGCCATATCACATCACAACATGCCCTGCAAAAACAAGTTTGACGTCCTCTAATTGTTTTTGCATGTTTTATGTGGCTGCTACGGGTTTCTAGCAAGAACGATTCTCACCTACGCATAAACCAGAACGGTGATACATAATTTGCTTTTCAACCTTCTCAAGGACCGCCTTTGTCGAATCCGATCCAACTAAAGTGAGAGAAAATGCCACCCGCAAGCCATCTAGGCAACAAGTTGCGTCGATGGAACCGGTCTCTCGTAAGCATACGAGTAATGTGGGTGCGGGCCACTTCATCTCACAATACCGCTGAACCAAAATCCTACCAAGGGAGGAAGCAATCTAAGCATCAACACCCACAAACCTTTTGTGTTCTACTCGAGATCTCATCAACACATAGACCTAGCTCATGATGCCACTGTTGGGGAATGTTGCATGGGAAACAAAAAATTTCCTACGCACACGCAGATCTATCCATGGTGATGAGCACCTAATAGAGGGAGAGTGGATCTACATACCCTTGTAGATCGCTAAGCGGGAAGCGTTAAGAAACGCAGTTGGTGTAGTCGAACGTCTTCGCGATCCAAATCGCCGTGCATCCCGCGATCCAATCACGATCCATCCCGCGATCCAATCACGATCCATCCTACGATCCGATCATGATCCGTCCCTCGAACTTGATCACGATCCGTCTCACGAACTTGATCACGATCGTTCTGATCTAGCACCGAACGGACGACACCTCCGCGTTCAGCACACGTACAGCTTGATGAAGATCTCCACTGACTTGATCCAGCAAGAAGGAGTGGAGAGGAAGAAGAGTTCTCTGGCATCCTGACAGCACTCCGGCGATGGTGGTGGAGCAATTCCGGTAGGGCTTCGCCTAAGCACTGCAGAAAACCGATCTAGAGGAGAAACTATGCACTGGAGGAACGGGTAGCACGTGGCTAAAATTCTAGTGCAAATCCCTAGAAATCCACCAGTATATATAGGAGGGAAGGAGGAGGAGAGGCAGCCTTGGCCTCCAAGCCTTGGAGGCTTCGGCCGAAGTGGGAGGTGGAGGAGGACTCTCCTCCTCCAATCCTAGTAGGACTAGGATTGCTCCTTTTTGCCTTTTTCCACCTTTTCCTATTGGGTTTTTTCCTCCAGCCACATGGGCCTTGTGTGGGAGTTTCCACCAGCCCACTAAGGGGTGATATTCACTATACCACAGCCCATGAAGCCTCTTGGGTCGAAATACCCCTCCTGAAGGCCTCCCGGTACACTACCTGCACTCCCGATACACTACCGATGAGCCCGAAACTTTTCCGGCGACCAAAACGGGACTTCCTATATATGAATCTTTACCTCCAGACCATTCCGGAGCTCCTTTTGACGTACGGGATCTCATACGGGACTCCAAACAAACTTCGGTCACCACCATACATAACTCTATACTACCGAAACGTCACCAATCCTTAAGTGTGCAGACCCTACGGGTTCGAGAACTATGTAGACATGACCGAGACACCTCTACGGTCAATAACCAATGGTGGGACCTGGATGTACACGTTGGTTCCTACATATTCTATGAAGATCTTTATCGGTCGAACCTCTATGTCAAGGATTCAGTTAATCCCGTATGATGTTCCCTTTGTTCTTCGGTATGTTACTTGCCCGAGATTCGATCGTCGGTATCTCCATACCTAGTTCAACCTCATTACTAGGAAGTCTCTTTACTCGTTCCGTAATACAAGATCCCATAACTCACTCTTAGTCACATTGCTTGCAAGGCTTATTGTGATGTTGTATTACCGAGAGGGCCCTGAGATACCTCTTCGTCACACGGAGTAACAAATCCCAGTCTTGATCCATGCCAACTCAACAGACACCCTCGGAGACACCTGTAGAGCACCTTTATAGTCACCCAGTTACGTTGCGACGTTTGATACACACAAGGTACTCCTCCGATATCTGTGAGTTGCATGATCTCATGGTCATAGGAACATATACTTGACATGCAGAAAATAGTAGCAATAAACGGACACGATCATAAGCTAGGTTTGTAGTTTGGGTCTTGTCCATCACATCATTCTCCTAATGATGTGATCCCGTTATCAAATCACATCTCATCTCCATGGCTAGGAAACCTTAACCATCTTTCGATTAACGAGCTAGTTCACTAGAGGCATACTAGGGACATTGTGTTTGTCTATGTATCCACACATGTATCCATGTTTCCAATTAATACAATTATAGCATGGATAATAAACGATTATCATGAACAAGGAAATACAATAATAAACACTTTATTTATTGCCTCTAGGGCATATTTCCAAAACAAGGCTCCTATAGGAGTCGGCCAAACGAACTAGGGAGGACTCTCCTACAATCCTAGTAGGACTAGGATTCGTCCCCTTTTTTTCCTTTTTCCACCTTTTCCTATTGGGTTTTCTTCTCCAGCCACATGGGCCTTGTGTGGGAGTTTCCACCAGCCCACTAAGGGCTGATATTCACTCTCCCACAGCCCATGACGCTTCTTGGGTCGAAATACCCCTCCCGGAGGCCTCCCGGTACACTACCGGCACTCCCGGTACACTACCGATGAGCCCAAAACTTGTCCGGTGACCAAAACAGGACTTCCTATATATGCATCTTTACCTCCGGACCATTCCGAAGCTCCTCGTGACGTCCGGCATCTCATCCGGAACTCCGAACAAACTTCGGTCACCACCATACATAACCCTATACTATTGAAACGTCACCAAACCATAAGTGTGCAGACCTTGCGGGTTCGAGAACTATGTAGACATGACCGAGACACCTCTATGGTCAATAACCAATGGTGGGACCTAGATGTCCACATTGGTTCCTACATATTCTACAAAGATCTTTACTGGTCGAACCTCTGTGTCAAGGATTCAGTTAATCCCGTATGATGTTCCCTTTGTTCTTCGGTATGTTACTTGCCCGAGATTCGATCGTCGGTATCTCCATACCTTGTTCAACCTCATTACTAGCAAGTCTCTTTACTCGTTCCGTAATACAAGATCCCGTAACTAACACTTAGTCACATTGCTTGCAAGGATTATTGTGATGTTGTATTACCGAGTGGGCCCTGAGATACCTCTCCATCACACGGAGTAACAAATCCCAGTATTGATCCATGCCAACTCAACAGACATCCTCGGAGACACCTGTAGAGCACCTTTATAGTCACCCAGTTACGTTGCGATGGTTGATACACACAAGGCACTCCTCCGATGTCCGTGAGTTGCATGATCTCATGGTCATAGGAACACATACTTGACATGTAGAAAACCGTAGCAATAAACTAACACGATCATAAGCTACGTTTGTAGTTTGGGTCTTGTCCATCACATCATTCTCCTAATGATGTGATCCCGTTATCGAATGACATTTCATGTCCATGGCTAGGAAACCTTAACCATCTTTCGATCAACGAGCTAGTTCACTAGAGGCATACTAGGGACATTGTGTTTGTCTATGTATCCACACATGTTTCCAATTAATACAATTCTAGCATGGATAATAAACAATTATCATGAACAAGGAAATATAATAATAAACACTTTATTTATTGCCTCTAGGGAATATTTCCAACAAATCCTTCTGCAGTCAGCACATGACCCAAGAATCCAACTTCATGTAGCCAGAATTCATACTTGCTGAACTTGGCATAAAGCTGGTGCTCTCAAAGCTTCTCTAGGACCAATCTCAAGTGCTCCTCATGCTCTTCTTCAGACTTGGATAAGACGAGTATGTCATCAATGAAGACGACAACGAACTTGTCCAAGTATTTCCATGAAGACTTTATTCATGAGGTACATGAAGTAGGCAGGGGCATTGGTTAAACCGAATGACATGACCGTGTGCTCATACAGGCCATATGGGGTTACAAATGCCGTCTTCAGAATGTCTTGGGGTCTGATCTTCAGCTGATAGCACCTAGACCTGAGGTCAATCTTGGAAAACACCTTGGCTCCATTTAACTGATCAAATAGTCTTCAATCTTGGGGAGTGGGTACTTGTTATTTATTGGGACTTCATTGAGAGAACGGTAATCAACACAGAGCCTGATAGTTCCGTCCCTCTTTGACACGAATAGAACAGGTGAGTACCAAGGAGAGGCACTAGGGCGGATGAATCCCTTCCTAAGCTGCTCTGCTAGTTGCTTCTTCAATTCAGCCAACTCTTCAGATCCCATCCTGTAGGCCTTCTTATAGATGGGCCTTGATCTGGGCATAAGCTCAATGATGAACTCAATGTCGCGGTCAGGAGGCATTCCGGGCAGCTCATCTGGAAACACATCCGGGTATTCACATACCACGAGTACTTGATCCAACTCAATTCCCGATAGATAGTTAGCCTAAGGGGCTTGAGTGGAGGCATGGTTGGGAACATACTTCACTTCCACTCCTTGGCTATTGGTCATGGTAACGATCCTCTTAGCACAGTCTAACAAGCCTTGGTGCTTGGTCAATCAATTCATGCCAAGGATGACATCCAAGCCTGGTGAATCCAGAACAATAAGGTCTGCTAGGAAGTCTACCCCATTGATGTTAATCTCAACTCCCTTACAGCCTATTCCCGACTTCATAACTGATCCCGGGGTTTGTATCAACATACAACTACCCAGTGATGTAGGCTTCATGCCACTCTCTAGTGCAAACTTTTGGGTGACAAAAGAATGTGAAGCCCCATTATCAAATAGGGTTGAGTTGATGAGGAACGTACCTAGTATGACATCCGGGTCTTCCTGGGCTTCCTCTGCAGTGACGTGATTCACATGACCCTTGCCATTGTTGGGATGGTTGCAGGGAGCGGGGTTCCTTGGTGGTGCTCCATGGCCATGACCTTGAGTTGGCGCATTGGGGCGCGGTTCATTGGGCTTCTTGTTGGGGCAGAGCTTAGAGATGTGTCCAGACTGACCACATCCAAAGCAAGCGACTTGCCCAGGGTTGTTGTTGTAGTTTCTGCCTCTGTTGTTGTTATTGGGGTTGTTGTAAGCTGGCCTGGGATTGGCATACTGCTGAGGCTGGTAGCTCGGACGAGGCGTAGGACATCTAGCCTACTGTGGCTGATAGGTTGGCTTGGCTGGGGCTGGCTGCTAGGGGCGATGCTTCTGGTTGCTGGAGCTACCCTTGCTGATCATCTTGCGCTTGCGAGTGTCGTCTATGGCACGACGCTAGTCTTCCAGCATGAGGGCCTTGTTCACCAGGTCGAAGAAGGTATGACAGTCGTAGACGATGAGCTGATACTACAGGGTCTGTTGAAGTCCCTCCATGAAGTGTTCCTTCTTGGCAGCCTCCGTGTTGACATCTTGAGGTGCATACCTTGACAGTAGGTTGAACTTCTGCAGGTACTCCTTGACAGAGCCACTTCCTTGCTTCAGCGCTCGGAATTCTCTCTTCTTGATAGCCATGATCCCAGAAGGAATGTGGGTGGTGCAGAATCCTTCCTTGAAGTCATTCCAAGTGATCACACGCTCACCTTGCATGACCTTGAATCCATCCCACCAAGCTCGGGCGGTACCTCCGAGGCAGTGAGAGGCATAAAGCACCTTCTCATGGTCCTCATTGCAATTAACCAGTGCAAGGAGTTCCTCGATGGTGCGGATCCAGTCATCAGCATCCAAGGGTTCAGCAGTCTCGGTGAAGGTTGGGGGCGAATTCCTCATGAACTCAGACAGTGTGGAGCAGCCATTGCCATTCTTGCCTTGCTGCTGGTTGTTCACAAGGGCTTGAGCCATCTGCTGGATAGCAGCATTGTTGGCTTGGCGTTCTTCCTGGAGAACTTGGAGAAACTGAGCTATGGTCATGTTCTCCGGTGGAGGCGGTGGCGGGGAATGTTGCCTTGTGGCTGCTCCTGGTGTCCTCCAGCGTGAGGAGCCCCACCAGCTCCATGTTGCTAGCTTGAGTTGTCGGCTTCAGGGTTGGCAAAGGAGCTGTTGCGGGTAGCGGTCACCATCCTGTTTGGAGTAGACAAGTCAAACAACTGGGGCAGATGAGAGGAAAAAGAAAAAACGGAAAAGCGTGCCTAACGGGGTTGGTCAAGTGCAAGTGTGGTAAAACAAAGGTCGAAAGTCCAACATATATTAAGATAAGATAGACGATGGAGTCACTTACATGTTGCCTAAGGGAAAAGCGTGACTTGCATCGGAACACAAACAACAAAACAACCAACAAGCACACATGGTTTCATATGAACCATTACACAGACTCGACTTCGCATGAGGGGTACATGACTCATCCTACCCTAGGGGTTCTTGGACTCATGTGGTGGAGTGCTCGGTCTCGTAGTCACGCTCCTCTGGTCTTCCACCTGTTCATCATCTGAACGGGCATCGTTCCTGGTCAAAGGGATCGGGGAACGAGGAGGTCCATCCCGATGATGCTTTGCTGGCGGGTCGGTGAAGAGCTCATGGTACTCCTTCGCACTCATGCGACGACGGCATGTAGGTGCATCACTAGCTGGGGGTACTCCTGCTCGATAAGAGACATCTGGTCATCCCTCGGGGGCTCCATCCTTCTTGATCTCATCTGGCTTTGTCTTGGCTTGCCGAAGTAGCTCTCGGGTGCGGTGAAGTTCCTCGCGGAGCTTCACAGACTCCTTAACCAAGTGGTGAACCATACTATCGGCAGAGAGGCTGAAGTAGGTCTAGAAACTGAGTGGTGTGCCATCCTCCTTGGTCGGAACTAGTGACCAACTCTCACCAAGATCATCCTTCCTGAAGGGATGGTAGCGAGTAGATGGCTCGTGAGCCATCTCTGGAATGATGTCTCGAAGGTGTAGGAATGCCTTGCATGCAGTTGACTCGACTGCAAGTATCAGGGTCTCCATCTGTGGTCCTTCAAAGAACCAACTGGTCGGGGACTCGTTTGCATTCATGACCACCTCCACGTGGTACTCCCTCGTGACGACATCGTCCTAGTGCTCATGGTAGAGGAAAATGGGTGGTTGGTGAAACTGGCACTTCTCCAGGATAACCCCAAGGAGTAAGGGGAAGCCGGATGTCAGGAAGGCTTTAGGTACGATGGCCATCTACAAAGGTTTGAAGGGAGGAGGGTCAGCAAAGTGTTGTGTGTGAAGAATAGAAGAGGTAAATAGTATAGAATTTCTAACTATTGGTGCTAGGTGTAGGTTTGAAAAACAGTTTTATCCTAACTAACATCCATGCTAACTAAGGGCTTCCTACAGTCAGGATGGCTCTGATACCAGCTCTATGGGGACCCCGACTCATAAGTCGTGATCACCAAATTCATGTGTACAGTGATCCCATAGATAGGTCTTACACAAATAAAGACAATGAAGGTCTAGTCTTACATAGGTAGGGCCACAAGGGACAAACACTTAAATAGAACAAGCAACAGAAATCTTGATCGAAAGCGTGAAACCATTGCCATCTGCCTTAACCTACAAGCATTCCGACTGGGAAGCATCCTAGTTCGCATGTTCGTCACCAACGAACTCTTCAACGTACTCCTGTTCTTCCATGCCTGGCCAATTAAATAACCAGTGGCAAGCCAATGATTACTTTGAATGCACTCGCAAGCAATCCAAGTTGTGGAACAAGGTAACAATGATGCATGGTATAGCACTAAGTAGGTATTTTGCGGAAAGCTAATTTTGAATGCAATGACATGATCAAATAACTAGGTAAGCATGCATCAACAGTTGGCAAATATCCATATGAACAAGTTACAGATATCATCATAGGCAGGGGTTAAACATCTCGTGTTCATTCATCACATCAAGTCTTCAGACTTGTCTCAAGTACCATCCTTTTGTCATCCTCACCCACACACACCAAGTTCTGTGAAAACATCTGGACACAGTTTAAGCAGCACCACCCAACTATCCTTGACCGTGGACATGGCTATTCGAATAGTTTTACACTCTGCAGAGGTTGCGTGCTTTACCCACAAGACTCGGGGAACTTCTGTGTCATCCATGACTCGCGGTACTTTACGTACCCGAGGTAAGCACCCTAACAATGCCTTTCCCATGGTGATACTAAGCAAAGAGTCCACTTGTTGGTGCCATCCCTCATGATATACATCACACGTATCATCCATGAGGGCACGCAATGGTGTGCCCGGTGCCTGTAAAGACAGCGCATGTCCTTGTAATGCGGGCTCCCTGTTAGCACCAACCATAGTAGTCAACAAAGCCCCGTCCCATAAGGGGTATCATGGTCGCACATGTAAGGTTGGGATGGTCAGCAGATCTTAAATCTAATCCGTTTTCGAAAACACACCCTCAACTTGTTCCGGCACACCAATTCTTTCTCAAGTGGTCACCCATCTCATCATCATCTCCCTCGGGCATTAGTGGCATCGGACGGGGTTTTCTAAAAGTCTTTGAAATCATCTCTTCTCTCCATCACAATGCATAAATCCCAACCCACTTGTGTAGCATCTATTAGCATCCTATCTACACCCACCCGCATAAGCCTCATAAGGTGGTAGGGTCATGCACGATGCAAGTGTCAACGGTAAAAGTATTAGAAGCATCCCACCTAAGGGGGAGCACCACATCATGATCAATCATCAAATCAACAAGTGATATATGTCATGCATGAATTTTTTTCTTACCATGGTCTAAGGGTTGCTTGCGTGGCTCAACAAAGTCTTCGGGGTCTTCAAAGTCTTCGGGTTCAACTCCCTCGTCAATAGCGCAATCTATCGCCGCGAGTAAAAGCGTTAAAAATAAGCATCACACAAAAATAGAGCACACAAACTAATATTAAAAATGTTATCCTATTCTGACAAGTATTAAAATCTATACTAAAATAATTATCTAGGATTTTGAAGTTAAAAAGGTTTTCAAAAAAATTTAAAACAGGGGTTAATAATGCCAAATAGGGGTTTTAAATTGAAATAGTACACAGAAGTTTTTCAAATATTTTTACAAGTGGCACTAATAAATTCTATAGAATATTCTAGGATTTTAGGTGGAAGAATTATATTCATGGGATTTATTTTTAATCCTGTGGGATATTTAGAAAAACCCAAAAAAAATAAAAAGGGAATAGCCTCAGAGCCAACCGGGGCAAAATAGACCTAGTTGGGTTGGCTTGTGGCCGAGCCAGGCCTCGGCGAGCCGGGGCACGCATGCCATCTGGGTTCAAACCCGACAAGCGGGACCCACGCGCCAGCAAGAGAGAGGGAGGCAGGAGGGGTGTGAGGGGCTGACGACCTAGCCCCACTGGCAGGTCATCGTCTACCTTTGTCTAGGGGCTGGCAGTGCTCACCGATGGTGAAAGGAGGCATGGCGAGGGAAGCGGGAGGTAGGAACGGGCTTAGCGTCGAGCTGACGGTCTCTTGGAGGTGGAAGGGCGGCCGGCGGTGGCCGAAGTCGCCGGCGGGGAGAAGGCCACGGCGGAGCCGCTTCAGGTGGGGGTCACCGGCGTCGTTTCTTGCAAACTGTCAGGGAGGAAGGGGGAGCGATGCGGGAGCTCAAAAGAGGAGGAAGCAAGGCCAGAGCGGGCCGGTAGCCCGAGATCAACAAAGCCCCGACGCGGCGGTGCCTCGGTCGATCCCGAGCATGGGTACTCCTGGTGGTCACTAGGATGGCTCAGGGGGGATTGAAAGTGGAAGGGGGGCAGAGGACGAGAGAGGGGGTGCTCGGGGCCCTTTTTATAGCCGGGGCACAAGTTCACCGATGAACCGTGCATCGGCAGGGACGTGGTCGAGGCCAGAGGGAGAGAGAGCTCGTGGGGCAGCTCGGTGGTGTACCTGGGGTTGGTCTATGACGAGCGGGAGCAAGAGAGAGAGAGAGAGAGGAGTGCATGTGTGTGAGCCTGCTCACTGGCCGAGCCGGGCGACGCTCGACACGTATGGGAGGAGGGAGAAGGAGGGGGAGAGAGGAGGGGGCCGACATGCTGGCGTGGCGCTAACGCCTAGGGGGGCAAGTGGCGCGAGGGGGAGGCCCAGGCCGCCGGAGCCATGTGGTGGGCAACGGCTACAGTGCCTGTTGGCACTATAGCATGCTCCAGAGCGTGCGTTTGGCATGGCACGGCATGCCAATGGCATCTTGTGCATGGCCAAGGGTGTCTAGGGGGATCTAGGGGCACCTAGGCAGGGCAAAAAGCATTGGATGCCCTGGGGGGAGATAGAATAAGAGGCGAGTGTGAAAATGTTCCTGCCAGAGCTGTCTGGAGGTGAAAATGGGGGATTTACCCCATCTTCCTATGGCCTATGGACTTGGGATTTTTACTGGAGGGGTAAGAGGTGAGGGAGCAAGTGTGGTAACGAATTGGAGGAAAGGGGAAAAGTAAAAGGTGATCAAAACATGATTTTTCCAAACCCGCAGAAGGTGTTTGATGAAATTTGTCAGGATCAAATGGTGGTTGAAAATAGGCTTGACCACCAAGTTTGAGATGGTTTGATGAAAGTTCATAATGTGACTTTGTGGAAACCTAGAAATTAACAGATTCTGGTTCTTGCAGATCTACTCATGCTAAGCTATTACCCTTGATGCACCACTTAGTGTCGCATCATTATTTGGTGATTAGAGCAAGTCCACAAAGTTTTGGGTCAAGAGGAGAAACTTTACTATGCAAAGTTGTTCAAATTTGAATCTGGACAGGGAGTGCTTTGGGATGGTTTGATGAACCAAATCAACTTGTATTGAGATGAAACTTTGCAAGATCATTACCTATGATATAGTTGACTTGCTGGAATTTTCCTGGAATTTATTGAGAATATTTCTTATAGAAATATTCCAAAAGCTTGATTTGGACAGAAATGGTTTTATGGGGTTTTGCCCATGATTTGAACCTGACCATGTGTTGAAACTCTTGTATATGGAAAATATATGTCCACCGAGTCTCCCTAAATTTTTTTAAATATTTTAAAAGTATTTAAATAATTTTCCCCTATGAAAACCCACTTCTGGTCTTAAGAAAAAGCCTTTAAATAAAATATTAAAATAATCTTTAAAATTAATATTTGGTGGTTTTTGGAAGTCATAAATATAATAGGTTTGAAATAAGGCCTTTGGGGAAGAAGGATCCACCCAATCCAAGAACTTGCAGTGCAAACCTCAACTCAGGGGGTTTTCAAAACCTAATTTGAATAAATCCTTTTCGATAAAAATAAAATTTGAGAAAAATTGTTTTGGGAACTATTCACATGGCATGATCATTGGGCAAGAGATTTGGGTCAAGGAAGATGAATATGGAGACGGATAGAATCTAGGAGTGCCATACACAATAAGCAAGCAAGCAACAATTCAAACAAACAACAAGCACTTGAAAAAGCTTTAATTTGCTCCAAATTTTATAAATCCAAGCATAACAAGGTGATACAAACACAGGGCGGGACATCGTCCTCCTTCACATTTTCTCTTATCATGGCCATCTCCATCTCTTGATAGTACTCTTCCACCGACTTGGTGCCTTGTTTCAGTAGTTGGAGCATCTTGAAGAGATCACGACTATAGTGTGTTGGGACGAATCATGCTCACATGAGTTCTTTCATTTTCTCCCAAGTGTTGATTGGAGGGTCACCTCTTTCTCTTCTTCACTCAATCACTTGTTCCCACCAAATGAGCACATAATCTTGGAACTCGAGGGAGGCCATGGCAATCTTCGTGTCTTCTTCATAGTTCTGCAACCAGAATATTTTGTCGACCTTGGGTGCCCAAGAGAGGTAGTCTTCGAGATCGTTGCTTTCGGAGAACTTAGGCACGGTGAACTTGAGCTTGCCAAAGCGATTTTCCTCATTGTTGTTGTGATTGTGGTATCCTTGTCGTGGAGGTGCATAGTTGTCTTGTTGACGTTGGCCTTGCCTTGGAGCATGATCATCCACGTGGTCAACGGGATTTGCTTGAGGACGCGCATCATGTTGTGGAGGTGCATTGTTGTCATGTTGGTCTTTCTCTTGCCTTGGAGAAATCTCATCAATGCCTTGCTCCTCTTGTCTTGGGTGTTGTTGACGTTGGTGTCACATCCGTTGTTGGCATTCTTGGTGCTCCTCTTGATGTGTGTCTTCTTCTTGGTGTTGTCGATGTAGAGCTTCTTGTTCCTCATGAGCTAGTCAGTTGCCTTCTTGCCAGGCATGGGTTGATTCGTGAAGCACTCATTGTGCTTCTCGTGCTTGCTCTTAACGGCGCCAGTCTTCCTCGCGGTGGTGACGTAGACGATCTTGCTCGTAGGCGTCTTGCTCTTGTTGGTGACGGTGGTCATGCTTGCGATGTCGACCTTGAGGCTCATCGTTGTGGAAAGGATTGCTTTAATCTTGAGAGAGGCGACATGTGTCACGTTGTTGTGGTCGAGCTCGAGGAGGAGGACTCTCGCCAGAGGAGTCCTCGGAGGAGTGTCTACTTGCGGTGCACTGTCGAGTTGAGGTAGAGGTGGATGATGCACAATTCACCATCAAGACACGGAGCTCGTCCATTTGTGTTCTCATGAGGTCCCGTGTCCACTCCTCAGATTCATGTATGTTGGTGGCGAGGTGCTCGACGTGGTCCGTGATGACATTATGTGCTTGGCGCATTCCCTTTTGTGCGGTGAAGGATTGTAGTTTGGTG
Source organism: Hordeum marinum (assembly GCA_022496015.1). NCBI lineage: Eukaryota > Viridiplantae > Streptophyta > Magnoliopsida > Poales > Poaceae > Hordeum > Hordeum marinum. Next base: position 136,991,563 of record CM039672.1, on the reverse strand, counting down.
ACGTAGGTTTTCGCGTCGTCGTCTTGCTCCTCGAATGCCGGGTTCGTCATAGTGTTCCTATCCATGGTACTCAAGTAGATATAAGTGGAAGAATGGGAAAACAGAATACCAAATACCGTTCCGAAGGTTGAAATGAGGATCAACCATGCAATGTGAAATCGCGGAAATTGTAGAATTGGTACCGAGTTTTCCCTTCTCACACCTATAAAAGTAATGCTTATGGAGTAGCTTGTTTAGGGTGGTGGCACAAAATATCAAGCAATTCGAGAATATGATGCAATAAAGTTGAAATAGATTCGCAAGTTCGTAAGTAAGACAAGGTGAATCAATAGCAATGAGTGAACTCGGAAACACACACACGGATAGAAAAGTGGGGTTGTGCAACCAAGAAGTGATCTCAGAATGTTGAATCCAAGGAAAACGCTCGTGTTGCACAACTCTAGAGAGACGCTAGCATGATTGATATAATGGGCGTGATATGAACTTGTGCACAACCTATCAAAAACAAAATGCGTTGTCTTTCTATTCCCGACTTGCTATGTATGAGGCACGAGTCACTCACTCAAGCGATCCACGGTGATCAAGTATGACATGCAAATTTGGTGATGCTATTGTTCTTTTGACCTTGGTGAAAAGCTTCACTTTTCTTTTCTTTAGCAATGATATTTGGATTGTTATTATGCGGGATGTGCACACCAAGATAGCAATTATGTATGCATGTACTTTTTAACACAAGAGATGATACTAAGATGTATATGCATGCAATTGGAGCTATGCGGAGTATGTATCAGTAATGTGCACAAGTAGCATGGCCTAACAGTACTCAATGGATAGTATCGATAGGCAAGTAAGGCAAATAGGCTAGGGGTAATAATGCAATGGCAAGGGTATAACTCAAGAGTGCATCGTGGTTACCGTCCGTGCTTATGGTGTAGTGTCAACGAATAGTTGGTTGGTGTCACATCCCTAGTTTTAGATTTTCTTGTCATTGCATATTCATGCATGCCTTTTAAAATTCAAATGGATTTGAATTGGGGAATTGACAAGTCTCAGAAAACATTTTTCACAAAATGACCAACATAAAATTGCCTCAAATAAGTCCAAGAAAATGTTCCTGTTCTTTTGTGAAAATATTGGCAAGAGGGGAAACCTAAATCAATATTTTTAGAATCATAGAAACATTTTATATTGGATTGGATTATTTTACTAATTATAGAAATATTGATCCAACAATTGTGAGACTTGTTATGTGGCATTACTTATTTATACCTAGTTCACATGCAAATTTCCAGGATTTATTTAAATGGTTTGACATATTTTTGCAAACCAGAACAAATGTCAGAAATAGAAAATAAAAAAATGAATAAAAGAAAGGAGCTGAGTTGGCCAAGTGGGAAGCCCATCCCAGCCCACCAGGGGTGGGGAGGTCATCTCCCACCTCCGGCCAGTAGGAAGCCAAGGTGTCGGCCGCGCGCGTGCCAGCCTCCACCTCCTGCTTGCCATTGCGCTGGACCGAAGCTCCTCGCCGTCGATTCGACCGCGCCGATGCATCCCCGAGCCCACCGAGCGCCCCATCCGACTCCCCATGAGCTCGCCATTCTTTTCCCCCCTCTCCCCGTGGTCCTCCCCGTCCCCTAGTTGGCCTCCCCGCCATGGCCGAATCCCGCTACCGCAAGGGCCGATGCCGGCAACGCCCCGGTGACCATTTGGTCACCAGGAGTCGCCCAACGGCTTTGCAGCGACATGTAGACGTTGTTGCCGCTGCTTATCCGCCGCCTCGCGTACCGCTTGCACGTGCCCGAGCTCCGGCCACCGCAAAGGTCGCCGTGGTCGTCGTCTCTGACCACCCCATGACCTCCCTTGCGCTCCGCTGGATGCGCGCGAGCCTGAGTGTCCCGTAGGTGACCTCCGCTGCTCGAATGACCACCGGAGGGCCATTCCCGAGCTGCTCCGTCGTCTTGGACCTCGCTGGCGTTGAGCCACCGGCAGGTTTGACCCCTCTGACCGATTTTGACCACCCCTAGGGACATTGACAGGTGGGCCCAGCCCCTGTTTAAACTTTAGGTTAGATTAAAATAACTAATTTTTTTAATTAACTTAATTAGCCACTCACATATGGGCCCGACTCTTTTAGTTTAATAGTTAGATTAATTTAAAACTCTATTATTAACTGTGTCATTGACAGGTGGGGCCCAGCTACCAGGTTTGACCTAGGCTGACGCCATTGACCTGCTGATGTCACTATGAAATCATGCTGATGCAATAAAGAATCTCTGGAATTAAAATAAATCAATAAATGATTTAATATTTTCCGAAAATGTTTAAAACTTCTAAAAATCATAGAAAATAATCTGTAAGTCAGATGGAAATAATTTATATATGAAAAATGATCACAAACATCCAATGAATTTGTTTATGCCATGATCATGCATGCTTGAGCAAGTTAACATCACAAAGTAGGACATTTCATGATTAGGATAATTTAATAAATAGTGTTGGAGTTGGAATTTAGTATATATTTGAATTCCACTTCATTTAATATGACTACCTATAGCACTAGGTCAATTCAGTAACTTAACATGCCATTTCATGCATCATGATTGTTGCATCACATTGAATGTGTTCCTTTCTTGTTGCCGGTGTTTGTTCCCTCTCGGTAGATGATGGTTCCAACGATGTGAATGTTGACACTGATGAAGAGAAATGATATCTTTAGGACTGTCAGGCAAGCAAACCCCCTTGAGCATACTGGTATGAACCCACTCTCTTGCTCCTGCTCCCTTTACTGCATTAGGACAACAACGATTCAACTGTTACATGTCATTGGTAGTTGAACCCATTCCTTTGCATGACTTGTCTTTTCCACAGTAAATAGTTGAAACCACTTAGCATGAGTAGCAACTGCTTGAGCCTTGTTGTGATTACTCATCCATGCCTGCTTACTTACTGCGCCTGCTATGCTTAGAGTCATGTCGTGTCGGGTCTGATACATCTGGGTGATGGATCGAAATGGCAGTATCCATGTCCTACTGTGTGAGAGCTAAGTGTGTGAACATGATTTGGTAAAGGTAGCGATGAGAGGTCATGTAGGAGTACATGACGAGTTGTCCCATTGGGACAGACCTTAAGAACTGATTTGTGTGTTTGTGATCCAAGATAGTTACTACCACACATTGGGCTCCGGTAACTCGACCCCTCTCGGCTTATTAATCGCCTAGTCCTCTGTCCAGGAGTCGCAACTAGTTTCTGGTGTTTGTAGGAAAAGTGGTGGCGGCCGTGCATAGCGCTGCCCGACGGTGTGGGCTGTGATGCGTTAGATGCATAGTGGCACGGTGTACCAAGTGGCACCTAAACGGAGGGCTTGGGAATCCTGTGCACATCATTTGAGGCCGTAGCAGAAACTTCGGCCAGACTTCCGTGTGGGTTCAGTCTCAAATAGGCGATAAACCTAGACTAGGGTCTTGTGTGGTTGACGGTCGTGGCCGACGCCCACGCCAGTGCTTCCGTTTGAAGGTTGCCGAGATGCATGACGTGCATATGGTGATAAGTGGAGAGAGTGTGTGTGAAGAATTATACCCCTACAGGGTGAAATAATCTATTCGAATAGCTGAGTCCTCGAATATGGACTACTTGGAGAACTTATGTGGTTCATAGAAAACTTGAAGTGGATACTCTAAAATGCGCAAGATAAGCGTGAGTGCTATGGATGGCCTTCTCGTAGGGAGATGAAAGTGGATCCATAGTGGTGTATTGATTGGAGAATATGTGGACTCGTGTGCGCTATCCCACTCGATAGATAATACTTGTAGTCGTAGTATAGGTTAGCCAAGAGTCAAAGCTGGCTTGCTGCAATAAACTCCACAACCCCCTTCATTGATACTGATGCATATGTAGTTACTACTGATGTAAGTCTTGTTGAGTACTCTTGTACTCATGTTTGCTTAATTTATGTTTTTGTAGAAGAGACGTCAGTCTCATTAGTGGTATTTTCGACGTGAAGTATGATGTTGACCGGATTTGCTTGGGAATCCCAGACTGAGGTCTGGTTCCTTTGGTAGGGTCGTTCTAGCTTTTCAGGCTCCTCCAGCCACTTTTGTAGATGTCTGTACCCAGACATGTTTAACTTTCGCTTGCTTGTTTGAATGCTCTAAATGTTGGGTCTTGTGACCCCTGTTTGTAACATCTTATTGTATTGGCTCATCCGAGCCTTCTAAGTAAATGTTGTAATGTTGTATGGTTATTTTGTGATGCCATAGTTGTATCTATGCATATCGGGCATGTCGTGCGTACGTGCGACGTGCAACAGTATGTATGGGCTCCGACACCTAGTTGTGTGACTTTAGTAGTACTCTTTACGGGGAAATGCCTCTTTGTGCTTCCACCGAGCCTTGGTAGCTTGCTACTGCTCCGGACACATTGATTGACCGGCATGTATCCTTCTTTGCTGCTGTGTCTGTCCCTTCGGGGAAATGTCTCGCAGTGTAATGGAGTCCCTATAGCCTGCTATGACTCGTCTATGTGCAGTGATGACATTTATGTCCCACGACATAATGGAGTCCTTGTAGCTGGCTATGACTCGTCTACATATGCTAGAGATCGACACCTGCATTGCTGGGTTATGTATTCCTGTCCCTGTACGGATGTTCCACTTGGGTTCTATGACTAGTCATGTTAGCCCAGGTTCTTTGACATTTGAATGCTAGCGACACATTCACCTACGTGAGTCAAAAGACGCAAACGGTCCCAGCCAGGTAAGGTGGGAGCCGTGGAGATAACCGTGCGTGAGACCGCAAAGTGATGTGATGTGTTACAGGCTGGATTCTTATGGCTTAGGATCAGGGTCCCGACAGTTGGTGACGATCTGGGGCGATGATGAGCAGCGATGTCGATGAAGAACCACTCCTAATTTGCCGAAACACCTTAGGAAGTGGTGATGCTCGCAACTCAAAATCTCAAATGCAAATCGGTTGCGGAAGAAATGGTGGAAAATTGTGGAAGAAGTGGTGGGAAACGACCAACAATCTGTAAAAACAACGCAAGGCAGCTTTGTTGTTTGCCAGGGGCCGGATGTCCGGGCCACTGTGATACATGTCCGGGGTTCAGGCCAGATGACCGGGCTACCAGAGCAAGATTGGATCTCAGGAATCTCCTATGAAGTCATGATGAACATGCAGTTTTCGGCGAATTGGGGGTGATTTGGCGGTGGGAATCGATGGAGATGGTGCGGGAATGATAGATATAGTCCTCTATGAAATCCACAGATCCAAATCAACAAAATCTCATCAAATCCAACAAATCAAATAAATTTTAGGTACGGTTATTTTTTGGGGGATTTTCAAATTGGGATGAAATAAAGAAAAATTAGGCTAGAAAACGGTGGGGGAGACTCCAAATTCATGATCAACGTGGCACATGATACCAAGATGATACGGGGCAAGGCCCGTGGTGGCTGATCTTTCATGAATTGGAGGGGGAAACACGAAGAACACGAAGAACATGGGGCAGAACGAGAGGAAACACTCAAGAACAAACTCAATCACACGACCACTAGATCCATAATAGCACAAGAGGAACAAGATCCCAAATCGACCAACGATACAAGTAGAACTACGCGATCTCCCACTTCGGGGGAGGGGCCTTGATATCCTGTAGGATCTTCCCTCTAGAGTGGCCTTGACATCACTTGGATCTAGTCCCGCGGGAGGTCAAACTCCTCAAGAGAGAAAAGTAATGGAGCTAAGATGAAAAGCAAACATTAGCTAACAGTAGAGAGAAGGGGGGACGTCCTTATATAGTGCTAGGGGGAAAGGGGGCGAAAGAGGGGGTACATGGCCCTTTGGGCCCGAGTCTACCCACAACGGGGACGGATGTATGGGCCAAGGGTCGGATGTCCGGGGCTTCAGTGGGGGGGGGGCGGATGTCCATGCTCAGGACCTGGATGTCCCGACTGGCGGGGCTGGGTTCCACTTGAACCGGATACGGGCGCGCCAGGTATCCGGTGCAGGGTGGCAGATTTCCGAGGCGGTGCCAGATGTACGAGGCGGGCCTAGATGTTCGGCTCCTGTAGGTGGGCCTCTACGCTGTAGGAGTCCCTAGGTGTCGGTTGTCTAGGTTGGGGGCCGAATGTCCGGGGCTTGGGAGGTGATCTTGCCTTCCTTTGCTCCTCATGTCCGCGTGCCTTCGGATCCATCTTCATAGTGACTTGGCGTTCACTGCGAGCATCTCCTAGGTCATCTCCATAGTACCTAATCACGCAAAGAGTCTCCGCTTGAGGTAGAATCCATGTTCCAAGAACATCTAAGGGATAATCATATAGGAGGGATGTCACCTCGTTTGAAATGGCACGTGCATGGGATCTTGTCATGGGGACCTTCGTAGCTTGAGGTGTTGGTGATGTTGGAAATATGCCCTAGATGAAATAATAAATTAGTTATTATGATATTTCCTTGTTCATGATAATCGTTTATTATCCATGATAGAATTGTATTGGTCGGAAACTCAGATACATGTGTGGATACATAGACAACACCATGTCCCTAGTATGCCTCTAGTGAACTAGCTCGTTGATCAAAGATGGTTAAGGTTTCCTATCCATGCACATGATATGTCATTTGATAACAGGATCACATCATGAGGAGAATGATGTGACGGACAAGACCCAAACTATAAACGTGGCATATGATCATGTTAGTTTATTGCTACAGTTTTTTGCATGTCAAGTATCTGTTCATGTGACCATGAGATCATGCAACTCACTGACATCGGAGGAGTACCTTGTGTGTATCAAATGTCGCAGGTAACTGGGTGACTATAAAGGTGCTCTACAGGCATCTCCGAGGGTGTCTGTTGGGTTGGCATGGATCAAGATTGGGATTTGTTACTCCGTGTGACGGAGAGGTATCTTAGGGCCCACTCGGTAATACAACATCGCTATAAGCCTTGCAAGCAATGTGACTAAAGAGTTAGCCACAGGATCTTGTATTACGGAACGAGTAAAGAGACTTGCCAGTAACGAGATTGAACTAGGTATGGAGATGTCGACGATCGAATCTCGGGCAAGTAACATACAGAAGAACAAAGGGAACATCATACGGGATTAACTGAATCCTTGACATAGAGGTTCAACCGATAAAGATCTTTGTAGAATATGTAGGAACCAATATAGGCATCCAGGTCGCGCTATTGGTTATTGACCGTAGAGGTGTCTCGGTCAAGTCTACATAGTCCTCAAACCCACAGGGTCTACACACTTAAGGTTCGGTGATGTTTCGGTAGTATAGAGTTATGTATGGTGGTGACCGAAGGTTGTTTGCTGTCCCGGATGAGATCCTGGACATCATGAGGAGCTCCGGAATGGTCCGGAGGAAACATTGATATAAAGGAAGTCCTGTTTTGGTCGCCGAAAAAGTTTCAGGCTCATCGGTTGTGTACCGAGAGTGCCGGGAGGGTACCAGGGGACCATCAGGAGGGGTGTCTCGACCCAAGAGGCTACATGGGCTGTGGAAGGAGGTAAAGTAGTCCCTGGTGGGCTGGCCGAAGCCACCCCTAAGGGCCCATGCATCTGGAGTGGTTTGAGAGGAAAAAACTCAAGGTGGAAAGGGTTTCCAAGTGGGAAGGAGGAGTCCTAATCCTACTAGGATTGGAGGAGGTCTCCTCCTCTCCTCCTTCCGCCAAGGACAAGGGCTGGCCCGTTGGGCACCAAGCCTCCTCTCTCTCCTCCTATATATACTAGAGGTTTTGAGGGTTTTGAGACACAGAAAACAGCCACGTGCTACCTCTCCTCTAGATCATAGTTTCTCCTCTAGATCGTTTCATTGGTGCTTAGTCGAAGCCCTACAGGAATTGTTCCACCACCATCGCCAACATGCCGTCGCACTACCGAAGAACTCATCTACCTCTCTGCTCCCTCTTGCTAGATCAAGAAGGCGGAGATCGTCATCGATCTGTACGTGTGCTGAACGCGGAGGTGACGTCCGTTCGGCGCTAGATCGGAAGGACCGTGATCAAGATTGCGAGACGATTCATGATTGTTTGCGGGACGGATCGTGATGGGATCACGGAACGGTTCATGATTGGATCGCGGGCTAGATAATGATTGGATCGTGGGATGCTCGGCGATTTGGATCATGAAGACGTTCGACTACATCAACTGCGTTTCTTAATGCTTCCCGCTTAGCGATCTACAAGGGTATGAAGATCCACTCTCCCTCTTGTAGATGCTCATCACCATGGATAGATCTTGCGTGTGCGTAGGAATTTTTTTGTTTCCCATGCAATGTTCCCCAATAGTGGCATCATTAGCTAGGTCTATGTGTAGATGAGATCTCGAGTAGAACACAAAGGAGTTTGTGGGCATTGATGCTTAGATTACTTCCTCCCTTGGTCGTGTTTTAGTTCAGCGGTATTGTGGGATGAAGCAGCCCAGACCAACCTTACTCGTATGCTTACAAGAGACCAACTTTAGTTGGATCGGATGTCTGTTTCTCCTACTTTAGTTGGATCAGATTCGACAAAGGTGGTCCTTGAGAAGGTTGAAAAGCAACTTATGTATCACTGTTGTGGTTTTTGTGTAGGTGAGAATTGTTCTTGTTAGATACCTGTAGCAGCCACATAAAACTTGCAACAACAATTAGAGGACGTCTAACTTGTTTTTGCAGGGTATGTTGTGATGTGATATGGCCAATTACATGATGAGATATATGTGATGTATGAGATGATCATGTGTTGTATAGAATACCACGACTCGCATGTCAATGAGTACAGCAACCGGCAGGAGCCATAGGGTTGTCTTTAATTATTGTATGATCTGCATGTCAATCATTAAGCGCTATGTAATGCTTTACTTTATCGCTAAGCGGTAGCAATAGTACTATGAGCATGGTGTACGCGACAACCCCGATGGCGAAACAATGATGGAGATCATGGTGTTATGCCGGTGACGATGGAGATCATTCCGGTGCGTTCAAGATGGAGATCAAAAGCACAAGTTCATGGCCATATCATGTCACTTATGATTCACATCTGATGTTAATCCTTTTACGCACCTTGGTTTTCTTAGGACGATAGTAGCATTATAAGGTGATCCCTCACCTAAATTTCACGGTGAATTGTGTTCTCCCTGAGTGTGCACCGTTACGAAAGTTTGTCGTGTCGAGATACCACGTGATGATCGGGTGTGATAGACTCTACGTTCACATACAACGGGTGCAAGTCAATGTTACACGTGCAGAACACTAGGGTTAAACTTGACGAGCCTACCATGTACAGACATGTCCTCGGAACACAAGAGACCAAAAGGTCAAACATGAGACATATAGGACATATGATCAACACGATGATGTTCACCATTGAAACCACCTCAACTAACGTGATTATCGGACTTAAGTTGGTGAATTTGGATCATGTATCACTCGAATGACCGGAGGGATGTAAATTTGAGTGGGAGTTCTAAGGTAATATGATTAATTGAACTCATTATCATGAACATAGTCAAAGTGTCTTTGTATATTATGTTGTAGATTACTAGCTTGCGCTGTAGCTCCCTCGAATTTTTATATGTTCCTAGAGAATTAGAGTTCAAATATGATGGTAGCAATAATGTGGACTGGGTCCGTGATCTGAGGATTGTCCTCATTGCTGCACAGAAAGGCTTATATCCTTAATGCACCGCTCGATGCGCCACCCCCCTCTAGCGTCGTCTGTAGTGTTGGAAATATGCCTTAGAGGCAATAATAAATTAGTTATTATCATATTTCCTTGGGCATGATAATTGTTTATTATCCATGCTATAATTGTATTGATCGGAGACTCAGATACATGTGTGGATACATAGACAACACCATGTCCCTAGTATGCCTCTAGTAGACTAGCTCGTTGATAAAAAGATGGTTAAGGTTTCCTACCCATGGACATGAGATGTCATTTGATAACGGGATCACATCATTAGGAGAATGATGTGATGCACAAGACCCAAACTACAAACGTAGCATATGATCGTGTCAGTTTATTGCTACTGTTTTCTGCATGTCAAGTATATGTTCCTATGACCATGAGATCATGCAACTCACCAACATCGGAGGAGTGCCTTGTGTGTATCAAACGTCGCAGCGTAACTAGGTGACTATAAAGGTGCTCTACAGGTATCTTCGAGGGTGTCTATTGGGTTGGCATGGATCAAGACTGGAATTTGTTACTCCGGTTGACGGAGAGGTATCTCACAGCCCACTCGCTAATACAATATCACAACAAGCCTTGCAAGCAATGTGACTAAATGTTAGCCACGGGATCTTGTATTACGGAATGAGTAAAGAGACTTGCCGGTAACGAGGTTGAACTAGGTATGAAGATACCGATGATTGAATCTCGGGCAAGTAACATATCGAAGAACAAAGGGAACGTTATACGGGATTGACTGAATCCTTGACATAGAGGTTCGACCGATAAAGATCTTTGTAGAATATGTAGGAACCAATATGGTCATCCAGGGCCTGCTATTGGTTATTGACCGTAGAGGTGTCTCGGTCATGTCTACATAGTTCTCAAACCCGCAGGGTCTGCACACTTAAGGTTTGATGACGTTTCTGTAGTATAGAGTTATGTATGGTGGTGACCGAAGGTTGTTAGGAGTCCCAGATGAGATCCTGGACATCACGAGGAGCTCCGGAATGGTTCGGAGGTAAATATTGATATATAGGAAGTCCCACTTTGGTCGCCGAAAAAGTTTTGGGCTAATCGGTAATGTACCGGGAGTGCCGGTAGTGTATCGGGAGACCACCGGGAGGGGTATTTCGACACAAGAGGATTCATGGGATGTGGGAGAGTAAATACCAGCCTTTTGTGGGCTGGTGGAAGTCCCACACAAGGACCATGTGGCTGGGAGAAAAAGCCCAAAGGGAAAAGGGTGGGAAAAGGCCAAAAAAAGGAGGAATCCTAGTCCTACTAGGATTGGAGGAGGAGTCCTCCTCTCCTCCCCACTTTGGTCGACCCAAGGGCTGGCTTTTTGGTAGCCAAGACTCCTCCTACTCTCCTCCTATATATACTAGAGGATTTTAGGCTTTTGGTACAAAATTTTCAGCCACGTGCTACCCGTTCCTCTAGTGCATAGTTTCTCCTCTAGGTACGTTTTCTGCAGTGCTTAAGCGAAGCCCTGCCCGAACAGCTCCACCACCATCGCCGCAGCACCGTCATGCTGCCAGGGAGCTCTTCTACCTCTCCACTCCCTCTTTCTGGATCAAGAAGGCGGAGATCGTCATCAAGCTGTACGTGTGCAGAACGCGGAGGTGTTGTTCGTTCGGCGCTAGATCGGAAGGACCGTGATCAAGATTTCGAGACGGATCGTGACGAGACCGGGGGACGGATCGGGATGAGATCACGGGATGGATCGTGATGAGTTCGCAGGATGGATCGTGATTGGATTGCGGACAGGTTGTGATGAGATCGCGGGACGCTCGGCGGTTTGGATCGCGAAGACGTTCGACTACACCAACCGCGTTTCTTAACGCTTCCCGCTTAGCGATCTACAAGGGTATGTAGATCCACTCTCCCTCTTGTAGATGCTCATCACCATGGATAGATCTGGCATGTTTGTAGGAAACTTTTTGTTTCCCATGCAATGTTCCCCAACAGTGGCATCATGAGCTAGGTCTGTGTGTATATCAGATCTCGAGTAGAACACAAAACGTTTGTGGGCGTTGATGCTTAGATTGCTTCCTCCCTTGGTCAGATTTTGGTTCAGCGGTATTGTGAGATGAAGCGGCCCGGACCAACATTACTCGTACGCTTACGAGAGACTGGTTCCCTCGACTGCAACTTGTTGCTTAGATGGCTTGCGGGTGCCAGTTTCTCTCACTTTAGTTGGATCAGATTCGACAAGGCGGTCCTTGAGAAGGTTGAAAAGCAACTAGTGTATCACCGTTGTGTTTTTTACGTAGATGAGAATTATTCTTGATAGATACCCGTAGCAGCCATGTAAAACATGCAACAACAATTAGAGGACGTCTAACTTGTTTTTGCAGGGTATGTTGTGATGTGATATGGCCAATTACATGATGTGATATATGTGATGTATGAGATGATCATGTGTTGTATACAATATCACGACTTGCATGTCGATGAGTACGGCAACCGGCAGGAGCCATAGGGTTGTCTTTAATTATTGTATGACCTGCGTGTCAATCATTAAGCGCTATGTAATGCTTTACTTTATCGCTAAACGGTAGCAATAGTAGTAGAAGCATGTTGGGCGCAACAACCCCGATGGCGACACGTTGATGGAGATCATGGTGTCTTGCCGGTGACGATGGAGATCATGCCGGTGCTTTCAAGATGGAGATCAAAAGCACAAGTTCATGGCCATATCATGTCACTTATGATTTGCATGTGATGTTAATCCTTTTATGCACCTTGTTTTGCTTAGGATGACGGTAGCATTATAAGGTGATCACTCACTTAAATTTCAAGATGAATTGTGTTCTCCCCGAGTGTGCACCGTTGCGAAAGTTTGTCGTGTTGAGACACAACGTCATGATCGGGTGTGATAGACTCTACGTTCACATAAAACGGGTGCAAGCCAGTGTTGCACATGCAGAACACTCGGGTTAAACTTGACGAGCCTAGCATGTACAGACATGGCCTCGGAACACAAGAGACCGAAAGGTCGAACATGAGTCATATAGTAGGTATGATCGACATGATGATGTTCACCATTGTAACCACCTGAACTCACGTGATGATCGGACTTGAGTTGGTGAATTTGGATCATGTGTCACTTGGTTGACCGGAGGGATGTCAATTTGAGTGGGAGTTCTTAAGTAATATGATTAATTGAACTCATTATCATGAACATAGTCAGTAGTGTCTTTGCAAAACTATGTTCTAGATTACTAGCTCACGCTGTAGCTCCCTTGAATTTTATATGTTCCTAGAGAAATAGAGTTGAAAGATGATGGTAGCAATATTGTGAACTGGCTCCGTGATCTGAGGATTGTCCTCATTGCTGCACGGAAGGCTTATGTACTTAATGCACTGCTCGGTGCGCCAACCCCTCTAGCGTTGTTTGTAGATGTTGTGAACATCTGACAGGCACGTTCTGATAACTACTTGATAGTTTAGTGCGTCATGCATTACAGCTTAGAATTGAGGCTCCAAAACATTTTGAACGTCATGGAACATATGATCTGTTCTAAGAGCTGAAATTAGGATCTCAGGCTCGTGCCCGTGTTGCGAGATATGAGATCTCCAACAAGATTCTTTGCCTGTAAGATGGAAGAGAATAGCTCAATCGTTGAGCATGTGCTCAGATTGTCTAGGTGCTACAATTGCTTGAATCGAGTGGGAATTGATCTTCCAGATAACATAGTGATTGATATAGTTCTCCAAGTCACTGTCACTAAAGCTACTAGAACTTGGTGATGAACTATAAAATGCCAGGGATAGAAATAATGATCCCTGAGCTATTCACGATGTTTGACACCGCGAAGGTAGATATCGAGAAGGAGCGTCAAAGTGTTGATGGTTAGTCAAAACCACTAGTTTCGAGAAGGGCAAGAGCAAGGAGGGAAACTTCATGGATAGCAAGTCAGTTGCAGCTCCAGTGAAGCAACCCAAAGTCTAACCCAAACCCGAGACTAAGTGCTTCGATTATGAGGAGAACGGTCGCTGAAGCGGAACAACCCTAGATACTTGGTAGATAAGAAGCCTGGCAAAGTCGACAGAAGTATATTTGATATACGTGTTATTTTTGTGTACCTTGCTAGTACTCCTAGTGGCACCTAGGTATTGGATACCGGTTCGGTTGCTAAATGTTAGTAACTCAAAGTAAAAGCTACGGAATAAACAGATACTAGCTAAGTGTGAGGTGACGATGTGTGTTAGAAATATTTCCAAGGTTGATGTGATCAACATCGCACGCTCTCTCTACCTTCGAGATTAGTGACAAACCTAAATAAATGTTATTTGGTGTTTTTGCGTTGAGCATGAATGTGATTAGATCATGTTCATTGCAACACAATTATTCATTTAAGTTAGAGAATAATGGTTATTCTATTTGCATGAATAATACCTTCAATGGTCATGCACCTAGTAAGAATGGTTTGTTGAAACTTGATCATAGTAATACACATGTTCATAACATTGATGCCAAAAAGATACAAAGTTACTAATGATAGTACCACATACTTGTGGCACTGCCGCTAAATGTCATATTGGTATAAAGCGCATGAAGAAACTCCATGTTGATGGATCTTTGGACTCATTCGATTTCGAATCGGTTGAGACATGTGAACCATGCCTCTTGGTTAAGATGACTAAGGACCCCGTTTTCTGTTTTGATGAAGCGGGCAAGTGATTTATTGGAAATGATACATGTTGATGTATGCAATCCAATGAGTCTTGTAGCCTGCGGTGGATATCGTTATTTTCTTACCTTCATTGATGATTTGAGTAGATATAGTGTATATTTACTTAATGAAACACAAGTCTGAATCGTTTGAAAGGTTCAAGAAAATTCAGAGTGAAGTTTTAAGATCATCGTGAAAAGAAGATAAAAATGTTTGCGATATGATCATGGAGGTGAATATCTGAGTTACGAGTTTGGCATACAGATTTAGACAATGTGAGAATTGTTTCACAACTCATGCCACCTGGAACACCACAGTGTGATGGTGTGTCCGAACGTCATAGTCGTGCTCTGTTGGACATGGTGCATGCTATGATGTCTCTTATCATTTTGTTACTATAATTTTGGGGTTATGCATTAGAGACAACTACATTCACTTTAGATAGGCCACCATCTAAATCCGTTGAGATGACACCGTGTGAATTATGGTTTGATACAAACCTAAGCTGTCATTTCTTAATGTTTGGGGCTGCAATACTTATGTGAAAAAGGTTTTCACCTAATGAGCTCGAACCAAAGCGGACAAATGCATCTTCATAGAATACCCTAAATACAGTTGGGTAAACCTTCTATCTCAAATCCAAGCATAAAGTGTTTGTTGCTAAAACTGGGTCCTTTCTCGAGAAAGAGTTTCTCTCGAAAGAATTGAGTGGGAGGAAGATAGAACTTGATGAGGTTGTTGAACCTTTGTTCAACTAGAAAGTAGCGCAGCGCAGGAATTTGTTTCTGTGAAGCCTACGTTAGTTGAAGAGGAAGTTAATCATGATGATCATGAAGCTTCGGATCAAGTTACTATCGACCCTTGTAGGTCGACAAGGATGTGTACTACTCCTGAGCGGTACGACAACCCTGTCTTGGAGGTCATGTTCTTGGACAACAATGAACCTACGAGCTGTGGAGAAGCGATGATGGGCACGGATTCCGACAAATGGTTAGAGGCCATGAAATCCGAGAAACGATCCATGTATGAAAACCAAGTATAGACTTTGGTAGACTTGCTCGTTGGATGGCAGGTCGTTGAGTACAAATGGATGTTTAAAATGAAGACAGACACTCATGGTAAATGTCACCATTTGTAAAGCTCGACTTGTTGCAAAGAAGTTTACAACAAGTTCAAGGAGTTGACTCCAGTGAGACTTTCTCACTCGTAGCGATGCTAAAGTCTGTTGGAATTATGTTAGCAGCTGCTGCATTTTTCAATTATGAAATCTGGCAGATGGATATCAAAACATCGTTTCCTTAACGGTTTACTTGAGGAAAGGTTGTATGTGATACAACCAGAAGGTTTTGTCAGTCCTAAGGATGCTAAAAGGTGTGCAAGTTTCAGTGATTCTTCTATGAACTGAAGCAAGCATCTCGGAGTTGGAATACACACTTTGATCAGGTGATCAAAGTTTTTGAGTCTATACAAAGTTTATGAGAAACTTGTATTTACAATAAAGTGAGTGGGAGCACTATAGAATTTCTGATAAGTATATGTGGATGACATATTGTTGATCGGAAATGATGTAGAATTTCTGGAAAGCATAAATTTGTTTGAAAGCAGTTTTTCAAAGGAAGACCTGAATAAAGCTACCTAATTGTGGAGCATCAAGATCTATAGAGATAGATCAAGATGCTTGATGAGACTTTCAATAAGTGCATACCTTGACAAGATTTTAAAAGAGTTCAAAATGGATTAAGTCAGAGAGAAGTGTTCTAGCCTGCTTTGTAAGGTGTGAAGTTGAGTGAGACTCAAAGCTCTACCATGGCAGAAGAAAGAGAAAGGACGAATGTCGTCACCTATGCCTTAGCCACAGGCTCTGTATAGTATGCCATGCTGTGTACCGCACCTGTGTGTGCCATGCCATGAGTCTTTCAAGGGGTACACGAGTGATCCAGGAGTGGATCACTGGACAGCGGTCAAGATTATCCTTAGTAACTAAAAGACTAAGGAGATGTTTCTCAATTATGGACGTGATAAAGAGTTCGTCGTAAAGAGTTACGTCGATGCAAGCTTTAACACCAATCCGGATGACTCATAGTAGCAATCTAGATACATATAGTGGAGCAGACATTTGGAATAGTACCAAGTGGAGCGTGGTAGCAGTGTTTACAGTTTGACATAGAGATTTGCAAAGTACATACGGATCTGAATGTCGCAGACCCGTTGACTATAAGACCTCTCTCACATGCAAAGCATGATCGAGCCCCAGAACTCATTGGGTGTTAGATTCATAACAATGCGTATCACATAGTGATGTGAACTAGATTATTGACTCTAGTGCAAGTGGGAGACTATTGGAAATGTGCCCTGGAGGCAATAATAAATTAGTTATTATCATATTTCCTTGTTCACGATAATCGTTTATTATCCATGCTATAATTGTATTGATCGAAGACTTAGATACATGTGTGAATACATAAACAACACCATGTCCCTAGTATGCCTCTAGTAGACTAGCTCGTTGATCAAAAGATGGTTAAGGTTTCATAGCCATGGACATGAGATGTCATTTGATAACGGGATCACATCATTAGGAGAATGATGTGATGGACAAGACCCAAACTACAAACGTAGCATATGATCGTGTCAGTTTATTGCTACTGTTTTCTACATGTCAAGTACATGTTCCTATGACCATGAGATCATGCAAATCACTGACATGGGAGGAGTGCCTTGTGTGTATCAAACATCGCAATGTAACTGGGTGACTATAAAGGTGCACTACAGGTATCTCCAAGGGTGTCTGTTGGGTTGGTATGGATCAAGACTGGAATTTGTTACTCCGTTTGACGGAGAGGTATCTCAGGGCCCACTCGGTAATACAACATCACAACAAGCCTTGCAAGCCATGTGACTAAATGTTAGCCACAAGATCTTGTATTACGGAACGAGTAAAGAGACTTGCCGGTAATGAGGTTGAACTAGGTATGGAGATACCGACGATCGAATCTCGGGCAAGTAACATACCGAAGAACAAAGGGAACGTTATACGGGATTGACTGAATCCTTGACATAGAGGTTCGAACGATAAAGATCTTCGTAGAATATGTAGGAACCAATATGGTCATCCAAGGCCCGCTATTGGTTATTGACCGTAGAGGTGTCTCGGTCATGTCTACATAGTTCTCGAACCGCAGGGTCTGCACACTTAAGGTTTGGTGACGTTTTGGTAGTATAGAGTTATGTATGGTGGTGACTGAAGGTTTTTTGGAGACCCGGATGAGATCCCGGACGTCACGAGGAGCCCCGGAATGGTCCGGAGGTAAATATTGATATATAGGAAGTCCCATTTTGGTCGGCGAAAAAGTTTTGGGCTAATCGGTAATGTACCGGGAGTGCCGGTAGTGTACCGGGAGACCACCGGGAGGGGTATTTCGACCCAAGAGGCTTCATGGGCTGTGGGAGAGTAAATACCAGCCTTTTGTGTGCTGGTGGAAGTCCCACACGAGGCCCATGCGGCTGGGAGAAAAAGCCCAAAGGGAAAAAGGTGGAAAAAGGCCAAAAAAGGAGGAATCCTAGTCCTACTAGGATTGGAGGAGGAGTCCTCCTCTCCTCCCCACTTTGGTCGACCCAAGGGCTGGCTTTTTGGCAGCCAAGACTCCTCCTCCGATCCTCCTATATATACTAGAGGGTTTTAGGGTTTTGGCACAGAATTTTCAGCCACGTGCTACTCGTTCCTCTAGTGCATAGTTTCTCCTCTAGATCGGTTTTCTTTAGTGCTTAGGCGAAGCCCTGCCGGAATAGCTCCACCACCATCGACGCAGCGCCATCACGCTGCCGGAGAACTCTTCTACCTCTCCGCTCCCTCTTTCTGGATCAAGAAGGCGGAGATCGTCATCAAGCTGTACATGTGCTGAACGCGGAGGTACTGTCCGTTTGGCGCTAGATCGGAAGGACCATGATCAATATTGCGAGACGGATCGTGACGAGATTGCGGGACGGGTCGTGATGAGATCACGGGATGGATTGTGATGAGTTTGCGGGACGGATCATGATTGGATCGCGAGATAGATCGTGATGAGATCGCGGGACGCTCGGCGATTTGGATTGCGAAGACGTTCGACTACACCAACCACGTTTCTTAACGTTTCCCGCTTAGCGATCTACAAGGGTATTTAGATCCACTCTCCCTCTCATAGATGCTCATCAGCATGGATAGATCTTGCATGTGCCTAGGAAATTTTTTGTTTCCCATGCAACATTCCCTAACATGTAGATGTGGTGAACATCTGACAGGCATGTTCCGATGACTACTTGATAGTTCAGTGCGTCATGCATTATAGCTTAGAATTGAGGCTCCAAAACATTTTGAACGTCATGGAACATATGAGATGTTCTAAGAGCTGAAATTGGATCTCAGGCTCATTCCCGTGTTGTGAGATATGAGATCTCCAACAAGATTCTTTGCCTGCAAGATGAAGGAGAATAGCTTAATCGTTGGGCATGTGCTCAGATTGTCTAGGTGCTACAATCACTTGAATCGAGTGGGAGTTGATCTTCCAGATAAGAAAGTGATTCATATAGTTTTCCAAGTCACTGTCACTAAGCTACTAGAGCTTCTTGATGAACTATAAAATGCCAAGGATGGAAATAATGATCCCTGAGCTATTCGCGATGTTTGACACCGCGGAGGTAGAAATCAAGAAGGAGCATCAAGTGTTGATGGTTAGTAAAACCACTAGTTTCGAGAAGGGCAAGGGAAAGGAGGGAAACTTCATGGATGGCAAGACAGTTGCTGCTCCAGTGAAGCAACCCAAAGTTGAACCCTAACCCGAGACTAAGTGCTTCTATTATGAGGAGAGCGTTCGCTGAAGCGGAACAACCCTAGATACTTGGTAGATAAGAAGGCTGGCAACATCGACAGAAGTATATTTGGTATACGTGTTATTGACGTGTACCTTGCTAGTACTCCTTGTAGAACCTGGGTATTGGATACCGGTTCGATTGCTAAATGTTAGTAACTCGAAATAAAAGCTGCGAAATAAATGGAGACTAGCTAAGGGTGAGGTGACGATGTGTGTTGGAAATGTCTCCAAGGTTGATGTGGTCAACATCGCACGCTCTCTCTACCATCGGGATTAGTGACGAACCTAAATAAATGTTATTAGGTGTTTGCATTGAGCATGAACATGATTAGATCGTGTTTATTGCAATATTGTTATTCATTTAAGTTAGAGAATAATGGTTATTTTGTTTACATGAATAATACCTTCAATGGTCATGCACCCAATGAGGATGGTTTATTAAATCTGGATCGTAGTAATACACATGTTCATAACATTGATGCCAAAAGATACAAAGTTAATAATGATAGTACCACATGCTTGTGGCACTGTCGCTGAATGTCATATTGGTGTAAAGCACATGAAGAAACTCCATGTTGATGGATCTTTGGACTCTTTCGATTTCATATCGGTTGAGACATGCGGACCATGCCTCATGGGCAAGATGACTAAACCCTGTTTTCCAGTTTGATGGAGCGGGCAAGTGACTTATTGGAAATGATACATGTTGATGTATGCAATCCAATGAGTGTTGTAGTGTGCGGTGGATATCGTTGTTTTCTTACCTTCATTGATGATTTGAGTAGATGTAGTGTATATTTACTTAATGAAACACAAGTCTAAATCATTTGAAAAGTTCAAGCAAAATCAGAATGAAGTTTGAGATCATCGTGACAAGAAGATAAAATGTCTACGATATGATCGTGGAGGTGAATATCTGAGTTACGAGTTTGGTATACAACTTATGACAAAGTGGAAGCTATTTCACAACTCACGCCGCCTGGAACACCGTAGTGTGATGGTGTCTTCGAATGTCGTAGTCGTGCTCTATTGGATATGGTGCGAACTATTTTTTTCTCTTATCGATTTGCCACTATCGTTTTGGGGTTATGCATTAGAGACAACTACATTCACTTTAAATGGGCACCATCTAAATCTGTTGAGATGACACCGTATGAATTATGGTTTGACAGAAACCTAAGCTGTCATTTCTTAATGTTTGTTCTACGATGCTTAGTGAAAAAGGTTTTCACCTAATGAGCTCGAACCCAAAGCGTACAAATGCATCTTCATAGAATACCCTAACTTAATATTTGGGTAAAGCTTCTATCTCAGATCCAAGCATAAAGTGTTTGTTGGTAAAACGGGCCCTTTCTCGAGAAAGAGTTTCTCTCGAAAGAATTGAGTAGGGGGAAGATAGAACTTGATGAGGTTGTTGAACCTTTGTTTCAACCGGAGAGTAGCACAACACAGAATTTTTTTATGTGGAGCCTACATTAGTTGAAGAGGAAGTTAATGATGATGATCATGAAGCTTCAGATCAAGTTACTATCAAACCTCGTAGGTCGACAGGGACGTGTACTGCTCCTGAGTGGTACGGCAACCCTGTCTTAGAGGTCATGTTGTTGGACAACGATGAACCAGCAAACTATGGAGAAGCGATGATGGGCCCGGATTCCAACAAATGGTTAGAGGCCATGAAATCCGAGAAATGATCCATGTATGAAAACAAGTATGTACTTTGGTAGACTTGCCCGTTGAACGGCAGAGCGTTGAGTACAAATAGACCTTTAAGATGAAGACAGATGTTAATGGTGAATGTCACCATTTATAAAGCTCGACTTGTCACAAAAAAGTTGCCGCCAAGTTCAAGGAGTTGACTACGATGGGACTTTCTCACCTGTAGCGATGCTAAAAGTCTGTTGGAATTATGTTAGCAGTTTCTGCATTTTTCAATTATGAAATCTAGTAGTTGTTTGTCAAAACATCATTTCCTTAATGGTTTACTTGAGGAAACTAAAAGGTTTTTCAGTCCTAAGGATGCTAAAAAGGTGTGCAAGCTCCAACAGTCCTTCTATAGGCTGGAGCAAGCATCTCGAAGTTAGAATATATGCTTTGATGAGGTGATCAAAGTTTTTGGGTTTATACATAGTTTACGAGAAACTTGTATTTACAAGAAAGTGAGTGGGAGCACTATAGAATTTATGATAAGTATATGTGGTTGACATATTGTTGATCGGAAATGATGTAGAATTTCTGGAAATCATAAACGGTTGTTTGAAAAGATTTTTTCAATGGAAGAGCTGGATAAAGCTACCTAATTGTTGGGCATCAAGATCTATAGAGATAGATCAAGATGCTTGATGAGACTTTCAATGAGTACATACCTAGAAAATATTTTGAAAGAGTTCAAAATGGATCAGTCAAAGAAGGAGTTCTTGCCTAATTTGTGAGGTGTGGAGTTGAGTGAGACTCAAAGCTCGACCACGGCAAAAGAAAGAGAAGGGACTAAGGTCGTCCCTTGTGCCTTATCCATAGGCTCTGTATAGTATGCCATGCTGTGTACCGCACCTGTGTGTGCCTTGCCATGATTCCGTCAAGGTTTACAAGAGTGATCCAGGAGTGGATTACTAGACAACGGTCAAAATTATCCTTAGTAACTAGAGGACTAAGGAGATGTTTCTTGATTATGGAGGTGATAAAGAGTTCGTCGTAAAGAGTTACGTCGATGCAAGCTTTAACACCAATCCGGATGACTCTTAGTGGCAATCCAGATATGTATAATGGAGCAGCCATTTGGAACAGTTCCAACTGCAGTGTGGTAGTAGTATTTACAGTATGACATAGAGATTTGCAAAGTACACATGAATATGAATATCGTAGACCCGTAGACTAAAAGACATCTCTCACATGCAAAGCATGACCGAGCCCCAGAACTCATTGGGTGTTAGATTCACAACAATGCGAATCACATGGTGATGTGAACTAGATTATTGACTCTAGTGCAAGTGGGAGACTGTTGGAAATATGCCCTAGAGGCAATACTAAATTAGTTATTATCATATTTCCTTGTTCATGATAATCGTTTATTACCCATGCTAGAATTATATTGATGAGAAACTCAGATACATTCGTGGATACACAGACAACACCATGTTCCTAGTATGCCTCTAGTGAACTAGCTCGTTGATCAACGATGGTTAAGGTTTCCTAGCCATGGACATGAGATGTCATTTGATAACGAGATCACATCATTAGGAGAATGATGTGACGGAGAAGACCCAAAATATAAACATAGCATATGATTGTGTTAGTTTATTGCTATAGTTTTCTGCATGTCAAGTATCTGTTCCTATGACCATGAGATGATGCAACTCACTGACACCTGAGGAGTACCTTGTGTGTATCAAACGTCGCAATGTAACTGGTGGTGTGGGAACGAACACCTATGGGATCATGGAGATCCCTTTCGGTTCGGCAGGGGGGGCAGATTGCGCGAAGAGCTGGTCTGACGAAAAGCACGCGGGGATCTTCACCCAGGTTCGGGCCGCACGGATGCATAAAACCCTACTCCTGCTTGGTGGTATTGAGAGTGTTCTTAGGGTTCTTGCTACAGGGACGCTGCGAACCACTGCCATGCGTGTGCGCTAGAGGGTCCCTGAAAGTACAAAGGTTGAAAGGTCGAAAAGTCCTAAAAGTCCTCCATCGTATCACCCTGGGCCTTCTTTTATACTCAAAGGGGATCCAAGCAGTGGTGTACAGTGTGTACACGGGGTGTATAGAGCTACAGTGCTATCATACCTACCACTGACAGAGTAGGACAGTCGCATTTAATGCACCGTGAAGCATCTCTGTCCATCAATGGGATGGGACGGGAGCCCGTCCCATTGGCGCCGCTTAGCTCCCTCCAACGTCGATGCCGTGACACGTGTCCAGGTGGATTGACACTTGTCCTGTGCACTGGTGGGGTCTTGCCGGGGCCTTGCTTCGCCTGAGGGTTCAATAGCCCTCCCGGCAAGACCTTGCCGGTAGTCTTGATTTTCTTGTGCTGGTATCTGGTAAGTCGCCGTTGGGCCTTGCTGCCAGGATGGCTACTACCAATGTGCATGAGTGGGGGGCACTAGAGAGCCCAAAACTCTAGTGCACTGACAGGAGCCCCCGGGCCTAGGCCACACACGTCACAACGCGCTGTTGGGCTAGGCCCAATTAGTGCATGGGCACGCGTGGTAGGGCCTTGTAGTTGTGGTCATTGCGCTCGCTGAGCTTCCCCACGACGCCCATTGAATGCAGGATGTGGGATACGTGTGTGGGGCAGCCTTCAAATTTTTAATTACAGTGTCAGGTCAGTTCCGCCACGCGCGCCGCATGCTTAGCGAGGAGCTAGCAATGGGTGCACGTGACTTAAATTCCTTGGGAAAAGCAGTAACCGCAGCGCCGTGGATTGGAGCGACGGGGCCATTGTTGTTCGCCTCGTGATCGTGGGCGCCTCTATTGGAGGAGGTGGGCGGCGTCCTTTGGAGTGGAGGAGAGCCAGCCCTCGCACTTCCCCCTATAAATAGTGGGGCAGTGGGGGCAGTGCTCATCCATCCTTCTTCCATATCTTGCCTTTCCGAGTGCAAACCTCCAGCGTTCGCTCTCCCACGTCTCCATAACCTTCGAGCGGCGCCCGCCCTCAGCCATAAAAAGGGGACGTGGGCGACCACCTTCCTTAGCTTCAGGAAAAGCTCTCGTCTGGATCATGCCACCGCTTCAATCGCGGAGACGGAGGGCGGCCCGAGCACGCGTGGAGGAGGAGGCGTAGGGGTCGCGGCCGCTGTGGGGGCCAAGGCCGGGGGAGGCGGAGTGCCGCTCCACCTCCTCCTCCGACGCCATGCCTCTCCATTGAGGAGACCCATGCCGAGGGGACGGCACTGGACTTTGTCCTCGAGCTGGCCGGTCCCCTCCGGAGCCATTTGTGCCTCCCTCGCCTCTTTTCCAGGGAGATAGAGGGCGATGAGCCGCCCGTCCTGTGGGTCCAGGTGGTTGGTTGTTGTAATGGCACGACACGGGTAAATGTCGATTACCTAGTGAACCGCATCATGTTCCTCAGGCGCGGCTGGAAGACCTTTGCCCGCGCCCACAACCTCCATGTGGGGCATGCCCTTCGCTTCAAAATGACGGAGGCCAATATGCTCTCCGTCAAGATTTATGTGCGCTCCGGCGTCCGACTCAGCTGCTGTGAAGAGAGCTCGAGCAACACCAAAAGCCTGTCCTCGGGCAAGGGCGATGAGGAGGACAGCGGCAAAGACGACGGCGATGATCCTGGTCTTCGAGCGGTCAAGTCCAAGCCCGAGGACTCGAGCTCGGATTGACCGTTGGCCGCACCATCATCATTAGCCTCACGCCTCTCCCCCTCCCAGCAAGATGTCCTTGCCGGGTGCTTTAGTCCCGGGCGCTACCTCATCTTCCAGTTGGGTCTTCTGGCAGGCCCGTCCACTTCGGCTTTTGGGGTACATCCCCTTTTCGCCCGCGCTGGCCTTCTCCTCGGCGCAATGCTGGTCCAGGAGGGAACAAGCTCTTGCCTGCCCATATGGCAGCCCAGCTCCTCCGCGTAGTGCTGGTCTAGAGGGGTAAGGCAGGGCTTCTGCCGAGGGCCTCTCGCCATCTTTTTTTCTTGTAGCTTGCCTCTCCTTTCCATCTTTTTCTTCTAGTAATCTCCCCTAGGGGAGAAAGTCAAATAAAGATGTACTTAGAAAAAGTGATATCTCATGTAAATTTCACCCCATTTGGAATGAATATGTATTATCTTCCTTGTTAGACCTTTTTCTGTATATGGAACTTTCCCTACGTTTTTTTGGAAAAATCTTGCCGACGTGTGTAACCCTACCGCGAGCGCTACAAGGAGCAGGTCCTTAGCAGCCTGCTGGCGGTGCTATTGTCGGCAAGATACCTCGGTGTCCTTGGCACAGCCGTTCAAGGTGTGGGTCTTACTCGAAATAGAATAAGGGCGCAAGCGCTGTCACTTGAGTCGTTGAGCAGACTTGAAACGAAACAAGGAGCGCGAGCATGGCCACTTAAGCTGTTGAGCGGTTCCGATCATGGTGAGGGCGTAGCCAATCGCGGCAAGGTTCCCGTGCGTGCAAGTTTTCCGTACAGAAGTCGAAGTCACCCAAGGAAAGTAATTTCGCGGCAAGGATTCACTTGGATTTTTTGCAACATATCTTGTTATTGTCGTGCTCCCTCCGGCAAGTTTATTTTCGAGGCGTCGCTCATAGGTATCCATACCATCATTCCCCCTCGGCAAGGCTGCACGCAAGGGGTCCTTCTGTCTTTTAAGAAAAAGAAAGAAGAGAAAATATGGATATGGAACCTTGGCGGTCCATTAGCCCTTGCCGGGGTTAAGTGCAATGGAACACTTCGGATAAACATGCACATAAGTAAACATGAGAATCAAATAGGATTGCGGAACACTTTTCTTTATTTAACTACGAATAGGGTCCGAGCCTGGCTTTATATCAAGGATTACATGCTTCAGCGGCAAGACTTGGACAAAAGGTGGTTGCCGGGGGTCCCGGCAACCGCGCCTCATGGGTAGAACTTGCGAAGATGTTCGATATTCCAGGAGTTGCTCACTTGGATGCCATCTTCGGTCTCTAGGCGGACTGCGCCAGGCCTGGTGACTCGTACTACCCAATAAGGGCCTTCCCACTTTGGCGTCAACTTGTTGGAATTCTTGGTGGATTGAACTCACCGAAGAACAAGGACGCCTTCCTCAAGACTTCTGGCATTAATTTTGCGGTTGTGGTAGTGGCGCAAAGCTTCCCGGTAGCATGCAGCTCTCACACTAGACTAAAAATGGTCTTCCTTAAGGAGCATCGCGTCGTCTTGCCACAACTGTGCTTGCTCGAGCTTATCATAAGCGAGCACTCGAGGAGACCCGTACATGAGTTCCATGGGGAGAACTGCGTCCGCCTCATAGACAAGGGAGAAGGGTGTCTGGCCGGTAGCTCGATTTGGTGTCGTTCTGATTAACCAAAGAACAACTAGAAACTCATCAGTCCAGTTCCTTCCGCACTTGTGCAGCCTATCAAAAGTTCTTGTCTTGAGACCTCGCAACACTTTAGCATTAGCCCTTTCCGCTTGGCTATTGCTCCTCAGGTGGGACACAGAACCAAAAACAGATTTTGCTACCAAGGTCTTGGACATACTGCATGAAGGTGCGGCTCGTGAACTATGTGTCGTTGTTAGTGATGATCCTGTTGGGAACACCAAAGCGATAAACTAGTCCCTTAAAGAACTTGATGGCTGACTATGCTGTCACCTTTCTAAGTGCTTCCACTTCTGTCCACTTTGTGAACTTGTCGATCACTACGTACAAGTACTCAAATCCCCTGGCAGTGTGAGGAAAGGGGCCCAAGATGTCAAGCCCCCACACCAAAAATGGCCAGGAGAGAGGGATCATTTGAAGTACTTGGGCTGGTTGATGTAGTATCTTCGAATGAAACTGGCATGCCTCACACTTGGTTACCAATGGCGTTGTATCGTGGAAGGCGGTGGGCCAAAAGAAGCCTTGTCGGAATTCTTTCAAGGCAAGGGCTCTTGACCCTATGTGGGAGCCACATATGCCTCCGTGTATCTTGCCAATAGCTTCAGTCCATCTTCCCAGGAAATGCATTTGAGTTTCACACCGTTCGGTATTTTTCTATACAAGACGTTGTCTATGAACTGGTACATATTAGACCGGTAGGCTACTTTCTCTGCTTCTTCTTGTTCCCCGGGAAGTTCTCCTATCTGAAGGAAATGGACGATGTGCTGTGCCCATGCCGGAGCCTATGGCTCGAATACAAGGACCAAAGGCGTATCTTCCGCCGGGGTAGCATTTGTCTCAACAGCAAAGGCCGGAGGGCCTGCCGGAGTCTGCTGCGCTCCGGCAAGCCTGGCGGGAGCGTATGCTTCTACGCAAGAGCCGAGGGCCCTGCCGAAGCATAGTACTCACCGACACGCCTGTCGTTCCCTCTGGCAACCTTCTTGTCGGTGGCTTCGGGGAGCTCTGGAAGGAAATACTTGTCGGAACTTAACTTTCTTCTCATCTCTTGTCCAGTTGATGGTGTCACAGAGGGTTGAGTTAGTTGGAGCATGAAAGTTCCTGGTTCCATAGGTAACTTAAGGGCAGCACACTTTGACAGGCCATTGGCAACGCTGTTCTCTGCACATGGAACGTGCTCCATTTGCAGGCCGTCAAAATGTTCTTCCAACTTCCTCATTTCATATACATAAGCTTCCATCAACGGGCTCTAGTAATCTTATTTCACTTGCCTAAAGACAAGTTGAGAATCACCTCTTACAACAAGTTTCTTAATCCCAAGGTCTGCCGCGATCCTAAGATCGGCAAGCAGTTCTTCATACTCAGTAGTGTTGTTTGGTGATCTTTCCCCAGGAAAGTGCATATGGACCACATATCTGAGGTGCTCTCCGGTGGGTGCGACAAGCAGCACTCCGGCACTAGCGCCTTGTAGCAAGAAAGCTCCATCAAAATACATGATCCATTCTCGATCGGTTTCCTTGCCAGGGAGAGTTGAATCTGGAATCTCTTCATCGGGCGTTGGGGTCCATTCAACAATAAACTCCGCCAAGGCCCTGCTCTGAATGGTTGAAGTGCTTTCAAACTTAAGACCAAAGAATGATAGCTCCAAAGCCCACTCCACAATCCTACATGTAGCTTCTGGGTTCCGCAATATCCGCTCTAGCGAGAAGTGGGTGACAACGGTGATCTCATGTGCTTGGAAGTAATGGTGCAGCTTCCTCGAGGCCAATAGAAGGCCAAAGAGCAACTTTTGCATGCCAGAATACCTTGATCTTGCCCCTTGCAACAAGGAGCTGAGAAAATAAACTAGTCAATGCACCACTTTCTTCTTCTGGACTATCTCTTTCAACTACGCAAATCCATCTTTGCCAGCACCAGACCCTGCCAGGGACTGTCCTGGCTCGTCGCTCGGCGGTCCTGCCGTTGTTGCCGCTTCTTCGTCAACTTCTCTTTCAGCCACTAGTGCAACACTCACCACTTGATTTGTTGCTGCCAGATATAGCAGCAACGAATCTTGTGGTTTTGGCGTGACTAGGACTGGCAGAGAGGAAATGTACTTCTTCCAATCATGCAGCGCTGCCTCCGCTTCTGGAGACCATTTCATTGGACCTGCCTTCTTCAATATTCTGAAAAAGGGCAGGGCGCGCTCAGCAGATTTTGAGCTGAACCTACTCAGAGCGGCAACACAACTGGCAAGGCATCGCACATCTTTGACTCATCTTGATGCTTCAATATGCTCAATTGCTTTGATCTTGTTGGGATTTGCTTCGACTCCTCGTTGAGATACAAAGAACCCGAGAAGCTTGCCGGATGGGACACCGAACATACATTTCTTAAGGTTGAGCTTCATGTTTATCTTGCACAAATTTGCAAATGTTTCTTCTAGGTCTGATATGAGCGTGGCCTTATCCTTGGTTTTGACCACTATATCGTCCATGTAGGCTTCCATTCTCTATGTGCTAGGGCTCAAACCAATCCGGACCTCTCTTGCAAAGGTAGAACCAACACTTTTCAACCCGAAAGGCATACGTAGAAAGCAATATGTACCATATGGGGTGATAACTATGGTTTTCTCCTCATCTTCTTTGGCCATGAAAATCTGATGATAGCCTAAACAGGCGTCAAGGAAAGACAATAAGTCGCAGCCAGCAGTGGAGTCCACAATCTGTTCGAAGCGCGGCAAGGGAAAAGGATCTGTGGGGCAGGCCTTGTTGATGTGTGTGAAGTCAATGCATAGCCTCCACTTCCCATTCACCTTGCGCACTACGACTGGATTGGCCAACCATGTAGGATGGAGTACTCCTCTGATCAGGCCAGCCGCTTCTAACTTCTTGATTTCTTCGACAATAAATTGTTGCAACTCCAAAGCTTGCTTCCAAACCTTCTGTTTGACGGGCCGCGCGTGCGAACAGACGGCGAGGTGGTGTTCAATCACCTTCCTAGGAACACCGGGGATATCAGATGGTTGCCATACAAACACATCTACATTCGCCCGCAGGAAGGTGACAAGCGTGCTTTCCTATTTGTTGTCAAGGGTGGAACTTATGGTGAAAGTTCCCCCCATGCCATCCTCCTTGGCGAGCACCTTCTTGGTCTCCGATGGAGCTGCCTTGGACTTCTTTCTCTTGACGGTGGAGCTCTCTGGCACATCATCAATGGGAGTGCAGCACCCCGAGGGGTGCGCTTGCCAGAATGCACGCTAGAGGTGTTGCCGGTCTTCTTTCCCCCAGGAGCTTCAGCGGCAGGAGCAAGTGCCTTGGCGGCAGGTGCTGCAGCTGCCCCCGGTAGAGTTGGTTGACACAGATAAGTGCGCTTTTCTTGTCGGAGTTAATGGTGATGACGCTCATTGGCCCGGGCATCTTCAGCACGTTGTAAGCGCAATGAGTGGCCGCCATGAACTTGGCCAGTGCCGGGCGGCCAAGAATGCCGTTGTATGGCAATGAGATCGTGGCAACATCAAAAACGATATTCTACATTCAGAAATTGATGTCGCTACCAAACGTCACCGGCAGCGTGACCTGTCCTTTTGGCTGAGTCCTTCCCGAATTGACCCCTTGGAAAGCGCCTGTCGGCTCGAGATCTTCGTCAGGAATTTGCAGCCTCTTTTTTTTACCAGTGAAAACAGCAGGAGAAGCTCCTACTGTTGTTATATTAGAGCAGAATCAGTAGAAGTGGTTTTTACATATCCTTGTGGCAGAATCTGGGTAGAGTGTCTAAGCTGATCTAGGCTAGGCTATGAGTAGTTACAGACTATTAATTTTACAATCAGATGGTTTGTATAAGATTATCCAGGAAGGCAGAGTCGACCTCTTTAACTCTAAATTTCAGGACATGAAAATCTGTCTTCAACATCCGAAGCTAGTCTTGCGTTGTTGCCATCTCATCATCGAAGATCTTTCTGTTTCGTTGCTTCCAGACATTCCATGTAGCTAGGATACATATTTCCTTAAACAGGGGTTTCGCCCATTGCCGTTCCATTGTATCCAATCGTTCTTGCGTATTCAGAGATGAATCCCATGTAATGCCTAATTTGTCCCAACAGTTAAGTGCAAAGGGGCATTGGTAGAACAAGTGGTCATCAGTTTCCCTCAGATTTCCATTACACAACACACAGGAAGAGTCATCACCTATATTGAAGTGTCTTCTTATCAAAAGGTCTCATGTGTTTAATCTATCCATTCTCTGTAGCGAGGAGAACACCTTGTGTCTAAGGATGCATTTTGATTTCCAAATGGTTGTTATGTATGATGGGGCGTGCTCATTTCTGAATAGGTACTTATAAAATCTTTTGGCCTGAAATGTACCTCTCCCCAACAGTATATCCACTCATCAACCTTGAGGGGGTCTAGTGTCATCATGTTAATCGTGATCATAATATCTTCTAGTTCAATCCGAGCTTCCTGTGATAGTGGTAGGTGGAAGTGGGAAGCCGGGTCCACATCCATCACAAATTGTGCTAGAGATACATCTTCATTGGTTGCATATGAGAGTAAGTGTTGATGTGAATTTGCTAGGATTTCCTCATTGAGCCATTGATCCTTCCAAAGCAGGATTGTATCCCCTGAGTTGGGGATGCAAGTTGTGATTCCTCGAAAGATATCAGAGAGGAAGAGAATATCTTTCCACCAGAAATACCCACAAGCTGGCATTACATGCGGCGGTGTTGTATCATAGTATGCCTTCCATATCAACATTAGCCACAAAGTGTTCATCTTGTGATAGAATTTGTGGACAAATTTGAGCAACAAAGTTTTGTTTCGTAGTTTCAGATTGATGATACCCAGGCCACCTTTGTCTTTGGGTTTGCATACTAAATCACATGCTGCCAGGGAGTGAGTTTTAGCGTCTCTGTCGAAAACTTTTCTCCATAAACAATGCCTGCGTGCTCTATCAAATATATCTATGATTTTCATTGGTAACTTCAAAACGCACATAGCAAACGATAAGAGCCATGATAGGGCTGATTTGATGAAAAGTACCCTCTCACCATATGAAAGCCAGATGGCCGTGCTCGTGAGTCTTCTTTCAATTATGTCAACAAGAGGCATCAAGTCTCGTACAGACGGTCTGGAGGTGCCCATTGGAACTCCAAGATAAGTAAAGGGCATCAATCCCACCTGGCAACAAAGTATTGAAGCCAACTCAATGGCTTTATCTTGGTGAATATTGATAGGTATTAGTTGAGACTTGGAGTAGTTTATCTTTAGCCCTGTGGTGTTAGCATATGCATCGAGTAGTTTTTTAATAGCCCTAATTTCTGAGCTCTGTGCTAGAAGGATGATTACTGTGTCATCTGCATATTGAATCACCGGATACAGTTTCGAAGCAGGTTGCTCAATTGGCAGTGATAAGTGCCCTTCCGTCCATGCTGTGTTAACCATTGACTGTAGAAGATCCTCTACTAGGACAAACAATAGGGGGGAAATGGGTCACCCTGTCTAACTCCTCTTTTACATTGAAATTCCTTGCCTGGTACGCCATTTAATAAGATCGAGGATGTTCCTAAGTTTAGGATATTTTCCACCCATGTGCACCATTTATCATCAAATTACTTACATCTTAGCATTTGGATAATGAAGGAGTGGTTCATTGTATCAAAAGCTTTACCCGAGTGTTTGCATTGACGTAGGAATTCATAAGCCCATGCTAGACAGTCTTGGATAGTTTTGGATCTTATGAAGCCATATTGATTGCGGTGAACTATTTTAAGAATGCAACCTTGTAATCTCTCTGTCAATAGCAGAGGACTTTAAGCACACAGTTTAGTAAGGATATCGGGCGAAAATCATTTACCATTTCTGGTGAACCGGTTTTTGGAATAAGAGTGATCAGGGAGGTGTTTAGGCATTTGAGATCAACTTTTCCCTCCCAAAAATGATGGTAGAGTTGGTAAAAATCCTCCTTAATAATACCCCAGCAAACTTTAAGGAACAGACCATTGAAGCCATCTGGTCCGGGTGCTCTATCGGAGGGGATATTTTTAATCACCTTGTCGATTAACATCGGGCGAAATCAGCCTCTGGATGACATCGGGCGAGATCAGGTTCAGGCTGGCCCCACTGTCGACTAACATCTTCGTCACCTTGAGGTTGCGGATTGTTGGCGAGACCAACAACGGCAAGCACCTAACCAAAGTTATGGGATCAGGGTCATCCTCGACGTCGAAGATGATAGGAGTGTTGGACCACTTTAGAGGTGTCTGTGCGCCCATAGAGGGCTCTACTGCATTAACCTCGCGCGCCCACTGTTTAAGTTGGCGGTGAGAGGAATATGACGAGGCTCCTCCTTCTATGCACGTCATCTCCGTAGCCTTCTAAAACTCATGCTCACTTGACTCGTCGTCCTCTTCGACATCATCATCATCTCCCTCTTGCTTGTCGCGACCATGGGCTGGCAGGTCTTTTTGTTGCTTGGGCTTACCGTGGCGACCTCCTCGGCCAACAAACTTCTTGTCGGATCCCTCGGCACCATCCTGGTCCTTCCCCTTGTCTCGCCTGTCGTTCTCGGTCTTCTGCTTCCCGGCAACCTCCTCAACTTGCCAGCAGTCTTGGAGATCGTGGCCCTTGGTGTGATGGATTTTGCAATACTTCTTGCCGAGTCTTCTGGCTTGCCGCCAACCGCCAGGGCATGGCAGGAGGCACACTTGGCAACATCATTGCTGAGGTCATCAACCTTGCCCTTCTAGGCGGCGCCGGGGTTGCCGGATCCTTCGATGGCTACCAGGGTCTTGCCCTTGCGCTTCTTGTTCCGCCGTCGGCCCTTCTTTGTCGGGGCAACGGTGTCTTCATCTTCGGAGTCGACCCTTGCACTGA
This sequence comes from Hordeum marinum, assembly GCA_022496015.1. NCBI lineage: Eukaryota > Viridiplantae > Streptophyta > Magnoliopsida > Poales > Poaceae > Hordeum > Hordeum marinum. The sequence goes on along the minus strand of CM039672.1, from coordinate 136,958,523 downwards.
CATCTTCGCCGAGGAGCCTCCTCCGTTCTTCATCCCGAGCACATTTGTCTGCCAAAGCATAAAGATTGGCGACGTCCCTGACTTAGTTCATCGCTAGCTCTTCCTGAATCCTGCAGTTGCGCATGTTCTGACGGAACGCACTGATAACAACGGGAATGAACGTCTGGGATGTTGTGATGAACGCGGCTGAACCTTTGGATGTAATTGTGTAAAGTTTTGCCCTCCTTCTGAGGGATGATGTGTAGATCACTTTCTTGGCCAAGAGCTTGATGACCTCCTATGAAGGCGCCAACAAACTCGTGGCACAAGTCTGCCCAGGAGGCGATTGACCCCTCTAGCAAGTACATCAACCACGACCTGACGTTGGGCTTAAGCACCAACGGGAAGTAGTTGGCGAGTATCTTGTCGTCGCGACCCCCGGCAGCTTGCACCGCAATGGTGTAGATGCTCAGGAATTCTGACGGATGAGTCTTGCCGTCATATTTCTCCGGGCCTTATGTTTTAAACATGCGAGAGTTGGGGCACTAGACTTGCACAGCTCACGGGTAAACGCTGGACAACCCACCTCATAAGGTAGGCTGACAGGATACCCTAGTATAGACTTGTCTACAGTGGGCCCTACGCGCCTATCCGAGTGGAGGCACGCTTCTCGCCACCGCTCGATTGCAGTTTGAGCGTCTTCCTTGCCATGTTCTTGAAGAACTTGACGTTGATCGCGGCGTGTCCGTGGGTTGGACGTCGCCGTCAAGTAGCCATCGTGAGCGTCGGCCCGTCGAGTTGGTGACCACGCCGTTGTCATGGAGGAGAATGTGTTGAGGTCACGCCGCATCCAGTTTTCTCTCCATTGGCACGAGCCGACTCGGTGGACATAATCTTATCCGCGAGGCGAAGGAGGCTCTGAATGGTGGCTCTCCCTTCATCGAGCTTCTCCGAAGCCGGTGGGAAGTTTAGGAGTAGCTGCGCCCGCGCCATCGCTTCCTCCGACGTGGTCGGTAACGAATGGCGCAAGGAGCACGAGGTTCTTTGACTCCTAACCGTGTTAGAAGGAGCACCTCTGTGGTCCCGCGTTGGCACGCCACCCCCGCCTACATGTTGGTGAGCAAGCTGGTCCCGCACATCTTGGGAAGGATGTGCAGGAGCTTTCCCGTGGCCCGTGGGGACATCAAGAATCACGGGCACCTTGGCGCGGCCCTCCGCGTGCACCCTGAGAAGGGCGCTACGTAGGGGCCATCATGTGTGCCCTGGAGGATACCCTTCCGTCCCCGGAGTTTGTCGTACCATCTGCATGTGGCACTGCTCTGTCTTGAGACCCAGGGGCGCGGGGGTTCCCGTCGCCGTCATGGGTGTCTCCGCGGTGAGCGTTGCCGCTAGTTTGGCCTTGATCACCGGAGCGTCGCGGATGTTCTGAACCTCCACCTCCTCCTCCTCCACCCGCGTCTACTCCCTCTCCTGTCTGCAAAGATACAGGGATGGTGGACGTGGATGGACCAGCTCTTGTTGGGCCCCTCTTCTTGGGAGCCTAGGCGATGATGAGCGTGAGGGAATTGTCACGCTGATTACCAAAACGGGTTCGCACAACCTAACGTCCCTACCTGGAGTGCCAAAGATATCATGGGAACGAACACCTATGGGGTCATGGGGATCCCTTTCGGTTCGGCGGGGGGCGAGATTGCGCAAAAAGTCGGTCTCATGAAAAGCATGCAGGGATCTTTACCCAGGTTTGGGCCACACGGATGCATAAAACCCTACTCCTTCTTGGTGGCATTGAGAGTGTTCTTAGGGTTCTTGCTACAAGGATGCTGCGAACCACTGGCACGCATGAGTGCTAGAGGGTCCCTAAAAGTGCAAAAGTTGAAAAGTCGAAAAGTCCTAAAAGTCCTCTACCGTATCGCCCTGGGCCTATTTTTATACTCAATGGGGATCCCAATAGTGGCGTACAGTGCGTACACGGGGTGTACAGAGCTACAATGCTATCATACCTAACACCGAAGGAGTAGGACACACACATTTAATGCACCATCAGGCATCTCTGTGTCACATCCCTAGCTAGATGTCATAGGACAGCATGTGTGTGCATCATGTTTCAATTTTGCATCGGCATGAAATGGGGATTAAAAGAAACCCCAAGCTCACATTGGAATCAAATTAATTAAAAGTTTGTGAAAACTCAACAAACTCAATATGACAATACAAAATGTTCCCTATGTCTGATAAATATGGACATGAATATATCAAGGGCCGTTTTAAATATTTGAACAGTTATAGCAATTTAAAAATAAATAATAAAGCCTCTGAAAATGCCAAATAAAGCATTATCAATACTTTATATTTCAAAATATCCTGAAACTTTTTATTGGAGTTTGGAATATTCAAACTTGATATTAAAAAATATTTGGGATATTTTATCAAAGCATTTGTACCTGAAAAGAAATAAAACAAATGTCTGCAATAGAAAAACAGAAAAAAAGAGGAAGAAGCCGAGGGGGGAACCGACCCATCTGGCCTGTGCCAGTCATCCTTGTCCTCTCGCCAGGAGGACAGGGGCGTGCGCTCGCCGCGCGCGGGAACATGCCGGCCACCTCCTCCCCGTCTGGCTGTTGGCCTGGAGGGCTCGGAGAGCGCCAGAGCGAGGCCTCCTCGCCATGGACTCTTCTCCTCCCCTCTCTCCCCTACGCGCGCTCTCTCCCCCCCTCTCCTCTCTTCTTCCCTTGTCGGACTGAAGACGCCGCCGATTCGCCGTCTCTCGTGCGTCCCCGACCACGCCAAGGCGCTAGAAGACCCTCTGGTGAGGCCCTGGATCATTTCCCCTAGCCCCAACGCCGTTCCCGTCTGCTAGCCCTGCTTGTCACTGAAACCGAGAGGAGCTCGCCGTCGATCATGGCGTAGCTGTGGCCACAGCGGCCATAGCTCGCACCTGACCGTGGGCTCGTGCTCGTGGAGCGTCTAGGGGCCCGTAGCCGCCTCTAGCTCCTCCTGCCGTGCCCTTTAGCGCCGTAGCCGGTCCTGCCCGAGCCGCCGCCACCACTGAGCTCGTCGCCGGCATCGATCCCGACCACCCCAGCCTCTGGCTTGGGGCTAGATCAATGCGTGCTCGAGCATAGGCCCTCCCAATGCCCTCCGCCGTCCTTTTGGTTGCTGGAGGAGGAGATCCGACCCCCTCCGCCATCCCTGATGTCGCTGGCGGCTCAACGCCGGCGAGTCAACCCGCGCTGTCCACGGGGTTTGACCCCAGGTCAACTGGCAAGTGGGGCCCACCCCCTTTCTAATTAGAATTAGTTCAAAAAATAATAATTAAAATAACTTAATTAAGTTAATGGCCCACTAACCAGTGGGCCTTGACCTAATCTAATTAGTAATTAGCTAATTATTTAACCCCGATAGTGACTGGGTCACTCACAAGTGGGTCCCACTGGTCAGGTTTCACCTGGCCTGGTCAGCCGACCAGCTGACGTCGTAGTGACGTCAGGCTGACGTCATATTTCATTTTCTGGTTTTAAAATAATTCCAGAAATTGGTCAAAACTTTAAAATTCATATAAATTAATCTTTAAATCAAATGAAAAAAAATCATATATGAAAATTTATCAGAAAAATCGAATGAATCCAATGGTGCTATTATCATGCATGTTAGAGCAACCTGTGTAGATGAACCTTGACATTTATTAATAGGTTAGCATATGGAATTTGAAATGAAGAATGATTTTGAACCTATATTCAAACTCACTTCAAATTAACATTGGACACTAGTTGCATTAGCTCATCCATACATGCTACCATGTCATGATCATGCATCATATTGTTGCACTAGCGTGTATTGAATGCTATGTATCTGCATTGCGGTAGGCCCTACTTCTGAGGATACCCCCGAGTATTCCATCGAAGAAGAGAACCTTCCCGCTACCCAGCAAGGCAAGCAACCCCCTTGATCATTCCGATAACATCCCACTCTCTCGTTCCTGCTCTTGTTTATTGCATTAGGACAAACGCTCATATGTATGTCATACACGGTAGAAGAACCTATTCTTTTGCATGACCTGTCATTGTCACAGTAAATAGCTAAACCTTGCAACCTAGCATACCTGGTAGATGCTTGTGCCATGATGTGCTTAGCTTACTTTGCCTGCTATGCTTGCTATGCTTAGAGTTGTGTCAGGTCTGTTTCATCTGGGTGATGAACTAGAGTGAAACATTGTTGTTCCGATGTGATAAGCTTATGATGAACCCGATTTGGTAAAGGTAGCGATGAGAGGCTATGTAGGAGTACATAGCGGGTTGTCTCATTGGGACAGTTCTTAGGAATTGAGTTCCGTGTTTGTGATCCAAGACTAGTTACTACCACACATTGGGTTCCGGTAACTCGACCCCTGTCGACTTATCAGTCGCTTAGTCCTTAGTCTAGGCATTACAAGTAGTTTATGGTGTTTATAGCATGCTGGAGGCCGTGCCTAGCACTGACCCTAGGGGTGGGTTACGACGCGATAGGCAGTGGCACGGTGTACCAAGGGTCACCTGAATGGTGGGCTTGGGAACCCTGCGCACATCGTTTGGGTCCGTAGCGGAAACTTCGGCCGGACTTCCGTGCGGGTTCAGTCTCAAATAGGCGATAGCCTGGACTAGAGGTCTTATGAGATTAACAGTCGTGGCCGACTCCCTCGCTGGGATTCCGCTTGAAGGTTGCCAAGGTGCATTGTTTTGAGAGCACATGGCGATAAGTGGCGAGAGCGTGTGTGAAGAAGTACACCCCTGCAGGGTATGAAACTATTCGAATAGCCCCGTCCTTGGATATGGACTACTTGGATAACTTAGGTTGCTCATAGATAATCAAATGGATACTCATAAAAATATCAAGACAAGTGTGAGTACCGTGGATGGCACTCTCCCAGGAGAGGGAAGTGAATCCATGGTGGTGTATTGTCATGGAGTTAGTGGACTCCTATGCAATATCTAAAATTTAAACAAAGAGTTAAAATTGTGTAGTGTAGGTTAGCCATGAGTCAAAGATGGCATTGCTGCATAAACTCCACCACTTCCCTTGTTGACACATGAGCATGAATAGACTAGGTCTATTTTAAAGACTTGCTGAGTATGTTTGTACTCACGTTTGCCTAATAAATGTTGCAGATGAGACCCATGAACCATCAGGTGGGTTCTTTCTAGATGTCGACGATGCCGAATAGGTGGTGTCCCAGCTATGACCTATGCCCTGTGGCGGGCTGTAGATAGTCAGGCCATGTGCCTTTTTACCCTTTCATCTGTCTGTACTCAGACAGCTTATGCTTCCGCTTGGTTTGTATGAACTTGTTTGTATGACTTGAGTGTCGGGTCATGTGACCCCTATCTGTAAGAACATGTTATGCAAGGCTCATCTGAGCCCCTTAAATAAAAGTTGTTGTATGGTTATGTTGTGTTGCCATGGTTGTATCTATGCATATCGGGCATGTTGTGCGTACGTGTGACGTGCAACGGTATGTATGGGATCCGACACCTAGTCGTGTGCCTTTAGTAGTACTCTTTACGGGAAACTGCCTCTTTGTGCTTCCACCGGGCCTTGGTAGCTTGCTACTGCTCCGATGGAACGAGTAAATCAGATACTCAAAGATATGTTCTGTGCCTGCGATTTGGCGTATGGAGCCAAGTGGGAAGATTGCCTACCATTCGCTGAGTTCTCCTACAACAGCAGCTATCGGTTGAGTCTTCAGATAGCACCATTCAAGGTGTTGTATGGACGCAAGTGTCGTACTCCCCTCAATTGGTCAGAGACCAGACATCCTTCGCGAAGCAGAAGAGCAAGTTGAACTCGTCTAAGAGCGCGTTGAGACCGCCAAGTGAAGACAGAAGAGTTGGGATGACTCTCACCGCTGAGAAGTAAACTTTTGTGTCGGTGACCATGTCTACCTCCAAGTAACGCCTCTCAAAGGGACCAAGCATTTCCATGTCAAAGGAAAGTTGGCACCAAGATACATCGGCCCCTTCAAGATCACCGCAATACAAGGAGTAGTTGCCTATCAGCTAGAGCTGCCTTCCGAGCTATCAGATGTGCACAACATCTTTCATGTGTCACAACTCCGGAAGATTCTCCAAGTTCCCAACCGCCCCGACCTCTACAAGGACATCGACCATCAAGACATCCATCTTCAACCAGACGTCACTTATCGTGAGGGCCAGTTCGCATTCTAGAAGAGGCAGAATGTTGCACCCGAAGCCGCACCATCAAGTACCTGAAGGTCCAATGGAGCAACCACAATGAAGCTGAAGCAACATGGGAGCGTGAAGACTATCTTAGATCTAAGTTCCCTTATCATTTTAATGCTTAGCCTAGGAATCTAAGGCACGAGATTCTTGTAAGGGGAGTAGGTCTGTCACACCTTGTGTTTGTATCACCTTCTTATGCTTGGATTAACAAAATTTGGAGCCAATTAAGAACTTTTTCAGTGCTTGTGCTTGTTTGAATTGTTGCTTGTTTGGTTGTTTGTGTATGGCACTCTTAGATTCTATCCCTCTCCATATTCATATTCCTTGGCCCAAACTTTTTGCCTAATGATAATGCCATGTGAATAGTGCCCAAAACTATTTTTATCAACTATTTTTTTGACCAAAAAGGATTTATTCAAATTAGGTTTTCCAAAACCCCTGAGTTGAGGTTTGCACTGCATGTCCTCAAATTGGGTGGATCCTTATTCCACAAAGGCTTTATTTAAAGCCTACTATATTTATGACTTTCCAAAACCTAAAAATATAAATTTTAAAGATTATTTTGCTATTTATTTAAAAGACTTTTCCTTAAGAACAGAAATGGTTTTTCTTAGGGAAAAATATTTAAATGATTTCAAAATATTTGAGAAAATTTAGGGAAACTCAATGGACATATATTTTCCATATATATGAGTTACAACACATGGTCATGTTCAAAATCGTGGGAAAAACCCCAAAAAACTCTTTCTGTTCAAATCAAGCTTTTGAAATATTTCTATAAGAAATGTTCTCAATAAATTCCAAGAAAATTCTAGTAAGTCAACATTGTCATAGGTGAGGATCTTGCAAAGTTTGATCTCAATTAAAATTGTTTTGGTTCATCAAACTATTCCAAAACCCTCCCTGTCTAGATTCAAATTTGAGCAACTTTAGATTGTGAAGTTTCTTCCCTTGACCCCAAACTTTGTGGACATATTATAATCACCAAATAATGATGCTACACTAAGTGGTGCATCAAGGGAATTAGCTTAGCATGACTAGATCTACAGAAACCTGATTATGTTGATTTCTAGGGTTTCACAAAGTTACATTGTGAACTTTCATCAATCAAGCTCAAACTTGGTGATGAGGCCTAATTCAAATCACCATTTGATCGTGTCAAACCTTATGGAAAGCAGCCCTAATCTCCATCAAACAGCTTCAGCTAGAATGGCTAAAACCCTGTTTGGCCCCCTTCTGCTAATCCCCTTGCCTCCAAAACTTTACCAAAACTTTCTAGCATTGTATTTCACCTACAATAATTTTCTCTGGCCAAGACACAATGAGTAAGTGGGGTAAAACCCACATTTACCCCCCCCCCCACAGCAATGGTAGGAGCATTTCTACCCTCTCCACCACTTCATTTCTTTTCTCCCTAGCTTTCCCTAGATCCTAGAGCATCTTCAGACCGTCTAGGTGCTACTGGACAAGGTGGGGAACCCCAAAGCGCATGGGCAATGCCAATGCCGGCCATATGCATGCTACGGGGCACACTATAGTGCGCTCCCGCACTGTAGCCGCCACCCAATGGGCGCCCCCGACCACCTAGGGCCTCCCCCTCGTGTCCCCCAAGACGCCCTCGGCGTTCATGACACGCAACACGGTCGGCCCCCTCCTCTCTCCTCCTCCTTCTCCCTCCTCCGCGCCTGCCCGACGCCGCCCGAGTGTGGGGACCCCGACTCATAAGTCGAGATCACTGAATGCACCTGTATAGTGATCCTAGAGGTCAATGCTCACTGAACACACAGAAACTGAATAACAAGAGTCTTACGTCCATACTTAAAGTCTTACACAAATAATGGTTGCAAAGGTCTTAGTCTTACATAGATAGGGCCACATGGGCCGAGCACTTAAAATAGAACAAGCAGCGGAAATCTCGGTCGAAAGCGTGAACCCATGCCATCTTCCTTAACCTACGGTTTTTTTTTACTGGGAAGCGTCCTAGTCCGCATGTTCGTCTCCAACGAACTCTTCAACATACTCGTGGTCTTCCATGCCTGGCCAATTAAATAACCACTTGCAAGCCAATGAGTAATTTGAATGTACTCGCAAGCAACCCAAGTTGTGGAACAAGGTAACAATGATGCATGATATAGCACTAAGTAGGTAAGTTTGCGGAAAGCTAATTTTGTATGCAAATGACATGATCAAGTAACTAGTAAGCATGCATCAGCAGTTAATAGATGTCCATGTGAACAAGTTACAGACATCACCATAAGTAGGGGTAGAACAACTCATGTTCATTCATCATGCTCAGCCAACTACTTAGTTTAATTCCCTTGCTAAGTCATCGGACTCAACTAATGTGACCTCTTGTCACCATCACATCCATGCTCACACCAAGTTTCACAAAAAACATCCGGACGTAGTTTAAGAAGGACCTCCAACTATCCATGACCGTGGACGTGGCTATTCGAATAGTTTTACACTCTATAGAGGTTGCACACTATACCCACAAGACTCGGGGAACTTCCGTGTCATCCATGACTCATGGTATACAACATACCCGAGGTAAGTACCCGAACAATGCCTTTCCCCTAGCGATACTAAACAAAGAGTCCACTCGATTGGTACCCAGCCCTCATGATGTACATCACACGAGCCTCGCTCTAACCGTACCATCCATGAGGGGACCAACGGTGTCCCGGTGCCTATGAAGACAACGCATGATCGTACATACCAGTACGACCCCGTATCGAGAGTGACCCCGCCACTCCCGCCACTAGTAATGCGGGCTCCTTGCCAATACCCACAAAGGTAATCGACAAAGCCCCGTCCCATAAGGGGTATCGTCGTTGCGCATGTAATGTTGGGACGGTCAGCAGACCTTAAATCTAATCCGTTTTCGAAAACACATACTCAACTTGCCTCGGCAGACCACTTCTTTCTCAAGTGGTCACCCATCTTATCATCATCTCCCTCGGGCATTAGTGGCGCCCAATGGGGTTTTCGAAAAGTCTTTGAAATCATCACTTTCTAGCCATCACTATGCATAAGTCCCATCCCATTTGCGTAGCATCTTTTAGCAACCTAACTACTCCCACCCGCACAACCCTCATAAGGTGGTAGGGTCATGCATGATGCAAGTCTCAACGGTAAGTGTAACGAAGGTATCCCACGAAAAGGGGACCACCACATCACATGATCAAATATGATGAAAGTAAAGTGCTATATGACATGCAATAAAAAGGTTTCTCATCATGGTCAAAGGGCTACTTGCCTGGCTCAACAAAGTTTTCGGGGTCTTCGAAGACTTCGGGTCCAACTTCTTCGTCAACCGCGCAATCTATCGTTGGGAAATAAAGCGATAAAAATAAGCAATAACCCGAAACAGAGCACTCAAGCTATTACCAAAAATGTTAACCTACTCTGATAAATACTACATGTCATACTAAAAATATTCTCTTAGAGTTTTTTTGTGAAAAAGATTTTGGAAATAAAATAGCAGAGGCAAAAAGGTGCTTATATATAGGTTTTGGAATAAAACAATACTAAAAATGTTTTCAAATATTTTTACAAAAGGCACTATTAAATTCTATGGATTATTTTAGGAATTTAGGTGGAAAAATTATTGGCATTGGATCAATATATAAGTCTATGGGATTTTTGGAAATAAGACACAAAAAGGAAAAAAGAAAAACCGAACTGTGCCTCTCGGGCCAGAAGCACCGAGGCAGAGCCAGCCCACAGGGAAACCGGCCCAGGCAGACGGCGTGCGCGGCAGCCGACAAGTTCGAACCCGACAAGCGGGCCCGACCTGTCGGGGCCACAAGGGGAAGGGGAGTATGATAGGCGGGCCCCGCCTGTCATCTCCTTCCTCTCGCACAGGGGCACGGGGAGGCTCACTAACGGCGACTCCGGTGGCCATTCGACTCGAGGAAGGCACGAGGGGGCTCGAGGAGGTCCCGCCGTCCGCTCGGGCACGATGGAGGTCGCCGGAGGGTCGGGGTTCACCGGCGACGTGAACCCGCAGCGGAGAGCTCTCGGGAAGCGGACGGTTCGGCTGCCCTGAGCTTCAAATGAAGCGGAGAGGAGGAGGGATCAACCTAGGAGGAAGAGGGAGGCACAGGGGAAGAATAATGGGCGCTAGAGACGCTGCATACCCCAAGATCGACGACGATCCCTGACGGCGGCGCTCGGGTGCGATCCGTGAGGAGGGACCCTCGGGGCTTGCGGGCGTGGAACGGATGCTCGATTGGGTGCGGAGAGAGGCGACAGAGGAGAAGAGGGGGGTTCGGGGGCCCTTTTATAAGGGAGAGGTGGAGGCACGGGAGTTGGCGAGCGTGGGAGATCTCGAGCTCTCGTCGTTGAGCCGCGGCAGGCCAGGGAGGGGGCACAGGGGTCCACGGGAGATGCCCTGGAGGGTGAGGACAAGCAGAGGGGGAGCGAGGTCGTCGCGCGTGCGAGACCTAGCACTGGCCGAGGGGGGCGTCCGCTTCGCGCGTGCGGTGAGGCTGTTGGAGAGGGAGAGAGGAGGGGGAGGCGACCGGCGGGAAGGTGCGGACGCCGAGGGAGCCTGGTGGCTTGTTCCCCTGGCCCGAGGTGGTCGGGGCATCGGGATGGGGGGCAACTACAGTGCGGGAGTGCACTGTAGCGCGCTCTAGGGTGCCCAAATGGCATGCCAGGGCATGCCATTGGCATTTTGGGCATGACCACTTTTGTCCAGAGGCTCTAGAGGGGAGAATAATAGGTGGATAGAGCATTGGATGCCCTGGGATGGCTTAGGTGAGAAGGAAAGTTGAGAGGGAGAGAGGAAAAGCTCCTGTCCAGGGAGGTAAATGGGGCTTTTCACCACATTTTACTTGATCTATGACCATGAAGCTTTTACTGGAGATGAAAGGTAACTATAGGAGACTATGGTAAAAAGTTGGGGGCAAGGGTAAAAGAGAGAGAGGAGAAAATGGGGTTTTTACCAAATCACTAGAAGGTGTTTGATGGTGTTTTGGGAAAGAAGATGCTTCCACCTTACTGAGATACTTACCAGGGTTAGAGGCTAGGTAGAAATGAGATGCTTCACCAAATTTGAGCTCAAGAGGAAATAGTTGACAATGGAATATATGGAAAACTCTTATATATGGAAAATATATGTCCACTGAGTTTCTCTAAATTTTCTCAAATATTTTCTAAGCATTTAAATAATTTTTCCCTATGAAAAACCATTTCTGGCCTTAATAAGAAGCCTTTAAATGAAATGTAAAAATAATCTTTAAAAATAATATTTGGTGGTTTTGGGAAGTCATATAAATAATAGGTTTGAAATAAGGCCTTTCGGAAAGAAGGGCCCAGCTGATTTGAGGACTTGAAGTGCAAACCTCATTTCAAGGGGGTTTTGAAACTTAACTTAAATAAATTATTTTTAGTTAAAAAAATTGATAAAAAAAGTTTTCGGCACTATTCACATGGCATGATCATTAGGCAAGAGGTTTGGAACAAGGAAGATGAAAATGAAGTGGAATAGAACCTAGTAGTGCCATAAAACACGATCAACAAGCAAGCAAACAACATAGCAAGCGAGCACAAGCACATAGAAAAAGTTTTAGTTGGCTCCAAATATTATAAACCCAAACATAACAATGTGATACAAACACAGGGTGTGACAGACCTCCCCCCTTACAAGAATCTTGTCCTTGAGATTCCTAGGCGAAGCGCTAAAAAGATAAGGGAACTCTGATCTAAGATAGTCTTCATGCTCCCAGGTTGCTTCAGCTTCAGTGTGGTTGCTCCACTGGACCTTGAAGTACTTGATGGTGCGGCTATGGGTGCAGCGCTCGGCTTCATCCAAAATGCGAACTGGCCTCTCACGATAAGTGAGATCTGGCTGAAGACCGATGGCTTGATGGTCATTATCCTTGTAGAGGTCGGGGCGGTTGGGAACTTGCAGACACTTCCGGAGTTGTGGCACATGAAAGACGTTGTGCACATCCGACAGTTCGGGAGGTAACTCCAGTTGATAGGCAACTTCTCCTCGTCTTGCGGTGATCTTGAAGGGGCCGATGAATCTTGGTCCAAGCTTCCGTTTGACGTGGAAACGCTTGGTTCCTTTGAGAGGTGTGACACAGAGGTAGACATAATCTCCGACATTGAGGTTCAGTTCTCGGTGGTGAGAGTCAGCATGACTCTTCTGTCTTGACTTGGCGGTCTCAAGGCGCTCTCGGACAAGTTGAACTTGCTCTTCGGCTTCGTAGAGGATGTTTGGTCCAAAAGTAAATCTTTCTCCGGGCTCTGACCAGTTGAGGGGAGTACAACACTTGTGTCCATACAACACCTCAAATGGTGCCATCTGAAGACTCGGTTGATAGATGTTGTTGTATGAGAACTTGGCGAAGGGCAGGCGATTCTCCAACTTGGATCCGTACGCCAAAACACAAGCACGGAGCATATCTTCGAGTATCTGATTCACTCATTCCATTTGTTCGCCGGTTTGGGGGTGAAAAAGCAGTGCTGAAGGAGAGCTTGGTCCCCATGGCTTCTTGAAACATCTTCCAGAATCTTGAGGTGAACTGGGTGCCTCGATTTGACACAATCTCCCTTGGAACTCCGTGAAGGCTCATGATACGCTCGATGTAGAGGCTGGCTAACTTGTTGCAGTCATAGGTGGTCTTGACGGGATGAAATGGGCTACCTTGGTCAGGTGGTCGACAATGACCCAATGGAATCATGTCCCTTGCTTGACCTTGGTAAACCGATGATGAAATCCATCCCGACTTTATCCCACTTCCATTCAGGCACTTTGAGGGGCTGCAACAATCTAACGGGTCATTGATGCTCAGCTTTGACTATCCGGCATGTGTCACACTTAGCCATGAATGTGCCTATCTTCCATTTCATGCCATGCCACCAGAACCTTGCCTTGAGATCTTGATACATCTTGGTTCCTCCAGGGTGGATGGAGTATGCAGTGTCATCAGCTTCTTGCAAGATCAGGTTCTTGAGCTCCTCTTTATTGGGTCTGCAAATGCGATTCCCGAACCATACAACTCCTTGTTCATCCACTGAGAATCCTGGGGCCTTGCCTACCTTGATCTTCCTCTTGATGCCTTCAATGCTCTCGTGTCCCTTCTGGGCCTCCTTGATATCATCCATCAAGGTAGGCTTTGCTTTGAGGTTGGCAAGGAACCCGGGTGCAACCAGTTCCGAGACGAAGCTCTCAAGTTCTTCATACAGGGCGGGTAGCCTTTCCTTAATCATAGCATTCAAGGAACAAGTCTTTCTGCTTAAGGCGTCTGCTACCACATTAGCCTTTCCGAGGTGGTATTGAACACTGAGGTCGTAATCCTTGATCAATTCCATCCATCTTCGTTGCCTCATGTTCAATTCCCTTTGAGTGAAGATATACTTCAAACTCTTGTGGTCTGTGAATATCTCACATCGCTTCCCCCAGAAGGTAATGTCGCCATGTCTTCAAGGCATGAACCACGGCTGCCAACTCAAGATCATGAGTTGCGTAGTTCTCTTCATGAGGACGTAGTTCTCTGGATAAATATGCTACAACTCTGCCATCTTGCATCGAAACACCTCCAAGTCCGGTTCTTGATGCATCACAATAAATCACAAACTCCTTGTGAATATCAGGGGTGGCCAAGATAGGGGATGTGGTCAATCTCTTGTTGAGCTCCTGGAGGCTTTCCTCGCACTTAGTTGTCCATTCGACATTCTTGTCCTTCTTCAAAAGCTGGGTCATGGGTCGGGCAATGCTAGAGAACCCTTCCACGAACTTACGGTAATAACCCACGAGCCTGAGGAAGCTTCTGACTTCCTTCACGGTGGTTGGGGTTTGCCACTCAGTCACGGCTTCAATCTTGGCAGGATCCACTCATAATCCTTCTGCAGTCAACACATGACCCAAGAATCCAACTTCATGCAACCAGAATTCACACTTGCTGAACTTGGCATAAAGTTGGTGTTCTCGACGCTTTTCTAGGACCAATCTCAAGTGCTCCTCATGTTCTTCTTTAGACTTGGAGAAGACGAGTATGTCATCAATGAAATCGACAATTAACTTGTCCAAGTACTCCATGAAGATCTTATTCATGAGGTACATGAAGTAAGCAGGGGCATTGGTTAACCCGAATGACATGATCGTGTATTCATACAGGCCATACCGGGTTACAAACGCCGTCTTCAGAATGTCTTGGGGTCTGATCTTCAGCTCGTAGTACCCAGACCTAAGGTCGATCTTGGAGAACACCTTGGCTCCATTCAACTGATCAAACAGGTCTTCAATCTTGGGGAGTGGGTACTTGTTCTTTATCATGACTTCATTGAGGGAACGGCAATCAACACAGAGTCTGATAGTTTCGTCTCTCTTTGACAAAATAGAACAGGCGATCCCCACGGTGAGGCACTAGGGCGAATAAATCCTTTTCTGAGCTACTCTGCCAGTTGCTTCTTGAACTCAGCCAACTCTTCTGATCCCATCCTGTAGGCCTTCTTATAGACGGGCCTTGATCCGGGCATAAGCTCAATGATGAACTCAATGTCGCGGTCAGGAGGCATTCCGGGCAGCTCATCAGGAAACACATTCGGGTACTCACATACCATTGGCACTTGATCCAACTCAACTCCCGATATGTAGTTAGCGTGAGGGGCTTGAGTGGAGGCAGGGTTGGGAACAAACTTGACTTCCACTCCTTGGCTATTGGTCTTGGTGACAATCCTTTCGGCACAGTCTAGCATGCCTTGGTGCTTGGTTAACCAGTCCATGCCTAGGATCACATCCAAGCCTTCTGACTTCAGGATGATAAGGTCGGCTAAGAACTCTACCCTATTGATGTTAATCTCAACTCCCTTACAACCTATCCCAGACTTCATAAATGATCCCGGGGTTTGTATCAACATACAACTACCCAGGGGTGTATGCTTCACGCCACTCTCTAGTGCAAACTTTTGGGTGACAAAAGAATGCGAAGCTCCACAATCAAACAATACTGTTGCTGGGGTTGAGTTGACGAGGAACGTATCCAATATGATGTCCGTGTCTTCCTGGGCTTCCTTAGCGATGATGTGATTCACACGACCCTTGCCATTGTTGGGCTGGTTGCGGGGAGCAGGGTTCCTTGGTGGTGCTCCACGGGCTTGACTTTGAGCTGGCGCATTGGGGCGCGGTGCATCTGGCTTCTTGTTGGGACACAACCTAGAGATGTGTCCTGGATGACCACATCCAAAGCAAGCGACTTGTCTAGGGTCGTTGTTGAAGTTTCTGCCACCGTTGTTTTTATAGGCTAGCCTGGGATTGGCGTACTGCTTAGGCTGGTAGCTCAGACGAGGCGCAGGAGGTCTAGCCTGCTGCGGCTAATAGATCAGCTCGGTTGGGACTGGCTGCCAGGGGCGAGGCTTCTGGTTGCTTGAGCTTCCCTTGCTGATCATCTAGCGCTTGCGAGTGTCGTCAATGGCACGACGCTTGTCTTCCAGCATGAGGGCCTTGTTCACCAAGTCGAAGAAGGTTCGACAGTCGCAGACGATGAGCTGATACTACAGGACCTGTTGAAGTCCTTCCATGAAGCGTTCCTTCTTGGCAGCATTCGTGCTGACATCTTTAGGTGCATACCTTGACAACACGTTGAACTTCTGTAGATACTCCTTGATAGAGCCACTTCCTTGCTTCAGCGCTCGAAATTCTCTCTTCTTGATAGCCATGATCCTAGAAGAAATGTGGGAAGTGCGGAATCCTTCCTTGAAGTCATTCCACGTGGTCGCACGTTCTCCTTGCATGACCTTGAATCCATCCCACCAAGCTCGGGCTATACCTCCGAGGCAGTGAGAGGCATAAAGCACCTTCTCATGATCCTTATTGCAATTGACCAGTGCAAGGAGGTCCTCGATGGTACAGATCCAGTCATCAGTATCCAACGATTCAGCAGTCTCGGTGAAAGTTGGGGGCGAGTTCCTCATGAACTCAAATAGCATGGAGCGGCCATTGTCGTTCCTGCCTTGCTGCTGGTTATTCACAGGGGCCTGAGCCATCTAATAGATAGCAGCATTGTTGGCTTGGCGCTCCTCCCGGAGAACTTGGTGAAACTGAGCTATGGTCATGTTCTTCGGTGGAGGTGGTGGCGGGGGAAAGTCGCCTTGTGGCTGCTCCTGGTGTCCTCCAGCATGAGCAGCCCCACCAGCTCCCTGTTGCTGGTTGGAGTTGCCGGCTTCAGGGTTAGTGAAGGAGGTGTTGTGGATAGCAGTCACTATCCTGTTTGGAGCAGCCAAGTCAAACAACTGGGATTGACAAGAGGATAAGCAATAACGGAAAACGTGCCTAAGGGGGTCGGCCAAGTGCAAGTGTGTTGAAACAAAGGTCGAAAGACCAACAACATACATTAATATAGACGATGGAGTCGCTTACATGTTGCCTAAGGCAAAAGCGCGACTTGCATCGGAACACAAACGACCAAACAAACAAGAAACACACATGGTTTCATATGAACCATTACACGGACTCGACTTCGCATGAGGGAACATGACTGAACCTACCCTAGGGGTTCTCGGACTCAGGTGGTGGAGTGCTCGGTCTCATAGTCACGCTCCTCCGGGTATTCCTCCAGATCATCATCTGAACGGGCATCATTACCGGTCGAAGGGTTCGGGGAACGAGGAGGCCCACCCCGACGATGCTTTGCAGGCGGGTCGGTGAAGAGCTCATGATACTCCTTGTCACTCATGCGACGACTACGCGTAGGTGCATCACTAGCTGGGGGTACTCGTCCTCGATAGGCGACAGCTGGTCGTCCCTCGGGGGTCCATCCTTCTTGATCTTGTCTGGCTTCATCTTGGCTTGTCGAAGTAGCTCTCGGGTGTGGTGAAGTTCCTCGTGGAGCTTCACGGACTCCTTCATCAAGTTGTGAACTAGACTATCGGCGGAGAGGCTGAAATAGGTCTGAAACCCTGTGTGGTGTGCCATCTTCCTTGGTCGGAATCAGCGTCCAACTCTCGCCAAAGTCATCCTTCCTGAAGGGAAGGTAGCGAGTAGTAGGCTCGTCAGCCATCTCTGGAATGATGTATCGAAGGTGTAGGAGTGCCTTGCGTGCAGCTGTCTCGACTGCGGGTATCATGGTCTCCATCCATGGTCCTTCAAAGAACAAACTAGTCGGGGAGTCGTTTGCCTTCACGACCACATCCACGTGGTACTCCTTCGTGACGGCATCGACCCAGTGCTCGTGGTAGAGGAAAATGGGTGGTTGGCAAAACTAGCACTTCTCCAGGCTATCCCCAAGGAGGGAAGGCCGGATGTCAGGAAGGCTTCGGGTACGACGGCCATCTACAAAGGATTTGAAAGGAGGAGAGTCAGTAAAGTGTTGTGTGAAGCATAGAGAGGTAAATAGTGCAGAATTCCTAAGTTCAAATGCTAGGTGCAGGTTCTGAAAATGGTTTTATCCTGACTAATGACCATGCTATCTAAGGGCTTCTGACAGTCAGGATGGCTTTCATACCAGCTCTGTGGTGACCCCGACTCATACGTTGAGATCACCGAATGCACGTGTATAGTGATCCCAGAGATCAATGCTCACGGAACACACAAAAACTGAATAACAAGAGTCTAACATCCATACTTAACGTCTTACAAAAATAATGACCACAAAGGTCTTAGTCTTACATAGATAGGGCCACATGGGCCAAACACTTAAAATAGAACAAGCATCGGAAATCTCGGTCGAAAGCGTGAACCCATGCCATCTGCCTTAACCTACAGGCATTCTGACTGGGAAGCGTCCTAGTCCGCATGTTCGTCTCCAACGAACTCTTCAACATACTCAGGTTCTTCCATGCCTGGCCAATTAAATAACCATTGGAAAGCCAATGAGTACTTTGAATGTACTCGCAAGCAACCCAAGTTGTGGAACAAGGTAACAATGATGCATGATGTAGCACTAAGTAGGTAAGTTTGCGGAAAGCTAATTTTGTATGCAAATGACATGATCAAGTAACTAGTAAGCATGCATCAACAGTTAACATATGTCCATGTGAACAAGTTACAGATATCACCATAAGTAGGGGTAGAACATCTCATGTTCATCCATCATGCTAAGCCATCGGACTTAGTTTAATTCCCTTGCTCAGTCATCGGACTCAGCTCATGTGACCTCTTGTCACCATCACATCCATGCTCACACCAAGTTTCACGAAAACATCCGAACGTAGTTTAAGAAGGACCTCCAACTGTCCATGACCGCGAACGCACCTATTCGAATAGTTTTACACTCTGCAGAGGTTGCACACTTTGCCCACAAGACTCGGCGAACTTCTGTGTCATCCACGACTTGCGGTATACAACATACCGGAGGTAAGTACCCGAAAAATGCCTTTCCCCCAGCAATACTAAACAAAGAGTCCACTCGATTGGTATCCAACCCTCATGATGTACATCACACGAGCCTCACTCTAACCGTACCATCCATGAGGGGACCAACAGTGTGCTCGGTGCCTGTGAAGACAGCGCATGATCGTACATACCGGTATGACCCCGTATCGAGAGAGACCACACCACTCCCGCCACTAGTAATGCTGGCTCCTTGCCAGTACCCACCAAGGTAATCAACAAAGCCCCGTCCCATAAGGGGTATCGTGGTTGCGCATGTAATGTTAGGACGTTCAGCAGACCTTAAATCTAATCTGTTTTCGAAAACACATACTCAACTTGCCCCGGCGCACCACTTCTTTCTCAAGTGGTCACCCATCTTCTCATAATCTCCCTCGTGCTTTACTGGCACCCGACGGGGTTTTCGAAAAGTCTTTGAAATCATCACTTTCTTGCCATCACTATGCATAAGTCCCATCCCATTTGTGTAGCATCTATTAGCAACCTAACTACTCCCACCCGCACAACCCTCATAAGGTGGTAGGGTCATGCACGATGCTAGTCTCAACGGTAAGAGTAACGGAGGTATCCCACCAAAAGGGGAACACCACATCACATGATCAAATATGATGAAAGTAAAGTGCTATATGACATGCAATAAAAATGGTTTCTCATCATGGTCAAAGGGCTACTTGCCTGGCTCAACAAAGTTTCCGGGGTCTTCGAAGTCTTCGGGTCCAACTTCTTCGTCAATCGCGCAATCTATCATTGTGAAATAAGGCGATAAAAATAAGCAATCACCCAAAATAGGGCACTCAAACTATTACCAAAAATGTTAACCTACTCTTATAAATACTACATGTCATACTAAAATATTCTCTTAGAGTTTTCTTCTGAAAAAGATTTTTGAAATAAAATAGCAGAGGCAAAAAGGTGCCTATATATAGGTTTTAGAATAAAACAGTACTAAAAATATTTTCAAATATTTTTACAAAAGGCACTATTAAATTCTATGGATTATTTTAGGACTTTAGGTGGAAAATTATTGGCATTGGATCAATATATAAGTCTGCAGGATCTTTTGGAAATAAGATAGAAAAGGGAAAAAGAAAAACCACACTATGCCTCTCGGGCCAGAAGCACCGAGGCAGAGTTGGCCCACAAGGAAACCGGCCCAGGCAGACGGTGCGCACGGCAGCTGACAGGTTTGAACCCGACAGGCGGGCCCGACCTGTCGGTGGCACAAGGGGCAGGGGAGTATGACAGGTGGGCCCCGCCTGTCATCTCCTTCCTCTCGCACAGGGGCACGGGGAGGCTCACCGGTGGCGACTCCAGCGGCCGTTCGACTCGAGGAAGGCACGAGTTGGATCGGGGAGGTCCTGCCGTCTGCTCGGGCACGGTGGAGGTCACCGAAGGGTCGGGGTTCGCCGGCGACGTGAACCCACGGCGGAGAGCTCTCGGGAAGCGGACGGTCTGCCTACCTTGAGATGCAAATGAAGCGGAGAGGAGGAGGGATCAGCCTAGGAGGGAGAGGGAGGCATAGGGGAAGAAGAATGGGCACTAGAGACGCCACATACCCCGAGATCTACGATGATCCCCGACGGCGGCGCTCGGGTGCGATCCAGGAGCAGGGACCCTCGGGGCCTGCAAGGGTGGAACGGGCGCTTCATTGGGTGCGGAGAGAGGTGATAGAGGAGAAGAGGGGGGGGTCCAGGGGCCCTTTTATAAGGGAGAGGCCGAGGCAGGGGAGTTGGCGAGCGCGGGAGAGCTCAGGCTCTCGGCGTTGAGCCACGACAGGCCAAGGAGGGGGCATAGGGGTCCACGGGAGATGCCCTAGAGGGTGAGGACAAGAAGAGGGGGAGCGAGGTCGTCGCGCGTGCGAGCCCTAGCACTGGCCGAGGGGGGCGTCCGCTTTGCGCGTGCAGTGAGGCCGCTAGAGAGGGAGAGAGGAGGGGGAGGCAACCGGCGGGAAGGTGCGGACACTGAGGGAGCCTGGTGGCTTGTTCCCCTGGCCCGAGGTGGTCGGGGCTTCGGGATGGGGGCAGCTACAGTGCGGGAGTGCACTGTAGCACGCTCCAGAGCGCCCAAATGGCATGCCAAGGCATGCCATTGGAGTTTTGGGCGCGGCCACTTTTGTCCATAGGCTCTAGGGGGGAGAATAATAGGTGGATAGAGCATTGGATGCCCTGGGATGGCTTAGGAAAGAAGGAAAGTTGAGAGGGAGAGAGGAAAAGCTCCTGTCCAGGGAGGTAGATGGGGATTTTCACCACATTTTACTTGAGCTATGACCATGAGGCTTTTACTGGAGATGAAAGGTAACTATAGGAGACTATGGTAAGAAGTTGGGGGCAAGGGTAAAAGAGAGAGGGGTGAAAATGGGGGTTTTAGCAATCACCAGAAGGTGTTTGATGGTGTTTTGGTCAAGAAGATGCTTCCACCTTACTGAGATACTTACCAGGGTCAGAAGCTAGGTAGAAATGAGATGCTTCACCAAATTTGAGCTCAAGAGGAAAAAGTTAACAATGGAAAATTGATAAACCCTAGAATTTAGTAGAATCAGATTTCTGTAGATCCAATGATGCTAGGCTTTTACCCTTGATGCACCACTTAGTGTATCATCACTATTTGGCCATTAGAGCATTCCCACAAAGTTTGAGGCCAAGGGGAGACACTTCACAATGTGAAGTTGCTCAAATTTGATTCTGGACAGGATGCTTTTGGGATGATTTGATGAACCAACCCAACTTGGATTGGGATGAAACTTTGCAAGATCATCACCCATGATAGTTTTGACTTGCTAGAATTTTCCTGGAATTTATTGAGAACATTTCTTACAGAAATGTTCCAAAAGTTTGACTCGAACAGAAAGGGTTTTGAGGGGTTTTGCCCATGATTTGATCATGCCCTTGTGTTGAAACTCTTATATATGGAAAATATATGTCCACTGAGTTTCTATAAATTTTCTCAAATATTTTATAAGCATTTAAATAATTTTTCCCTATGAAAAACCATTTCTGGCCTTAATAAAAAGCCTTTAAATAAAATGCCAAAATAATCTTTAAAAATAATATTTGCTGGTTTTGGGAAGTCATATAAATAGTAGGTTTGAAATAAGGACTTTGTGAAAGAAGGGCCCACCTGATTTGAGGACTTGCAGTGCAAACCTCATTTCAGGGGGGTTTGGAAAATTAACTTAAATAAATCATTTATAGTTAAAACAAAATTTGATAAAAATAGTTTTGGGCACTATTCACATGACATGATCATTAGGCAAGAGGTTTGGAACAAGGAAGATGAATATGAAGTGGAATTTAACCTAGTAGTGCCACAAAACACAATCAACAAGCAAGCAAACAACATGGCAAGCAAGCACCAGCACATAGAAAAAGTATTAGTTGGCTCCAAATTTCATAAACCCAAACATAACAATGTGATACAAACAAAGGGTGTGACACCGAGCCGGCCACAGGGGCTCGTACGCGCGCGCCTCCCCTGCTCTCTCTCACTCTGCCTCGCCTAAACCAACCCCACGAGCACCCCACACACATACCCTCCCCCTCCCGTGGCCTCTGGCCTCGGCCACGAGCTCGCGGGCGTACCCGAGCTTGGTGGACCAAGGGCCGCCTACTTAAGCCCGTCCTCGAGCCTCCTCGAGCTTGTAGTCTCTCCCTCCTCGTCCCATTAGAGCCCCTGTGCCCCCTCGGTGACCTCCCGAAGCCTGTGTGCTCGGGATCAAGCCGAGCACCGGCACATCGGGCCACTGGCGTTCGCGAGGTAACGGCCTCCTCCGCTCCCGTTTGGCCCCGATCTGGAACCCCTGCTCCCTCCTTATGTATCTCCCCCTCATTCCCGTCCTCTTTGCAGCATGGAGTGGCCCCGATGACCTCCTCCCAAAACCCTCCGCCGCGGTTTTCTCGCCGCCAGCGACTCCGACCACCTCCGGCGCTCCCTCGACCTCCAGGGGATCAACGACTCGACCCATAGCCCATCCCCGCACTCGCCCGTCGCCGCCATGCGCTACACTGCTGCTGGTGAGGCCCTCTCCTCTCTGTCCCAAGGTGGGAGAAGGACCTGACAGGGGGGGCCTACCAGTCGGCCTCTCACCTCTCCCTCCCATGCTCTCTCTCTCTCTGGCCACTGGGTTCCGCCCATCAGGTTTGAAACCTGACGCGTGCGGGTGCGCCAGCACGCCTTTCCTGGCTGGCCACTAGGCCGGCCCAGAACCTGGCTGGCTTTGGCCTAGGGCACAGTGCCCATTTTATTTTTATTTTTCTTCCCTGTTTTCCAAAAATCCCACAGGGAAAAATAAATCCAATGGCCAATATTTTTCCACCATAAATCTTAGAATAATATGTAGAATTTAATAGTGCCATTCGTGAAAAATGTTGAAAACTTTTTATGCATTGTTTTATTTTAGAACCTACTTTTGGCATCTTTTTGCCTCTGTTTAAACAGTTTTCAAAAATGTTTTTATAGCAATACCCTAGAAAACTATTTTTAGTATAGCCTTTAGCATTTATCAGAATAGGGTAGCATTTTAGTGGTTCATTTGTGTGCTCTGTTTTTATGTCATGCTTATGATTATCGTTATTTATCGCGACGATAGATTGCGTTGTTGACGAGGAAGTTGGACCCGAAGACTTTGTTGAGCAAGGTAAGCATCCCTTTGACCATGACTAAGAACCCTTTTATTTGCGTGGCATATAGCACTTATTTCCGTAATGTTGATCATGTTGATGTGGTGACCACTTCGGTGGGATGCCCCCGTTACTTTTACCGTTGATACTTGCATCGTGCATCACCCTACCATCCTTATGAGGGTTGTACGGGTGGGAGTAGATAGGATGCTAGTAGATGATATGCAAGTGGGATTGGGATTATGCATGGTGATGGAAATAAGGCAATGATTTCAAAGACTTTTCAAAAAAAACGTCGGCTGCCACTAATGCCCGAGGGACAAGATAATGAGTTGGGTGACCACTTGAGAAAGAAGTGGTCTACCGAAGGAAGTGAGTGTGTGTTTTCGAAAACGGAGGGTTTAAGATTTGTCGACCATCCCAACCTTACATGTGCAACCACAATACCCCTTATGGGATGGGGCTCTATTGATTACTTTGGTGGGTACTGGCAAGGAGCCCGCATTACTAGTGGTGGGAGTGGCGTGGTCACTCTCGATACGGGGTCGTGCCAGTATGGACAATGATGCGCTATCTTTATAGGCACCGGGCACACCGTTGGTCCCTGCATGGATGCTACGAGTGATGTACATCATGTGGGCTGGGTACCAATCGAGTGGACTCTTTGTTTAGTATCGCTAGGGCAAAGGCATTGTTCGGGTGCTTACCTCAGTTATGCTATATACCGCGAGTCGTGGATGACACAGAAGTTCCTTGAGTCTTGTGGGTAAAGTGTGCAACCTCTGTAGAGTGTAAAACTATTCGAATAGACGTGTGCACGGTCAAGGACAGTTGGGTGGCGCAAGCCACGTCAAGATGTTTCCTAAAAACTTGGTGTGTATGGGTGTGTGGATGACACAGAGATGACACTTGAGATAAGTCGGATGCCTTGACGTGATGATTGAGCATGAGATGTTCAACCCCCTGGTTATGATGATATCTATAGCTTGTTCATATGGATATCTACCAGCTGTTGATGCATGCTTACCTAGTTACTTGATCATGGCATTGCATTCAAACTTAGCTTTCTACAAAATATCTACTTAGTGCTATATCATGCATTGCTATAGCTTGTTCCACAACGTGGGTTGCTTGCGAGTAAATTCAAAGTACTCATTGGCTTGCCACTACTTATTTAATTGGCCAGGCATGGAAGAACATGAGTATGGTGAAGAGTTTGTTGGTGAAGAACATGCGAACTAGGACGCTTCCCAGTCAGAATGCCTATAGGTTTAAGGCAGATGGCTTGGGTTCACACTTTCGATCAAGATTTCCGCTGCTTGTTACGTTTAAGTGTTTGGCCCTCGCGGCCCTATCTATGTAAGACTTGACTTCCATGGTCTTAATTTGTGTTAGATGGTATGTAAGGATGTAAGACTCTTATTATTCATCTTTTGTGTGTTCAGTGAGCATTGATCTCTGGGATCACTATACACGTGCATTTGGTGATCACGACTTATGAGTCCGGGTCCCACACGAGCGCGGTCCGAGGCCGACGCGGTCGCGTCCGCCGCCCGCTCCAGTACCTCCGACCCGCTCGGCGCTACCCTTCAGGGTCTGAGCACCCATCTCTCTAACGGCGAACCCGGGCACTGCCGTAGCTGAGCTGGAGGCGGCCCGCCGTCAGCTGTCGAGGATGCCAATGCACTAGCAACCGAGCGGCGTCGGATGGAAGCCGCATAGCATAAGTATATCTCCGCTCATCGCCTCACCCCGGATGGTGCCGAGCCCAACCGGCGGGGGGCTATGCGTGACCACGGCCGCCAAGGTTGCTAGAATCGTGATTTTGAATCGGATCTGAACTCCGATGGTAGGATCGCAAATCTTAGAATCTTGACTATCAGAATTGTAGAAACGCAGATTCTATGAACTAAAATCATAGAATTAGAGGGGTTAGTTTGGATCGTAAAGTCGTAGAATCATATATTAGAATCGCGATTCTAACAACCTTGACGGCCGCGTGATCGTAGAGATCCTCGGCGGAAGTATGCCCATCTACGACACCCTCGCGGCCAACCTCCGGGCCGCCAAGGTAGCCTACAAGGACCTGGCTACCTTGGAGGGCGAGGAGCGCGCCTCGCACGAGCGGCACATCAAGGACCTCAGCGACACCACCAACGCGTAACAAGTCGGGCTCCACCCTAGTGGATCTATCTCCGAGGCTCCCCTCCCGAGGGCTAGGGCACTGGGGATACTAGCCATCAGCCGGCTCAGTACTCTAGCTTCCCTCGCGCCTCTAGCCGGCAGGCCAAGGGAAGCAACGCTCGGCGCTCCCAGCTGCGCGGGAATAAGCAATCGGCTGTGAACAGCCAGCGCACTGACGTCTCGGCTGGCGGCAGCCACCGCAACAAGGAGCCGGCTGGCGGTGGCCAGCGCAGCCACGGACACACTCCGCCTCCACGACGGGACCTGGTGCGGTCTGTTCTGCCAACCGTCCGCGCCGATCACGCGGCTCGGCTCTCACCGCGGGTCCCTCACAACGAGAATGACACGCGTCTCCGCCTCGACCGGCTAGCACAGTTGGCCCTCCTCGAGGAGGAGGGCTCGATCGGCCTGGCGTGATTTGGCCCCCAGATCCACAACGAGCCATTCCCAACCGGCTTCACGCTCGCTCGTGTCACCCCAAAGTATAACGGGGCCACCAAGCCAAGGACTGGCTGATCGATTACACCACCGCAGTCGGCATAGCCTGGGGAAACAAGCGCGTAGCCGTCTGCTATGCCCCCCTCATGCTGATCATCTTAGCCCGCACCTAGCTGAACAGCCTAGCGGCTCGCAGCGTCAACATCTAGACAGACTTGGAGGAAGCATTCGTCCGCAACTTCATCAGCACCTACAAGCGGCTGGGACGCCCCCACAAACTAGCCATGTGCATTCAGGGCCCGGACGAAGCCCTCTGCGACTACCTCACACGATGGACCGAGCTCCGCAACTCCTACGAAGGAGTGCACGAGGTACAGGCCATCCAGTACTTCATCGAGGGTTGTCGCGATGACACCTACCTCAAGCACAAGCTCGTGTGCTCCGAGCCGGCAACGCTGGCAGACCTCATGGCCAAGGCGCACAAGTACGCCACGGCCGACTCTACAATCCACCTCAAAGTCAACACGCCCAACAAGGCAACTCCACGGTCGGCTGGGTCACGACCGGCTGCCAATAACCAGTAGTCGCGGACCAACAAGCGCAAGAACGACTAGCCGGACTCCCGCTACGAGAGTCGGCACGACGCCACCATCAAGGAAGAGCGACCAGCTGCCCAGGCTTCCGGCCAACGTCAGTGCACCAGCAAGGCCGCCTAGCAGCACAAGCTCACCTTTGAGAAGATGCTCGACCTTCCCTGCAAACACCATTCCGGGGCCAAGCCCTCCATGCACACGCTCCGAGAGTGTAGCTTCTTGTAATGGTTGGCCCGGGGGGAAGTCCTTTCGGCTCCTCCCGTGCCGCCTCTCCGCACGCCAGCACCGGCACTGGCTCTCACTACGGTCCCGCCTCTGGCTCCATCCCCACACGACGGTCGCCTGCTCGATCAGTTCCCCAACAAGGATGGTTCCTACGTCATCTTCACCAGTGAAGAGATGGACAAGCACACTCAGCATCGGCTCTAGCACGAAGTGAATGCCACCATACCTTCAACCTCCCAGTTCATGCACTAGCCCGAGAAGTTGGTTACCTGGAGCCGGGCTGACCACCCGGCTGTAATGCCAAGCCCTGGCAGATACGCCCTCGTCCTCGATCCCACCATCTTCTCTGAGAGATGCATCTGCCGCTTCTCACGGGTGTTGATCGATGAGGGCAGCAGCATCAACATTCTCTACCATGATATGATGCTCAAGATGGGGCTCAAGGAGGAAGACCTGCGGGCGAGCCGAATGGTTTTCCACGACATCATGCCAAGGAAGTCCTGCACCCCCATTGGCAAGATTGAGCTCGACGTTCTCTACGGCGGTCAAAGCCACTTCCGCCATGAACCGGTATGGTTCAAGGTAGTGGACCTCGACAGTCCCTACCATGCGCTGTTGGGAAAGCCGGCTCTTGTCAAGTTCATGGTGGTCCCCCATTACGCCTACCTCAAGCTCAAGATGTTGGGTCCCAAGGGCATCATCACCGTCACCGGCGACTACAAGATGTCGATCGTGTGCGCAC
Organism: Hordeum marinum; assembly: GCA_022496015.1. Lineage (NCBI taxonomy): Eukaryota > Viridiplantae > Streptophyta > Magnoliopsida > Poales > Poaceae > Hordeum > Hordeum marinum. The sequence continues at coordinate 136,931,188 of CM039672.1, read as the reverse complement.
GCGACGGCAGCCGGCTGGCCGAAGCCTTGGAGATAGCGAAGGAGAAGAAGCAGCTCGACCGGCTCGCCCACACCTCTGGCCAGCCGGCCATGTGAGCTCCTCCGTCCCAATCAGCTGGCGAGGCATCATTCCAGCCATCCAAGGACACCAAATAGGTGCCACTTGACCCGGCGAATCCCAAGCAATGTGTCACCATCGGCGCCCGCCTCGACAGCAAATAGGAAGGCGAGCTCGTCGAGTTCCTCCGCGAGAATCGGGACATCTTTGCATATTCTCCAAAAGACATATTGGGTGTTCCGAGGAAGTTTGCCGAGCACAAACTTCACGTACAGTCGGATGCGAAGCCGGTTAAGCAACCCCTGAGCCATTTCTCTGAGGAGAAGCGGCGTACGATAGGAGAAGAGATCGTGCAGCTGCTCGCACCCAGCTTCATCATGGAAGTGTTCCACCTAGACTGGTTGGCCAACCCAGTCCTGTTGCTGAAGAAAAACAAGACTTCGCATAATGTGTATCGATTACACGAGCCTGAACAAGGCGTGTCCCAAGGACCCATTTGCCCTGCCGTGGATCGATCAAGTCATCGACTCCACGGCTGGCTGCGAAATGCTTTCCTTCGTGGACGCCTACTCAGGCTACCACCAGATCAAGTTGGATCCAACCGACCGGCTCAAGACCTCCTTCATCACCCCGTTCGGGGCCTACTGCTACATCACCATGTCCTTCGGCCTGAAGAATGCAGGCGCTACCTTCCAGTGCTGCATGCAGAAGTGCCTCCTGCCTCAGATAGGAAGGAACGTCCACGTCTACATGGATGACATTGTCATCAAGACCAAGAAGCATTTCAGCCTCCTCAATGATCTCCGAGATACGTTCGCCAACCTGTGCGAATACAAGATCAAGCTCAATAGGGAGAAATCTGTCTTCGGCGTACCAGCCGGCCAGCTCCTGGGTTTCTTTGTGTCCGCTCATGGCATCGAAACTAGCCGAGAGAAGATCAAATCCATCGGGCGCATGCAGAAGCCGGACAAGCTCCGCGATGTCCAGATGTTCGTCGGTTGCCTCACCTCGCTCAGCCAGTTCATCATCCGGCTGGGGAGAAGGCACTGCCCCACTACCAGCTCATGAGGAAAACAACCAAGTTCGAGTTGACCGACCAGGTGGACGAGGCATTCCATGACCTGAAGCGCGCGCTCTCTAGTGCTGCCGTCCTGGCACCTCCCACTAAGGAGCCGATGCTCACGTACATCACAGCGACCACCCATGTGATCAGTGTCGTGCTGGTAGTGGAGCGACAGGAGGAGGGCAAAACGCTGACGGTCCAGCGCCCCGTCTACTACCTCAGCTAGGTCCTCTCCGCCTCCAACCAGAACTACCCCCACTACTAGAAGATGTGTTACGGCATATACTTCGCCGCCAAGAAGGTCACGCAGTACTCCCAGGAGCACACCATCGCCGTGGTGAGCACGACCCCGCTCGACGAGATCAGGAGTGGCTGGGACGCCACCGGTCGGATCGCTAAATGGGCCATTGCCCTCATCGACCATGAGATTTTGTATGAATGCGCACCGCCATGAAGTCACAGATGATGGCCGACTTCCTCATCGACTAGGCCGAAACTGAGTTCGTAACGCCTCCCCCAGACTCCACACATTGGCGCATGCACTTCAATGGCTCGAAGATGCGGACCGGCCTAGGAGCCGGCATTGTCCTGTTATCCCTGAAGGGGGACCAGCTCAAGTACGCACTCCAGATCCTCTTCACCTCCTCCAACAGTGTTATCGAGTACGAAGAGCTCATCCATGGCCTCCGGCTCGCCAAGGAAATCGGGATCCGGCACATCCTCTGCTTCGATGACTCCGACCTCATGGTGCAGCAAGTCCCTGGTGAGTGGGACGCCAGGGATGCCAACATGGCCAGCTATCGCTTCCTCGTCCAGCAGCTCACCGGCTCCTTCGAGGGTTGTGAGTTCCACCATGTACCCCAAGGGGACAACGAGGCGGTTAATATGCTGGCGAATATCGGCTCCACCCTGCAGGCCATCCTAGCCAGCGTCTCCCTCGAACGGCTGCTCAAGCCTTTGATCAAGCCCTCCCCCAATCAGAGTCTATCTTCGTGCCGGCCAATGTTGTCGGCTCTTCGTCAGATCCGTCTGCCCAGTCGGCACCATCAGCCCTGACCGCTCTGCCGGCACCATCCGCTCGAGCTGCCCAGCCGGCACCACCAGCTCTGATTGCCACGCCGGCTGCACCACCTCTGACCCTTCACGCCCCCGTAGTGGTCGGCTCTGAGTCCACGGCCGTCATGATGCCAATAGACGTCCCTCCTGCTGCGTGACTCTCGGGGACTGGCGAACCGGGCTCGGGGACTAATCAACCGGTCCAGGGGGCTGGCAAGCCGTCCCCGGGGACTGGTCAGCCGGGGACGGGGGCTCCGGCTGCCTCCAACGCCCCACCTAAGCATGAGCTAACTCCCGTCTTGGCACCCTCATGGGCCCAGCCCATCCTGGCGTTCCTCTTGCACGGCGAGCTCCCCCTGATGAAGCCACTACAAGACAAATCCAGTGTCGGGCCTCGGCCTATAGCATCATCAACCACGAGCTGGTTCATCGCAACACCATCTATGTTTTCCAACGTTGCGTCGACTTGGAGAAGGGGCAAGAAATCCTCCTTGGCATCCATCAGGGCGAGTGCGGGCATCACACTGCCTCTAGGGCCGTGGTGGCCAATGCATTCCGCCACAACTTCTACTGCTGATGGCCTTGGAGGTGGCAAGGCAGCTGATCGACAAGTGCGAGGGGTGGCAGCGTTTCAGCACGCAGAGCCACCTGCCGGCAACATCCCTCAAGACCATCCTCCTTCAAGGCCTTTTACCGTCTGGTGGCTAGACATGGTGGGACCCTTCAAGACCGCAAGAGGTGGCATGATGCATCTATTGGTGGTCATCAACAAGTTCACCAAGTGGATCGACCCTAGGCCCATCAAGAAGCTGGACGGCCCCATGCCCGTTCGGTTTATCGAGGACATCACAGCCCGCTATGGCGTCCCGCATAGCATTATCACCAACACCGTCACGAACGTCGCCATGGGTGCGCTAGCGTGTTTTTGCACCAAGCAAGGCATTCGGCTCGACTTGGCTTCCGTTGCCCACCCGCAGTCAAACGGCCAGGTTGAGAGTGTGAACGGCCTAATCTTGGCCAGCATCAAACCCCGGCTCGTGGCACCGCTTGTCCGATCAGCCAGCTGCTAGATCGAAGAGCTGCCGGCTGTCCTCTGGATCCTGAGGACAATGCCTAACCTGTCGACCGGCTACACCCGTTTCTTTCTCGTATATGGGTCCAAGTCAATCATTCCCCCCCGACATTGAGTTCGATTCGCCTCGGGTTTCCCTATATACGAAGAAGAATGCGAAGGAGGAAAGACAAGATGGTGTTGACATACTCGAAGAGGCACGCGAACTGGCTCTGAGCTGGACGGCCATCTACCACTAGAAGCTCTAGCACTACCATAGCAAGCGGATCCAGCCATTATCCTTCCGCGAAGGAGACTTGGTGCTCAAGCGGATCCAGCAAACTATTGGCCAATACAAGCTGTCCTCCCCATGGGAGGGCCCGTTCATCATCAGCAAGGCACTGCACAACAATCCGTACTATCTAATAGACACCTAGAAGCCGCAAAAGCGCAAGAGAGACGACTTCGGTGAGCAGACGGGGTGCCCGTGGAATGTGGTGCTCGTACGACCATTCTACTGCTAAGAAAGAAAACTCGTGTATGTATGTATCTTCCCTTCTGTTGAAACTTAATGAATTCAATGGGGGCCCCAAGCCGACACTTGGGGCACGCCCCTTTTTAATTCCTTCAAAGTTTTGTCATCATTTAAGCATGGCACCCAGGTCCGGCTCCCTGGCCTGGGGGCTCGCCGGCTCTTCTCTGAGACGGACAAGTAGTGTGAGCAAGCAACCCTTTAGTACACCCCTCTACCCAGTCACAGACAGGCTCCCGGATGTCCGGCCGATGGTACCAAAGGGTAGGAAGGAACTTATCACGCGAACGCTGCCTGACGAGTAGCAGTCGGACAGGTCCAACTGGACCATGTTAAATCTAGCAGCCAGCCTCTACCTGCTCACCCAAGCCCTAGCCGGATGACTCTAAGGCCCGCTCGTTTTTCCAAGGGCGATGACCCGACCCTGTCCTAGACCGGCTCCCGGCTGGCTGACAGGCGGGGCGGAAGTCGGAAGGAATCCCTGCGTGAAATATGAGTCAAAAAGAAAAGGGCAAAGGAGGAGCCGGCACGCATACTTTTCAAACGACATTCAAGTTAAACGACAAAAGGCCTCAGGCCAAGGGTTCATTACAATACACCCCCAGTGGGTGGAAATGCGTCTTAAACGAACAAGTTTTTAGCAAAAGGAAATGGATACAAAACGTGCAAGGCCACTTAGGATACTGGTGCATCGCCGGCCGCTTCCATGTTTCGCTCACGGGATGTCGCGGCCTTCGGGTCTACCTCCGGAGCCTCCGGGGCTTCGGTGTCACTGCCTGTACTGGAGGCGGTGCCCTCATCGGTGACCTCCTCATCTTCGGGCCCTTGGGGGTGCCAAAGGAGTCCTCGGCAACCGTCTCGTCGTCCTCGCCAAGCGCCGACAGAAGCTCTTCCGGGTCGATGTGTGAGGCCAGCTTGTTGGCCCGGCGGACAAGGGCTCCTTCGTGGGCAGCCCGTTTTGCCTCCAGCATGTGGCGCATCATGGCTAGCCGGTCCAAGTTGACGCCGGGGTTCCACGATGCGACGAACTGGAGGGCCATCTGCGCCCCGGCTCGAGCATTCGGACGCCTTCCAAACCTCGAGCCAGGCCACCGTGTTCCCCAGCCACAATGCCATGCAGCCCACCAGGCAACCCGGCCACAGTGCCACGCAGCCCACCAGGCAACCCAGCCAGAGGGCCTAAATCACCTCATTGCCGGCCATCTTATGCCGGTCGACGCAGCATTGAATGTGGATCAGCCGATTCTCCATGGCCAGCCCCAGCTCCACCACGTCCCAGTCGGCATTCTCCTCAATCTCCTGCCTGCGCTGCTGCAGGCACTCCCGGTGATCCACCATGGCCTTCTCGGCACGACACTGGGTCTCCAGGAACCACTCTGAGAAAAGAAGGCAAATCAACAAATGGGTCGAAAGATAAAAGCAGTCGGCAAAGGAAGAAGCGTCGGAACAAAAACTAACACGGGAAGGCATCATCCATCTCGATGGTGAACTTTAGGGCCGCGTTCTTTTCCCTTTCCAGTGTCGTCTCCACCTGGGAAGGGCGCCTCCGCATGCCTCAAGCTCGCCCTCGAGGCGGGTCACCTCGCCTTGGAGGGCGGTGGCTCGTTGGGCGGCGGCCTCCCGGGCTGGCACCTCCCACTACAGCTTCGCGCTCAGGCGCTCCTGGACCGCCTGCCCATCCACAAACAGGCCGGCCAGCCGGTCCCGCTCTGAGGTGATCGCCTGGACGTCCCACGCTAGCCGGTCTTGCTCGAAGGCCACCTCATTCCTCTTCTCCTGGATGGAGGTCAGGGCGTTCAACTCTTCTTTGAAAAAGACCAACCATGTTTACCAAAAGCGCACAAGATTCATGCTGGCTGCCGAGCAGCCGGCCCAACTCTCGAGGGCTACACCCAGTGGGAGCACACGCAAGCCCCCACTGGAACGAACATACCTTGTGTCCTCTTCAGTTCCTCCACCAGCCGGTAGAAGTCGTGCTTGCCGCTGTTGTGGATGGAGACCGCCTCGTCAAAAAGTTCCTCCGCCTGGCGCTCCCCACATGCTCTGCACCAAGAGGCCAGATTTAAAACAAGCAAACGAAGATCCGGCCCGGCTGTCGCGTAGCCGATCAACCAGCCAGCATCTCGGGGGCTACACCCAGTGGGTGCGCTCGCGTGCCCCCACTAAAAATTCGACGCGGGCTAAAGATACTTACCTTTGCATGCTGTAGGGCACTATCGGTGGCCTCCGCGAACCTGGCCAACCCTTCGTGGCACTATGCCAGACATTACCCAGTTCCTTGGGCACAAGGACCGGGCCGCTGGACGTTGGGGGCAGGACGGCTCGGGCACGAGCCAATGCCTCCCAGTCTTGGATCACGTCGAGCATCGTCCTCCTAGACTGGCTCGTCCCATCGCTTGCTCCTGTGTCTATTGCAGCGCCGGCTTCGAGGGGATGGGTGATGACCACCAGGGCATGGGAGACGGTCCCGGGATACCCCACGTCCGGCGTCGTTGCCTCCTCCTCCCGCCGTCTCGACTTGACGACCGTAGAGACTGACGCGTCTCCTTCCTCGGCCAACATCTCCAGCGCTCCCTCCGGCGCTACTGGGCCATCGGCACATCGGCCGCGGCCGGCTCCACGGTGGGTGGTGTCACCACTGGCTCTGCCTGCCGCGCCCTCTCCTGTGCCCACTCGGGAACTGCTCCCCCCGGTTGGGACACTTCCAGCCCGGGCAGAGACATGACCATCTCCGCAACACGATCTTGCGGCTCGCTCGACAAAGGCCTCGACATCCGCATCAATTCTATCATCGAATCCGATGCGTGTGCCAGATCTATAGGCCGCCTCCTCCTCCCATTGCTCGAGGCCCCCGAGCACGAGGGCTCGCCCTTCGCTCCTATCTTTGAGGCTCACAACTCCACGAGCCTCCTCTTCTCCTCACGCCGTGTGGCGGCTGGTGGGCTCCACCAGGCCAGCAGCCCACTTTGTGTCATGGAGCTCGATGGGGTTCCTGGAACAAACAAACCATCAAGCGCTTGCCAGCTCATAAACTTAAAAAGACCCACGTATACTAGGAGTACTCACCCGGCGACGACGGGAAGTGACGAGGATATGTACCTAGGGTAGGGTCCTAGGCACGGCCCACATACCCTACCTAAGGACACCACATGGGAAGACTTGAAGATCAAGCATGAACTTCCGAGTGGATCCCTAGAGACATTCAAAGCCACTTGACAGCAATCCACTTGGAGACTCCCACTCTCACTCGGCAGTCGCGTGTCACTCAGAAGACCTCGCTTTCACTCGATGCCAGAAGACCAGGAGCCACCATCAAGAGCCCAACGGGCAGACGTTGGTTCTATGGTCATTAGTAGCTTTTATTACGTACATTACCTATAACGGCAGACTTTAAACCGCATGACCAGACCCTTTGATGCGGGGCAATTATGAGGGGCAGCGAACTCTATATAAGCCACCCCTCCCCTCCAGCACAAGGGTCGGAAACCATTGTAACCTCAACATTCCACATGACGTAAAGCTCCCGAGCACTGAGATGTATGGCTATTACCTCCACGAGAGGGGCCTGAACTCATACATATGTGTGTACACCCTTGCCGTAGCTAGGACTCTGCCCTCTCCCTTCGTACCCCTACCATCTACTATCAGGCTCGTTCGCACGACAGTTGGCGCCCACCATGGGGCAGGCGTCTAAGTGACTTCCGACGAGGTTGCGATTTTCATCCTTCGACATGTCTTCCGGCGGTGTTTTTGCTCTGGGCCACGAGATCCGTTTCGGAGCGTTCACCTTCATCACCGACGATTCGGCATAGCTGCAGGAAGCGCCTCTCGATGTCGAGGCGCTCCCGGTCCACAGGGTCACGCACGTCCGTGCGAGTCCCTGTGGCGTGTTGCTGCGATAGCCGTCGACCCCCTACGCGTCGGCTCCTCTCACCGTTCGCAGTCGCAAGCAGTTCAGCCGCTCACGACTCCAACGGTGGGTCGAACATGCAGCGGTGCGTCAAACTTATCCATAGGTTGTAGCGCTCGAGCCCGCCGAGTCCCTTCATGGTGTGTTCGAGTCGGATTTCGATCCGTCTGACGTGCCTTCCGAGTGCGAAAGCTGCAATCCTCCAGCGGAGGTCTTGATGGCGGGCTCTCATCAGAGTTCACCGCCTGGCTTCAGCTGTGTCAAGCGTGAGGCTGGAGGTCCGTCGAAAGAGCAGCTGCGTCACGACGAGGAGGTCCTTCATACCCCCGTCATCGGTGCGACTACCGAAGCCCAAGCTTTTGAGGCCATGCGCATTCGTCTGAAAGAGCTCCAAGAAGAGATTGACGAGCGCGCTCGCCAGCACCCGCCGCGCCCCAGTCGACGTCATCGACAACTGTTTCTGACTGGATCTCACGATGGCGTTGAGGTGTACCGAACTCCTATGCTAAATCTTGTTGGTGCTGCTAGGATAGCGGATTCCATTCAGCCGTCCCGGTCAGAGGCTGGTAGAGGGCTGTTGCAGATCAGAACACTATTGGATGCAGCACAACGTGAGAATTCAGCAGTTTCTCAATCCCGTAATAGGATACACAACAATTCACCCAAGGCAGAGACAGTTCAGTCAGCACACAGCCCTAGATCGCCTTTGCGTCATCGAGGCGGCGGTTTTCGTGAAGGACAAGACGGAGATCAGCATCACCGCGAAGACCACCGACGAATGCCCAGTCCTCCGCGGGGTGGTCCGTACGCGCCCCGGCGCCAGGACGACAGGCGCTCCTTTGGTAATGAGTGGGATGCGGACTTTGATGCCCGCGCCTACCTTGTTCAGAAGCGGATTGACAAGAGCAGAGCCTACAGAGAAGGACATGACAGAGATGTTCCGAGTGAAAGCTCAGCTGTGGTGTCTGGTCCTGAGTGTTTCAGCAGGGCTATACGTTCTGCAGAGATCCCCCCAAACTTCAGGATGGCGGTGGGAATCGGACAGTTTTCTGGTGAAACAAAGCCAGAGACTTTGTTAGATGATTATCGAGTGGCTATGCAGATTGCCAGCAGAAATGACAATGTCGCGATGAAGCACCTGCCCCTCATGTTGGATGGTTCAACTCGAGCTTGGTTGAATAGTTTGTCTCCTTCCAGCATACATTGTTGGGAAGATCTTGCCCAAGTGTTTCTCCGGACCTTTGAGGGCACTTGCAAGCGCCCAGCAGGTCTAGTCGACTTACAGCACTACGTCCAGAAGCCTAGTGAAACCTTAAGGGATTATATTCAGCAATGGTCCACCCTGCATCATACGGTGGAGAATGTGTCGGAACACCAGACTGTTTGTGCCTTCAAGGCCGGTGTGAGATACAGGGAGTTGTACCTGAAGTTCGGGCGCACCAGTGACATTTCACTTGGCAAGATGATGGAAATTTCCACTCCCCACGCTAATGGCGAGGAAGAGGACCGCCTCCATAGAGGCAAAGGAAAAACAATCGCCAACGAGTCTAGCGGCGGCAACAATCGGAAACAGAAGCGGAAGGCTAAAGACCCGGCTCCGGCAGAGGCAGCAGCACTGGCGACTCAGTCGAAGAACAAGGGCAATGCCAAGGCTCAGTATGCCCCCAAGAAGGGGAAGGGTCAGTCAGGAACTGATATCTTGGACCAGCCGTGTGTAATTCACACGAGGAAAGATGCAGAAGGCAACCTGATTTTTCCCAAGCACACCACTCCACAGTGTCGAACCCTTATCCAGCAATTCAAGGGAGACCAGTCGAGTGTGAAATCTCCTGAAAAAGAAGATGAAGATGAGGAAAAGGAAACATTCCCGGATGTCACTGCTACACTAGTGATTTTTGCTGATGTCGAGAGCAAGAGTTGTCTGAAATTATCAATAGGGAAATCAACATGCCTGTGCCAGACCCCCCCACCTACCTCAAATGGTCTCAATATGCTATCACTTTCGACCAGACAGACCATCCTGCTCGTGTGGACACTCCCGGTCGACAGGCTCTGGTAGTTGATCCGGTGGTGTAGGGGACTCGACTCAAAAAGGTCCTTATGGACGGCGGCGGCGGCCTGAACATTCTGTATGCGGATACCCTGAAAGGGATGGGCATTCCGATGTACCGTCTGAGCAAGAGCAACATGCAGTTTCACGGGGTCATCCCAGGAAAGAAGTCCAAGTCACTCGGCCAGATAGCATTGGATGTGACGTTCAGAGATAGCAAAAATTTCCGACAAGAAAAGTTGACATTTGAAGTTGTGGATTTCAAGAGTGCTTACCATGCCATCTTGGGTCGACCCGCATATGCACGTTTCATGGCCCGACCATGTTACGTGTGTCTCAAGTTGAAAATGCCAGGCCCTAAGGGCGTGATCACGGTCACTGGCAATCGGGAGCAGGCCAAAGAGTGTCTCCAGCAAGGATCCAAGATCGCCAATCAACAGATGGCCATGGTCGAGCTGGAGGAGTACAAGAAAATCGCTGATCCTGCTGATTTGCTTCGCACAAAAAAGCCGGCTTCCGAGTTAGCATTTCAGTTGGTAGGGGAAGTGAAGAATGTGCACATCCACCCAACAGATCCAACTGTTGCCCCGATGAATATCTAAACAACACTCGACAGTATATAGGAAGCCGAGCTCATCAAGTTCCTCCATGAGAACTGGGATATCTTTGCATGGAAGCCTGCTGACATGCCGGGGATTCCTAGGGAGCTAGCTGAGCACCGTCTGCGAGTGGATCCAAAAGCCAAGCCCGTTAGGGAGCATTTGCGTCGATCAGTGCCGGAGAAGCGCAAGGCAGCCGGAGAAGAAGTGGCCCGTCTCTTGCAAGCCAAGTTCATTCAGGAGATTTACCACTCGGAGTGGCTCTCGAATGTTGTGATGGTGCCAAAGAAAGATAAGTCGTTGCGCATGTGCATTGACTTCAAACATCTCAATAAGGTGTGCCCGAAAGACCATTTTCCGCTCCCCCGCATAGATCAAATTGTTGAATCGACAGCGGGGTGTGAGCATTTATCGTTTTTGGATGCTTATTCTCGGTACTATCAGATCCGTCTGTAAGGCCCAGACGAAATAAAGACGGCCTTCATCACCCCTTTCAGGTGTTTTTGCTACATCACCATGCCTTTTGGTCTTAAGAATGTCGGCGCTACATTTATGCGCATGATTCAGAAATGCTTACTCGACCAGATACCTCGGAATGTCGAGGCGTACATGGATGATATAGTAGTCAAGTCCTGGAAAGGTTTCGACCTACTGGTTGACTTGGCCGAGACATTCGCCAATCTGAGGCGATTCGACATAAAGCTAAATCCGGACAAATGTACCTTCGGTGTCCCTGGCGGCAAGTTGCTCGGTTTTCTCATTTTCGAGCAAGGAATTGATGTTAATCCTAAGAAAATCAGCGCCATTACCCGTATGAAGACTCCTGTGCGAGTGCACGACGTTCAGAAGCTCACAGGTTGTTTGGCAGCATTGAGTCGATTCATTTCTCGTCTTGGTGAGAAGGCACTGCCCTTATATCAGTTGATGAAGAAGTCCGACACGTTCGTCTGGACTCCCGAAGCCGAAGCAGCATTTGTTGAGCTCAAAGCCCTGCTCTCCACCCATCCGGTGCTTGTCGCTCCTACCAGCAAAGAGCCCCTGCTCCTGTACATCGCGGCCACAAATTAGGTCATCAGTATAGTGCTGATTGTCGAACGAGAAGAGGAGGGTAAAGCCTATAAGGTCTAGCGGCCTGTTTATTATGTCTCGGAAGTATTGTCCCCCTCAAAGCAAAGATATCCACACTATCAGAAGCTGGTGTATGGTATTTACCTGTCAGCGAAGAAGGTGGCGCATTATTTCCAAGACCATTCGATCTCGGTCGTCAGTGATGCTCCTTTATCCGAGATTTTTAATAATCGCGACGCATCATGTCGAGTGTCTAAATGGGCAATTGAGCTTGGACACTTTGACATCAGATTCGAGGCCAAGAAAGCAATCAAATCCCAAGCATTGGCAGATTTCATGGCCGAGTGGACTGAACAGCAACAACCTATCCAAGTTCACTCGGTGCATTGGAATTTTTTTCGACGGCTCCAAAATGTTGAATGGGTCCGGTGCTGGTGTTGTTTTGTTATCCCCCAGAGGCGATAAGCTCAGCTATGTCTTGCAAATTCACTTTGATTCCTCCAACAATGGCGCAGAGTATGAAGCACTTTTGTATGGGTTGCGCATGGCTATCTCACTCGGCGTCAAGCGCCTGATGGTTTATGGCGACTCAGATTTGGTGGTGAATCAAGTGATGAAAGAATGGGATGTTAGAAACCCTTCTATGACCGGATACTGCAATGCAGTCCGAAAGTTGGAGAAGAAATTTGAAGGCCTGGAACTTCATCATGTTCCCCGACTGAAAAATCAAGCGGCCGATGAGTTGTCCAAGATTGGCTCCACTCGACGGCCTGTCCCCAACAGGGTGTTCCTAGGGCATTTGCACACTCCTTCGATTCAAGAGGATCCCTTCACCGAAGGGCCCCCACAAGCTTTGAGCTCCTCTGACTCGACTGAAGTCGATGTTCCTGCTGTGATTGACCTGGTCATGGAGATGCTAGTTATCATTCCTGACTGGACTGTGCCATACATTGCCTATATCCTCAGACAAGAGCTCCCTGAAGATGAAGCAGAGGCTCGACAGATTGTGCGCAGGTCCAAGGCTTTCACTGTGATGGGAGATCAGCAATTCAGAGAGAGTGTGACCGGTGTCACCCAGCGCTGCATTTCCCCCAAGGAAGGTCGGATGATTCTAGACGAAATTCACTTGGGAACTTGCGACCACCATGCATCTTCGAGGGCGATCGTCTCTAAAGCATACCGAGCTGGTTTTTACTGGCCACGAGCTAATGAGATGGCTAAGGACATCGTTGATCACTACAAGGGCTGTCAGTTCTATGTGAATCTGTCGCACAAGCCGGCGTTTGCTCTGAAGACAATTCCTCTCGCCTGGCCGTTTGCAGTTTGGGGACTCGACATGGTTGGTCCCTTCCGACCCGAAAAAGGACGATTCACCCACCTGTTGGTAGCAGTCGACAAATTCACCAAGTGGATTGAAGCCAAGCCCATCAAGAAGCTGAACTCCCGTACGGTGGTCACGTTCATGAGGGAGATCATTATCCGATATGGCATTCCGCACAGCATCATCACGGACAACGACACTAATTTTGACTCGGAAGAATTCAGGAGATTCTGTAACTCCCAAGGCACCCGAGTGGATTATGCTTCTGTTGCACATCCTCAAACCAATGGGAAAGTTGAGCGGGCTAATGGTCTCATTCTGGAAGGTCTGAAGCCTCGTCTCATGCGCGATTTGGATCATATCGCCGGTACATGGGTACCTGAGCTGCCGTCTGTTTTGTGGGGATTGAGGACAACGCCTAATCGGTAGACTGGACAAACTCCTTTCTTCCTTGTCTATGGCGCTGAAGCCATGTTGCCGAGTGACTTGGCCCACAATTCTCCTCGAGTGGAGCTATATTCTGAGGCTGAAGCTGAACAGGCCAGACAGGATGGGGTTGATCTTCTGGAGGAGGAGCGAGAGATGGCTCTGATCTGGACCAGTGCCTATCAGCAAGACCTACGACGCTTCCATGCAAGGAATGTCAAAAGCTGAGCATTCCATGAAGGAGATTTGGTGCTCCGAGTGAATCAACACCGACCTCACAAGCTTGCTCCTGCATGGGAAGGCCATTGTGTCGTCACTAAGGTGCTAAACAATGGAGCCTATCACCTGTATAATCTCATGAAACAGATAGATGAGCCACGAGCCTGGAATGCAGACCTGCCCCGGTGTTTTTACACTTGAGACAAGAGTTTTCTGAAGTAATAAGAGTACTTCATCAATGCAATTCACGTGTCTGCGATATATACTTCGTCGATTCCAACCGTGCAGTTACATTCTTTAGGATACTCCGAGTGATGGGCAATCCTCACACTCGATGGATTAGCTGCGAAACATGTTTTGCCAAAGTTAAAAACCCTATTGGGTGGATAGCAGTCCATTCACTCTACGGCCTATTTGTGAATCCGTCTTCGCTTGGGTTCAAAAATACTCCGAGTGATGAGCAATCCTCACACTCGGGGGCTTAGCTGTGAAACACGTTTCGCCTAAGTTAAAAACCTCATCAAGTGGATAGTAATCCATTCACTTGACAACTTAGCTGTGAATCGACATTTGCCTAAGATCGAAAATACTCCGAGTGATGAGCAATCCTCACACTCGGGGGCCTAGCTGCGAAACATGTTTCGCCTAAGTTAAAAACCATGTCGGGTGGATAGCAGTCCATTCACTCGATGGCCTATTTGCGAATCTGTCTTTGCTTGGGTTCAATATATATATATATATATATATATATATATTCCGACTGATGAGCAATCCTCACACTCAGGGGCTTAGCCGAGAAACACGTTTGGCCTAAGTTAAAAACCTCGTCAAGTGGACGGTAATCCATTCACTCGACAACTTAGATGTGAATCAACATTCGCCTAAGTTCAAAAATACTCTAAGTGATGAGCAATCCTCACACTCGGGGGGCTTAGCTGCAAAACACGTTTCGCCTAAGTTAAAAACCTCATCGAGTGGATGGTAATCCATTCACTCGACAACTTAGATGTGAATTGACATTCGCCTAAGTTCAAAAAATATTCCGAGTGATGAGCAATCCTCACACTTAGGGGCTTAGCCATGAAACACGTTTTGCCTAAGTTAAAAACATCGTCAAGTGGATGGTAATCCATTAACTCGACAACTTAGATGTGAATCGACATTCGCCTAAGTTCAAAAAATATTGTGAGTGATGAGCAATCCTCACACTCGGGGGGCTTAGCTGCAAAACACATTTCGCCTAAGTTAAAAACCTCTTCGAGTGGATGGTAATCCATTCACTCGACAACTTAGATGCGAATCAACATTCGCCTAAGTTCAAAAATATTCTGAGTGATGAGCAATCCTCACACGCAGGGGCTTAGCATCGAAACATGTTTTGCCTAAGTTAAAAACCTCGTCAGGTGGATGGTAATCCATTCACTCGACAACTTAGCCGCGAATCGACATTCACCTAAGTTCGAAAATACTCCGAGTGATGAGCAATCCTCACACTCGGAGGCTTAGCTGCTAACACGCTTCACCTAAGTAAAAAAACAAACTCAGTCAAACAGACGATTGAAAGCCAAATACAAACAAAATCCAAAGGGTAAACCACGGATAAACGTTTCGTATGAAAGCAAATGTGCTCAGGCCTAAGGGCTGAACGAAGGGTTAAAGGATACAAATCCACTCGGCATACCGAGGCAAATTTAACTATTTCTTCCAAAGACAAGTTTTTCAAATGGGAGATGGACTGGCGGGCTCAATGAAAGTGTCCATGTCGATGTCGTCGGCGATTCTGGTGGCCGCTTCAACGAAGGTCTCCATGAAGTCCTCGAACTGGAGTTTCTTCGTGTTGACCACCTAGAGCTCCTTCAGCCTCTCCTCCCTCACGTCCCTGCAATGGACCTTGATGAGTGACAATGCCATGTTGGCCCCTAGCGAGCAACAGATTTCTTCCAAGCATGTACTCGACTTGGAAGTTCATTCAGGCGAACCATTATAGAGTTGAGGTCGAGCTGAAGAGTGTCCTCGGGCCATAGCTCCTTGTCAATTCTCTCCATGGCAGATTTTAGTTGGGCGATATAGGCCTGGATGCCTGGGAGTCAGAAGTTGAGTCACAGCATGTTCATCGCCACTGCATCAGCAACTGGTGACTTGGTGGGATCCAGATTGGGCTCAACCTCCTCTGTCTACTTCTCAAAGTCTTGGCAGAATTTTGTTAAACAATGGGGAATGGGAGGAGAATCGGTGAATTACGACCCTCAAAGATTTTACAAAGCTCAGTCGACAAGAAACACTCACCAACGAGCAGAATATACATCTTCCTGGAGAATTCGCCTAGATGCTTCTCTAGACCATTACCCCTCTTGGTTAATTGTTCGGCCTTCTTGACAAGATTTGCATGCTCCTGCTTCAGTTTGGCGTTCTCATCCTCCAGTTTCTTGGCAGCCGCCAGCTTCCGATCCGCAGCTTCAGTCTTCTCCGTGGCCGCTCGTTGAGCATCAGCAAGCGCCTTGTCCTTATCCTCCAGCGCCTTCTTCATGGAATCTAAAGAAACAACATTGTTGAGTCACGCTCGGAGTCGACGGTTTTCATTGCGTACGTCTGTTCGAGTGAGAGCACTCGGTTCAAAACATGAAGAGTGAAGGGGAGAATGCAGAAAGTCAGCAGTAATAACCTCTCAAGGTCTTCATCTCAGCGCACACTCGCTCCAGGGAGTTGTTGGTGACCGCCAGGTCCACTTGCAACCGGTTTCTCTCATCCTCCACGTCCTTGTATTGTGTCCCAAGTTTGCAAGCCCTCTGGAACCAACAAAAGACAGGAATTCAATCGACAAGTGGTTTCTGGACAGTCAACTGAGTTATGAACACCGGCGAATGATTATCTTGCGACCTTGGAACAACCTAAGAAGAATTCAAGCAAAAAGTCCACTCGACATGTCGAGTGGCCCTGGCGCTCCGTGCACCGTAAACAAATTTAAAGTTGTCTCTATTAAGACCCCTGGCGATGCAAGCATTCGACAGCGGTCTCGAGGACTACACCCAGTGGGTGCACTAAGAGTGCCCCCACTGAGACGGTTAACTCTCGATCCATCGAGTAACTCGTCAAAAAGAAAAAATATATACGCTCGACATGTCGAGTGACCCCAGTACCACGCGTACGACAAGTTTTCAAGCCTACTGTTTATCGTCTACGATGAACAGCAGCCTCGGGGACTACACCCAGTGGGTGCACTTAGCGTGCCCCCATTGGTTATTCAAACATTAGACAAGGTAAGCCCTATCACGACACTCGACCCGTCGAGTGATGCACCCCCTACTCTACAAAGTGCAGTCTATCCTTATGCAGTGTCATATCATGGTTTGCCAATAATATCCATGAAACCTGCAAGGCAGCAACAGAGTGGCGTAATTCAAGTCAAAGTGTATCCTGTATACAACAGACTCTAAGACCCCTGCCGATGCAAGCACTCGACAACGGTCTCGGGGACTACACCCAGTGGGTGCGCCAAGAGCGCCCCCACTGAGACGGTTAACTCTCGATCCGTCGAGTAACTTGTCAGAAAATACACTCAACAAGGTCAGCCCTGTCGTAACACTTGACCCGTCGAGTGATGCACCCCCCTACTCTATGAAATGCAGTCTATCCTTATGCAACATCATATCATGGTTTGCCAATAATATCCATGAAACCTGCAAGGTAGCTACGGAGTGGTGTGATTCAAAGGCAAAATGTACCCATATACAATAAACTCTAAGACCCCTGCCGATGCAAGCACTCGACAATGGTCTTGGGGACTACACCCAGTGGGTGTGCTAAGAGCGGCCCCACTGAGACGGTTAATTTTCGATCCGTCGAGTAACTCGTCAGAAAAAAAATACTCTCGACATGTCGAGCGGACCTAGTACCACGCATACTATCAATCCCAATCCTACTCGACTACGATCCGATCTATTCGAGTGGAGAAAGTTCAAACATTCTACAGCAATCACCCAGTGGGTGTACAGCAGCCAAGAGAATACAGGAATTCAATCGGACTTAGAATTGAACTTACTCGGACATTGGTGCAGAGGGCCGCGCTGATGTCAAAAGCTAGTTTGTTGGCCTCATACGCCTCCTTAGTCCTCAGCATGAGCTGCTCCGCCTGAATCATGGCTTCCTTCGCAGCTCCGGTTCGATCTTTCGGGGTGCGATGCAGAGAGAAGGCTGTCATAGGTGGGGTCAGCGTGGTCGTAGGAGCAGCTGAGACAGTCTGAGGGGCCCCAGTTGGAGTCGACACCACAACAGTCGAGACGGCTAGAGGAGCATGTGACAGAGGTGCTGCAAATTCAGCCCAGGGTTGTGTTGAGCCACACCCCCCTGGGAAGACTCTGCTGTCCAACGCTGAAGCGCTTGCACCGATGACGCTCCTTGGATGGGAGGGCACGAAGTGTACAGTCGCTCCTCGTCGTCCACCACCTAAATGACCTCTGCATCGACAACTGACGGTGTTAACATCTGCATGTGTCGAGTCCCATTCGGACGAACCAACAACTATCTAACCTCTATGAGAAGTGGCCGTGTCAGCAGTGTCGACATCCATTGCTTCCCCTCCATCTAGATAAGGCGAAGACACAGATGTAGCAGCTCTGACGGATTGAATGACATTCGGTCAGATACAACTCCAGACTTCAGTCGACAAAACAAGTACAGAAATAAACACTTCCGTGGAGACGACAGGCATTGCCACCCTCATGCGAGGCAGAGCCTTGCGAGGCTTGGTGACGGCTTGCTTGGGATGCTTGGCTAGTTTTGCGCTTGGCTCAACGGTCGAAGGGCGGCTCCATTTCAAGTTCTTCTCACTAGGGCCCGAAGCCCTGTCCACAATATTTGACGGATCTTGGCGGTACTTGGTGCGGCTTTCACGTCGGGGAGGTGACTCAACTTCTTCCTCCTCGCCGGAGTCCTTATATTCTTCCTCGGTGTCAGAAGAACCGTCGCCGTCCACACTGCCACCCTCGCTCACCACGCCATCTTCAACATGGTTCCCATTGGGAACGGGCGAGTGCATGTGCGTCCATTCCTGCATGATTCAAGCAAAGAAATCAGTTCAATATATCACTCGACAGTACGATATATCAGTCGACATCACACAACTCACCAGGTTCTTTGGTGGGTTTTCGGCCGAGTATGGCCGGATCCTCTTGGCTCCCAAAGGATTTTCGCAAGCTCCGGTGATGCTACGGAGCCACTGCTCGACAGTTTTCTGAGGAACTTCCTGGGGATGCGTCCTTGTCGAGTCCTCAGGGCCCGCGTAGTGCCACATGGTGTGGTCTCTGGCTTGGAGCGGCTGAATACGTCAACCAAGAAACGTCTCCAATAGGTCCATGCCAGTCACTCCACCCCAGATCAGCTGCACCATCGCTTCAACCAAGATGCCTACTTGGACGCGCTCCTCTTCAGTCACCTTCAGAGACTTGGGGACAGCTGGACGGTCGGGTGTATATGGGGGAAGGCCAGTCGACATATTGGGCGATGTTGCATCCTTGCAGTAGAACCAGATCGACTGCCAACCTCTGACAAACTCAGGAAAGGTCATGGAAGGGAAGGATCTACGAGCTCTTTTCTGAACTCCTAAACCTCCGCACAGCTGGAGCATGTGAGTCTTCCCATCACCGGGGAGGGCTTTCTTCACAGTCTGGGATCTGACCGTGAAGAGATGTTTGAACAATCCCCAATGGGGAGAGCAGCCCAGGAAACATTCGCACAAAGTGATGAATGCAGACAGATAGGCGATGGTATTTGGCGAGAGGTGGTGCAGTTGGGCACCGACAAAATTCAGAAAGCCCCTAAAGAATGGGTGGGGAGGCAGAGAAAAACCTCGCTCGACGTGGGAGAGAAGGAGGACCCGCTCCCCATCGTGCGACTCCAGCTCGCGCTCCTCCCATGGCAGCCTCCAGGCGCCGTCCGCCACGAGTCCATCGGAGACAAGGCCCTCCATGTCCTCGCGAGTGAAGACAGAGGGGAGAAAATCACCCTGCATCCAACCTGCCGGCGTGGTGAACCGGGCGGTCGAGGGCTTCTTATCCTTGAGCTTCGCCACCCCCTTCTTCGCTCGCTCCAACTTATCTGTCATGTTCTTCATCTTCGTCGCAGCGGCTCTCGTCGAGGGAGATCGGAGTGAGGCGCTGGGAGCAAAGGAGGCGGAGGAAAAGAGAGAAAGAACTGGCGGAGGTACTGTGCAAACCACAGCGCAGAAAGCTTTGTACGATGCCGAGTGTCTCACTGACCAGTGGACCCGTGAGGTTACCGTGCACGCCAACCGCTGGCGATGCCCAGCACGTGGCGATATGACCGGTGCGAAGTTCGAGGCGTCACACGTCCACTTGCCCCGATCATGGCGTAATCATCGCGCAAGCGCGCGCTTCCCAAATTTTCCTATCCTGGAAAATTCGGGTCTGTCAGACCGACCCGTCATGTCCCAAGATACTGTCAGTTCACTTGCACCAAAACAAATGTTGAACATCCACTCGGACACCTTTAAGGCTCAATGGATCTGGGCGAGCGGAGAGGAATTCAATCGACAGAAGTTTCGTTGAAGCCCCGAATATCATTCGGAAGATTTTGTGTGTTGACCCTGAATGAATGCTAATCCTTAGAGTTCCATCGACACAAGTTTCAAGGAAATCCCAAATATCATTTGGAGGATCTGATGCACTAACTCAAGGCCAACGGAGATAGCTCCTTCCACCACTCAAACCCCGATCCATTCGGGGGCTAATGACGAGGATATGTACCTAGGGTAGGGTCCTAGGCATGGCCCACATACCCTACCTAAGGACACCACATGGGAAGACTTGAAGATCAAGCATGAACTTCCGAGTGGATTCCTGGAGACGTTCAAAGCCACTCGACAACAATCCACTTGGAGACTCCCGCTCTCACTCGGCAGTCGTGTGTCACTCGGAAGACCTCGCTTTCACTCGACGCCAAAAGACCAGGAGCCACCATCAAGAGTCCAACGGGCAGACGCTGGTTCAATGGTCATTAGTAGCTTTTATTACGTACGTTACCTGTAACGGCACACTTTAAACCCCACGACTAGACCCTTTGATGCGGGGCAATTATGAGGGGCAGCGAACTCTATATAAGCCGCCCCTCCCCTCCGGCACAAGGGTTAGAAACCATTGTGACCTCAACATTCCACACGATGTAAAGCTCCCGAGCATTGAGACGTAGGGCTGTTACCTCCACGAGAGGGCCCTGAACTCATACATCTGTGTATGCCCTAGCCGTAGCTAGGACTCTGCCCTCTCCCTTCATACCCCTACCATCTACTATCAGGCTCGTTCCCACGATAGGAAGGGCCCGCTTGGCCCATGTCGACGGCTTTGCGACGGCTGCTCGCACTCGCTTGTGAGCCGGCGGGTGGCCCGACGCCTGCCCCGAAGCCGACCTCTTCTCTCGACGGGAGGCCTTGGCTGTCTGGCCATGAGACGGCTGCTCCTCTCTCCGCCCGCGTGGCCCCCACTGAGCTGTGGGGGGAGGCGCGTCCAGGATCCGGACATCATCATCATCATCATCGTCATCATCAGTCCAATCTTTGATCGAGGGTCTGGAGGGGAACTCACCAGCTGCTCTAGATCTACCGGCTCCCAGGTCGCCCATCACCTCGTTCGCCTTGACCTCCCCCGAGGAGGCAACCTCATTCTCAGCGCCGCCTCCCAGATCAAAGTCCTCTGGGTCGGACTCAACACACTTTGCCTAGAATATTTGGGGGTGCGGGCCGTCCAGTGTGTTTTGTCGAACAAAGTGTTACGGTCAGCATGACATGTGAGCAAGGGGCGGCTAAATAGAAATGAAAGGAAAGAAAGGCACCTCGATGGAGCATACCATGGGAGCCAGGTCTTGCCAGTTGTACGGCTCCTTGTCGTAGGTCCAGGTCGCTGGCGTCAACTTGAAGTTGGTGACGGCGTTCACCCGCTTCGCCACCCGAGCCGGCGTTAGCTTGAAGGTGGACAACCGGCAAGGGTCTCACCGGCCCAACATGTCGCAGATTCGGTGCAGCCTCAACTGGAGGGGCAGCACCCGGCACTCGATGAAAGCGTCCATCAAGTCGGACGCGACCAGTCCTTCTCCACTCCTCATGTCCTGGAGCCGGCCCAACTCCCAAACTACGGCTCTGGGCTGGCCGGTCCCTGCCCAATTCACCCCGAAGGACAGGGCATTGACGAAGGCCGGCAGCCGGATGTAGTCCTGTTGCGGGTCGATGTTCTTCACGTAGAAGAACGTCTGATTCCACCTCTTGACAGAATCAATGAGGGTGATGCGGTGAACAGCGGGCTGCGAACGTACACCGCCACACCCCCGCAGGCGTACGGCTCGTCGCCGTTCCTCAGAGCCTTGAGGAACAAGAGCTTCTTGAACAACTCCATGAAGGGGACGAGCCCGAGGTAGCCCTCACACAAGGTCACAAAACTCGCGAGATAGAGGATGGCGTTGGTTCCGAGGTGGTGCTGCTGAATACCAAATGTATCCATCAGAAGGCAGAAGAACTGGCTCCCCGGCAGGCCGAACCCGCGTGGGAAGTGCTAGGCGAACACAAAAATTCTCCCTCCTTGGGCACGGGCACCACCTCGTCGCCCGACGGACGGGAGGCCATGCGAGTGCGGCGAAGCCACGCAATGTCTTCCTCCGTGATGACAGAACTGCTCTAGTTGCCAGAAGGGCCGTTGGCCATCTCTGTTGCAGTTGGTGTGGGGCGGCAAGCAAGCGAAGCAGCAACGCGAGTCGAGTAGCAATGGCAAAAGGAAGAATAAGATGGGGTGGGGGTGCGCAACTGCCTATGCCCCTCGCCCTCCCATTTTAAATAAGTGGGCGATGACCTGGGGGTGGGGATTAACTACAACCACTCCTTCGGGGAATCCTCGAGAACATGGGCATCTCGGGCCACAACTACTAGGATCCAAGCGTGGAGGATCCCAGCCTACGACCCGTGGCCTACTGGGCTATAGTCGTGGCCTGTCGGGCTAGGCCCAAAGCGACGTCCCGTCTGCCCAAGGGGAGGGCCCCATGGCATCATTGCACCCCATGTGGCACGCTGCGGTCCGGCACGGGACCCGAAGCGGCACGACGGGACTCGATGTGTCGGGGACGACCGCTGACGTGGCCGGTCGTTCAACCCCACGCAAAAGATGGACGCCGCCTTATGAAGCTGCTTGCTCCCCCTCCTCGAAGGAACACGGGGCCCCGCTGACTTCGGGGACTACTGACGGGGTTATTATACCTAGGTAGGCCAAGACTAGGGAGTTATCCCCTTTTGAAGAAAACCATGCGGCCGACTAATAACCCACAAGTATAGGGGATCGCAATAGTTTTCGAGGGTAGAGTATTCAACCCAAATTTATTGATTCGACACAAGGGGAGCCAAAGAATATTCTCGAGTATTAGTAGCCGAGTTGTCAATTCAACCACACCTGACAGACTTAATATCTGCAGCAAAGTATTTAGTAGCAAAGTAATATGGAAGTAACGGTAATGGTGGCAAAGTGATAGTAGCAGTTTTGTAGTGTTTGTAACGGTAGCAACGAAAAAGTAACTTAGCAAAGATCAATATATGGAAAGCTCGTAGGCAATGGATCGGTGATGGATAATTATGACGGATGGCATTCATCATGCAACAGTTATAACATAGGGTGACACAGAACTAGCTCCAATTCATCAATGTAATGTAGGCATGTATTCCATATATAGTCATACGTGCTTATGGAAAAGAACTTGCATGACATCTTTTGTCCTACCCTCGCGTGGCAGCAGGGTCCTATTGGAAACTAAGGGATATTAAGGCCTCCTTGTAATAGAGAACCGGACCAAAGCATTAGCACTTAGTGAATACATGAACTCCTCAAACTACGGTAATCACCGGAAAGAATCCCAGTTATTGTCACCCTGGGTGATGCGGATCATAACTCGCAATAGGTGTCTACAACTTGCAAGATAGGATCAAGAACACACATATATTCATGAAAACATAATAGGTTTTGATCTGAAATCATGGCACTCGGGCCCTAGTGACAAGCATTAAGCATAGCAAAGTCATAGCAACATCAATCTCAGAATATAGTGGATACTAGGGATCAAACCCTAACAAAACTAACTCGATTACATGATAAATCTCATCCAACCCATCACCGTCCAGCAAGCCTACGATGAGATTACTCGCGAACGGTGGAGAGCATCATGGAATTAATGATGAAGGAAGGTTGGTGATGACGAAGGCGTCGATTTCCCCTCTCGGGAGCCCAAAACGGACTCCTGATCTAGTCTCCCGAGGAAGAACAGGAGGTGGGGGTGGCTCCGTATCGTGAAACATGATGAACTCTTCTTCCTTATTTTTGTCTCCCCGAATAGGAATATATAGGATTGGAAACGAGGTCGGAGGAGCAGCAGGGGGACCACAAGCTTGCTCGGCGCGCCCTAGGGGTGGGCATGCCCACCAGGCTTGCGGCCAGGTGGTGGGCCCCTGCTGTTGATTCTTTCGCCAATATTTTTGATTAATTCCAAAAATATTCTCCGTAAATGTTTAGGTCAATCCGAAAACTTTTATTTCTGCACAAAAATAACACCAAGACAATTCTGCTGAAAACAGCGTCAGTCCGGGTTAGTTCCATTCAAATCATGCAAATTAGAGTCCAAAACAAGGGCAAAAGAGTTTGGAAAAGTAGATACATTGGAGATGTATCATCTCCCCCAAGCTTAAACCTTTGCTTGTCCTCAAGCAATTATGTTGATAAACTGAAAGTGATAAACAAAAACTTTTACAAACTCTTTGATCGTACTGTTGTTAATATGTCTAACATATGTTCAGATTTTCAGCAAACATTATAGACTAACCACATTCACAATAACATTTAGGTCTCACATTTACTCATATCAATGGCATAATCAACTAGCGAGTTGTCGTCGTTTTCTCACGATAGATGTCATGGGTAGGCTTATCGTAGGTGGTTGGGCCGAAAGACGTCGACGGGCTCCGGGTGCGAGATAGGACACAAGCAGGGGAAACACACGATGTACCCAGGTTCAGGGCCCTCCGGGGGACATAATACCCCTAGTCTTACTTGGTCTAGTTGGATGGATAGTTGTGTTTATAGGGGTGCTCCTGGAGCTGTGTCTAGAGGAGGAAGAAGGAGCAACCAGCTTGTCCTCCTCCGTTGCTAGCGATGGTATGAGAGGAAAGCTCTATCTGGGTGTATGTGAATGATCGGTCGTCCCCATTGCATGGAGGGCTTGGGGGGTTTTATAGGTCAACCCCCCGGCTCTATAATATGTTCTAAAGTACATGGGTGGGGGGACCCGGCTGGCAGTCTCTCCGGCCGGCTAGGGGGTCCCTCCCTTCGTGTCGTCTTGTCCTCTGTAGGGTCCACCGATTGAGCGGTCCCGTCTCACGCTGGGGCCTACCAGCCGGTTCTGCGATTGGCCCTCACCCACCTTCCGCGGCACGGGTCGCCCGAGAGGCGTTGTCTAGCGCTAGCCGGCCGAAGTCTCCGGTACACCCAGTTGTGTTGTAGCCACGCCGGGGCAAATAATCGAGTGGGAGATGGCATGTAAGCACTGTTTCCCCGCCCGGTCGCGCTTGCCAAGGTCAGCGGCCTGGACGGCCGGACTGTAGCCATGCGTTCCAATGTGTCAGCAGCCACTGTGGCCACAGGGCCGGCCTTCGTGGCGGTCATGTCTTGTCGTCGTCCCTGCGCATAGAGGGACGGGACGTCGTAGGTTCGCCCCGGGGTCAACAGAGGAGGCGGCCCGGAAGGCAGCCCACCCACGCCCAGCCGGCCGGGGGTCGAACCGTCTGCATGACCAGCCGTCCGTGTCGCCAGCCGGTGGTAGCTCGAGCCAGCCATCCTCCAGCCGGCCATGGGCAGCTGGCCGCGCAGTTTTCCTTCGAAGCGGAAGGGGAGAACCCCGTTTCTTTGGCCTACCTAGGGGTAAAAACCCCGTCAGTAGTTCCCGAAGCCAACGGGGGCCCGCGTCCGGCAGACGGAGGGGAGCCGGCGGCTTCCCCCAGTGGTACTCGCCTCTGGTGTGAAGCCGAAGGGGCAGTCGGGTCGGCCGTTGGACCCGACACCTCGGGTATCGGCGCGTCACCCCGGGACCCGAGTCAACCCGACGCGCGCCACGCAGCGAGTAATGATGCGGCGGGCCCCACGCACGCAACGAGATAGGATGTCGGCTTGGGCCTAGCCCGCTAGGCCCCGGGCATAGCCCAGTAGGCCTCGGGGCACAGACCGGGATCCTCTGCGCCCCGAAGCAGCCGTTATCGTCCGGGGCCACCCGCGCACGCACGGAGTTTCTGCGGGAGTGGACGCAATTAATCCCACGTCCCCCGGTCGTGGCCTCCCCTATTAAAGGGGAGGAAGGGCAGGGCGGAGATACCCGCATCCCGCTCGCCCCTTGCTGCCTCGCCTTCTTGCCTTCTTCGTCCTCCTCTCTCTCCTTGCACAACACCATGCTCGAACCTGCAACCGCGCCCGCACGCCGCCCCGCCGCCATAATGGACGACGGACGCGGAGGGAGATGGGATTCCTCCATCATCGTCGAGGCAGACATTGCGGAGCTTCGCCGCGCGCGTATGCTGCCGCCGGCGGAGCGGGTGGTCACACGCGCATCTGGCGACGAGGTGGCGCCGGCACCACACTCGGGGCAACATGTCGTGTTCCTCTCGCACTTCTTCCGCCTGCTCCTCAACACCTTCGACCTCCAGCCGCATCACCTCAGCCTCAATGTGATCCTATACCTCACCGGCTTCATGACGTCGTGCGCGGGTTATCTCAGGGTCCTTCCTTTACTCGACTTCTTCAACGATGTCTTCTATCTCAAGGCGCTGAAGAGCAGTGCTTGCGGGGGCACGATGGTGTGTTGACGTGGCACCGCGCGCTTCTCACCCCTTTCTCTCATCGATTACGTCAAGGGGTGGCACCGGACGTTCTTCCACATGAAGAACGCCGACCAGAACATGGACTTCATTCGGCTGCCACTGTTCGTCGATGCATAGTCCACCCAGGTGAACTGGCTGGGGGCCGCCATGCGCGGCGTGGCCCTAGCGGAGCTCGACCGGCTCATGCAGCTGAAGAGCTCTGAGGGGTTGGTCGCTGCCGATCTGGTGGCGGCTTTCATCTTGCATCGTGTGTTGCCTCTCAAGTTGAGGCCGCATCAGATCTGCGACATGTCCGGCCACCGCAACCCCTGCTGGTAGTCCACCGTCGACCTGACACCAGCTCAGGAGGCGAAGCGGGTGAACGCCCTCATGAAGTTCAAGCTAAAGCCCAAGTCATGGTCTTTCGGCATGGAGCCGTACGACCGCATCAACCGCCCCTCCCTCCCAGTAAGTCTTTCGACGAGACAACTTTTCTTTGTTTGATTCTTTCCAGCCGGCAGCCGGCTATGGACCTTACTTTGCCGTGCTGACGGCAGCTGTTGGTGCGACAGAACACACCGGACGGCCAACACCCCCTAATCTTCGAGGCGAAGGGCAAAAACTCCGACTCCGAAGACTAAGAGCAGGGAGGCCCGCCGGAGGAAGGGTGGACTCCTTGGGAGGAGTCGACAAGACGGCAGACCCGCGAGCTGGTAACCGTAGCGGAGCCGGAGGATCCAGCGCAGCCGGGGAGCCCAGCAGAGCGGGTGAGTTCCCTCTTGCACCCACTATCAGGAACTGGACGGACGACGACGATGATGATGACGATGATGATGACGTGATGATTTTGAACGAGCCTCCTCCCTCAGCACGCCAGGGTCGGCGAAGCGAGGAACGGCCGGCTCAAGCCCCAGCGACCGGAGCTGCCGGCCAGGCGAAGAGGCCGGCTTAGGAGGGGCCGGTGGCCCCACCACCAGTCCCAAAGCGGGTGAAGGTGGCAGCGCGGAAGCTGTCGGCGCGCACCAAGCGGGCCTTGCCCCTCGTTATCGGGTAAGTCTCTTTTTCGTGTCTTGTGTGTGTTTTCTTCCGGGTCGCGAGCCAGTGAGTGACCAGCCTTTGTGCGCTGCAGGGACCCCATTGAGCTTCACGAGGGAGAGCCGGTGGGGGCCTTGACGGATGCTGCCAGCCGGCTGGCCCACGAGCACGCGGCCACCTAGCAGGAGAAGAAGAGGAGGCTCCCGGAGATGCGAACCTCAAAGTCCAGAATGCGAGGCAAGGCCTCGCATCCCGGGACTTCGAGCAGCGGGCGGCGGAGGAGGTCCGGGGACCCACGCGGGCGTTGGACTTGGTGGCAGAATCGACCCGCCTGTCGAGGCCCCCATCAAGCGAGCCGCGAGGGGCGGCCATAGAGCCGCCTGTGCCTCCATCCGTGGAGGAAGCGGCCTAAGCAAGGGTGGCGTCAACGGAGCCGACCCCCGAGGCGACCTCGCCGGAGGTGCCGAACGTGACACCGCCCGTGGCCGAGCCGGCCCACGTCGACGTGCTGGAGGCCCCGGTGGCCCCCAGAGGCGGCATCAGAGGCGGCGCCAGAGGTAGCGGCCATGGAGGTGGAGGTGCCATCCGTCGCAATCGTCACACCGGAGCGGCAGGAGGTGGAAGTGGCGACGGTGTCGGGCGGAGGGCCGGTGGGAGGCGATTTCCGGACCCTCACTATTGTCGACCTGCCCTCGGTGGCCGGTACTGTGGCGAGCCCGGGCGGCAACGGCGGCCGGGCCCGGACGACCCTACGGACCATGTAGGAGGTGCTCCGAGACTGGGAGGCATTGGCGCGCGTGCCAGCCCTACCGGCTCCCCCGACAGGCGGCCCGGTCCCCTCATTTGGGGAGTTGGGGAGCATCCTGGGCCGGTGCCGGCAGGAGCTGGCCTAGTTCGCAGAGGCGGCAGACGCCACCCTACTGCGTGCAGAGGTAAGCACGGTTGCCTTTGTCTTAGAATTTTCAGTGGGGGCGCGCAAGCGCACCCACTGGGTGTAGCCCCCGAGATGTGGGCCGGCTGACCGTCTGACGGGTAGCCAAACTGGATCTCTTTGAGCATGTCTTGATTTTTGGCTCTACGTGACAGGAGGGAGCTCCTTTCAGCAGAAGTTGTTCGAGGAGGCGGTCGCCATCCACGACCGCGGCAAACATGGCTTCTACCGCCTGGAGGAGGAGCTAGCGCATGTGCAAGGTAAGTTGAGTTTCATGGGAGGGGTATGTAGCCCCCGAGAGCCGGTTGATGCCTGCCTTGTCTTGCAAGTGATCTGACCGCCCTCCGGGACGAGAAGACCAGGATCGTCTCTGAGCGGGACCGGCTGGTGCAAGATGTCCAGGCGGCCACGCAGGAGAAAGACCGGTTGGCCACGCTGCAGGCAGACGGGGAGGCGGCCCAAGGCCGCCTCAAGGCCGTCATGGCGAAGGAGGTGGTGGCCAAGGAGATGGCCATCAAAGAGGCGGCTGACACCGCCTAGAGGACCGCTGCCCTCCAAAACGAGGTGACCCGCCTCGTGAGGTCGCTCGAGGAGGTCAAGGGCTCCCTCGCTGCATTGGAGGTGGCACTGGCATCGGAGCGGAAAGCGTCACTCAACTTCTCCATCAGGGTGGACGACGCCATTGAAGGTAAGTGCCATTTTTCCCTTCTCCAGTCGGTTGCTTTTTTCCTTTGCTGGTTCTTGTGTTTGATTTTCCCTTGTTTCCACTTCTTACCCTTTCTCTTAGGGTGCTTCCCAGAAACTCGTCACCGCGCTGAGCACGCCGTCGAGGAGCATTGGGAGTACCTTCGGGAGTGGAGGCGCTCCATCGAGGAGGATGCCGTGTGGGATGTGGACGATCTTGGGCTCACCATTGAAACTGGCTGATCCACCTCGAGCGGAGAGTGGAGCGGCTGAAGACAGCCAGAAAGGAGATCATCGCTGCTGTGTGGCCGGGCCGTGGGGAGCTCCGGCGAACCGCGTGGCCTTGTGGCTGGAGCAGGCCGTGGCCCGGCTCGAGGCCTGGAAGGCGTCAACAGCCCGGGCTGGCACGTAGATGGCGCTCCGGTTCGTCACGTCATGGTATCGCGGCGTAGACTTGGGCCGGCTGGCCACCATGCGGGACGAGCCGGCCGAGGAGCGGGAGGCCCGTGATCTGGCCCTTGTCCGTCGGGCCAACGAGCTTGCTTCGTACGTCGACGCGGACGAGTTCCTGCCGGCCCTTTGCAAGGACGGCGAGCCAGTGCCTAAAGACTCCTTCGGCATCCCCTAAGGCCCAGCAGATGAGGAGGTTGCCGACGAGAGCACCGACGAGAGCGGCAAGACGACCGGAACCGTGGAGGCCGCTTCGAAGGCCAAGGAGGCCGACCCGAAGGCCGCGACCACCTCCGAGGCAAGAGTCGAGCCGCCCAGCGATGCGCCGGCTGGTGACGCGTCGGTGGCCTGAGCTCCCGGGCATCTTTATCTTTCTTTTTGTTTCCTGCAAGTTAGGCTCGAGTCCACCCACTGGGGGTGTTATGTAATGAACTATGCTGGGCATGGGCCACCTTTGTCTTAACATTTGTACTGTGAATACTTAGGGTGTTTCCCTTATTGCTCGTGCTAGCTTGTCCTTATCATTTTTCGCCCTCTTGGTTCTTTTCAATACCCCCCCTTTCCCCTTTGGTTTCAGCCCCGCCAGCCCGACATCTGGGAGCCGGTCTGTAGTTGGGTCGAGGTGTCCGCCTCAAGGGAGCTTGTTCAGAACTTAGGAACCGCGAGAGCCTTTCAGGATAAGTAGAGTGACAGAGGCGAGGCGGTGGTCCGGCTGGGCCTAGCCAGTATCTCCTTTCAATTGATCTTTCATGTGAGATAAGCCTTGCCGCCCCGAGGCCCCGTCAGCCGGACAGCCGGGAGCCGGATCTATAGTTGGGAGGGATGGGAGGGTTTGCCCGGCTCACACTACTTAGCCAATTTTTGAGAGAAGTGACCTAGGACTAGCCGTCGAGTCCCCAGGCCCGGGAGCCTGGTTGGGGAGCCGGTCAGCGAGGAAACCTTTGAGGCAAGCGAAACAGGGTGTGCCCCAAGAGCCGGCCTGGGGCATCCATTGCATTCATAAGCCCAAAAGGTTAGGGATACATACATACATTGGTCTTTTCAGCAGTAAAATGGGCGGAGGAGCGCCGCGTTCCATGGACGCTTCGTCTCATCGCCGGAGGCATCTCTTTTGCGCTTCTGCAGCTTCTGGGCGTCTATTAGGTAGTATGCATTGTTGTGCGGTGCCTTGCTGATGATGAATGGGACCTCCCATGGGGAGGACGGCTTGTGTTGTCCAGCTGTCCGCTAGATCCGCCTGAGGACCAGGTTCCCTTTGCAAAAAGAGAGTGGCCGGATCCGCTTGCTGTGGTAGTGCCGGAGTTTCTGCTGCTAGATTGTTGTCCGGCTCAAGGCGAGTTCGCGAGCTTCCTCGAGTAGGTTGACACCGTCTTCTCTTGCCTCCTTTGTGTTCTTCTTCGTGTATAGGGTGACCCGAGGCGAGTCAAACTCGATGTCGGTGGGTATGATCGCCTCGGACCCGTACACAAGGAAGAAGGGAGTGTAGCCGATTGATCGGTTGGGGGTGGTCCCGAGACTCCAAAGGACGGCCGGCAGCTCGTCGATCCAGCAGCTGGCCGACCTTACCAACGACGTCACAAGCCGAGGCTTGACGCCAGACAGGATGAGGCCGTTCTCCCTCTCAACCTGGCCGATTGACTGTGGATGAGCGATGGAGGCCAGGTCGAGCCGAATTCCTTGCTTGGAGCAGAAATGCGTGAGTGTGCCCTTGGCGAAGTTCATGTCGTTGTCGGTGATGATGCTATGGGGGACGTCATAGCGAACCATGATGTCATCGATGAACCGAACGGTCGTGGGGCGATCCAGCTTCTTGATCGGTCGTGCCTCGATCCACTTGGTGAATTTGTCGACAACCACCAGCAAGTGTGTCACGCCACCTCGTGCGGTCTTGAAGGGGCCCACCATGTCCAGCCCCAGACGGCAAAGGGCCACGAGAGGGGGATGGTTTGGAGGGCTGATGCCGGCAGGTGGCTTTGCATGCTGGAGCGTTGGTAGCCCTCGCACTCGTCGACCAACTTCTTGGCTGCCTCGAGAGCAGTGGGCGAGAAGAAACCGTAGCGGACGGCCTTGGCCACCAGGGTTCTGGAGGTGTCATGATGCCCGCACTCACCCTGGTGGATGTCGAGGAGGATCTCTAGGCCCTTTTCCGGCTCGACGCATCGCTGGAAGACGCCGGTGGTGCTGTGATGGACGAGCTCGTTGTTGATGATGTTGTACGCTGGGTCCCGGCGTTGGATTTGCTTTGCCAAGGCCTCGTCCGGGGGGAGCTCACCTTGTAGAAGGAATGCCAGGATAGGTTGGGCCCATGAGGGGGCTGAGACGGGGGCCGGCTCGGGAGCCCCCCGGACCGAATGATCAGCCCCCGGGAACTGCTCGCCAGCCCCCGGGGCCGGCTCGCTAGTCCCTGAGGCCGGCTGGTCAATTGTCATCATGACGGCCGCATCGTTGGAGCCGGCCGCCTTGGACGCAGCCGGCTCAACTGGTGCCGGCGGGGCGGCCAAGGTTACGGGAGCCGGCGGTGAAGATGCTGAAGGGGTGTTGGAAATATGCCCTAGAGGCAATAAATAAAGTGTTTATTATTATATTTCCTTGTTCATGATAATCTTTTATTATCCATGCTATAATTGTATTGATTGGAAACACATTGCATGTGTGGGTAAATAGACAACACTGTGTCCCTAGTATGCCTCTAGTGAACTAGCTCGTTAATCAAAGATGGTCAAGGTTTCCTAGCCATTGGCATGTGATGTCATTTGATAACGGGATCACATCATTGGGGGAATGATGTGATGGACAAGACCCAAACTACAAACGTAGCGTATGATCGTGTCAGTTTATTGCTACTGTTTTCTGCATGTCAATGTATATGTTTCTATGACCATGAGATCATGCAACTCACGGATATCGGAGGACTACCTTGTCTGTATCAAATGTTGCAACATAACTGGGTGACTATAAAGGTGCTCTACAGGTATCTCCGATGGTGTCTGTTGAGTTGGCATGGATCGAGACTGGGATTTGTTACTCCGTATGACGGAGAGGTATCTCGGGGCCCACTCGGTAATGCAACATCACAATAAGCCTTGCAAGCAATGTGAGTAATTGTTAGTTGCGGGATCTTGTATTACGGAACAAGTAAAGAGACTTTCCGGTAACGAGGTTGAACTAGGTATGGAGATACCGACGATCGAATCTCGGGCAAGTAACATACCGAAGAACAAAGGGAACGTTATACGGGATTAACTGAATCCTTGACATAGAGGTTCGACCGATAAAGATCTTCGTAGAATATGTAGGAACCAATGTGGGCATCCAGGTCCCGCCATTTGTTATTGGCCAGATAAGTGTCTCGGTCATGTCTACATAGTTCTCGAACCCGCAGGGTCTACACACTTAAGGTTCGGTGACGTTTCGGTAGTGTAGAGTTATTTATGGTGGTGACCTAAGGTTGTTCAGAGTACCGTATGAGATCCCGGACGTCACGAGGAGCTCCGGAATGGTCCGGAGGTAAAGACTCATATATAGGAAGTCCCAGTTTGGTCGCCGGAAAAGTTTCGGGCTCATCGGTAGTGTACCGGGAGTGCCGGTAGTGTACCGGGAGGCCTCCGGAAGAGGTATTTCGACCCTAGAGGGTCCATGGTCTGTGGGAGAATAATAACCAGCCCTTAGTGGGATGGTGGAACAGCCACAAAGGCCCATGGCGCCAGGAGGGAAAAATGCCAAAAGGAAAAAGGTTGAAAAAGGCAAAAGGGGGCTATATAAGGAAGGAGTCCTAATCCTACTTGGAGTAGAAGGAGGACGACTCCTCCCTCCTAGCCAGCCAAACCAGATAGCCTTGGAGGCCAAGGCTGCCTCTCCTCCTACTCTCTTCCTATATATACTAGAGGGTTCCAAGGGTTTTGCACAAGTTCCTTCTTCCACGTGCAACCCTAACCTCCAGTGCATAGTTTCTCCTCTAGATCAGTTTTCTGCGGTGCTTAGGCGAAGCCCTGCAGGAATAACTCCACCACCATCACCCGAGCACCGTCATGCTGCCGGTGAAATCTCCCTCCTCTCTGCCTCCTCTTGCTGGATCAAGACGGTGGAGATCGTCATCAAGCTCCACGTGTGCTGAACGCGGAGCTGCCGTCCGTTCGGTACTAGATCGGAAGGATCGTGATCAAGGCCACGGGACGTTCGTGATCGGATCGCGGGACGGATCGTGATGAGATCGCAGGACGGTTCGTGATTGGTTCGCGGGACGGTTCGTGATTAGATCGCGGGACGCTCGGCGATTTGGATCGGGAAGAAGTACGACTACACCAACCGCGTTTCTCAACGCTTCCCCCTTAGCGATCTACAAGGGTACGTAGATTCACTCTCCCACTCGTAGATGCTCATCACCATGGATAGGTTTGCGTGTGCGTAGGAAAAATTTTGTTTCCCATGCGACGTTCCCCAACAAGGGGTAGCCAGAGCCGCTGATGGGCCGGCAGCGTCTGCCGGCACAAAGATTGACTCCGGTTCTGGGGAAGGCTTGATCGATGCCTTGAGCAGACGCTCGAGGGAGACGCCGGCTAGGATGGCCTGCCGGGTGGAGCCAATCTTTGCCAACACGTTGGCCGCCTTGTTGTCCGCATGTGGGACGTGATGAAACTCATAGCCCTCGAAGGAGCCAGTGAGCTGTTGTATGAGGAAGCGGTAGCTGGCCATGTTGGCGTCCCTGGCATCCCATTCGCCAGAGACTTGCTGCACCACGAGGTCAGAGTCGCTGAAGCATAGGATGCTCCTGATGCCGATCTCCCTGGTGAGCCAGAGGCCATGGAGGATGGCCTCGTACTCGGCCACATTGTTGGAGGCGGCGAAGTAGATCTGTAGGGCGTACTTGAGCTGGTCACCTTTTGGGGAGGAGAGGACTATGCCGGCACCTAGGCCAGTCCTCATTTTCAAGCCGTCGAAATGCATGCGCCAATGCGTGGAGTCTGGGGGAGGCGGCATGAACTCCGTCTCCGCCCAGTCGACGAGGAAGTCAGCCAACGCGTGTGACTTGATGGCGGTTCTTGGCTTGTACCGGATATCATGATCGGCGACGGCGATGGCCCATTTGGCGATCCGGCCGGTGGAATCCCAGCCGCTCATGATCTCGCCCAGCAGGGCCGTGCTCACCATGGTGATGGTATGCTCCTGGAAGTATTGCTTGACCTTCTTGGTGGCGAAGTATATGTCGTAGCACATCTTTTGGTAGTGGGGGTAGTTCTGCTTGGACGCGGAGAGGACCTCGCTGAGGTAGTAGACGGGCCGCTGGACCGGCAGGGACTTGCCCTCCTCCGGCGGCTCGACCACCAGGATGACGCTGATGACGTGGGTGGTCACTGCGATGTAGGTGAGCAGTGGTTCCTTTTCAGCCGGCACGGCCAGGATGGGCGCGCGGGTGAGAGCCTTCTTGAGGCCGCGGAAAGCCTCGTCCGCCTCGTCGGGCCAATCGAACATGCCCAGTTTCTTGGTGTGACCCGGCTCGATCAGAGCTGTCTTGCGAAGGAGGCCATAGAGGGGCAGGGCCTTCTCCCCCAGCCGGCTGATGAACCGGCTGAGCGAGGCAAGGCAGCCGGTGAACTTCTAGACGTCGCGGAGCCAGGTCGGACTGGGCATGCGCTCGATCGCGCCGATCTTCTCGGGGTTAGCTTCGATGCCGCGAGCGGACACGAAGAAACCCAGGAGTTGGCCGGCTGGGACGCCGATGACACACTTCTCCAGGTTGAGCTTGATCTTGTACTCGCGCAGGTTCACGAAGGTCTCCCGGACATCGTCGAGGAGGCTGAAGTGCTTCTTGGTTTTGACGACGATGTCGTCGACATAAACATGGACGTTCCTGCCTATCTGAGGCAGGAGGCACTTCTGCATGCATCGCTGGAAGGTGGCGCCTGCGTTCTTCAGGCCAAAGGACATGGTGATGTAGCAGTAGGCCCCAATGGGCGTGATGAAAGAGGTCTTGAGCCGGTCTTCTGGGTCCAGCTTGATCTGGTGGTAGCCGGAGTAGGCGTCCAGGAAAGACAGCAAGTCGCAGTCGGCCATGGAGTCAATGACTTGATTGATCCGCGGTAGGGCGAACGGGTCCTTGGGACACGCCTTGTTCAGGCTAGTGTAGTCGATGCACATGCGCCAGGTCTTGTTCTTCTTCAGCACCAGGACTGGGTTGGCCAACTAGTCCGGGTGGAACACTTCCAGAATGAACCCGGCTGCGAGCAGCCAGGCGATCTCTTCTCCTATGTTACACCGCTTCTCCTCGGAGAAGTGGCGTAGGGGTTTCTTGACCGACTTGACATCCGGCCGAACATGTAGTTTGTGCTCGGCGAACTTCCTCGGAACACCCGACATGTCCTTGGGGGACCATGCGAAGATGTCCTGATTCTCACGGAGGAAGTTGACGAGCTCGCCTTCCTATTTGCTATCGAGGTGGGAGCCGATGGTGACGCACTGAGCCGGGTTAGCCGGGTCGATCGGGATTTGCTTGGTGTCTTTGGACGGCTGGAAGGAGGCCTCGCGGTGGACTGCAAGGGGGGAGCCGGCATGACCGGCTAACTGGCGGCAAGGGCCACGAGCCAGTCGATCTGTCGTTTCTCCTCGGCGATTTCTAGGGCATCGGCCAGCCGACTGCCGTCTCGAGCGCACTTGATTAACATCTTGTAGTCGCCCGTGATGGTGATGATTCCCTTGGGGCCCGACATCTTGAGCTTGAGGTAGGCGTAATGGGGGACTGCCATGAATTTGAGAAGGGCTGGTCGGCCCAGTAGCGCGTGGTAGGGGCTTGCGAGGTCCACGACCTCAAACAACACTAGCTCGCGGTGGAAGTGGCCGGGTCCGCCGAAGAGGATGTCGAGCGTGATTTTGCCGATAGTGGAGACAAACGCAAGAACGACCAGTTGGATCACCGCTACGGGAGCCGGCAGATCAACACCATTAAGGAGCAGGAGCCGTCTGCCTTACCTTCTAGTCAGCGCCAGCGCACTGGCAAGGCAGCCTGGCAGCCGAAGCTCACCTTCGAGCAAATGCTCGACCTTCCCTGCAAGAACCACTCAAGGGCCAAACCCTCTATGCACACGCTCCGACAGTGCAGATTCTCACAACGATTGGCCCGGGGGACGGCCTTCCGGCTCCCCCCACGCCGCCTGCCCGTGCGGCGGCCCCCGCCCAAGCTGCCGCCCCGACACCGGCTCCGGCTCTGGCCCAGAATGACGGTCGTCTGATCGACCAACTCCCTAACCAAGACGGTTGTTACGTCGTCTTCACCAGTGAAGAGACAAGAAAAGATGCTCAGCGCCGGCTCCACCATGAGGTGAACGCCACCATGCCGGCAACTCTCCAGTTCATCCACTAGTCGAAGAAGCCGGTCACCTCGAGCCGGGCGGATCATCCCGCCATAATGCCAAGTCCTGGCAGCTATGCCCTGGTCCTCGACCCCACCATCGCCACCGAGAAGCGCACTTACCTCTTCAAGCGGGTGCTGATAGATGGCGGAAGTAGCATCAACATCCTTTACCTCGACACGATGCACAAGCTGGGGCTGAAGATAGAAGACCTACAAGAGAGCCGAACAATCTTCCATGGCACTGTTGTTCTGCGGCTGCCAGTTGTCGGCAGCCGGCCGGGACGTTGCCGGTGTTGTCGTTATCTTGGGGGGCGGGCTCGTCTTGACCCGGATGGCTGAATCAGTTGTGGCGTACTTGTCCGCCTTGGTCATGAGCTCGGCAAGCGTGGCCGGCTCGGAGCACAGAAGCTTGTGCTTGAGGGGTGTGCTATCTCGACAGCCTTCGATGAAGTACTGTACGGCCTCCACCTCGTGCACCCCCTCACAGGAGTTACGGAGTTTGGTCCACCGGGTGAGGTAGTCGCGGAGGGACTCGTCCGGCCCCTGAACGCACATGGCGAGTTCATGGGGGCGGCCGGGCCGCTTGTAGGTGCCGATGAAGTTGCGGATGAAGGCCTTCTCGAAGTCCGTCCAGGTGTTGATGCTACCCGACGCCAGGCTATTGAGTCAGGTGCGGGCCGAGCCGATCAACATGAGGGGAGCGTAGCGAATGGCTACGCTCTTTTTTCCCCTGGCGATGCCGACCGGGGTGGTGTAGTCGATCAACCAATCCTCAGGCTTGGCGGCCCCGTTATACTTAGGGGTGTCTCGGGGGAGATTGAAGCCGGTTGGGAATGGCTCATTGTGGACCCGAGGGCTAAAACAGGCCGGGCTGATCGAGCCCACCTCTTCGAGGAGGGCCGACTGTGCGAGGTGGTCAATGCGGCTGTGAGCATCGTTCTCGCTGCGGGGGACAAGCGGCCCGATCCGGGCCGAGAGCTCGGGGCGGATGAGGGGCAGAACCGACCGTTCTGGCTCACGCCGCAGTGGTGGAGTGTGCCCGCGGCTGCGCAGGCTGCCAGCTGCCGACGCTTCTTCCTGGCGGCTGAGAGGGTCGGGGGTTGTTTGTTTTGGCCCGGCGGCTGGAGACGCGAAGGGAAGAGGAGTGCTGAGCCGGCTAACGGCCCGCAGTCCTCGTGCCCTCGCGCTCAAGTCGAGGGCTTCTGGAGGCGGTGCCGCCCGACGCGAGCAGATGGTGCTGCGCGTCAACGGCGTCAATGAGCTCCTTGATGTGACTCTTGTGGGCGGCACATTCTTCGCCCTCCAAGGTAGCCAAGTCCTCGTATGGTACCTTAAGGGCCCGCAGGTTGGCTACGAGGGTGTCATAGACAGGGATCTTGCCGCCCAGGATTTTGGCAGCCACGCGGCCGCGGTCGCACACAGCCCTACGCCGGCTGGGCTCGGTGCCAACCAGGGTGAGACCGTAGGCGGAAGCGTGTTCCCGCTAGGCGGCGTCCATGTGGCGCCACGTGGCCGCGAGGGCGGTGGCGTCCTCGAACAGGACGCGGCGGACCGCCTCGAGGTTGGTCGCGGCGGCGTTGAGGTTCGTCTCGGGGCGATAAGGGTGCTCAAGCCCCAGAGGGCCACACCGAGCGGGTCGTAGGTGCCGACACGGGCCGCGACGACGTCAGCCCCGACCCGTGCACATCCGGAGGAGGTGGAGGAGATGATGGCCATTGCCCCCACACCATCGTGGGAGCTACTGGATTGGGTCGCAGCAAGTGCGCCCACGGCCGAGGGCGGATTGGCATAGATGAGCACCTACCCGGGGTACTCGTCAGCGGTCGGAGCCTCGGCAAGGGTGAGCCTGTCGAAGCACTTGTTGAGCGCGTCGATGTCGGCCGCGAGGCCGATGGGGTCGCCCGTAGGGCGTGTCGGAGCAAGCCCCACGAGCCCGTGGTTTCGCCTGGACGTGCGGCGGCAGGGGGGGAATGGCAAGGGGTCCCGCCCGAAGCATGAATCCGCCCGGCGCCGCGTACGACCCCACGGTGGGCGCCAGCTGTCGTCGTTTTCTCACGAAAGATGCCATGGGTAGGCTTATCGTAGGTGGTTGGGGCCGAAGGACACCGACGGGCTCCGGGTGCGAGATTGGGCACAAGCGGTGGCGACACACGATGTACCTAGGTTCAGGGCCCTCCGGGGGAGGTAATACCCCTAGTCCTCCTTGGTCTAGTTGGATGGATAGTTGTGTTTACAGGGGTGCTCCAAGAGTTTCGTCTAGAGGAGGAAGAAGGGGCAGTCGGCTCGTCCTCCTCTGTTGCTAGCGATGGTATGAGAGGAAACATCTAGGTGGGTGTATGCGAATAATCGTCTGTCCCCGTTGCATGGGGGGCTCGGGGGGTTATAGGTCAACCCCCAGACTCTATAATATGTTCAAAAGTATAGGGGTGGGGGGACCCGGCTGGCAATCTCTCCGGCCCGCCAAGGGGTCCCGCACTTGTTGTCATCTCGTTGTCTGTATGGTCCACAGGCTGAGCGGTCTCGTCTCCCGCTGGGGCCCACCAGCCGGTTCTGCGATTGGCCCTCGCACACCTGCCACGGCACGGGTTGCCCGAGAGGCGTCGTCTAGCGCCAGGTGGCCGAAGTCTCCGGTACGACTGTCTGTACTGTAGCCATGCCAGGGTAGGTAATCGAGTGGGCGAGGCCGTGCTAGCACTGTTTCCCTGCCCGGTCGCGCTCGCCAAGGTCAGCGGCCTGGATGACCGGACTGTAGCCATGCGCTCCAGTGCGTCAGCGGCCACTGTGGCCATAGGGCCGCCCGTCGTGGCGGTCATGTCATGTCATCGTACCTACGCGCAGAGGGATGGGACGTCAAAGGCATTTTGCACAACAAGCTGGCGAAGAGACAATCCACAAGAAACTACCAGAGATAGAACAAGCCAGATAGTGGTACACTGGACAACAGGGCTGAATGTATCCTCATAATCTAGTACAAGGCGTTATTTAAAGCCCTTAGCCACGAGACGTGCTTTGTAGCGCTCAATAGAACCATCTTCATGTTTCTTCACCTTGAAAACCCACTTCGAATCAATGATGTTGACGCGAGGCAAAGGGGGAACAAGCGTCCATGTCTCATTCTGGATAAGTGCATGATACTCTTGTTCCATAGCAGCCCTCTAGTGTGGGATACTCATAGCGGCTTGATAACTGCGGGATTCGGCAGTGGGATCTTCCACATCATGAGCCAAACAAGCAACTAGGTAAGCGACAGTACCATCGGTTCGCTCCTTGGGGCGAACAATGCCACTTCGGCTGCGTGTATGCGGGCACCACGGAGTAGCGAGCACAAGGGTTGGTGGAGCATCGATAGCAGGCAAGGCCGACCCAGAGGACTCTGGCGATGAGAGGTCGGGTGATGATGGACCAGGCGACGAGGGCCCAGTCGTCGTGAGCCGCGCGGAGTCAGGCGCTGCCGACCTAGGTGAAGGGGCAGCACGGAATCTCACGCTAGTGACGTGGGCGATGACGGAGGCGAAGACGGGCGAGGAGGTGGCAACGTGGGCCGCTCTGGGGAGGCCGGCACAGGTGCTGGACCAGGCATCGCTTCCGAGGCGGGGTCGATGGCGAGAGGCGGTGCATGAGCATGCATCAGTCGATCGACATGCGCCACAGGTGACGCAGGCGGTGCATCGGGTAGAACTTCCAGGCAAGCACCACATCCAGTTCCTGCACCATGATTAGGTAACAACACAGGCGAATATGCAATATCTTCAAATTGGCTAGGCATAGTAGGATATGAATGCATACATGGAGCTGTGATGGGTGGCTATGGCATGGTAGAGAAAGGGAAGACATTCTCATCAAAGACAACATCACGAGATATTTAGACACGATTAGTTGGCACATGAAGGCACTTGTAGCCTTTGTGTAGAGAACTATACCCCAAGAACACACATTTTTTGGACTGAAACTCAAGTTTTCGATCATTATAGGGACGAAGGTGAGGCCAACAGGCACACCCGAACACCTTGAGAAAGGTATAGTCAGGAGTTTCATGTAAGAGGAGCTCCATAGGAGTTTCATATTAAGAACACGCGTAGGTAATCTGTTAATAAGAAAACATGTGGTGGCAAAGGCATCACTCAAAAAGAGAAAAGATTCAGAGGCATGAGCAAGAAGTGTGAGGCCGGTGTCAACTATATGGTGATGTTTACGCTCAACGACACCATTTTGTTGATGTGTACTTGGGCATGATAAACGATGCGAGATCCCAAGCTTATTAGAGAAAGTGGTGAGGTTGCGATACTCGCCCCCCCAATCCGACTAAACATGAAGAATTTTATGCTTGAGTAGACATTCAACACGCAATTGAAACTGAATAAATATGTCAAACACATTAGATTTGCGCTTAAGGAGAAAAGGACATGTAAAGCGACTATAAGCATCAACGAAGCTGGCATAGTAGTTGTGACCACTAACAGATGTTTGTGCTGGACCCCACACATCGACAGACACAATTTCAAGAGGACTCATTACTTCTCTAGTAGATGAAACAAATGGAAGTTGATGACTTTTGCCTTGCTAACAGGCATCACACAGGGACATCTCTTTATTGCTAGACTCTAACGGTAGCTTATGGCGATGAAGTATGTGGCGAACGATAAGGGTGGCAGGGTGACCAAGGCGAGAGTGCCATTGGGATGGTGACATACGAACAACGCTGAAGACACACGGGGCGGATGGATCCTCCAGACGATACAAGCCTTCGCTCAAGCGGCCACTAAGCAGAACGTCCCGGGTTGCTCGGTCCTTAACGAAAAGATCAAACGGGTGAAATTCACATAGGACACTATTATCAAGTGCGAGCTTAGGGGCGGATAAAACATTACAAGTTATCAAGGGTACCCGCAAAATATTACGAAGGTGAAGCTGCCTAGAGGGATGACTAGTTAAAAGATATGCTTGGACAATGTGAGAGATGGGCATACCTACGCCATTGTCGCTGTGAACGTGATCATGCCCATAGTAGGGCTCGTAGGTGGCGAGCTTGCTGAGCTCGTTTGTCATGTGATCTGTGGCGCTGGTGTCCATGTACCATGTTGGATCAACAGGGTAGGATGGCGTGTACCCCTGCTCGACATGCGGATCCTTGCCCTTGGTGGCGTCATGGGCAGCCGGCGGGGTGGCGGGGTGGCCGAAGTCAGCCATGGCAAACTGGCGCTCATTGCCCTTGCCATCATTACCTATACCAAGAAATCTCTTCTAAAAATGGCGGTGACACCGGGAGGCGACGTGCTTTTCCCGTCCATAGAGCTAACACACACGAGTGTCCATCCGCCCCCATTGGGGCCCCCACTCGAGGTTGATGAAGGGGGTGGGGCGGCCTTGCCACCCGACGGAGGGGCAAACTGGCGCTGGCCGTGAGAGGCCCAGTAGGTCACTGGCTGCGCTGTGATTGTGGTGGATGAGCAGCAAGCCTCGACGCGCTACTCAGTGAAGAGAAGGTGGGAGTAGAGCTCGTGAGGGGGCATCGGTGGCTTGGTGTTGTGGACGGCCTCTGTGAGATTGTTGTACTCGGTGTCGAGACCCTTGATGACGAAGCCGACAAACTCCTCGTCGCTAAGAGGCTGACCAACAGAGGTCAGCGTGTCTGCCAGAACCTTCATCTTGTTGAAGTAGGTCGTGGTGGAGGAGTCCAACTTCTTGGTGTCGGTGAGCTCATTGCGAATAACCATTGAGTCGGAGGTGGAGACCTGAGCAAAGGCATGCTCGAGGGTCGTCCATGCATCCATGGAGGTGGCAGCGAAGAGGAAAAGGATGGCGACCCCGTAGCCCAGGGAACCCTGGATGACCGAGAGGATCGCCTGGTCCTACTGCATCCACACACGGTGTTTCGGTTTGATGGCCAGACCATGTATGGTGGTGAAAACCTTCGGAGGACACGGCAGGGAGCCATCGACGTACGCAAGGAGCGAGCGGCTATGGAGCAGCGGTAGAACCTTGGCATGCCAAAACAGATAGTTGTCCGACGTGAGACGGATGGCGATCATACTGTCGAAGTGGAATGGCCCGGCGGGCGCGACTGTGGCAACAACCGGGGTAGCGGGTGGCGCAGCGGCGACAGGAGCGTCGCCCATGAGCGGAGTAGCGGGAGCCCCCGAGGCCACCGCGAGGATGGCAAATGTCGGGACGAGCCGGAGGAGACCGCGGGTGGCTCCATGGGTGGGGCGATCATCATGGCGATGGAGGTCGCAGGCGTGGAAGACGGTGGGAGCGGAGTCGAGAGCATGGATCCCACGGCGGTGGTGCCAAAGAAGTGAGGCACCGGTAGAGCTAGCGGGATGTTGAGTAGGGCGACAAGCGATGCGGTGGACATGAAGCTAGCGGCGCCCAAGCCAGAAGTGGTCATGGCAACAGCGGTGCCAGCTGCGCCAACCCTAGGGCGTGAGGCGCGGCAGTGGCGACACTAGGGTTTTAGGTGCGGTGGCGAAGGAGGAGAAGACCTAGGTTAGGCTTATACCATATTAGACGTAGGGTTTGGGGGGAACTGGCTCAACCCTCTATGGGGTGTCCTATCACATATATATATATAATGGTGTAAAATGGTACAATATGTGTCCTATACCAATACGGTATGACGTACACAGCTGGGCTATAATACAAAGTCTAACATTTCCTTGGGATTCTTTAGTGGGCCAACAAGCTTGCTCCTCATAAACGTTCTTGACAAGCCCCTTGAACTCACACTCATCTCCCGGTTCTACCCACCGAAAGAACAACATAGAATAAACACACATTCATGGGAAAATACTCAAAGAATAATGATGCATGAAAATTTAATATTTATTACATGGCAACCCTACTCTAGTCATGTTAAATGAAGTCTTGACCCATGTGAAGCATGGATCAACCAGCACTTCATATGTAAAAAAGTTGTTATTGACATTCTAAACAGAACAGAACCATGGATTATGGCATGCATTAACATGTCAAAAATGGATTCTACACATGTAAACAATGCAAATGCATATAAAGAACATCGCAATCTGAGCTACGGTTCCCTCAGAACATTCATGACAAGATACATAAGCAAATGGAGATAGATCTGGACACAAAGAAGGATATTAGCAAAATCCTGGCATTCCAAGCATACCACTGGATAGGATATGGAATTCTAGATGAAATACATAGAAATATCAGCAAATTCCAA
This sequence comes from Hordeum marinum, assembly GCA_022496015.1. Lineage (NCBI taxonomy): Eukaryota > Viridiplantae > Streptophyta > Magnoliopsida > Poales > Poaceae > Hordeum > Hordeum marinum. The sequence continues at coordinate 136,887,322 of CM039672.1, read as the reverse complement.
TGCGTAGAACTCAAACAATCAACAAAACAATATTACAATGCAATCTGTCATAAACAGTAAGAAGGCACTTAGCAACCATCCAAACAATAAGCTACAGGTTTTTAAATGCTCAAAAAAGACATGTAGATATAGTACATATGATTCAAAATATCTCATCCAAAAGTACCAGGGTGGTTAGATGGAAGTATAAATTGGAAATGAGCTCATAAAATGGCTATATGAGTTGCGAGATTATGACTTAGTGAAAATAACAGATTTTCACAGAACAGTGTTAACATATAGGCATGCTCACAACAAGTTTTAAATATGTTACAGGGAATATCTTGGCATTAAATTGAAAAACATGGTATTAGATATAATGGATTATAAGTGATCCAACATAAGCATTGACAAAAGACCCACAGGTTCAAGGCAAACATCCACACACAAATGTTATCATGGAACTTGTTGATTCTCGGACTTGCAAAAAAGCAGGGTAGTCATGCAACTGTTTTTAACAAGGTGGCATGTTTGGAGCAAGAATTAAATATGAAGCAAAGGTCTTCCATGGCATCAAATGGCACATAAAGATATACTTTGACATGTACTCTAAAACATCCCACATGGGCATTTGCAAAGGAGATATGAAACCATGCGATCGTCAAGATAAAATGCTATGTTTCAATCCAGTTTCACACTTTGTGAAATTTAGCTAACTCCAAAACATTAGTTTTGTCTAGGCATGTTTGGAAGATGATAATAGTACATTACCATGGTAATCATGGAAATACAAACATACGAGGAGCAAGTTCATATGAAAATGGGCATATCTCATGTTCAAAGTTATAGTTCATAGGGTGCATGGATTAATTCACACAAAAATTACAAAATGCCTACTCATAAAAATGACATGCTTCACAAGTTGACCAAAACACAAAACTAATGCCACAGCTAGATTCCTTGGAATTTTTTTACCCACAAAACATACATAATATGCAAATGTTCCTATTGGCAAAAATGCCACAATTGCTATAAGTGGAAATAAGCATGTCGGGAGATGCACTCGATCACCTATGGGGCCATCGGAACCTTTGTGGTTCGGCAAGGGCATGGACGCAAGCACAAAGAACAGAGACATTGAGATGACATGACGATTTACCTCGGTTCGGGCCGCTATGAAGTATAAAACCCTACTCCTTCTTTGTGGGTAGATTGATCAGAGGAACACGAAGAACGTGCAGTGCTCTAGCCCGACAAGGGTTGCCTTCGTGGGAACTACATCGCGAGTAAAAGCGTTCGAAAGTCTAAATCCTTAGCTAGGCTGCCTTGGGCCTCCTTTTATAGCACAAGGGGAAACCACGGTGGCAAAACAGACATTGTCTGATGATTAGATAGCTAGCAGAGCTTATCATACCTTACTCTGGCATTAGGGACAAAATATCATCATTGCTAGTCTAGGTGTTCTGTGGGGGCGCATCCTCGGCAAGCTTATATCACCGCTCTAGCTAGCTATCACACCACAGCTTGACACGTCTATGGACGGGTGTCAAAGAGGCATAATTTATCTTCCAGCGTGTCGCCACGTGCTTAGCGAGAGCCACTAGGCCACCTGGGGGCTCAACACCGCATTGACAAGTGATTTGCCTTGCGATGTAGTCGATCAGTGGCCGTTTAGCTTGCGCGTGTCGGGGGATGGCTTGCCGGGTCTTCATGAAGGGGGCGCATCCTGGTCTCCAGCAAGCGTCGGGGACTGACATGGCTTGAGACTGCATTGGTATTTCCCCATAGAGGAAGGGATGATGCAACACAATAACGGTAAGTATTTCCCTTGGTTTAAGAAACCAAAGAATCAATCCGTAGAGGAATATCATGCACCCAAATAAGCAGCACCTACACACAAACAACAAATACTTGCATCCCTACGCGAAAGAGAGGTTGTCACGCTCTCTACGTTATTAAGATAGATTAGGTATTAGTTTGGGCAAATACATCTCGCAAGAACACAAAGTAAACTAAATAAACAAAAAGTGCCGCGAGGTATTTTTGGTTTTTTGGAATAATAGATCTGAAAACAAAAGTTGCAAATATTAGATCGGAAACCAATATGTTGGAAAAGTAGACCCGGGGACATAGTATTCACTAGTGACTTCTCTCATGAGTATAGCACACGGTGGGTGAACAAATTACTGTTGGATAACTGATAGAAGATCAAATAATCATGATGAAATCTAGTCAATGATCATTATATAGGCATCACGTCCAAGATAAGTAGACCAAAACGATTCTATTACTCCACACATCGACCGCTATCCAGCATGCATCTAGTGTATTAAGTTCATGGAGAAACAGAGTAATGCAATAAGAACGGAGACATGATGTAGACAAGATCTATTCATGTAGGAAGAGACCCCATTGATACGTATTCAACGTATCTATAATTTATGAAGTATTCATGCCATGTTTACAATAATTCTATATGATTTTGGTATGATTTTATTAGAACTAACCCGGACTGACGTTGTTTTCAGTAGAACTACCGTGGTGTCCTTTTTTGTGCAGAAATAAAGTTCTCGAAATGGGATGGAAATTTAGTATAATTTTTTGTGGACCAAAAGAGACCCCCAAAGCATTGGAGCTGGGCTAGAAGAGCCACGAGGAGGCAACAAGTCTACCAGGCGCAACCACCCCCCTGGCCACGCCTAGTAGGCTTGCCACTGCCTCGTGGCACCCCTTGATGTGAGATCGACGCCAAAAATTCCTATAAATATAGAAACCACCGAAAAGAAACCTAGATCGAGAGTACCGCCGCCGCAAGCCTCCAGAGCCATGAAAAACTAACCGGGAGCCCGTTCCGGCACCCTGCCGGAGGGGGAAACCATCACTGGAGGCCATCTTCATCATCCTGGCGGCCTCTATGACGAGGAGGAAGTAGTTCACCCTCTGGGCTGAGGGTATGTACTAGTAGCTATGTGTTTAATCTCTCTCTCTCTCTCTCTTTCTCTCTCGTATTCTTGAGATGGCATGATCTTGATGTACCACGAGCTTTATTGATATAGATGAATCATATGGAGCTTTCCCCTCTCTATCTTGTTGTGATGAATAGAGTTTTCCCTTTGAAGTTTTATTATCAAATTGAGCCTTTAAGGATTTGAGAACACTTGTTGTATGTCTTGCAATGGGATATCCGTGGTGACAATGGGATGTTCTATTGATCTACTTGATGTATGTTTTGGTGATCAACTTGCGGGTTCCGTGACCTTGGGAATCTATGCATAGGGGTTGGCACATGTTTTCGTCCTGAATCTCCGATAGAAACTTTGGGGCACTCTTTGAAGTTCTTTGTGTTGGATTGAACATGATGAATCTAAAATTATGTGATGCATATTATATAATCAAGCCCATGGGTACTTGTTGTGACATTGGAGTATCTAGGTGACATTAGGGTTTTGGTTGATGTGTGTCTTAAGGTGTTATTTTACTACGAACTCTAGGGTTGTCCCTGACATTTATAGGTATAGCTCATAAGATTGATCGGAAAAGATAACTTTGAGGTGGTTTCATACCCTACAATAATTTCTTCGTTAGTTCTCCGCTATTTGTGACTTTGGAGTGAACTCTTTGTCGCACGAGGGGTACTTACATATGATTCAACTATGTCAATAATGTTGAGAGAAATTGCACTAGTGAAAGTATGGACCCTATGCCTTGTTTCCAAGCATTTATACAACATTTTGCTAGATGTTTACTATTTTTTTACCTTGCTGTTTTTATATTTTCGGATTACAAAAACCTATATCTACCATCCATATTGCACTTGTATCACCATCTCTTCGCCGAACTAGTGCACCTATAAATTTTGCCATTGTATTGGGTGTGTTGGGGACACAAGAGACTCTTTGTTATTTGGTTGCAGGGTTGTTTGAGAGAGACCATCTTGATCCTACACCTCCCATGGATTGATAAACCTTAGATCGTCCACTTGAGGGAAAATTACCACTGTCCTACAAAACTCTGCGCTTGGAGGCCCAACACGAGTCCACAAGAACAAGGTTGTGTAGTAGACATCACCCATCTTGTTATCCTTAATGGAAATGATAAATGCATGTCTTGCTGCCCTTTCTATCACTGGGAAAGAACAACGCAAGATTGAACCCATCACGAAGCACCTCTTCCGATGGCAAGAAAATTCGATCTAGTTGTCCTAACTAAACCAAAGATTCGAAGAAGAATTACGAGCCTATAAGTAATCATGCATATAAGAGATCAAACAAGACTCAAATCATATTCATGGATAGAAACTGATCATGAACTCGAAATTCATCGGATCCCAACAAACACACCGCAAAATTCATTACATCAAATAGATCTCTAAGAGACCATTGTATTGAGAAACATAGAGAGAGATAAAGCCATCTAGCTACTGCATATGGACCCGTAGGTCTATGGTGGACTACTCATGCATCATCAGAGAGGCACCTATGAGGAAGGTGAACCCCTTTGTGATGGTGTTAGATTGGATCTAAAGATTCTAGAACTTGCGATGGCTGGAATTGTGTTTTGTCAACTCCCTTAGGGTTTTGGGGTTTTCAGGGAATTTATAGGCTTGATAATCGATTGGGGTTGCCCAAGGTGCCCACCCTTCACTAGACCGTGCTAGGGGCCTCTAGCGCGCCCTGGTGGGGGTGGCCACCCTGGGCCCCCTCTTCTGGTGTTGTTTAGCCCATCTTTCTTCTTTCGGTCCATAAAAATCCACAAAAATCCCCGTGGCGTTTGGGCTTTGTTTGGTACTGATTATCCGCGAAGTAAAAAACAAGCAAAAGCAGCAACTGGCACTTTGGCACTATATCAATAGGTTAGTCCAAAAAATTATATAAAGTTGCTATAAAATGATTGTAAAATATCCAAGATTGATAATATAACAGCATGGAACAAGCAAAAATTATAGTTATTTTGGAGACATATAAGCATGCCCAAGCTTAATTCCTACTTGTCCTCGAGTAGGTAAATGATAAAAACAACATTTTTGATGTGGAATGCTGCCTCGAATGTTCATCACATATTATTTTCTTTATAGCATGGACATTTGGAATTTTCATATGGTTCAAAGCAATAGTCTAGTATTGACATGAAAACTTTAAAACTCAAGCATATCAACAAGCAACCATGTCTTTCAAAATACCAACGCTAAAGCAAGTTATCCTTAGCCCATCATGCTCAATCATTGATCCATTCACAATACACACTCAAATATTAGCTACACCTAATGCTCAAGTACGATCATAGTGCCCCCTAGTTGGTGCTTTATAAGAGAAGATGGAGACTCAAATTGAAAAATAAAAATTGCATAAAGTAAATAGACAGGCCCTTCGTAGAGGGAAGTAGGGATTTGTAGACGTGCTAGAGCTCAAGTTTTTAAATTGATAGAGAAAAATATTTTCAGTGGCATGCCTTTCTTGTCAATGAAAACAATTGAGAGATCTCAATATCTTTCCACACTAGATGCATCATAGGTGGTTCCCAAACAAAAAATAAAGTTGTTTCCTTTTTCCACCATATTGTCACTATCCATGGCTAGTCGAATCCACGGTTTCCTTCCATACCAACACTTTCCAAGGAATTTATTATTTGACAACATAAAGTAAAAAAAATCTTCTTTTTCATTTTGGGACTAGGCATCCCTATTACCGACATGCTCTCGTGCAATGACAAGTGAAGAAACACTCATCTTGAGAATAACACATCTAGCATGAAAAAATATCAGTCACCCCCTACCGTTTCATCAGTGGTACGAGCACACAAAAAGGAAAATTTATTTTGAAAGTTTAGAGATGGCACATACAAATTTGCTTGGAACGGCATGGAAATACCGTGTATAGGTAGGTATAGTGGACTCATATGGCAAAACTTGGTTTAAGGATTTTGGATGCACGAGTAGTATTTCTACTTAGTACAAGTGAAGGCTAGCATGAGAAGTAGAAGCATCCAATTAGAAACAAAAAATCACATAAGTGAGAATTAAGCATAACTAACACCGAATAATGCACCATAAGTAGGATGTAATTTGTAGCACAACTATTAACTTTTGTGCTTGCATAGGGAATCACAAACCTTAACACCAATATTCTTACTAAGCATAATTACTCATCAACATAACTCACAATCGCTATTGTAATGTATCAATACTATTACAAACAATCAAGTTTAATTTGTCCAATGATCTTGCTGAAAGTTTTTATTATATGCCTCTTTAATATCTATCACTTTGGGACTAGTTTCATATGTTTCAACTGCTTTTGATAAGCTCGCATGGATATAAGTGAAGAAAATGAGCATATAAGTTTCATCTCTCAAAATAATATAAGTGAAGCATGATAAGATTTCTTAAAAATTACTAACTCTCAAATTAATATAAGTGAAGCATGAGAGCATTTCTTCAAACATGTAAAAGCACGCCGTGCTCAAAGAGATATGAGTGAAGCACTAGAGCAATTCCTTTCCTTAAAAGTTTTAAGTCAAGCATAAAGAGCAATTCTAACAAATTAGAGCATAAGTTTATTTCTCTCAAATAGGTGTGTATAGCAAGGATAAAAGGAAACAAAGAAACATAGAAGACGCTCCAAGCAAAACTCATGATATGTGACGAATAAAAATATAGTTCCAAGTAGTATACTGATGTTTGTTGGAAGAAAGAGGGGATGCCACTCGGGGGGCATCCCCAAGCTTAGTTGCTTGTTACTCTTTGGATACTACCTTGGCTGCTTTATCATCCCCAAGCTTTGACTCCTCTAACTCCTTGTTCCTTCATCCATCGTGATCTCACCCAAAACTTGAAAACTTCAATCACACAAAACTTGACAAAATTCTCGTTAAATCCATTAGTATAATAAAGCAAATTATCACTTTAGGAACTGTTGTAAACCCATTCATATTTTATTATTGCATTATACCTACTGTATTCTAGCTTTACCATGACATATACCCCCCGATACAAGTCATAGATTCATCAAAACAAGCACACAATGCAATGAAAACAGAATATGTTTCAGACAGGACAGTCTGTAGTGATCTATACTCTACCCTTATGGAACTCTTAAAATTCTAGACAAAAAGGACAATGTAAAGAATTTTTATATAAATAGTGTGTTAGAATTTCAGCTCAATGTCACGTTCCGGTAAAAATGAAAATTCGTGCACTGGGAACAAAGTTTCTATTTCAGATTTAGCATTGTTTCTACTCATCTTATTGATCATCCTAAAGGAGTTACTTGGTACAAAAACTAAATAAAACATAAAAACACAATCATAACAGAATCATAATTGTGCAAAACACTCAACAGAATCATAATTGTGCAAAACACTCAAAAACAGGAATCAAAAGATAAAGATAATTTATTCATTGGGTTGCCTCCCAACAAGCGCTATCTTTTACGCCCCTAGCCAGGCATAATGCATAGATTCAAGTATTGTCATCCTTAGATTCGAACTCCTTAATCACACAACTAGAACTTTTCAAGGATCTATCATGCATATTTAAAATGACAATACTTCTAGGAATAAGATTGAAAATTTTGTTCTTGTCAAGGAAGGTTCTTACCACCTCAACAAAATTGGGATGGATACTAATCATTTCAAGATCCTCATTGTTTCTATTAGGAACAGTACCCTTCTTTTTAGGAACTTGCATGGCTTTAATAATGAGAATTTTTTCAATAGTCTTACCGGTAGGGAAAGCCGAACTTAAATTATGAAAGATTTCTTCCAACTTATCAATTCTAGTGGGGCTTTCTTCAATTGTTGTATTGACTACGGGTTCTTTTTCCTTTAATATTTTAAGAGCATCTCCACCTTTGACCCAATTCTATTAGCAACATTATGCATCCTTTTATCCAAATTCTCAATATTTTCCTCGATGAGCATTTTCTTTTCAATCACATCTAACCTTTTCATAACATGCTCAACAGTTAAAATTGTTTCATTGACAATGATAGGTGGAGAACCCACTAAATTTACCATAGCATTATAAGCATCCAAAGTGGGGGCACATCAATAAATTCCCACCGGTAAACGTACCATACACGAATCTATACCAAGTGGTGATGCCCACATAAAAACAACAAAGAAGAACAACGGTAGATTCCATATGAATAGATCTATTATGAGCATTGCAAATCCTACACCAAGAATTTTTAAGATTCTCCCTACCCCTTTGTTTAAAATTAAGAACCTCATTCTTGGAGGTAAACGCAATAACGAAGGAACTAGCCATAGTGAAAAGATTGGCGAATCAAAGATCCGATGAGAAAAAGGCAAGTGAAAAGGAGAGGGCGAATAAAATGGAAAATTTGTGAAGTGGGGGAGAGGAAAATAAGAGGCAAATGGAAAATAATGTAATTGCAAGGAGATGAGATTTGTAATTAGGAACCTGGTAGATGAGATTGCTTCCTCCCCGACAACGACACTAGAAATTCCTTTGACGTGGCTTGAGACTGTGTCGGTATTTCCCCAAAGAGGAAGGGATGATGCAGCACAGCGACGGTAAGTATTTCCCTCAGTTTATGAAACCAAGGTATCAATCTGTAGAGGAAGATCACGCACCCACGTAAGCAGTACCTACACAAAAACAACAAATACTCACAACCTGACACGAAAGAGAGGTTGTCACGCTCTCTACGGTAATAAGATAGATTAGGTAATGATAGTTTTGGCAAATAAATCTCACAAGAACATAAAGTAAAATAAATAAACAAAAAGTGCAGCAAGGTATATTTGGGTTTTTGGAATAATAGATCTGAAAAAAGTTGCAAATAGTAGATCGGAAAGCAATATGTTGGAAAAGTAGACCCGAGGGCTGTAGGATTCACTAGTGGCTTCTCTCATGAGTATAGCACACAGCGGGTGGACAAATTACTGTTGGGCAATTGATATAAGATCAAATAATCATGACGATATCCATGCAATGATCATTATATAGGCATCACGTCCAAGAAAACTAGACCGAAACGATTCTGCAGCTACTTCTATTACTCCACAAATCGACCGCTATCCAGCATGCATCTAGTGTATTAAGTTCAGGAGAAATGGAGTAATGTAATAAGAATGGTGACATGATGTATACAAGATCTATTCATGTAGGAATAGACCCAATCTTGTTATCCTTAATGCCAATGACATGCGTGTCTTGCTACCCTTTCTGTCACTGGGAAAGAACATCGCAAGTTCGAACCCATCACAAAGCACCTCTTCCCAAGGCAAGAAAATCGATCTAGTTGGCCTAACTAAACAAAAGATTCGAAGAAGAAATACGAGGCTATAAGTAATCATGCAAATAAGAGATAAAAGAAGACTCAAATGATATTCAATGATAGAAACTGATCATGAACTCAAAATTCATCGGATCCCAACAAACACACCGCAAAAGTCAATACATCAAATAGATCTCCAAGAGACCATTGTATTGAGAAACATAGAGAGAGGAAGCCATCTAGCTACTGCCTACGGATCCGTAGGTATATGGTGGACTACTCACGCATCATCGGAGAGGCACCTATGAGGAAGATGAACCCCTCTGGGATGGTGTTAGAATGGATCTCGAGATTCTAGAACTTGTGGTGGCTGGAATTGTGTTTCGTCGACTCCCTTAGGATTTTTCTATTTTCAGGGAATTTATAGGGTCGATAGTCGGTTGGGGGTGCCCGAGGTGCCCACCCTCCACTAGGTCGTGCAGGGGCCTCTAGCGCACCCTGGTGGGGGTGGCCACCTTGGTCCCCCTCTTCTGGTGTTGTTTGGTCCATCTTTCTTCTTATGGTCCAAAAAATCCACAAAAGTCCCCGCAACGTTTGAGCTTTGTTTGATATTGATTTTCTATGAAGTAAAAAACAAGCAAAAATAGCAACTGGAACTTTGGCACTATGGAAATAGGTTAGTAAAAAAAGATATAAAGGTGCTATAAAATGATTGTAAAATATCCAAGATTGATAATATAATGGCGTGGAACAAGGAAAAATTATAGATACGTTGGAGGCATATCAGCGACGCGCCTGGTGCGTTGTAGTCCAGGCTTGGGCTGCCGCGTCGAGCTTGTTGGAGTCTTGTCTTGATCATTCGTCGAGTTTGTACAAATGTTGAAGGGTTCAGCTACTACTGCCTCTGCATAGGTCAGGGGCACTGGGTACCCCTGTCCTAGTGCACCGACAGGAGCCCCCAGGTCTGACCCACACACGCTCACAAAGTGTCATTGGGCCAGTGTAACATCCCAAAATTCCATTTTGGAATGTTATGAATATAGCTATGCATCTATCATCATCATTGCTTGAATATATACAATTGTTGGAATGCTCCTTTTAACTTTCTGAAAGCCCCTTCCTATTTTCCCCATTTTTGCGTTCACCTATTTGAAATCTTGGTAAAAAGTTCAAATAAGAGAGGAGGAAGATGACACTCCACACCAGGACCAAATTGGTGATTTATTTGAACAATAATAACCAGGAGTTATTTTGAAAATATTTGCAAAAAAGGATTTAAAACAATTAGGCCAATTCTGAAAATAATATTTTTTACAAACTATTCAAATGCCGGAATAAAAATGTTCATTAAATGGCATATTTTATTCTGATAATTTTGATATATAATACTCCTATATTTGGAAATATATTATTTGCAATAAGAGCATTTTATTACGCTGTTTTATTAAAAAAGGAAAGAAATTAGAACGGATCGGGCCGGCCCACCCCATTAATTGCCGAACCCCTTGATTTTCGGCCGACCGACGCGCTGCCGACGCCCTTCCTCCCACTGACAGGCCGAACCCACCCGACTGCCCGAAACTTCCGCACCGGTCGTCCCCTTCCTCCCTCCGCGTCGTCGGCGTGATTCTCTCCATCGTCGGATCCGTGCCCTCTTTTCCTTTCCCCGACTCCTCTCCGGCCTATATAAGAGCCCCAACTCCCCCGCATCCATTCCCCCTCCCCCCCTCCCCCGAGCCCACTCTCCCGTCGCCAGAACGCCGCCGCAAACCCTCGCCGGAGCCCCTACCACCACCGGAGCTCCCATTGCTCGTGGCCATCGACTCCAACCTCCCCTCTCCTCTCCGACGCCACCGTTCGACGCCGGACGTCAAGCGCCGCCGCCCGGACCACTCCGCTGCCTCCCTCGACCACCGGAGACGCCTCCCCGACCTCCTCCGACCACCGGCCATCGCCACCACTCGCCGGAGACCTCCTCCCGCTCCGGTAAGTCATCGGACCCATCCCCACCCCTCGGATCTAAATCCAACAGCCCTGATTAGATAACTTATTCCTCGAACCGTTTTTCTCTTAGCCTCGTCCGTTTGCTCGAACCACTCGCATGCACACGCTAGCTAGCCAATAGGGATCTGCCACGTCACCCCTGGCCGTCCGATAGATTTTTAAATTTGAACTATAAAATTTGAATTGAATCAAATTTGCTCAAAACATTCAAATCTGAATAACTAGAGTTTGAAAATAGATTTTGACATGAATCTTTTTGCTACTGTTTGGTATTACTTAGGACTACCTTCATGCTTAGTTTGAGGATTTTTAGGATGATCTTTCTTAGTGTTTTAGCTATAAACAGAATCTGCCTAGTATTATAGTATAGTTTAATTTCCTTAGTTTTAGTTAGTTTAAATTAGATTTAGTTTTAATTTGTGTAGTAGGTTCTGTTATTTAAACTTTAGGTGTTTTACTTACTGTTAATAATATATAAACTTTGCTTAGTTTGTTTCCTTATTAACCTAGAAATCTCAACCCTTTTCAAATAAGTTTAATTTGATTAAAACAACTAGTTAATAATAATTTTCTTTGAACAAAGTTTTATATAATTTAATTCTGTTTTCTAAGACAAGTTTTTAGTAGTTTTATTTTCTATTAAGATAATGTTTTATTAATAAATAATAAGTTTAGTTTCATTCTTTGTTAGTAAAACTATAGTTACCTCATCTAATAGTGTTTAACCAAACTTTTATAAACTTTACTAAAGTTTTCCCAACAAACTTTAAATTGATTTTATTCTGTTTATTAGTAAAAATATTTATTGTTTACTTGCTGTCAACCATTGTTTTGTTAATACAAATAGTTTTGTTATTGTTAGTAGTGATTTTCCCATCATCTTTTAGAAAACAAAACTTTGTGTGTTTTCTTGCTTGTGATTTGTGCATTGTTTTGTCTTGATTGTTTACTAGTTCATTGTTGATGTTTGTGAGTTACATATTTTGTTGTATGCTTATTGAGTGCTTGTTTGCTTCATTAGATTATCCGGAGTGCGAAGCTTGTTACCTAGAGTCACTCACGTACGAAGATCATCAATCAGGCAAGTCACCTTGATCATGTTTTACCCATGTTTTATATGCATTAGTTCTACCATCTCCCCAATTGCATGCAAGATAGGTTAGTTGGAAACTTGGTTACATTGAAGTAGTATCATGTGGTAGGTACCCCCCCTCAACCCCTTTGACAACTTTGGCCCCGGGAAACGTTAAATTTGTTTTGCTATGCTGTTAGTAGACGGGGTGGGTTGTGTGAATCATGAGGGTTGTGAGGTAATAACTTCAAGACCTATGATGATCAAGACTTCAAGACTTCAAGTTTTCAACATACCTCTGGGTGGATGATGGTTGAACGGCGCCCTGGAGAAACCAGTGGTTAGCCTAGGTGATGCTGGAGATGTGCCAGTATTCACGTGGAAAGGTCCACCCAGGCACGAAGGGATGGAAGGACGCTTCAAGACCCAAGGCTTACCTGCACAGCCACAAGCCATTATGGGCTCTGGCTTGGTTGGATATTGTGGCGACACTGGACAGGCGGTGCTAGGAGATGTAGAAGAACGGTAGGAAAGGATGGGCACCGACAGAGTCTCAGTGGGACCCCTTAGAAGACCATGTTTTGGTCATCCGTTCCTCAAACACCCTGAAGTGCGAGGAATCCAACGGAGGCGATCAAATCTTGTGGGGAACGTGTGCAAAGCTCTGCAGAGTACTCAAACCTAATCGATTAGCCGTGTCCACGGTCATGGACGACTTGAGCCAAAGGAACTGAAACTTCCGGAATTCTCAACACAAATAATATGATGATGTGGGTATTAATAACTTGGGTATGAGAATTGGTTGGCGGAACCATCTCATTAATCAACCAACTTAGTAATAATTTTGCTTAGCCCCTCTCTTGATGTAGGAAAAACTTCGCTTTACGCAAAAACTTACCACACCACTTGCCATATATGCATGTAGACTAGTTGATTATTTTCACCCCCCTCTCTTGTTACTTTGCCGGCATATTCCATATGCTGACCTACACGGCTGCAATGTATCATGTTGCAGAGTACTTTTCCGACCAGGAGTGAGGACACGCTCTACGCTTGGCGAGATGCCCTTTGGAGTCAGATGGACTCATCTACCATGACGCTTCCGCAAGACTTAGTTATTCTCATGAGTTGGCCTTCGGACACTTTATTGTAATGATTATTGTAATAAAGGACTCGATATGAGATTTCGTTAATAAAATGATGTGTGATTTCCCTTTGATATATACATTGATGTACCGTGTGTGTACCAGCATGATCTTGGGATGGTACAGAAACATCGGAGACTTGATCTTTTAGGTCGGGTCGCTATAGCCAGGCCCAAAATTCATGCACAGGCGCACAACGTGAGGGAGTAACTACCAATTTACAAGTCAACACTGACCCACTACTTCAGGTCGTTTCCGCCATGCGCGCCGCATGCATAGTGGGGAGTTAGCGATTGGCGCGCGTGACTTAAAGCTCTGGTCTTTGGAGAAACCGCAGCACCATGGATTGGAGCTATGGGGCGGTTACCTGTTCACCCGTGATCATGGGTAGTGGAATTGGTGGAGACGGGCGGCGACCTTTGGAGCGGGGGAGAGCCAGCCCCCGCGTCCTCCACTATAAATTGGGAGGTCTCGAGAGGCGATGCTCATCCACCCTTTTCTCCTCCTTGAGGGTGAATCCATAGAGCTTGCTCTTCTGCTTCCTTGTCTTGAGATGCGCTTGTCATCAGCATGCACAGGGGAGGAGGGCATCCTCTGGCTACTGCTACAATGACGAGGGCTTCCATCGAAATCATGCTGCCACCTCAGCCATAGAGGCCGAGGCGGTTCTAATGTGTGCGGCGGAGGTGCCAGAAGGGATTGAGGTTAATGTGGGACTGGCGGACGGGGAATATGAAGTGCTGCACTTGATCGTCCCCCAGGGATGGCTCCTCCTTCATCAACAGGGCACGCAGAGGGTACGACATAGGAGTTTGTCGTTCGGTTGCGTGGCTTTCCCCGAAGTCGCCTGTGGCTTCCTCACCCCTTTGCCAGGGTAATGGAGGTTGACAAACCGTCCATGATGTGGCTGCGGGTGCACTGATGTTGTCATGGCACGATGCGGGTCAACGTCGAGTTCTAGGGGCCTCGCATCATGTTCTTCGAGCGCGGGTGGAAGACCTTTGCATGTGCTCATAACCTCATGGGTGGGCATGTCCATCGCTTCTTGTTGTTGGAGGTCGACACGCTCTCCGCCAAGATCTTCGGGCATTCAGGTGCTCGTCTTGGTTGCTGTGAAGAGAGCTCGAATGACGATGAAAGCTCCTCCTCGAGCAATAGCGACGAGGAGGACAGTGTCGGTGAAGACGACGACAGCGAGCCCTCAGCCGTCAAGTCGGAGTACGTTGACTCAGACTCTGGTTTACCGGCGGCCGCACCATCACTGTTAGCGAGACTCCCTCGGCAGAGTCATTTGTTATGGGTTCTGGACTTCGGCATCGCCTTCTTCCCCCAACTGGACCCCGGCAGGATCGTGGACTTCGGCTTTGTCTTCCATTCCAGTGGGCCTGCCTTCGACGCAATGCTGGTCTTGACGGGGTCAGGCTAGGCTTCTGTTGGGGTCCTTTTTTATCCCCTTTTTCTTTAGTGTCTTATATTTAGGGGAGAAAGTCAAATAAAGGATTATTAAAAAGGGACACCTTCTAATGTAACCTTTATCCAACTTGTATTGAAAATGAATGAGAAAACGTCATTTTTCTTTCGCAAATACTATCCCTTTCTTTCCTTGTTTATAATGTCTTGGTATGCTTTGTCCTTGCTACAAGGAGGCACTTGTCGGATCATCACTTAACCATGAGTGCCAAGAGGGAAAACGATCCCCCCCAGCAGGTTGGTGTTGCTCCCCGGCAGAGCTCCTTGCCGGTGTTGGTGCATCCCCTCATAGCTATTAAAGGAAAACAGGGGGGACGGCTTGTCCCAACAATTGTTTTCACCACGTGGAGGACTCCACTAACCATAGTAAGGACGATACTGAGGATTTCCTCGAGGAATCAAAAGGCATTGAACTTGGGTTATGTGATTATACTTATCTTTTCCAAGTAGTATACCTCCTTAGAGTATGATGGGTCATTATCATTGTTTCTTCACTTCTCTTCCCTGTTCTCCCGACGGTCAAACGCGTAGGATGAGAACAGTAACAAAGATTACAGGTTCATAAAGTACTCTAGCAAATCTAATAACTTAGAAGCGATAACACTACAATTAGAAAAATGCGTAATGAGCATTTAAACTGATGATATGATGCAACGTCTAGCTTTATTATTGTTGCATAGGGTCTGCGCCTGGCTTTGTACAAACGGTTACATGCAACATCAACAATGCTTGTACAAAAGGTGGCTGTCGGGGACTGAGCCCGGTAGCCGCGCCTCACGGGTAGAACTTACGAAGATGCTCAATATTCCATGAGTTAAGCACCTTGCTGCCATCTTCAGTCTCCGAATGGACTGCGCCAGGTCTGATGACTCATGCTACCCGGTAAGGGTCTTCCCACTTTGGTGTCAACTTGTTGGTACCCTTGGTGGACTAAACACGCCTAAGCGCAAGGTCGCCTTCCTCAAGGCTCCAGGCATGAACCCTTTGGCTATGGTAGCGGCGCAGGGCTTGCTGGTAGCGTGCAGCACGCACAGCAGCCAGGAGACGGTCTTCCTCGAGGAGCATGGCATCATCATGTCGTAGCTATTGTTGCTCTACTTCATCATAGGAAAGTACTCGAGGTGACCCGTATATGAGTTCTGTGGGGAGCACTGCTTCCGCCCCATATACTAGGGAGAAGGGCGTCTGGCCGGTGGCTCGATTTGATGTCGTCCCGAGGGACCAAAGAACCACTGGTAGTTCGTCTATCTAGCGCTTGCCACTCTTCCACAGCTTATCGGAAGTCCTTGTCTTGAGCCCTCACAACACTTTAACATTCATCCTCTCGACTTTCCCGTTTTTTCTTGGATGGGCAACAAAGGCGAAGGAGACCTTGCTACCAAGGCTTTGGATATATTGCATGAAGGCGCGGCTCGTGAACTGGGTGGCGTTGTTAATGATCACCCTGTTAGGCACTCCAAAGCGGCACACCAGTCCTTTCATGAACTTGATAGCTGACTGCATAGTCACCTTTCTCACTAGTTCTACCTCAGGTTACTTTGTGAAGTTGTCGGTTGCCACGAACAAGAACTCAAAGCCCCTGACACCATGGGGGGAGGGGTTTGGGATATCGAGCCCCCTGACTGAGAATGGCCAGGATAGATGGATTGTTTGTAGAGCTTGCGTTGGTTGATGGATGTTCTTGGAATGGAACTGGCAGGCTTCACACTTGGTGACCATCTCGATGGCGTCATCAAGGGCAGAGGGCCAATAGAAACCCTGCCAGAAAGCTTTTCCAACAAGGGCCCTTGATCCAATGTGGGAACCACATAATCCTCCGTGAATCTCCGCCAACACCTTCAGTCCATCCTCCCAGCATATGCACCTTAATTTCACATTGTTTGGTCATCTTCTGTACAGGGTGTCATCGACCAATTGGAACATACTTGACTGTCGGGCTACTTTTTTGGCTTCCTCTTGCTCTTCGAGGAGTTCTTCCGTTTGAAGGAAGTGGACTATATGTTGCGCCCAGGTCGGAGCCTGTGGCTTGACAACCAACACTAAAGGTGTCTCCTCGTTCTCGGGAGCGCTTGCCTCAACCGCAAGAACCTAGGGCCCCACGAGAGGGAGCTGCTCATCAACCGGAATGGGACTTTCCTCGGCAGCTTCTCTACCAGCGGCTTCGGGGAGCTCTATCGGGAAATGCTTGCCGGAGTTTAGCTTTCTTCTCTTTCTGGACATCGCTGATGGGGATACCGACAGTTGAGTGAGGCGGAGAACAAAATTCATTGGTTCCACAGGAAGCTTCTGTGCAGTTCACTTCAATAAATGGTCAGCAATGATGTTCTCTGCTCATGGCACATGCTCTGCTTGCAGTGCATCAAAGTGCTCCTCAAATTTCCTCACATCTTCCATGTATGCTTCCATCAGCGGGCTTTGGTAATCTTTGTTGACTTGCTTTACCACAAGCTGAGAGTCTCCTTGGATGACCTGTCTATTAATCCCCAACTCAATCGCAATTCTAAGTCCGGCAAGGAGCCCCTCGTACTCAACAGTATTGTTGGTGGCTTCCTCCTAGGGAAGGTGCATTTGAATGACATACTTGAGGTGCTCTCCGGTGGGGGAAATGAGGAGCATGCCTCCTCTGCCCCCCTGGAGTGAGAAAGCACCATCAAAGTACATGATCCAATCTTCGGGTGCTTCTTTGCCGGGCAGAATTGTCTCTGGAGCTTCTTCATCTGGCGTGGGCGTCCATTCTGCAATAGACTCCGTCAACGCCCTGCTTTCAATGGTGGAAATTCTCTCATACTTTAATATGAAGCTTGACAACTCTAGTGCCCACTCAACTATCCTGCCAGCGGCTTCGGGGTTCCTCAATATGCGTTGCAATGCGAGAAGGGTAACAACCGTGATTTCCTGGGCTTGTAAGTAGTGGCGCAGCTTCCTCAAGGCCATGATGAGGTCAAAGATCAGCTTTTGTACTCTAGAGTGCCTTGATCTAGCCCCCTGTAACAGGGAACTAACAAAGTACACGAGTCGCTGCACCATTTTGTTCTTTGCCACCTCCTTGGATCCATAGTTGTTCATTTGCTGAGGTCCCCCTTGATCTGTATTGGGTCCTATCGCAGATATTTCTGTCTCGTCCCCGGCAGCATTGGTCGTAGTCGTTGAATCTTCATCCACTTCTCGTTGTGCCACCAACTCTGCGCTAACCCCTTGATTCATCACTACTAAGTACAACAGCAACGGCTCTTGTGGTTTAGGAGCAACCAAGGTGGGAGTAGAGGAAAGGTAATTTTTCAGGTCTTGCAGCATTGCATCTGCCTCCGGGGTCCACTACCTTCTTCAGCTCGAGCACACTTATCTGCCAAGGTGTAAAGCTCATTGACAGTCTTTGGGATCTTGACATTCATCTTGGCTCGCATCCTCCTGTTGCGCATGTTCGAATGGAACGCGGTAATTACTGTTGTGGGATGTATTTCTGGGATGTTGTGGTGTACTCAGCTGAACCTCTAGATATACCACTCAAAGTTTCTCCCTCCTTCTGCGGGAGGACTTGGAGATCACTGGGCTGGCTTGGTTCTTGGTGACCACCTGTGAAGGCCCCAACGAACTAGTTTCACGGATCAGCCCATGATGAAATCGAATACTCCGGCAGGTGCATAAGCTACGATCTCACATTCGGCCACAGTATTGGAAATATGCCCTAGAGGCAATAATAAGTTAGTTATTACCATATTTCCTTGTTCATGATAATCGTTTATTATCCATGCTATAATTGTATTGATTAGAAACTCAAATACATGTGTGGATACATACACAACAAAGTGTCCCTAGTAATCCTCTACTAGACTAGCTCGTTGATCAAAGACGGTAAAGGTTTCCTGACCATAGACATGAGTTGTCATTTGATAACGGGATCACATCATTAGCAGAATGATGTGATGGACAAGACCCAACCATAAGCATAGCATATGATTGTGTCAGTTTATTGCTACTGCCTTATCCATGTCAAGTATCTATTCTTACGACCATGAGATCACGCATCTCCTTGACACAGGAGGAATGCCTTATGTGTATCAAATGTCACAACTTAATTGGGTGACTATAAAGGTGCTCTACAGGTATCTTCGAGGGCGTCTATTGGGTTGGCGTGGATCAAGACTGGGATTTTTCACTCCGTATGATAGAGAGGTATCTCTGGGCCCATTCGATAATAGAGCATCACTAGAAGCTTGCAAGCAATGTGACTAAGGAGTTAGTCACGGGATCTTGTATTACAGAACAAATAAAGAGACTTGGCGGTAACGAGATTGAACTAGGTATGGACATACCGACGATCGAAAGTCGGGCGAGTAACATACCGATGGACAAAGGGAACTACATACAGGATTGATTGAATCCTTGACATCATGGTTCGACTGATAAAGATCTTCGTACAATATGTAGGAACCAATATGGTCATCCAGGTCCCGCTATTGGTTATTGACACTAGAGGTGTCTCGGTCAGGTCTGCATAGTTCTCGAACCCGCAGGGTCTGCACACTTAATGTTCGATGACGATATAGTGTTGATGAGTTATATATGTTGGCGACCATACGTTTTTCGGAGTCCCGGATGAGATCCCGGTCATCACAAGGAGCTCCGGAATGGTCCGGAGGTAAAGATTTATATATGGGAAGTCATATTTCGACTACCGGAAAAGTTTTGAGTTTTTCTGGTATTGTACCGGGAAACTTGTAGAAGGTTCCAGAAACTTCTAGAGGAGTCCGGAAGTACACTAAGGTCTCTACCACGTCCCAAGGGTTCGCATGGGCTGAGGGGAGACACCATGGCCTTATTGGGCCAAGCGCACAAGTCCCTCAAGGCCCATGCAGTTGGGAAAGGTGGAAAGTCCACCTTTGTATGGAAGGGAAGGAAGGGGACTAGGATTCCACCTCCTCACCCCTTGGCTGAGCCCTAGGTCTTGGAGGGTTGTTCCCCATGCCCCTCCACCTATATATAGAGGGGGGCGCCCCAAGAGGATACATGGAGCCTTTGGCGCCCCTCTCTCTCCCTAGATCGTTTTCTCCTCCGTTCGCGGTTTCGGTAGCGCTAGGTGTAGCCCTACCGGGATATCACCACCGCCACCACGTTGTCATTTTGCCAGAGAACTCATCTACTACTATGCCCTCGCTCGCTAGATCGAGGAGGCGGAGACTTCATCGAGTTGTACGTGTGCTGAACGCGGAGGTGCCGTCCGTTCGGCACTAGATCAGGACAGATCGTGATTGGATCGCCGGACGGATACGGATTGGATCACGAAGATGTTAGACTATATCAACCGTGTTTATTAATGCTTATGCTTAGCGATCTACAAGGGTATGTAGACACACTCCCCATCTTGTAGCTATGCATCTCCATGGATAGATCTTGCGTGCGCGTAGGAATTTTTTTGTTTCCCATGCAACATTCCCCAACAGTGGCATCATGAGCTAGGTCTATGCGTAGATGATATGCACGAGTAGAACACATAGGAGTTTGTGGGCATTGATACTCAGATTGCTTTCTCCCTTAGTCTTTTCTTGATTCAGCGGTATGGTGGGATGAAGCGGCTCGGACCAACCTTACTCATCCATGTACGAGAGACCGGTTCCATCGACTGACATGTGACTTTGTTGAATAAAGATGGCTGGCTGGTGTGTGTCTCTCCCACTCTAGTTGGATCGGATTCGACTAAGGCGGTCCTTGTATAAGGTTGAATAGCAATTTGTGTATCACTATTGTGGTTTTGCGTAGGTAAGAATCGTTCTTGGTAGATACCCATAGTAGCCACGTAAAACATGCAACAACAATTAGAGGATGTCTAACTTGTTTTTGCAGAGTATGTTATGATATGATATGGACAAAGACATGATGACATATATGTGATGTATGAGATGGTCATGTGTTGTATAGATTATCACGACTTGCATGTCGTTGATTACGGCAACTGGCAGGAGCCATAGGGTTGTCTTTAATTATTGTATGACCTGCGTGTCAATCACTAAGCGCTATGTAATGCTTTACTTTATCGCTAAACGATAGCAATAGTAGTAGAAGCATGGTTGGCGTGACAACCCCGATGGCGACACAATGATTTACAACATGATGATGGATATCATGGTGTTATGCCGGTGACGACGGAGATCATGCCGGTGCTTTGGAGATGGAGATCAAAAGCACAAGTTCATGGCCATATCATGTCACTTATGATTTGCATCTGATGTTAATCATTTTATGCACCGTGTTTTGCTTAGGACGATGGTAGCATTATAAGGTGATATCTCACAAAAAATATGTTCTCCCCGAGTGCGCGCCGTTGCAAAAGTTTGTCGTTTCGAAGCACCACGTGATGATCGGGTGTGATAGACTCTACATTCACATACAACGGATGCAAGCCAGTGTTGCACATGCGAAACACTTGAGTTAAACTTGACGAGCCTAGCATGTACAGACATGGCCTCGGAACACAAGAGACCTAAAGGTCGAACATGAGTCATATAGTAGATATGATCAACATGGAGATGTTCACCATTGAAACCACCTCATCTCACGTGATGATAGGACTTGGGTTGGTGGATTTGGATCAAGTTACACTTAGACAACCTAAGGGATGTTGATTTGAGTGGGAGTTCTTAAGTAATATGATTAATTGAACTCATTATCATGAACATAGTCAAAGTGTCTTTGCAAATTATGTTGTAGATCAATAGGTCACGATGTAGCTCCCCTGAAATTTGATATGTTCCTAGAGAAAAAGTAAGTTGAAAGATGATGGTAGCAATTATGCAGACTAGGTCAGTAAACTGAGGATTGTCCTCATTGCAGCACAGAAGGCTTATGTCCTTGATGCACCGCTCGGTACGCCACCCCCTCTAGCATCGTCTGTGGATGTTGTGAACATATGACAGACACGTTGTGATGACTACTTGATAGTTTGGTGTGTCATGCATTACGGCTTAGAATTGAGGCTCCAAAGACGTTTTGAACGTCATAGAGCATATGAGATGTTCCAAGAGCTAGAATTGAGATTTCATGCTCGTGCCCGTGTTGAGAGGCATGAGACCTCCAACAAGATTCTTTACCTGCAAGATGAAGGAGAATAGCTCAATCAGTGAACATGTACTCAGATTGTCTGGGTGCTGCAAATCGCTTGAATCGAGTGGGAGTTGATCTTCCAGATAAGATAGTGATTAACATAGTTCTCCAGGACACTGCCACCAAGCTACTATAGCTTAGTGATGAACTATGACATGCCAGGGATGGATGATCACATGAGCTAGTCACGATGTTCGACACCGTGAAGGTAGAAATCAAGAAGGAGCATCAAATGTTGATGGTTAGTAAAATCACTAGTTTCAAGAAGGGCAAGGGCAATAAGGGAAACTTCATGACTGGTAAGCCAGTTGCTGCTCGAGTGAAGAAACCCAAGGTTGAACCCCAAACCCGAGACTAAGTGCTTCTATTATGAGGAGAACAGTCATTGGAGCGGAATTGCCCTAGATGCTTGGTAAATAAGAAGGTTGGCAACATCAATAGAAGTATATTTGATATATGTGTTATTGATGTGTACCTTACTAGTACTCCTATTAGAACGTGGGTATTAGATACCGGTTCAGTTGCTAAATATTGGTAACTCGAAATAAAAGCTACGGAATAAAAGGAGACTAGCTAAGGACGAGGTGACGATGTGTGTTGGAAGTGTTTCCAAGGTTGATGTGATCACCATTGCACGCTCTCTCTACCTTCGGGATAAGTGATGAACTTAAATAAATTTTATTTGGTGTTTGGATTGAGCATGAACATGATTAGGTCATGTTTAGTGCAATATGATTATTCATTTAAGTTAGATAATAATGGTTATTCTATTTACATGAATAATACCTTCAATGGTCCTGCACCCCATGTGAATGGTTTATTGAATCTCGATCCTAGTGATACACATGTTCATAATATTGATGCCAAAAGATGAAAAGTTAATAATTATAGTACCACATACTTGTGGCACTGCCGCCAAGGTCATATTCGTGTAAAGCGCATGAAGAAACTCCATGCTGATGGATCTTTTGTCTCACTTGATTTTGAATCGGTTGACTCATGCGGACCATGCCTCATGGGATGGATGACTAAGACCCCGTTCTCCGGTATAATGGAGCGGGCAAGTGACTTATTGGAAATGATAGATGTTGATGTATGCGGTCCAATGAGTGTTGAAGCGTGTGGTGGATATCATTATTTTCTTACCTTCACTGATGATTTGAGTGGATATGGCTATATTTGCTTAATGAAACACAAGTATGTAATCTTTAAAAAGTTCAAGCAATTTCAGAGTGAACTTGAATATCATCATGACAAGAAGATAAAATCTCTATGATATGATCGTGGATGTAAATATCTGAGTTACGAGTTTCGTATACAACTTAAGACAAATGTGGAAGTTGTTTCACAACTCACGCCGCCTAGAACACCATAGTGTGATGGTATGTCTGAATGTCGTAGTCGTGCTCTATTGGATATGGTGAGTACTATGATGTCTCTTACCAATTTTCCACTATAATTTTGGTGTTATGCACTAGAGACAATCACATTCACTTTAAATAGGGAACCATCTAAATCCATTCAGATGACACCATTTGGCAGAAACCTAAGTTGTCATTTCTTACGGTTTGGGAATGCGATGCTTATGTGAAAATATTTCAACATGATCAGCTCGAACCCAAAGCAGACAAATGCATCTTCATGGAATACCCTAAGTGAACAGTTGGGTATACCTTCTATCTCAGATCCAAGGACAAAGTGTTTGTTGCTAAAAATGGGTCCTTTCTCGAGAAAGAGTTTCCCTCGAAAGAATTGAATGGGAGGAGAGTAGAAATTGATGAGGTTATTCAACCGTCACTTCAGTTGGATGGTAGCACAACGCAGAAAGATGTTTCTGCGGTGCCTATGCCAAATGAAGAGGAAAATAATGATGATGATCATGAAACTTCGGATCAAGTTACTACTGAACCTCGTAGGATGACAAGGATACATATTGCCCCTAAGTAGTGTGGTGATCCTATCTTCGAAATCATGTTGTTAGACAACAATGAGCCTAAGAACTATGAAGAAGAGATGTGGGCACGGATTCCAACAAATGGCTAGGAGCCATGAAATCCGAGATTGGATCCATGTATTAAAACCAAATACGGACTTTGGTAGACTTTCCCATTGAATGGCAAGTCGTTAAGTACAAATGGATCTTTAAGAGGAAGACAGACGATGATGCTAAATGTTACCATTGATAAAGCTCTACTTGTCGCAAAGAGGTTCCGAAAAGTTTAAGGAGTGAAATACGATGAGACTGTCTCACCTGTAGCGATGCTAAAGTCTATTGGAATTATGTTAGCAGTTGCTGCATTTTTCGATTGTGAAATCTTGTAGATGGATTTCAAAATATAGTTTCCTTAATGATTTCCGTGACGAAAGGTTGTATGTGATACAACCAGAAGATTTTGTCGGTCCTAAGGATGCTAAAAGGTGTGCAAGCTCCAACGATCCTTCTATGGACCGGAACAAGCATCTCGGAGTTGGAATATGCGCTTTGATGAGGTGATCAAATCTTTTGGGTTTATACAAAGTTTATGAGAAACTTGTATTTACAAGATAGTGAGTGGGAGCACCATAGAATTTCTAGTATGTATATGTGGTTGACATTTTGTTGATCAAAAATAATGTAGAATTTTTGGAAAGCATAAAGGGTTGTTGCAAAGAAATCAAAGGAAGACCCGGATAAAGCTACTTAATTATTGGGCATCAAGATCTATAGAGATAGATCAAGACACTTGATAAGACTTTCAATGAGTACATGCCTTGACAATACTTTGAAAGAGTTCAACAATGGATCAGTCAAAGACGAAGTTCTTGCCTGATTTGCAAGGTGTGAAGTTGAGTAACACTCAAAACTCGACCATGGTAGAAGAAAGATAAAGGACGAAGGTCGTCCCCTATGCCTTAGCGATAGGCTCTATATTGTATGCCATGTTGTGTACCGCATGTGTTGTGTGCCTTGCCATTAGTATGGCAAGGGGTACAAGAGTGATCCAAGAGTAGATCACTGGTCTGTGGTCAAAATTATCCTTACTAACTAGAGGACTAAGGAAATGTTTCTCGATTATGGAGGTGACAAAGAGTTCGTCATAAAGGGTTACGTCGATGCAAGCTTTGACACCGATTCGAATGAATCTGAGTAGAAAACTGGATATGTATA
The DNA here is from genome assembly GCA_022496015.1 of Hordeum marinum. Classification (NCBI taxonomy): domain Eukaryota; kingdom Viridiplantae; phylum Streptophyta; class Magnoliopsida; order Poales; family Poaceae; genus Hordeum; species Hordeum marinum. The sequence continues at coordinate 136,862,164 of CM039672.1, read as the reverse complement.
GTGGAGCAGCTGTTTGGAATAACTCCAAGTGGAGCATGGTAGCAGCATCTACAGTATAGAGAGTTGCAAAGAATACATGGATCTGAATGTTTCATACCCATTGACTAAAACCTCCCTCAGAAGCAAAACATGATCAAACCCCGGAAGTCATTGGGTATTAATCACATGGTGATGTGAACTACATTATTGAGTCTAGTGCAAGTGGGAGACTATTGGAAATATGCCCTAGAGGTAATAATAAGTTAGTTATTATCATATTTCCTTGTTCATGACAATCGTTTATTATCCATGCTATAATTGTATTGATTGGAAACTCAAATACATGTGTGCATACATACACCACAAAGTGTCCCTAGTAAGCCTCTACTAGACTAGCTCGTTGATCAAAGATGGTCAAGGTTTCCTGACCATAGACATGAGTTGTCATTTGATAACGGGATCACATCATTAGGATAATGATGTGATGGACAAGACCCAACCATAAGAATAGCATATGATTGTGTCAGTTTATTCCTACTCCCTTACCCATGTCAAGTATTTGTTCCTACGACCATGAGATCATGCAACTCCCTGACACCGGAGGAATGACTTGTGTGTATCAAATGTCACGACTTAACTTGGTGACTATAAAGGTGCTCTATAGGTATCTTCGAGGGTGCCTATTGGGTTGGCGTGGATCAAGACTGGGATTTGTCATTCCGTATGACGGAGAGGTATCTCTGGGCCCACTCAGTAATACAGTATCACAAGAAGCTTGCAAGCAATGTGACTATGGAGTTAGTCACAGGATCTTGTATTATAGAACGAGTAAAGAGACTTTCCAGTAACGACATTGAACTAGGTATGGACATATCGACGATCGAAACTCGGGAAAGTAACATACCTATGGACAAAGGGAACTGCATATGGGATTGATTGAATCCTTCAGGTCGTGGTTCAACCGATAAAGATCTTCGTAGAATATGTAGGAGCCAATATGGGAATCCATGTCCCGCTATTGGTTATTGACCGTAGAGGTGTCTCGGTCATGTCTGAATAGTTCTCGAACCCACAAGGTCTGCACACTTAACATTTAGTGACGATATAGTGTTGATGAGTTATATATGTTGGTGACTGAAAGTTGTTCGGAGTCCGGGATGAGATCCTGAATGTCACGAGCAGCTCCGGAATGGTCCGGAGGGAAAGATTAATGTATGTGAAGTCATATTTCGGCTGCCGGAAAAGTTTCGGGTTTTCTCGGTATTATACCGGGAAGCTTCTAGAAGGTTCCAGAAACTTCCGGAGGAGTCCGGATGTCCACCAAGGGTTCCGCCACATCCCTAGGGTTTGGATAGGCTGAGGGGATACACCGTGGCCTTATTGGGCCAAACGCACAAGACCCTCAAGGCACATGCAGTTGGGAAAGGTGGAAAGTCCACCTTTGTATGGAAGGGAAGGGAGGGGACTAGGATTCCACCTCCTCCCCCCTTGGCTGCGCCCTAGGGCTTGGAGGGGCTCTTCCCCACGCCCCTCACCTATATATAGAGGGGACGGGGTGCCCCAAAAGGATACACGAAGGCCTTGGCGCCCCTCTCTCTCCCTAGATTGTTTTCTCCTCCGTTCGCGGTTTTGGTAGCGCTAGGTGTAGCCCTACTAGGATAGCACCGCCGCCACTGCCGCCATGCCATCGTGTTGCCAGAGAACTCATCTACTACTCCGCCCTCGCTTGCTAGATCTAGGAGGCAGAGACGTCATCAAGTTGTAGGTGTGCTGGATGTGGAGGTGTCGTCCGTTTGGCACTAGATCGGGACGGATCGTGATTGGATCGCGGGACGGATCGTGATTGGATCGTGAATACGTTCGACTTCATCAATCGCGTTTATTAACACTTCCGCTTAGCAATCTACGCTTAGCAATCTACAAGGGTATGTAGACACACACACACCCTCTCATAGCTATGCATCTCCATGTATAGATCTTGCGTGTGCGTAGGAATTTTTTTGTTTCCCATGCAACGTTCCCCAACATTAATTACCAGAGGGAAATAGTTGGCGAGCACATTTTCCTTCCTCCTCGGCTTGAACATCTATCGTGTATATGCCCAAGAACTTTGTCAGGTTCAACTTTCTGACGTATTTCTCAGGTAGCTCGGGCTTGAACGCTCGGGCCAATGGACAGCGGACCCGTCGCAGCTCGCTAGTGAAGGCAGGGCAGCCGACCTCTTAAGGAAGGTACCCGCCAGCACTGGGCGCGAGGTCACCAACGTCTGGACTGTTGCGCTTGTCATATTGACAGTGTGCTTCCCGGCATCGCTCAATGGTGATGCGTGTGTCTTCTTTCCGTCGGTCTTCAAGGTCACACCGCTGATCCCAGCGGTCGCATAGTCGAGATGAGACTATGGATGTATTGTCGTGCTCGTAAGCATGTGAAGCTTGTTGCAGCTGCCTCTAGGTCCGTTATCGCGGAGGGGATTGCACCGTCGGTGTGGTCCCTTTGACGTGCTCGTCGGCCCGGGCCGCTGCTGCCGTTCGCGTACGTCATGATGGTTATGCATGCTGGGACTTGTTGGATTCGACGAAGGAAATCAAACTCTGAATGGTGGCTCTCCATTCATCCATCTTATCATCTATTGGCATAAAGTTGAGCAGCATTTGGACTCGCACCATGGCGTCCCTTGTTGTGCCCAGCATGGCAAAAGAGGTGGACCGCGACATTGCTCGGCTCCTGGTGGACCTAAGAGAAACGTCGGCACGTTCCCGACGCCAGGTGCCGCTCGCCGGGGCCTTCTGACTTACAGGAGGCCGAACCTATGGCTTTGCGGCCCCGCTCGGCGCTCCGTCTTGTTCTACACGAGGCGCATGCCTAGTAGCCTCGCTGGTGATGGGCTCCGCTGAAGGATCACGACTTGCACCATACCGGGCGCTGCCAGGAAGGCCGCAGCCATCTACGTGATGGGGAGGTGAAGGATGGTCGTTTCGCTCGCCGGCGGCGCCAGGGCCGAGCTCAACAAGTTGTTGTTGTGGTTGCTCCCTTCCAGCGTCTCCTGCTCCATCTCCGGCCGTGAGGGACTGGACGGGGGCACCGCCTGCGCCGGCCGCGTCGCACATGATGCCTGCCTCACCCACAGCCGTTGTGGTGCCGACGGCACCCGCGGCCGCGTGTGAGGGAGCCTTCGAAGTGGAGGGATGCATGGCTGCACCGGATTTCTTCTTGGGAGCCATTGTTGGAGAAGATGGTGATGAAGATCGACACGCCGATCATAATCTCAGGTTTGCACCAACGCAGCATCCTACCTGGTGCGCCAAAGATGTCGGGGCTGGATGCACTCGATCACCTATGGGGCCATCGGCCCCTTTGTGGTTCGGCAGGGGGGTGGACGCAAGCACAAACACCAAAGAGAGCAAGACGACACGGCGATTTACCCAGGTTCGGGCCACTGTGAAGCATAAAACCCTACTCCTGCTTTGTGGGTGGATTGATCAGAGGAACACGAAGGATGTGCAGCGCTCCAGCCCGGCAAGGGTTGCCTTCGGGGAAGCTACTTCGCGAGTAAAAGCGTTCAAAAGTCTGAATCCTTAGCTAGGCTGCCTTGGGCCTCCTTTTATTGCACAAGGGGCAACCAGAGTGGCAAAACAGACATTGTCTGATGATTAGATAGCTAGCAGAGCTTATCATACCTAACTCTTGCATTAGGGACAAAATATCATCATTACTAGTTTAGGTGGCCTTCGGGGGCACATCCCCGGCAAGCTTATACCAGCGATGTAGCTAACTATCACACCACAGCTTGACACGTCTATGGACGGGTGTCAACGAGGCGTAATTTATCCTCCAGCGTGTCGCCACGTGCCTAGGGAGAGCCACTTAGCCACCTAGGGGCTCGACACCGCATCGACAAGTGATTGGCCTTGCAATGTGGTGGAGCGGTGACCGATCAGCTCGCACCTGTCGGGGGATGGCTTGCCGGGTCTTCATGAAGGGGCGCGCGTCCCGGTCCATGACAAGCACCGGGGACATGCCTGGCACGCTACAGTCCAGGCTTGGGTTGTCGCGTCGAGCTAGTTGGAGTCTTGTCTTGATCGTTCGTCGAGTTTGTAGAAATGTCGAAGGGTTCAGCTACTACCGCATGTGCATAAGTCAGGGGCATTGGGTACCCCTATCCTAGTGCACCGACGCAGCCCTATATGGAAATAGACAGAATTGGCTAATTCCACATTTAGAATTGTCCAGATTTGGACTTGCCCTATTTGGAAGCTGCCTGAAATGTGCACTGCCCGATTTGGAAATGTACCCTAAATGGATTTACTAGACTGAAACAAAATAAAAAGAATTGTGATAGGGGGTCTAGATGGCAGTGGCACTAGGGGCCTAGGTGGATGACATGTGGATCCAGGGGCCTATTGTCAATGGCTTGCTAAGGAAACAGAAAGGGGGGATTTTACGGTGCGACGAAGGGGATTGAACATGGGTCTCCACTAAGAAATCCCGCAGCTCTAGGCATTGGGTTCCGACTAGGGATGCTGACAAAGGAGGGTCTCCTCTACTTTTGAATAAACCCAGGGAGCAGGCTTCTTCCACCTCGACGCAAAGATGCCAGCAACGATGCTGGCAAGAACTACGGTGATCACCGGAACAGAGGACCGCAGGTGAGGCTGTGGGATCCAGGGGGTCCGATTTTTGGTGGAGGAGCAGCCTAACATCGATGGAGTAGGGGAGCTTGAACTCTAGCTCTACTCAGTTCGAACGATAGCGTTGATGTGAAGCAGAGGCAGGGTGCGGCACTTCAAAGTAGAGGCAGGGCGTGGCGATACACGAGAGAATGCATGCTAGAGCGCAAGGGGGTGCGCTCAGGAAGATCCAGAGTGGGGCTCGAGTGCGCAGACACGACCCAAAGGATACCCTTTCTAGATAGAGCACGGGAGCGCGTTGGATGGCATGGTTCTCTCAGTGGCTATGGGAAGCGGACGAAGGAAAGGAAGGGAAGAAGGGGCACATGTTCATCTAGTGTCCTGTGGATATGGAGGCATGGACAGAGGGGAGACGGAGACGATGTGCGGGGCGATGGAGCACTGGTGCGTCTTGGGTCCGAGTGTAGGGAGGATGAAGGGGTCGTGGACGTGGCGATCCGATTGTAGTCGAGGTGTGAGTAGAGGTAGAATATGGTGGGGACTCCGGGGCGTCGATCCATGGTGTCATGGTGATGAGAGACAAGCGTGGAGCGCTACCCCGAGCACGAGCTCAAGCTCGGCCGAAGCATGGATGGCAAGGCGACCGTGAGGATGTGGCTAGCTTACCTAGTGGCGGCGAGGCAAAGCGAGGGGAGGAATGGAGGGAGGAAGGCTAGGGCTTGCTCGGGGCATCTTATAGGCTCCTAGGGGCGCCGATGACCATCAAAACACGGGAGGAACCGACCTGGCTCTTCGGATGGACACCGTATAGGAGATTAGGGACGACCAACACTGGTGGGCTGTAGGGAGACAAGTGGGTTGGTATTGTTGGTTGTGCCTGGAGCAGGAGGCTCGGGTTCTTTGGCGGGTAAGGTTTTTCCCTTTTCTTTAAATGTTTAAAATAATAATCAAACAACCAAGAGAAAGAAAATAAAAACACGGGGTCTAGGAGATTTTTCTGACTGGAAGCAAAATATATATGAGACCTAGGATTCATGCTCTATGCACTAAAATTAGTTTGACATTTTTTCAAAGTAGAAAAATAAATCAAGTTTCAATTTAATTCAAACTTGAGTCATTTTTGCATCCAATCAAAACAACTTGAAAAGAGCTAAAAATTGGAGGAGGGCTTCTTGCCATGGTTTAGGGAATTTAGAAAAAATAGTGGACATTAAATTAAGGCAGGGAGGAACACATTGCAAAAATAATAGAGAAAAGGGGAGATAAGGGGTTTTGTGATGGAATAACAGAGGGTTTGCAATTTGACCAAAGCCCAAATGTTGGAAAAGCAATTCACTTAAACACAACCAAATGACAACCCACACATAAAACCATACAAGATGCAGATCACATATGATGACATGAGGAAACCATATGCATTTGAAATTCAAACTAAAATAACAAGTCATACAAGGTTCACACATGGAAGAGTACAATATTTTGGAATGTTTCACTTGGACTGCTACGACGCGCCTTTTTTATCATCATGGAAGTGGACACTTCCATAGTGATAATTTGAGTACTGTCATTGAACACTTCTACAACGGCACAAGTATGACCATTTTAATTCTGTCATAGAATCATCATGGACGTAGACGCATGACAAAAAATGTGACCTACTATGACAAACACGTATCATCATAGAAGTGGTTTTTGTGTAGTGAGTTATCTGGCCTAGATGCACACAATTACAATAAGGAGCCAATCATGGAGCATTATACCTTTTGGTCAAAATCTTTACCATTTTCGTGAGAGCTCACATGACCATTGATTGGCATTGGTGTCTTGTAATCTTTGCAATCTTGCGTACCGAACTTCTTTAGAGAATTCTTGAGATACTTCTCTTGTGATACGAAGATACCATTGGGTTGCTGGCGAATTTGAAGACCTAGAAAGAACTTCAGCTCCCCCATAATGGACATCTTATATTGTTCTTACATCATGAAGATAAACTCGGCACTTTAACGATTATCATTGCAACCGGAGATAATGTCGTCCAAATATATTTGGCATATAGACAGTTCACCATGATATGATTTATTGAAGAGAGTGGGATCGAGTGAATCAGGTTTGAAGCCTCTCTCCGTGAGGAACTCCTTGAGTGTATCATACCAGGCTTGGGGTGCTTGCTTGAGGCCATACATGGACTTTGTCAGATGACCACAAATGATGTTCTTGGCAGTGGAGTCTAGTTAAGCAAGCATCTTCACATCAACAAAGGTAACACCTTCACGTACCTTGGGAACACCAGCCACGATGACCTACTAGAGGTCATTGTCAATGGCTTTGAGATGCATGCGCATCTTGTTCTTCCAGTAGGGGTAGTTTGTGCCATCAAAGACAGGGCACACGACGAAGACCTTGATTATCCCTACATTCAACATTGCTAAAACTCCAGGTGGTTAAACCGAATCACACAGAACAAGGAGTACCTGCTTTGATACCAATTGAAAGTGCTACTTATCGACTATAGGGGGGTGAGTACGCGATTTTTATGAATGGCTTTGAAATAGGCAATGTATTCGAAATATGCGGAAGCAAATCAGGATCAACGAAGATAATGGATCAAGGAACTACATAGGGCAAGAATGGGCATCATGCATATTTAATGGAATCAATGATAAACACAAGCAATCACGAAGACAAAAGGGTATCAGATGAATGGCTTTGGTGAATGTCTTCACACACAGAGGAGCAAGCAAATGATTCAAAATTCTATACAATAAGTAAAAGGAGTGAAGGAGATAGAACCAGTTGCTCGATGAAGACAATGAATTTGTTAGACCAGTTCCAACTGATGTGATAGTTGTACATCTGGTTGGGGAGGCTGAGATTTAACTCAGAATACCGTGTATTCACCTTATTCCCCTTGAGCTAGGATCACTTGGACCTCGTCCAATCACTCTGGTAAGTCTTTAAGGTAGACTTCTGAAACTGTAACATCCCAAAATTTCATTTTGGAATGTTATGATATATAGCTTTGCATCATCATTGTGTTGGAATGTAATGAATTTGTTGAAGTGCTTCTTTTGAAATTCTGAAAGGCCATTTCTATTTTTCCATGTATCTGTTTCACCTATTTGAAACCCTTTGGAAATGTTCAAAGAAAGAGAGGAGTAACATGACACTCCACACCAGGGGCATCTTGGTGAAATATTTGAGCAATTAAACCAGGGGGTTATTTGAAAATTTATCTCAAAAGGATTTAAAATCAATTAGGCATTTTCTGAAAATAAATTAAAAAAAAAGATATTCAATATGACATAGGAAAAATGTTCATTAAAAAACATTAATTCTCCTGATCGTTTTGATATATATAATTCCTAAGTTTGGAATTGTTTTGAATGCATTAAAAGAGTTTTTACTGCGCTGGAAATAGAAAAGGAAAGTTTTTAAAACGAACCAGGCCAGCCCACCGTCTTTAATTCCCGAAACCACTCCGGGTCAGCCACCGACGCGCTAACCACACCCCCACCCTCACTGATGGGCGGGACCCACCGTCCGACCGTGGCGTCAGCGCGGTCATCCCCTTCCCCACGCCCGACCGCCGTCGCCGGAGATCCCTCTCCGTGGATCTTGCCTCTCGTACCCTCTCCGACCACCGCACTGCCCCTATATAAAGCCCCGACCCTCCGCTATTCGTTCCACACCCGAAACCCACTTTTCCCTCGCCGGAGCGCTGCTCCAGCCCTCGCCGGAGTTCGGCATCCCAACCGAACGTCCCCGAGCTCATGCCCTTAGCCACATTTAACCCCAGCCCCCTCCGACGCCACCAATTGACGCTGAAGACTCGCCGCCGCCGTTTGAAGCCTTCAGACGCCGCCCCCGACCACCGCACCTTCGTCCCTGAGCATCTCCGACCACCGGCTGCCGTTGACCTCGCCGGAGACCCCGACCCCCTCTCTGTAAGCCTCCACCTCCACCCGTAGCCATCGGATCCGTAGTCAACGCACGAGATTAGATCTATTTAATAATCGAATCGGTACGCTTTAGTCGTCGGTCGTCCGTTCGTTAGCTCTCACGCACACACCCTCGCGGCCAATCACAACCTGACACGTAGACCCTGTCCGATAGATAGGAAGTTTTTCTTTTTCTTTTCTGTTTTAGAAAACAGAATGTATTCTGTTTTTTTTTTTATCATATCTTCTAAAATATTTGGTGTTTTTATTTGATTCCTTTTGCATTAGTTCACAAATTTGATGTAGTTTATGTCTGTATGCTTAGATTTAAAATTTGAACTTTAAATTTTGAATCTAAACAAATTTGTTTAAATTACTAAAATCTGTATAACTAGAGTTTAAAAATATATTTTTGAGTGAATCTTTTTGCCACGGTTTTGTATTAGTTAAACCTATCTTTCTACATAGTTTGAGAATTTTTAGACTGAATTTGGTTACTGATTTTAACAAAATCAGAATCTGTTTAGTTCTTAATAGATTTTAATTAAATTGATTTTTATTTAATTTGAACCTAAATTAGTTTAACCTTTGTTTTTAGATTTCATTAGGTACTGTTGATTCAACATTAGGTGTATTTTATTCTGTAAATAAAATATGTTTTTTCAAATTGTTTTGTGCTCTAGTTTGAATAGGTTCATCTTGTTTTCACCATGTATATTGTTTAGAAAAAGTTTTGTAGTACTTCTTTTAGCACAATACTTTTATAAGGAAATACTTTCTGTTTTCAAATAAAATTTTATATTTACTTTTCTGTTATCTAAAATGTCTAGTTTTTCAAAACCAATTTTTATTTTTATTTTGACTTGTATGTCTTAGTAGGGATTTTGACACCACAATTTTTATAGTCCTATACTTTAAGTGATTCTTCTTTTGATTGTGCTTTTGTTTGTTGAAGCCTTTGTTTACCTTGTTGTTGAATGGATTGTATTGTGTTTATGCTTATGGTGTGCTCTTGTTTGATTCGTTAGATCATTCGGAGTGCGAAGTCTTGTTATCTAGAGTCACTTGATTTCGAGGATCGTCAACAAGGCAAGTCACTTTGACCATGTATACCTATGTTTTATCGCATTAGTTCTTCCATCTCCCCAATTTCATGCAAAGTAGGTAATTTGGAAACTTGGTTACTTGTTGTAGTATCATGTGGTAGGTACCCCTCAACCCTTTGACACATTGGCCTCGGGAAACGTTGATTTACATTTTGCTATGCTATTAGTAGACGGGGTTGGTTGTGTGATTCATGAGAGTTGTGAGTTAATAATTTCCAGACCTACATGATGATCAAGTATTCAAGACTCTGAGTTTTCAACATACCTCTGGGTGGATGATGGTTGAACGGCACCCTGGAGAAACCAGTGGTTAGCCTAGATGATGTTGGAGAAGTGCTAGTATTCATGCGGAAAGGTCCACCCAGGCACAAAGAGATGGATGGATGCTTCAAGACCCAAGGCTTACCTGCACAGCCACAAGCCATTATGGGCTCTAGCTTGGTTGGATATCGTGGTGACCCTGGACAGGCGGTGCTACGAGATGTAGAAGAATGGTAGGAAAGGATGGGCACCAACAGAGTCTCGGGGAAACCCTTTAGAAGACCATGTTTTGGTCATCCCTTTCTCAAACACCCTGAAGTGCGAGAAATCCAACAGAGGCGATCAAATCTTGTGGGGAACGTGTGCAAAACTCTGCAGAGTACCCGAACCTAATCGATTAGCCGTGTCCATGGTCATGGATAGTTTGAGCCAAAGGAACTGAAACTATCTGGAACTCTCAACACAATAAATTACATTGATGTGGGTATTTTTTTAAATGTCAACTTGGGTATGAGAATTGGTTGGTGGAACCATCTCATTAATCAACCAACATTGTAGTAATTATGCTTTTGCCCTCTCTTGTTGTAGGAAAATTTTGGCTTTATGCACAAACTTACTACCCCACCTGCCATATTTGCATATAGACTAGATGATTACTTTACCCCCTCTCTTGTGACTTTGTCGGCATATTCAATATGCTGACCTATATGGCTGCAACGTATCATGTTGTAGAGTACTTTTTTGACCAGGAGTGAGGATACGCTCTACGCTCGGTGAGATGCCCTTGGAGTCAGATGGACTCAACTACCTATGGAGCTTCCGCAAGTTTTTGGTTTAGTTTATCTCATGTGTTGGCCTTCAGCCACTTTATTGTAATCCTTATTGTAATAAAGGACTCGATATGAGATTTCGATTAATTAATGCCGTGTGATTTCCCTTTGATATATACATTGATGTACCGTGTGTGTACCAGCATGATCTTGGGATGGTACAGAAACACCAGAGATTCGACCTTTCAGGTCGGGTCGCTACAGAAACCTTCACAAATTTGGTCACCCAGAAATCTACAATGGCTCTTGGATGCTCTACACAATGATGCCTAACCATCTCAAAGATCACAATCTTCAAGTGTAACAAGTCTTTGGCTCTCTCAGAATAGAATGACTTCAGTGATGCTGAAACACACTAGCTCTAGGTGTTTATGCTCTCAGGATCTCTGAAAGCACAACTTCTCCCTAGGTGGTTTTGGTAATTAATAACAACATATATTTCATTGGACTAATATTTCCACTAAGTATATTCTAGGAAAAGTTCAATGTCTTGATTGGCAAAGGATTGTGAGGAGACCCCAAGATGGCGGAATAGGACTGGCCAAGCAACGGGCATGAAGAACCTACATTTTACTTTGTGAGAAATCATTTTGAGTCCATAGGAAAGCCAATACTATTAAAAGGGGGTGAAGTAATATGCTCAGGTGCTAGCCACCAAAATCATTCACAAACTCTCCCACAAATATTTTGTCTTAGACCCTACAACTCAAAATTGGTAAGACCATCATTTCCCATTTGGTCCTACCGAGTCAAAACCCTATACAAAGCCTACGCCAAACCCACATCTCGGTACTACCAAGTTCTCCATATCGGTGCAACCGAGTTTAGCGACCAACTTCATGTTGCTCCATTTACAAGAATCAGAATTTCCAAGAATTGTAAATTAGTCTCACCGAGTTGTGTAACTGCCCTTGGCCACTCATATCGGTACCACCGAGAACCCTATATAGATCTCACCAAAAATGCCAAAGTTGCCACACTTTGCACTAGTTAGTGCAATCGAGTTTTCACTTTGGTTTCACCGATTTGGGCAATAATGTTGTGACGCTAGGATTTTTGGAGATGCCTATATATACCCCTCCACCTCATCCCACTCAGAAGAGAAGCACTCACAACAGACCCACACCATCCATATCCAATTTTTTGAGAGAGAACCACCTACTCTTGTGTTGAGGTCAAGATCATCCACTCCAACCATATGGATCTTGATTTCTAGCCTCCCCAAGTTGCTTTCCACCCAATCAATCTCTTCTACCCAAGCCAAATATGTGAGAGAATGATTGAGTGTTGAGGAGACTATCATTTGAAGCACAAGAGCAAGGAGTTCATCATACTACCACATCTATTACCTTTTCGGGGATGGTGCCTACTAGATTGGTTAGGTGTCGCTTGGGAGCCTCATTTTTCGTGATTGTGGAGTTGAACCAAGAAGTTTGTAAGGGCAAGGAGATCACCTTCTTCATGAAGATCTACCCCGAGTAACGCTAGTCCTCTGTGGACATAGGCCATCATGGTATAGATAAGGTTGCTTCTTCGTGGGACCCTTCGTGGGTGGAGCCCTCTATGGGCTCTTGCGACTGTTACTCTCCATGGGTTGAAGTCTCCATAAACATGGATGTACGATAGCACCACCTATTGGAACCATGGAAAAATCTTCGTGTCTCTTGCGTTTGATCTTCTTATCCCTATCCTCTTACATATGCGTGTCTTTACTTTCTGCTACAATACTAGTAGACATGCATGTGTAAGGTGAACTTGATATGCTAGAATTGCTAAAATCTGCCAACCAATTAACTTGGGAAAAGGTTAGGTTTTTATTTGGTCAAGTAGTCTAATCACCCCCCCTCCCCTCTAGACCTACTTTCCATCCCTACAAGTGGTACCAGAGCTTTGGTCTCCATTGCATTGGTCTCATAACCTAGGAGAGTATGGTGTCTAGTGAGGGAAATTATCACTGTAGAGGTCCATATTTTGATGGTACAAACTTTGCTAGTTGTAAACATAAAATGAAAATGAATATTCTTGGTCATGACCCCACTGTACGGCTGTTGTTCAAGTTGGCTTGCAAGGTGAATTATCTAGTGATGGAAAGGAACCGGATCGTGAAGTGACCGCAGAAGGATTGAAGATGTTGCAATACAATGCTCAAGCATGTGACATTCTATTGAACTGCCTTTGCCCCGATAATTCAACAAAATTAGTCGTCTTGAGAATGCAAAAGAGATTTGAGATACTTTGGTTTATATGTGCGAAGGTACCAAATAACATGGATGTGCTTGAAAGTTAACTTGATAAGTTCAAGATGAAGGATGGTGAAGGAGTCGCCGAAATGTACTCTAGGCTTGCTCTCATCACACATGAGATTGGCGGCTTAGGATGCAAAGTACTGACTGACAAATTCATCACCAAGTAGAAACTTAGAGCCTTGGGTGGGAATTACGACACCGTGTGCACATTAATCCAAATGATGCCAAATTACAAAGATCTCAAGCCCACGGAAGTCATCGGAAGGATTGTTGCTCATGAGGTGTCACTCAAATACAAGGAAGAACTTCACAACAAGTCAAGCGGTGATTACAAAGCTTCAAGTGACACTCCCGCTACATCAAGTGACAACCTGGTTATCAATGAATAGATAAGCCTCATGGTCAAGAAATTCAACAAGTTCTACAAGAGTAGAGGCAAAGAGAGAAACTCGAACTCGTGAAGAGAAGCGTTCATCCGTGACCGGAATTGTTGCAATTGTGGAAGGCCCAGACACTACTCCAAAGAGTGCACGACCCCCCACAAAAGAAGGGAAGAGTCACCTAGAATAAAGAGCTCAAGAGAGAGTTACCTCGAAGAGAGACAAGGAGTAGACATGATCATTATGAACGAAGACCCTCTCGGAGAAGTAAAGACTCGGAGAAGAAGGACAAGTACACCAAGGGCTACACAAGAAGAAGACATCAAGCTCATGGTTGTGAATGGGTTTCCGGCTGCAAATCCGACAACCACTCCAAGAGAAGCCATCACTCCGACCCCGACTATAGTCAAGATGAAGGTGTTGCCGAACTTGCACTCATTTCCTCCAACTACTATGACATATTTGATTCACCAAATGAAGGGATTGAAAGTTGCTTCATGGATAAAGGCCCCAAGGTATCACACCTCGAATACATTGAATTTAATAGGGATGAGGATGACTTACTTGGATATGATGACTTGCTATTTGACAAATCTAGTGATATTAGTCAAAATGAACTTGTTAGTAATCACGTTAGTCAAGATAAGTCGTGTGATGATGATAAGATGAAAATAGAGCGACTAACTAAAGAATTAAACACTCTTAAGTTAGCCCATGAATATACTCTAGAAGATCATAAAGAGATTGTAAGAACTCATGAGAAGCTCAACTTCGAGAAGCTCAATTTGGACCAAGAGCATGAATTCCTTACAACTATCAATGACGATCTTCAAAAGAATACTTCCTCTTATTTAGCCAAACGACTAATCTTGTCTACATTCATTCCACAAGCTAAGGATAAACAAACTAGTAACAAAGGCAAGAAAGGTTCATCAACTAGTAGCAATAAAAATGATAAAATCCAATTATATTGCTTCTAGTAGTTCTATTGATTCGACTAACGACTCTCTTAGCCAAGTTAGACTTGAGCAAGAAAATGATCTATTGAAACGGATTATAGAAAAAGGTATCTACAAAAGTCTTGTCGGGTGTAAGCAATTTGAGGAAATTGTACACAAGCATGGAGGATACCAGAAGAACCATGTCATTGGCTACTTCAACGCAAATGGGGTTGAATGAGAAGAAGGTCAATACCCTAAGTCCAAGTTTGTTCCCCAAAAGGATAAGTATGAACATACTCTCCCCAGGGGAACAAAATCTCAATATGACCTTCCACCACAAGATCACAAGCTCAAGGGCAAGGACAACCTTCAAGAGAAGATTGACTCATATGAAGATGAATCCCAAGCTATGGTCAAGTGGGTTCCCAAGGCTATCACAAGCTCAACTTCTACAAGTGCTACTTCAACTCCAAGTATTCCCATCAAGTTGATGTGGATCCCAAAGAAAAAGAACTAGGGAAGTTATTGAGGGGTGACTCCGCCAACAAAATTCACTCACAATAATTTTTGGCAAGGACTATTTGCAATCAACTCCAACCTTATGCAATAGTTCAAGAAGTCACACATTCCCTCAAAGGTAAGCAAGGGACAAGGTAGTAAATGAATCCATGGATATCATGATGCAGAGCATCCTACGTACATCACAATGACAAGAGTCTATTCAGCAAGTGACACATGCCATTACTACTTCACATACATAAAGGTGAATCTTCTCCTTTACACGTGTTCGCTTGACCCCTTCGAGGATGGTATACTACTTGAAACTCCCCCTTGTGCATGCATAGGTATTGCCAGAGTTCCACGGATGATGAGGGTGAGTGCAAGAACCTACGTACAACTACACCATCCATGAGGGAACCATGGTAGAGAAGAAGGAAGAAGAGGAATTGCAATAGCCCAGGAATTAGGGGTACAACCGGTCCACCATCGGTCAACCACAGCTGCCCCGGTACAACCGGTCCACCATCGTCAACAACCGCTCCAGCCGTGGCTAGAATTCTGTTATGGAGCGATTCATGACCAGTACTACCTCGGTTGTACCGGTTGATGCCTTAATACCGGTACAACTGGTCCAACCACCGGTACAACCGGTCTGCGTGTGCCTAGGTTGGGATTTGGCCCATGTATCCCCATCTCCACTTACCCATTCGTGGCCAAGACTATAAATACTCCTCTCCCACCTCCATTCTAGGGTTAGCAATGGTTTAGCTCTTAGTTAGTTGAGCTTTCTCCTTCCACTACCTCTCCCATGGAGTAGATGCCTCTATGAAAGAAGATCCACTAGTGGATGTCAAGGCCCCTCACGAGGGAAGATCCTCCGGGATATCAAGGCCCCATCTCCCCATGGGATTTGGGGTGAACTGTACCATGTATCCTATTTCCCTTTGTTGTTCATGTACCTTTGTGGATCTTGTGTGTGGTGAGGCTAGTGGATGTGTGATTGGACTTTTTCTTAAGTGTTTCCTCTTGTGATTTCTCCTCGTTCTTCCCCGTGTTCTTCGTGTTCTTCGTGGAATCCCCCTCCAATTCGTAAAAGACCGACACACACAGGCTTGCCTTGTATCATATTGGTATCATGAGCCACGTTTCTCACGAATTTGGAGTCCTCCCCTTCATTTTCTAGCCTAATTTTGTTTTGATTTCATCCCAATTTCGAAAATTCCCCACCAAAAATAGCCTCACCAAATTTTTTGTGATTTGTTGTTCTTGTGAGTTTCTGTTGATTTTGATCCTTGGATCACGTGTTTAGCAAGTAGATCCACTCCCCTTTGCGTCCCCATCACCTAATTTTTCTTTTCCCCTTCAATTTGGTCCCAAATTTTCAATTTGGTCCGCCCCCAAGCTCACCCCGTGCTTAGATCTGGAAAAATTTCCCGATAAAAGCGGTACAACCGCTCTGTACAGCGGTACGACCACTCTGTACAGCGGTACAACCGCCCCTTCAAGCAGTACAACCACCCCGCCAAGCGGCATAATTGCTAATTCCCCAAAAACGCCTCCAGGATGCTCCAGGAGCAGTACAACCACTAATCCAAGCGGTACAACCGCCCATCCGAGTTTCTGACTTCGGCTGATTCTTGTTTTGCCCATAACTTCTACTCCCGAACTCAAATTTGAGTGTTCTTTGGCTCGTTTCGAAGCTATCGATGTGCCCGAGATCCTCATATTGGTTTTACCACCATTTGACTTCATAATATTTTTCAAATTTTGGCAAGTTTGCCTAGGCCCTCCACCATATCATCTGCAATACCACCATAGTCTTCCGCAACCTAACCCATTCGGTTTACATTTGCATTTGTGGTTGCTTAAGTTGTGATTTGAGTCGCCTAAGGTGTTTCGGATACTTAGGGACGGTTACATATTCATCCACCACCAGTGACTTGTATCTCACATCGACTACATCGACCACTAACATTCGACATCAACGACGACCATCCATCCTTTGGGACCATCTTCAACCGGAAGCAAGGCTGGTTTACCCCGACTTCGTGAAAGGTTGAGTGTGATGAAGTTATACATTCCGTCGTACACTTTACCTTCCTTGCCATTACATCTTGTTAGCCCCTCCATCTTTGCGATTACCTTCATACCTCTTGAGACTAGCTATCCGAGTATTGCCAGTCTTCTCGAAAACTTGTGCAACACAGTGATATGATATCATATTGTTGCATCATTGGAAATATCATATAGTGCAATTACTTGCTCCCGTATCTTGCGATATTTATCTCATATAGTTGGTTGAGGCTCAATAAGAATAGTGGAAAGGAATAGAAGAGTCAAAAAAGCTTCTAAGCAAGAAAGAAAGATCCTAAGCTTATAAGCAAAAGGAGTTGAGCAAGAATAGAGATACTTGTGCATGAGGGTACATGAATAGGAAATGTATGCTTGCATGAATAGGATTGGTGCCAAGTGGTGAATCGTGCCCAAATGTGGAATAAGCTAGCGTCTCTCGTTGTGTTTGTGTAACACGAGCTTTGCTCATCCCTATAGTTGCACAAGCCCCATTATCCTACCGCGTGTGTTTCTCTATTGCCCTCCCCTATATTTGGGATCACTTGCTTTGCATTTTGAGTACATTGGATTTATTTCAACATTTAAAATATCTTGGACTTAATTTTGCTTGAATTTTGTGCCACTTGTCCTAACCAAGCCACTCGATAAGCTTTATGTTGTAGGTGTGAATGAACAAGTCAGGTACCAATTCCACTATTCTCTCAATTCACATTGAGTGAAGCAGGATACATCCTCAACTTTGGGAACGGTATCTTGGTATTGTTTATCTCTTTTCCGACTCACCTTTGCTCGAGTCTTGTGATGGCTAGGCAAAGCACACCATCATCGATCTACAACAACAACAACGAGTTCGATGCCATGAAGGACATCATCGACGCCAAGATGCACGCTTAAATGGAGGAGCTCAAGGTCCTCATCAAGAACCGCAAGAGGTATTCATCATCTTCGAGAAGACTCTCAAGTGCACATGATCCCGAGCAACCATCTCCTGCAAGATCACATCGGCATTGACACCATCAACGACATGAAGAAATAACGACGCCAACATCAAGGCATCCAACAAAGAACAAGTGTGAAGGTCACGAGCTCGACACACACCACTGCTCAATGACTTCACCACCTACCTTGGCATCTTCGCCAAGTGACTTCAAGGCATCTTCGCCTTTGGACATGAGGCATCTTCGCCAACAAGCACTTCAAGAGAGGCTCGCCAAGCTCAAATCTGTGAGCTCCATGAGCTACTACGACCTCGACTTCGACCATGACATTCCATTCTATGGGATTCAAGATCCCGAGGAGTATCTCGATTGGGAGTGCAAGATGGACCACTACCTCAAGTTACTTCAAGTCCCTTTCGAAGATCAAGTGAAGTGCGCCACAAGAAACTTTCACGGCGATGCATCGACATGGTGGCTTCACACATCTTCGAAGAGCTTCAACATGAGTTGGTCCAAGACGAAGAAAGCGATGCGGCGAGAGTTTGTGCCTTCCACCTACACTGAACATCTTCAACGCCAATTGGAGAACACCATACAAGGATCCAAGTCCATCGACGAGTACTTCATGATGATGATGAAAGCCTTGCGATGAGCCGACATGACCGACCACATCTGGATGAAGTTTTACTTCATGATGGGATTGAACAACGACATCGCCAAGCCTATCTTCGACAACAACTACGAGTCTCTCGACGAACTATACATTGGTGCCCTCAAGGCGGCACAAGACCTCAAGGCCAAGCCTACTCGACCCTGTGTACACTTCACGACGACCAAGCTCCGAGACGACGAGCATGAGGATGGTACCACCAAGATGTCCAAGCCCGACGAGCTCCAAGATGACGCTCCCAAGTCCGACTTCCCCGCCATCCCTCTTTGTGGAATTGACTATGCCGAGTCTACCATGACTCTTCACGACGATGGTGCAGCGACGACCATGACTATGGAGCTACTCAAGGAACATACTTTGGAGGCGAGCGACAAGGTGGCGAGCAAAGAGGACACTTCCATCTTTGGAGGCAAGAGTGAGATGATCGAGCATGGGATTTTCCCTTCGGTCATGGAGGAGAGTGATGATGTGCCATCTTTGGCCTTCATCCACGGTGATGGTGACGAGATGGTTGATCATGGGAGTTTCCCTTTGACCACGGCGGCGTTTGGAGATGAGTTGAGAGACATTTGCCACCATATTGAGAGTGAGAGTGACTTCACCACTAGCCCCATATATGATGAGTTTCCCCCATTTCCATATGAGGAGACCCACAACCCCCACCACTTGAGTGCGACGAGTGACTCCACCATATGTGAATTTGAGTGCACCTACTTGGAGGGAGTACGTGAGCCACCGCCACATAGAGAGAGTGAGATAGTTGCGTTGGCATGTAAGGCCACTTCGAATTTCTAACAACTTAACCTCTACCTCTATTGTGTGTTCTCATTTGGTGCCAGGTCCCATACACGATGACGCGCCGATCCTTGACGACTTCGTCCTTCCTTTGGACAAGACGATGGCCATGATGGAATATGATGCAACCCCACATGGTTCCATCATGATGGAGATGACCACGAGTTGGTATATGCCACCTCACCTACACCACATGAGTGGAAAGAACAAGGTAACATAGGTGAAGGTGATGCTCTTGTCCCACTAGCGGACATTGATTGCTTGCATGATGTCGATCCACCTATTGACATGCTTCAGGATTATGTGACTTCCTCATGTGATGAATTGCCCATTTATGATGTGTTTGAAGATTCTCATGTGGAGTCTATTACTTGTGATGCCATGTTGCATAGGATTTCTTATGAGAACTCTATAGGTCACATCATGTTTGACAATCCGCTTGACTTGTCATATGTTATGTATGATATCACCCATATTGCATCTTTGCAATCTCATCGTAGTAACTATGCATATGCCATTAAAATAAATCCAATTTGCATATATGGCATAGATGACAAGACCATGGTTATTGGCATTTGCTTTTCTTGTGATGACATTGCCATCCTCCCTTTGCATCATTTGCGCAGTTGTTCTCATATGCCATGCCATGAACACCATGCTTTGTGTAGGAGATATGCCCTAGAGGCAATAATAAATGTTATTGATTATCTCCCTGTTCATAATTAGGTTTATGTTCCATGCTATAGCTACTATGGTTCTCGAGTCTGCAATAACCATGAGGCTCGGAGGAAGACTCATATGCATGTGTGGAATAATAAATGGTAAAATATATTCCTAGTATGGCCTCTAAGACTAGCTCAAGTGTTGCATGATGGTTCTGTTTTCCTGATCATGGGCATGTCTATGCCAGCATCTTTGAGGGCACAATGTTAGAAGAACATTTGTGTTGAATCGACCCGAATTGATGTTATCCTATGAGATACATTCGTCACAAGTTAATGGTTAATAACACAGAGATGGTTAATGTTTGCATGATTCCTTAGACCATGAGAGTATCGAGTTTCTTCATGCTTGCTTCATGAACTTTGGGGTTTGTTAAACGTCATCCGTAAATGGGTGGCTATTACGGCAGCTTACGGGTTCATGGAAAAGTATGTCAAGTAACTTGATAGCTCAAGATTGGGATTTGCTCCTCTAACGATGGATATATATCTCTGGGACCTCTCAGTATTACGGTGTCCATCATCGTCTGGCCAGACACTTTGTGATTTGATCACGGGGATGCCGAAACACGGTAATGAGAAAAGAGAACAATACTGGTAACGAGGTAACTGGCATAGTGGACAAGTTTTTGATCCACGGGAATGCCAACATGTCTCACCTTGGGTATTTGTAACATATCACGAAGCAATAGGAATAGCTCACGGCACCTGGAGATTCACTCGAATATTCATTCTTGTGGGTATAGGGGTCCATATGGGTGTCCATGGCTCTGATGCTGATCATTGATCGGAAAGTCTTCTGGTCATGTCTATACTTCACCGAACCTATAGGGTCACATGCTTAGGGGTCATCTATCTGCTGAATACTAGACAAAGAGCCCGAGAGAAAGTCACTAGAAAAGTTTCGGAGACAACAGAAAAGATCCGGAGAGAACATCAGAAAAGTTTCGATAAAACCAAAAAGTTGTTTCGAATAAAACTATTGATCCTAAAAGGTTTCGGAAAGAACCGGGAATGTTTTGGAGGTTGTCAGACTGGTCTGGTAATTTCTGGAATTTTTTCGGAGAAAAAAACAAAAAAAGTTTTCGGAGCTGCCGGAATTGTTTACCGGGTAAACGAAGATGGTTTTAAATAAAACCACCATACCGGAAATGTTCCAGAGCGTGTCCAGATAATTTTAGAGGGTGCTGGAAATGTTCTGGGACCTTCTGGAATTTTTCAGAAGTAATAGTCACGGAAAACATCTTGTCCCGGTGTGAGGGGACAAGATCCCACGATTCGTGGAGACTGTTTTGGGGGGCACCCCCTTTAGGGGGCAGCCCCCTTGTGGCTGGACAAAGTGTTGGGGGGCATGATGGGGGGCAGCCCCCACAAAAGGAGGGGCTGGTTGGGAGGAGGTGGGCGCCATGTGGGGCCCTCATGTTGGGGTGCCATGGACAAGGGGGCATGCTTTCCCCTTGTTTTGGGGTGCTTGTCATGTCTGAAATTTTCAGCCGCCACCACCCCCTCCTTCCCCTATAAAAGGAGGTGGAGAGGAGCTCTCCATACACACTCTAACTCTCTCACACAAGCCATGCATGATATAGCATTCTCTCTCCCTCCCACGAAATAGTTTTGTAGTGCCGAAAGGTTGTCTTGGTTCCGGTAGGAATTAGTTCTGGACGGTGAAGCCATGCGGATAGATGACACCGTATGTGTGCAACTCTGTAGAGAGATCGTAGTTTCAGCCTTATTTCGTGAGTGCGTCCCGAAGGGCTGTCCGTGTGACCGTCCGAGTTTCGAAGGTCCTCCCGAAGGGCTGTCCGAGTGACCGTTCGAGTTTTGAAGGTCCTCCCGAAGGGCTGTCCGCGACACCGTCCGGGGGACTGTCCGACCGCCTCCCGGAGGGCTGTCCGAGGGGTGGATGAGGATATACATCCTTGCGGTTGGGAGGTTGTAAATCCTAGCTGCGGGGATCTGCACCTATGATCGTCATCGACTCTACTTCCGCTACGCTACGAGTCGGTAACGAAAAAGATCAAACCTTGTATGCAGTCTCCATAGTGGTCCTGGGCTGGTGCGTAGGTCGGAATTTTTTTCTTTTATATTGAGTTCCCCAACACTTTGGACATACATTGTTTGGGATGTTGTCTATATTCTCCAAATTATGCTTCTCCTATTGCACATGAGGAGACCCCCATAGTTTTCTCATACATATTAGGAGATTGTGTTCCATACTACACTTTGCATGATCCCCATATTTGTGTGCACAATATGCTTGGCATTAATATGCATAAAATGTGTGTGCCACATACTTGCTATAAATTGCAACCCAATCATTTTGAGCATAATAATTTTAATTGCATGATGGATGACGTATTCCTATACCACGCATCTCATTTATTTGAGCCTTCGAAATTATGTGCTAACGAACACAAGCATATGCACATCCTAACGGATGATGTATACATATACCACGCGCACACCATTTTTCCTTTGTGTTTGTTGTCTGTAGGTACTCATGAACACTCGTCAACCTCACAATTCCATGAGTTGGCGAAGAGAGCTCTTGAGAGCAATGACGCTTTGGGATTCATCGAAATGTGTCTCCAACCATTCCCCTCGCGCAAGGACTACGTGCATCTCTTGTACATGGCTCTCACATGGTTATGGCTTATTCTCCATTATATATCATTTGCCCATATTACCATGTTCACTTTGCATTATATGCTCATTTCTATGCCCTTCCCATGCATTTTTGACCCATGCTTTGCATCTCACATGACACTTCGTCGTATGATTCTTATGTGTATTCGCAAGCTTGGTGGAGATATCACTTGCTATTGCCATGTTTTCTACGTGCCCCCATGCCTTTGATGATACTTTGATCATGTTTTGTGCTCGTAATATGTCATGCGCATCGCATATGTCTATTAAATGCACACATGACATGATTGCCATGATTTACTCTAGTATGTTGCATCTTCGCACTACTAGTTGGCACGACATGATCACTATGCTTGCTTATGTTGCATCACTGATGTGCTCCTTTTATGCGGTTGATGACAACCATTGCCATGATTTGCACATTGACTTCTACTTTCTTGAATTGATTGCCTCACACATGATGACCAATTGCTCTTTCTATTGTGTTGAGTGCCTCACTATCTTCACTACACCATGTGCACATCATGCTAGGATCGCCTTACACTTTGGATTGCCCCATGTGTTTAGACATTTCATTTTCTTTGGTGTTGTGAATGATTCCTATGCCTACCATAGACCATTTGTTGATTACTATGTGCATGAGTGCTATGACCGTGAGGTGGATGCTTGTTATCTTGTCACACATATTTGCATCCCTACCTCACCTTTGAATACTTGTTTCCATGATTGCATTGCTTGTGCTCACTTTATATGCTTACATGTCATGCCACAATCCCTTGTCACACCATATGTTATGCATGATGACAACACCTGTGCAGTGATTCACCACTTGAATGCTTGGTTATGCACTAACGCTAACCACATTTGTTTTTCCAAGTGTTTGTCGTGTTTGCTCCTTTTGAAGGAAATCCTAGACGGTGAGACATTGGAGAGTGCCCCTTTAGAGCTTGAAGATGATGAGCGCTTGGTGATCGTCCACCTCCACATGGCGTCGCCATCTCCTTCCCATGGTGGTTTGGATCTTGATCCAAGGATGGATCTTTCTGAAGGGGGAGGGGATGATGCGGAGCATCCGACGGACATCACCATGACAAGAGTCTGTTCGGCAAGTGCCACGTGCCACGACTACTTCACATACATGAAGGTGAATCTTACCCTTTACACATGTTCACTTGACCCCTTTGAGGATGGTATACTACTTGACACTCCTCCCGTGTGCATGCATAGGTATTGCCGGAGTTCCATGGAAGATGAGGAGGAGTGCAAGCACCTACGTACAACTACACCATCCACGAGGGAAGCTTGGAAGAGAAGAAGGAAGAAGAGGACTTGCAACAACCCAGGAATTAGGGGTACAATCGGTCCACCACCGGTCAACCACCGCTGCCCCGGTACAACTGGCCCACCACCGCCAACAACCGCTCTAGCCGTGGATAGTATTCTGTTATGGAGTGGTTCATGAACGGTACTACCCCGGTTGTATTGGTTGATGCCTTAATACCGCTACAACCGGTCCAACCACCGGTACAACCGGTCTTCCTGTGCGCAAGTTGGGCTTTGGCCCATGTATCCCCCTCTCCACTTACCCCTTTGTGGCCAAGACTATAAATACTCCTCTCCCACCTCCATTCTAGGGTTAGCAATGGTTTAGCTCTTAGTTAGTTGAGCTTTGCTCCTTCCACTACCTCTCCCATGGATTAGATGCCTCTATGAGAGAAGATCCCCTAGTGGATGTCAAGGCCCCTCACGAGGGAAGATCCTCTGGGATATAAGGGCCCCATCTCCCCATGGGATTTGGGATGAACTCTACCATGTATCCTATTTCCCTTTGTTGTTCATGTACCTTTGTGGATCTTGTGCGTGGTGAGTCTAGTGGATGTGTGATTGGACTTGTTCTTGAGTGTTTCCTGTTGTGATTTCTCCTCATTCTTCCCCGTGTTCTTCATGTTCTTCGTGGAATCCCCCTCCAATTCGTCAAATATTGACACACACGCGCTTGCCCTGTATCACATAATCATATATGCTTTGCACTCCATGTCCATAGATATCCTTGTATTTGTCTCTTGTGTGGGACTAACCCGTGTAGGCGATTAAGAACCAACGAGGATTCCTCCCATCTCAAGATGATCTTTGTCAACTATGAGCATCCACCACTACATCACCCACATGAAATCTTCTACGACAAAACCCAATGTTAGTTTATCCCTCTTAGGGGTGTTGTAACATCAAGGGGAGCTTTACTCTAAGACTTGAGTCAAAGCATATCTTACAGATGTGAATGCATTAAATGCTTTATGTAAAAGTGGTAACCCCACTTGTTCTTAAACGATGAGTATGACCTATGATCAAGCATTCTTGCTTGGCTCCTAAGTAAATATACTCATATATAGATGACTCCCTCATCAACAAAGTGCTTGGAACATACTAGAGTGGTTTTGCATGTTTGCCATATTTTGTTTGACATCTTATTGTGTGAGCACATTGGTATGCATATCTTTACTCATTCGAGGATATCCAATTGTTGTTATTTGGCTTTCGTTTTCTTTGGCCTATTGGATATGAAAGAATGCCTAAGTACTTTCCTCAAGCTATCCATGCTTTCTCATCTCAAATTCTATTCATGCTACATCACAAAAATTGAGCAAGCACTTTTCGAACCCTCTGTGTGAGCAGCACACGAAGTTCTGCTTCGATAAGAGCTGACTACCAAAACCTCCCTAGTGCAATCTCGGTGAAACCAACACGAAAATCTCGGTTTCACCGAATCCTGGGGTTGATCAGATTTTTAGAATCTCGATAGCACTGATTCCATAATCTCGACTTCACCAAGTTTTCTTGTCAACTAACAGCTGAGGAACTCGGTGCCACCGATATTTTAGAACCGGTGTCACCGACAACTATGAGTACTTATACTCCGCGGAACCGATTTTTGAAATTAACTTCTTAAAAGTTGTGGTCCCCGCAAGCCCTAGATCCCGCTCGCATCTATGGACTTCACTTTCGACTCCCAGTGTGCCCTCACCTCTGGGATCCTCGCCGTCGATGGAATCTTCACCGTCGTCGTTGTTGTAGCGGATTCCTCACTGAGTTAGGGTGAGATTCGGATCCCCTCTTTTTGCTCCCTTATCAAGTTCTTGCGCATTAGGGTTGCTCAATCTATAATCCACTTATTGAGATTGATCAATCCATGAAAAACTTCCATTAGAATGGTAGATCGAATTTTTTTAGGGTTGGATGTCTGACAAGTGTGTCTCGGTGACACCAAGTCAGAAATATCGGTCTTATCGATCTGTGATTTAGGGCAATCGAGAACATTCTCGGTCGAACCAAGTTTCTCTTTTTGGTCTCACCGAAAAGGGTTGCCAGGTTTCTATAACATGAGAGTGTCAGTCTCGGTGGCTCCGAATTCTCTAACTCGGTGGTACCTAAACCCACTTAGCAGAAATCCAAAACTAAGAATTTGAGTTCAAATTTGAGAAAAACCTTCTATGTTTTGTGATGCTCAACCCCTAAGCTTTTCCATATTCTATTCACAGGGTCAGCATGTCAGGTTCATAGGACAGTTGTAGATCAAAAGAGATCATGTAGATATGCACCTTACATTCATATGCTCATCAACTCTAAGCTTGAGAAGAATGTGTATGCACTTGATCGCCCACATATGCCACTCCACATCCCACTTCATCTACTACACGGGAAGAGGCTGAGGCAACCAGAACCACTAGTGCTCAGGTGACTAGGACCAAGAGTGGGCAAATGGATCTTCTTATTAGCACCATTCAGGGCAGGTAGAAGGACATCAAGACCATCCAGCTCAACCAGGAGAGTCTTGTGAGGATTGTTTCCTCTCATTGTCTTCACTGGAAGACATAGGAATTTGGGTTGAGCATCACATCAGTCTCTGACTTCGATCACCTTGACCCCACTTATCAGTACGATGGTTCCTATGACTCGGAAAAGGAGGAAATGAAACTACCAAAAGACTAAGTCTTTGCGTTCCATTGTCTTCAAGCGATTAGCTTCACATACCACCATTATCTTCAATATCTTCGAGCATTTTTAGGTTCGTCTTCAACGGTTACGCCAAAACTATTGGGACTTCTATCTGTGTTATCGTGTGAACTCTGACAAACACATTAGTCCTCAACCACTTTTGTCTTCAATACTCCAAAACCAACAAGGGGTGGCACTAGATGAACCTACACCTTGAAAATATAACGATTAGGTGATATGATACAAAAACATCAATGAGTATACATAGTAGATAAATCTCAAACATTTGTCTAAATCTAAAGCAACGATAGCAAGTACACTAAACATAGCTTGCATACGAAAATAAAATGTTATTATTTCACTAATAATTTGATCTTTTGTATGAAAAATAAATCATCAAGCCTAATGTTGAGTAAATCATTCTTCTCACAATAAACCATGTGTCGGCCCATTGGGACAGGGGTACCCAGGCCCATCTACCTGAGGCCCATGGAGCGACACGAGGCTTAGGCTCGGTACAGCCCACTCGGAGGACACCACGAAGCGGGTCCTCATGAGGCCCCCATCTCATGAGGGAGGGGCCAGAGGCGCACCCTCACCGGCTCCCGAGGTCTCTCTCGCGATGGCGGCCTTCGGGAGCATCCCGGTGGGCCACGTAGAAGCCCGACAGGGTCGCGAAGCCTACCGCGCTTGGAGGATGGTATGCATGCTGTCCGTCACTACCCGGAAGTACGGCATGGGGGCTACAATGGGAGGAATTTCCCATTTGGTGTTAAGGGGCGCGGCCGGCACGTCATTTCCCAAGGCAACCCCTAAAGGTTTCCAGTTTGGTCCTAAGCGGCTAAAGCTGGGGGCTCGGCATGATGGAGGTCATCCCCGAGCCCACTAGCGCGTCATGGCGAGGGGCCTTTTGCAGGCGAATACTACTTCCGTCGGGATAGGCCATAGTCATGTCCCCCTTCAAACTGTGCAATTGTGGCGACCCTTCCCGTTGGGTGTTTCGGGGGAAGAGGGTCGTGACCATATAAGTAGGGGGAAGGGGCATCAGAATGGGACATATTGATTCTCCTCTCTCCAACCAAGCAATTCAGACAAGCAGGAGTAGGGTTTTACACCACAAGGTGGCCTGAACCTAGGTACATCATGCTGTCCTTGTTCTTCCCCCAAGCTCGAGCACACCGGGCATCGCGGTAGGCTAGCAAGAGTGAGCGTAGTTGGAGAGCTGGTGCACCCTTGAGTTTGAATCTCTTTTGGGTGCCCGGGGCCCCGATTCCGACACCATGTGCAGTGTACTACAACTATTCACCACAATATACCTAGGTAGCCCTAATTCTTTTTATTTGTATTTTCTTGTGTGTAATCATGCATGTTTCACTCAATTGGTGAAGTTTAGGCCCGTCATAAAAATATGATTAGATACATGGGCATATGTAATGGAACCAAACTAAGATTAAAGGATTGTATGGGAACAGTGGATTATTAAAAAAGGATGAGCTACCTCTCTCTATGTGATGATATCAAATTGGAATTAGAAGGTTGGTTGACACAGCAGATGTTCAAGGGAACAAAGGCATCAAGCATAATGTGGAAGCAAAAGAGACATGAACAAGAAGCGCATGAGAATAAGAATAAAAGTGAGAAAAGGCGATCGTTTTGATGTGGTCATTGGTGTTGTAGCTCCTACCAAAGAGAGAAACACCATGGTGATGTCCTGCGTTGTGCCATTTATTCAAGATACGGCACGACACAATAGTATGAGTGCAAAGGATTGAAGGCGCCAACACACACAACTACGCTGACTTCATGTATATACTTTATATAGGCTCTGTTGGTATTCAAATTCCCTTGCCTGGATAATTCAAGAAGGACATCAAGCCAAACTTTAGAACGCCACCATGCACTAGTAACCTTGTGGGGGTTCCATTTTGAGTAGAAGTTCCTTTTGGTAGGAGTCCTAGTTAAATTGGGTTCACCGATCAAATTTTTGGCTCCCATCATTATAGCAAAGAGAACAAAGTTCAACTTGCTGGAATTGAGGTCACCGGTTATGCACTAATTTTGTGGAATCAAATTTTCCGGTCGCGACATCGCCCGATGACCTGGCGGGGTATGAAAGAATTCATGAGGTGACATTTTGTTCCTGAGCACTATACAGGAGATATGTACAACAAGTTGCAGCGACTCTCTCAAGGTAATATGAGTGTGGATGAATATTACAAGGAGATGAAATTGCTTATGACATTACAGGGATGACATAGGATCCAGAGGCTACCATGGCATGTTTCTTTAATGGGCTACATATCGAGGTGCATGAACGTGTTGATGGTGGTCTACTACAACATACAAGATCTTGTGCACCAAGTTGTGCGTGTGGAACAACAGATTAAGCGGTGTCAAGTCAACACAGTTCCAAGTACCACTTTGAACACATGGCGATGCTCACAAGAAAAGGTGAGGATGTTGGTCTTAGCTCCAGGGCGACATCGTCAAATCGCTCTCATTGTTCCATGCAAAACGATGCTTTGAAATCAGGACCATAATGGTTGATTCTAGTGTGCAGTCAACCAAACGCACTAGTGATGTAGAGTGTTTCAAGTTTGGAGAAAGGGGGCATATAAAGCGTGAATGTCCTGATGAGAAAAGAGTTTTGCTCACAAAAGATGGCTATGCATCCTCTAGTGATGAAGAGGTAGTGTCTGGCACTTCTAGTGAAAAACATAAGGATGCTGAAAATATGGTTGCGAGCTTTGAAGTTCCTGAATCATATCCGTCAGTGATGGTGCAACGAGTGCAAGAGAATCGCATCGAGGATAAAG
This sequence comes from Hordeum marinum, assembly GCA_022496015.1. Taxonomy (NCBI): domain Eukaryota; kingdom Viridiplantae; phylum Streptophyta; class Magnoliopsida; order Poales; family Poaceae; genus Hordeum; species Hordeum marinum. The sequence continues at coordinate 136,832,701 of CM039672.1, read as the reverse complement.
GGCAACATTGGAATATTTTTCAAACTCAATGCAAAATAAAAAAGACCAATTATAAGTTGATCATAGATGGAGGAAGCTACACCAATGCGATCAGCAAGGGCTTGGTGTATGCCTTAGCATTGCCTACTTGGAAGCACCCACAAGCACACCGTGTTAAATGGTTATATCAGTCGGGAAAGTTGAAATTTACTCAAAAGGTGCATCTTAATTTTTCTTTGGGCGATTAAACTGATAGGCGATATGTGATGTCTTTCCAATGACTGCATGCCACTTGTTGTTGGGGAGCCCCTGGCAATATGATTGATGTGACATACATGAGGGGAGGTCCAACACTTATTCTTTTTGGGAGGCCGGAAGGCGGCATGTGTTGCAACGAATTTTGATAGCACAATCCAGATCGATGCCATTGTTTCGTTGTAGAAGAAATTTGAGAAGACAACATTGAAACCAAGGACGGTTTCGCTTAAAGAAGGAGGGAATGATGTGGTAATTGTTGTCGTAGCTACTACAAAAGAAGAAACGCCATGGCGATATCCAGCGTTGTGCCATTTATTCAAGATACGGCGGGACACAATAGTATGAGTGAAAAGAAATTGAAGGCGCAAACACACACAACCACGCTGGCTTCATGTATACTTTATATAGGCTCTGTTGGTATTCAAATTTCCTCAGCTGAATCATTGAAGGAGGACATCAAGCCAAACTTTAGAACGTCACCATGCAGTTGTAACCTTGCCGAAGTTCCATTTTGAGTAGAAGTTTCTTTTGTTAGGAGTCCTAGTTAAATTGGTTTATATTGAGGTAGCCGGATTATTTTATTAGGAAAGTGTTATTTAGGATGGTTAGGAGAGAGAGTTTCCTACATATTTTAGTTGAGATACACTCCGCATCATTTTAGCTTTTTCTCATGGGTCGTTTTGACCGTACGATGTCTATATAAAAGGTTGGCTACGTCCAACACAAAGATCAAATTTTGTTTAGTTGTGAGTTAAATAAAACTACAAAAAACGTCCCATGTCGAGGGACATCAAATATCTTTGTTGCTGATCTGTGGGCATTTTTGTTGCTACTACGCATGAAGTTGATCTAATCTACTCGACCCTAGTTTTTGATCTTATGGTCTTGCATCTTTGCCCGACTAGAATTTCTTGTTGCTGCTAGTACCGTGAAAGGTCGGGCCGACGAATGACTTGCCATATAGTTAAGCCTTTATAAAGTTTGGGCTTTCAATATCAAGCAATGACATTAACAACACGCGAAGTGTAACCAAAAGGATGGGCAATGACTCGTGCTAGATTCCTGGAATGGACCGGATGACGTTAGGACATATACAAACAGCAAAAGAAATCTAGAATGACGTGTATACTTGACAGAGCACAAAAAATAAGCTAATGGCTATTTGTGGAGGCTGCATGTACATGAATAGTTGGTGGAGCATGCACAAAAAAGTTAGTTGGGAAATTATTTTTACATGATGGACCTACTTGATGGTGTAGATATGCTATGAAAGACAAATAAGAGCAACTACAACCTTCTCTGTCTTCAAAATAACCGCCATTTACGAAAAATTGGGGCAAATGTAACAGCCCAACTGCATTCCTTGCCACCTTTGTAATATATTTCCATGTATGAACCATCAATGTATTGCACCTTGTGGTTGAGTAATAATATTTTGCTTCATGTCATTCCTCATGCATCATGGCATCATCACATAAATTATTTGTTGCATCATAAGCTTCCGTGTTGTTGTGATGTGAGTGTATGTGTGGAGAGATGTGCTTGTAAGTGGGGTTTTGGTTGTGTAAAAACCTCCCTTAAATTCCTTTCCAAAACCATGCCTAAACCCCTTTTATATAGCAACTCCATATGTGGTGTTTTGGCTTACTTAATCACCAGAAATAAAATGTTGCTCTACTTCTATATATTCTGATTAGAATTGTTAGTGAGCTCTCAATCTTGTTTGAGTTTAATTGCCTTGTGTATCATGCAAAAACAGATTCCAATAATAATTATATGTGATTTAATTGTTTGCTCTAAAAATGTTCCAACCATTTTTTATAAAATGGTGCTGCTTTTTAAGAGTTCAAAACTGGTTTCTTTTCCACAGTTTTCTTTTCCAATTTCCCTTGGCTTTTATTGTGTTTGCTGGTTTTATTAATAAAAAACCTAAGAGAGAGGGGGCCTTCCCAGCAACCAGCAGCAGCGCAAAATCCCACCTAGGAATCTCCTCCCCCCCCCCAAAACAAACCCACTAGGGGCAATTCACATGGTCATTATCTCCCTCCTGTACGGCAGCCATCCTACCGGAGCCGCATTGTCCAACCCTTGACTTGACGGCCGTGGACGCCCTAGCACCCTACGAAATATGTACCCCGCCGTGCCCTATCCCTAGCCTTTCCATTTCGTCCCTCTCCCCCTTGTGCCGCCGCAGGTAAGGCTCCTCCCAAGCCACGCCGACGCCATGCTCTCGGTGCGTCGGCAAAGCTTCAGTTCACGCTCAGGGTAGCACCCCCGCCTCATATTCATCCTCCCCGTCGGCGTGGATTGACTATCCGGAGCCTTGGGCATCTTCTTCATACACGCCCGCGACGCTGGTGCCTCTAGAGCTCCGTCCTCGTCGTTGTCTTCTTCCCTGGGTTCGGATCCAAGACGAGCTGTGATACGTCTCCAACGTATCTATAATTTTTTATGATGGCATGGTATTATATTATCTGTTTTGGATGTATTATATGCATTTATATGATATTTTATATTATTTTTGGGACCAACCTATTAATCTAGAGCCTAGTGTCAGTTTCTGTTTTTCCTTGTATTCGAGTTTTCCAGATATGGAATATTAAACGGACTCCAAACGGAATAAAATTTTCGGAATGATTTTTCTGGAAGGAAACAAATCCACCAAGCTTGGAGTGCAAAGCAGGGACTCTACTAGGAGATCGCAAGCCCTGTAGGCGCGGCCACCCACCTGGTCGCGCCTGGTAGGCTTGCCATCTCCTGGCAAGTCTCCTAACCCTATTCTTTGTCTTATAAATACCCAAATATCCCCCCCAACACCAAAAAGAGCCATAAAAATACTTTTCCGCCGCCAGAAGCCTCTTTTCCCGAGAGATCCAATCTTGGAGTCTTTTCCGGTAATCTGTCGAAGGGGGATCCGATCATGGAGGGCATCGAAATCACCTCCATTGCCCCTCCGATGATGCGTGAGTAGTCCACCACATACCTACGGGTCCATAGCTAGTAGTTAGATGGCTTCTTCTCTCTCTTTGATCTTTAATACCATGTTCTTCATGATCTTCATGGAGATCTATCTGATGTAATACTCTTTTGCGGCGTGTTTGTCAATAACCGATGAATTGTGGGTTTATGTTTAGATTATCCATGAATATTATTTGAATCTTCTCTGAATTCTTATATGCAGGATTACATATCTTTGCAAGTATCTTCGAGTTATTGGTTTGCTTTGGCCAACTAGATTGGTAATTCTTGCAATGGGAGAAGTGCTTAGTTTTGGGTTCAATCTTATGGTGTCCTCACCCAGTGATAAAGTATGGGCACGTATTGTGTTGTTGCCATCAAGGGTAACAAGATGGGGTTTTCATCATATTGCTTGTGTTTATCCCTCTACATCATGTCATCTTACCTAATGTGTTACTCTGTTCTTCATGAACTTAATACTCTAGATGCAGGCAGGAGTCGGTCGATGTGCGGAGTAATAGTAGTAGGTGCAGAATCGTTTCGGTCTACTTGACACGGACGTGATGCCTATATGCATGATGATTGCCTTGGATATCTACATGATTATTCGCTTTTCTAGCAATTGCTTGACAGTAATTTGTTTACCCACCGTGATACTTTCCTTCAAGACAGAAGCCTCTAGTGAAACCTATGGCCCCGGGGTCTACTTTCCATAATATATTGCCAGATATATAAACCAAAAATATTTTGCTGCAATTTATTTCTCTTTTACTTTCCATACTCGTTTACATCTATCTCTATCAGATCTAATCCTTGTAAATAATCGTGAAGGGATTGATAACCCCTTTATAGCATTGGGTGCAAGAGTTTGATTTTTTGTGTAGGTGCATCCATTGGTGACTTGCTTGTTCCTCCTACTGGATTGATACCTTGGTTCTCATCAACTGAGGGAAATACTTATCTACTTCGCTGCATCACCCTTTCCTCTTCAAGGGAAAACCAACGCATGCTCAAGAGGTAGCAAGAAGGATTTTTGGCGACGTTGCCGGGGAGGATACATAGCATGTCAAGACAAGATCTCTCCCGTGAACTTGCCAATTTGTGGCGTCGTTGCCGGGGAGGATACACATCAAGCCTACCAAGTAACCATCACAAACTCATCTCTTGCATTTACATTATTTTCCATTTGCCTCTCGATTTCCTCTCCCCCACTTCTAAACAATTTTCAAAAATTACCAAAAATATTTGTCTTTTTTATTCGCCCTTCTTCCATTCGCCTTTTCGTTGCTATGTTTGCTAGTGTTGCCATGTGCCTTCTATTTGCTAGCATCTTCGCTTGCTAAAAATCTATTGATATGGATCCTCATCCACTTGCTAATATTTTCAAAAGACCAAATTATGATAAACCAATTGCTAATGAGTTGAGTGCACTTGATTATCTCTATGAAGTTTTGTTTGAAAATCATGAATCTGAAAATTTTGATGAAGTGTTGAAAGAAGAAATTCAGAAGGAGATTTATGATAGATCCTTGAATGAAAAGCATGATTGCCATGTTGTTAGAATTAATTATCTAAATATCCATGATGCTAATGATATGCAAAACCACAAGCTTGGGGGTGTTATGCTTGATCAATATGATATTCTTTGTTCCCCCAAGTTTTGGTGATGACACATATGCTATAATTGATCATGAAAAAGAATGATTTATGTGATAGTTATATTGTGAAATTCCTTCATGATGCTAATTAAAATTATTATGAGGGAGGAACATATGCTTGTAGGAATTGCAATAATATCAAGTTTCCTCTCTATGTGTTTAGCTTTGAAGTTATGCTTGTTTTGCCTTCCTATTCTAGTTGATTCTTGCTCCCATAAATTTTTTGCTCACAGAACCCCTATGCATAGGAAGTGGTTTAGAACTAAATGTGCTTGTCATGAGATTCATGATGCTTTCTTGCATATTTCAATTACTACTTTTTATGTGAGCATCATTGAAATCATCATGCCTAGCTAAAAGGCTTTAAACAATAGCGCTTGTTGGGAGGCAACCCAATTTTATTTTTGTGTTCTATTTTTTGATTATATTTTTTGAGTGGTTCCCACATTATTACTTCTGTAGTAATTGTGTTTTTGTGTTTTATTTAGTGTTTGAGCCAATTAAAACCTTTGGGGTGATCTATGGTGGTTGTTAATTTGATCTTGCTGAAAACAGAAACTTTTGCACACAGACCAGGAATTTTATAATTTTTTAAGAGAGTAGAATGAGCCTGAAATTTTTACACAAGATTCATATATAAATTTACCAGGTTTTCCTACTTTTCAGAAATTTGAGTTACAGAAGTACACGAAGTTTTCAGATTGCTACAGACTTTTCTGTTTTTGACATATTCTGTTTTCTTTGAGTTGTTTACCTATTTTGATGAATCTATGGGTTATATCATGGGGTATAAACCATGGAAAAGTTAGAATACAGTAGGTATTACACCAATATAAATAAAGAATGAGTTCACAACAGTACCTAAAGTGGTGATTTATTTTCTTATACTAACGGATCTCACGAGTTTTGTGTTGAGTTTTGTGTTGTGAAGTTTTCAAGTTTTGGGTAAAGATTTGATGGACTATGGAATAACGAGTGGCAAGAGCCTAAGCTTGGGGATGCACAAGGAACCCCAAGTCATATTCAAGTATGCCAAAGATCCTAAGCTTGGGGATGGCCCGGAAGGCATCCCCTCTTTCGTCTTCTATCCATCGGTAAATTTACTTGAGGCTATATTTTTATTCACCACATGATATGTGTTTTGCTTGGAGCGTCTTGTATGATATGAGGCTTTGCTTTTTAGTTAGCCACATTCATACTTGTTGCACACATATTTTGAGAGAGACACGCTGAATCGTAAATTTATTAGAATACTCTATGTGCTTCACTTATATCTTTTGAGATAGGCAATTTTGCTCTATATGCTTCACTTATATTTTTTAGCACGGTGGTATTTGCGTTTTATAGAAATAATTGAACTCTCGTACCTCACTTATATTATTTTGAGAGTCTTTAAACAGCATGGTAATTGGTCTAGGTTATGAATTTAGTCCTAATATGATAGGCATCCAAAAGGGATATAATAAAAACTTCCATATTGAAAGTGCGTTATATCGATTAGAGGGGGGTGAATAGGCAATTTTTACAAATCCGTCACTTGGGGAATTTCAACTTTAGGAATTTGAACTGTGATGAATAACTAGCAGCGGAATGAGTAATCAAGTGCATGAGAAACATAGCAGTAGCATAGTCATCATGATGAAATAAAGCATGCATAGATTACAGGTAGCGTGATACAGGATAAACAGGTGAGGAACAAGGTAACTTGAAGAATTTGAGGTGAGGAAATTGTGAAAGTCTTCAGTCAAATTCTTCAAACAGTAAAGATCAATTTCATCAACGGGTATATGAGGACATGAAAGGGTTGAGGAAATAGAACCAGGTAGCTCGATGAAGACAATGGTTTGATGACCAAGTTCCAACTGCTGTGATAGTCGTACGTCTGGTTTGGAGCGTCCTGATATTTAAACCAGAGGATACATAGTCCCAGGACACACAATCCCAGGACACACAGTCCCAGGACACACAGTCCTTGTTGTATTCTCCTTGAGCTAAGGTCACAAAGTCCTGGCCCAACACTCGTGGTAAGTCTTTAGGATAGACTTCCAAAACCCTCACAAACTGGTCACCTGGCTATCCACAATTGACTGTTGGGTGCTCTAGACCAAGGTCACTCCATGATCCCCAATTGACTGCAGGATGCACTAGACCATGATGCCTAACTGTCTGGAAGATACACATTCTTCAAAGGTAACAAGCGTCGGTTCCACACAGGAACAATCTCTTCAGTGATTCTCAATCACATTGGGTTTGTGTAACAGCCCGGGACCGACGCTCCAGAAGATTCCCCTTTTATTCCATTATTGTCATGTAACTCGTGTGGTTGTCGCATTCATCATTGCATCATTTGCATCATTTGCATAGCATCGTCTCTCGTTTTCGGAACCTTGCATCCGTTCGTAGTTGCAGTTCTCCCCATTGAGCGTTTCGAGACCAACCACACTTGCACACGCTCGCGGCATCGATAAAATATAGTTTTCAAAACCGCGCGGAAAATATTCTCGGATTGGGTTGAAAGTTGGTGTGCGGTCTTATTATATTGTAAGTAGGCCGCCTACCAAATTTTGTCGCAATCAGAAGTCGTTTGATACCCCAACGATCAACCGTAGTACTACAGTCATCGGTTTATTTGTCGGACGATTTCGGTTTATAAAACTTCGTTGCCGGGCCGCAACTCCCCTCTCTGCTCAGCCCACAACCACTCTACACAGCCCAACCCAACCTACCTAGCCTACCCCTCTATTTCGGACCGTCCGATCTAATCGAAGGGTCCAAATGGCCTAGAAATTTAACCCAGTTGCTATATATAGTCCACCCACAACCCTAAAATTCCTCCTCCCTGTCCCATCATCCCCGCCCCACCGCCACCCCAATCTTTGCCTCCATTTACATGCCGAACTAACCAGATGCGCTAGCCCCAATCCAAATCCTCTCGGCCTCCTCCCGACCAACCTTGCAGCCCCCTCGATCCTCTCGCAACCATGTCCCTCTCCATCTCAAGATCGAGCAGGAGAGCTCGATCCCCAGGCCGTCCCTGTCATGCCCCATCTCCCGTGCTCCTCCTCCCGCAAGATCCCGACAACCCAAGCGTTGCGGTGCATGGAGCCTGAGCTCCTGTGTCCCAAGCCTCCTCGGCCGAAGCTCCATGAGGACAGGAGCTTCTCTCGTCCCCGACCCCGTTCGTCTCTGCCTCCTCATGTCGGATGCCTACAACGGACGCCGCCTCCTTGTTCCCTCGTCCACCAATGACCACAGCGAGCCACCAGGACGAATAGAAGTTGCCCCGCCATGGCCCTTGTGAGGAGCTCGCGCCAGTACGCCGCCCAGGAGCTCCGTGTGCTGCCGCATCGCCATATCACCGGCGACCCCACCATGGTCGACCCTGTCGTACCCTCTCCTTCTTCCTTCCCCTCATTCCTCTCTCTCTAACCTTCCTTGCTCTCCCTCTGTTCTCTGTTGGTCAGGAACATCCATGGCGTCCAAGAACTCCATGTCTGACCAAAGGGACTCAAGCAGTCGTCGTCCTCACCCAAAGCTCCGCTTGACCTCGCCCCTGACCGGATCTGGATGGCCGCAACCCATCCCCACCATCTTCGCTGGTCGTGCCCTGCTGGACCTCCCTCGCCAGGAGCCGCCTTTGACTGCGCCCTCTACTTCCTCTGTAACGAGCAAGAACCACTCGGTCAATGAGCGCCTTGCCAGTGCAGCCAATGCCCAGGCCCAGCGCCCCGGCCTAGCTCGCCTCGCCCTGCCTCCTCTCCAGCTTGGGCTCGCCCATGGGTGAGCACCCAACCGCCCTATCCCTCATACATTTTCTCCCGGTCTAGCGAATTTACTAATCATTCCAGGATTTGCAGGATTACACAAAACCCTCAATTTCATGCATGTAAGAACTTTTCATCCGTGCATCGCATGTAAAAACTTAATATATGAAAAATGCTTAGAATTTCGTGTAGTTTCACAATAGTAACTTTCATACATGTTTAAGATGTTTAACTTGCTGTTTAATGTAATTTGCGTAAATGCCATGCTAAAATGATTTAGGGCCAATTCTTTTCTAGCTTATTTTGGGCTTCTAGAATAAGCTACCCCCACCCAGCTTATTCTAGAAGCCCAAACTTAAATTTTAGCTTAGAAGCCTACTAGTTGACCTTTAATTAGTAGTCTTATAAAATAAAATTTTAGTTTGGACTTCTAAAATAAGCTGGGTAGGTGGTAGCTTATTTCCACAGCTCCAAATAAGCTACAAAAGAACTGGCCCTTATTTCATAAATAATTAACCATAGCTCTGATTTTAACGATCCATATATGTAAATTGGCTAGGAAAATGTGTAGAATAGCATGGTGCAATTTATTTTGCTACTGTACAAATATAAATATGATTAGTTAAGATCTTGACCAATTTCAAAATTAACATATGAGGTCATTTCGAAAATGCTATAAGTTGTTGTCGACCTCATTTAAGATGCCTAGGTAGAGTAGTTTATTTATGCTTCACCTATTGTCATGTTAATCAACATTTAACATTGATGTGTACCTAAATGGAGTGAACTAAGTAATTCGAATATGGAGTTTCGTCAATATGCAACTCGTTGCATATTGAGCTTCACTTAACATGTAGGAGTTGTTTGATATGCTTCACCATGCCTTGCATAATTAAATGGACATGCATCATATTGATTGTGCATCACGTCATGCATACATTGTGGGTATCATGTGTTGATTGTTGTTTCGGACTGTTCCTTCTCGATACAGTTCCTAAAGCATTCGGAGTGTGAGGATTTGTTTGACTATGTTGGATCGTCTTCTACATGGATTCATTCTTATTTCAAGCGGGATCTCAGGCAAGATGACACATTTCCCTGGATACCACTACTATCATTGCTATGCTAGTTGTCTCGCTTTTATCGTTATGTCTCGCTACCTACCACTTGTTTGTCAAGCCTCCCAACATTGCCATGATAAGCCTCTAACCCTCCACCTCACAGCAACCATTGTGTGGCTACGTTACCGCTTGCTCATCCCTTCTTATAGCGTTTCTAGCTACAGGTGCAACTGCTTCCATGTGGCAACATGGAGATTCTTTTGTTATCACAATATTATTGCTATTTAATTTAATGCACTTATATACTTGGTAAAAGGTGGAAGGCTTGGCCTTTTGTTTGGTGTTTTGTTCCACTTTTGCCCCTCCCCTAGTTACTTGTGAACCGGTGTTATGTTCCATATTGAGCACTCCTAACATGCTCGGGGTTGTTATGGGGACCCCCTTGATTTCCATTTTAGGATAAAGCTTGTCTGACAAGGCCCAACATTGGTACTACATTTGTCTAATAACTAATAAAATTGCATACGGACTTTCTAGACCCCGAGGATCTTTAATTAACAACCCGGGCCAGTGCTCCTCATGAGTGTTGGTCCAAAACAGGCTGCCTGCGGGGCTGCCTCGACGAAACTCGGGGATTGGTTTTTCCCTGTAGGTAGACCCATCCGGTTGTGTCCTGAGAATGAGATACGCGGCTCTTATCGGGTTTCTCGACATGTCAGGCGGCCTTGCAAGATTTGTTTTACCTTTCTCAAACGTCTTGCACATGGGATTTCGACGACACTTCGGGCTATCTCGAAGTTGAGATTTTCCATCGGGATTCTGCAAATACTATGGGTGATTCCGTGGTTGAGGAATTTCAATGCGGTGTGTGGTTAATTTGTGATGGATGAGTTGGAGCACCCCTGTAGGGCTAAATCTTTCGGAAAGCTGTGCCCACGGTTATGTGGCAACTTGGAAGACTTGTTTAACACCCGGTCATAGCAAACTTGAAGTAAACACAAATAAAATACACCAACCGTGTGCGTAACCATGACTGTCACTTCTCGTGAGTCCTTATCCGAAAGAGAACACGGTGGGGTTATGATTGACTTAAGTAGGTGTTCAGGATCACTAAGTGATCATTACTAGTTCACGTCTGTTATGCGTATACCACCCATTTTACTTTCTGTACTCGTAAGTTAGACACTCAAATAAATGCTTAGTCGCTTGCTGTAGCCTCACCACTTAACCCTACCTCACCCATTAAGCTTTAATAGTCTTGATACCCTTAGAAATGAGATTGTTGAGTCCCTGTGGCTCACAAATTACTACAACAACAGTTGCAGGTATAGGTAATGTGATGCTTGAACATGAGAGCGATGCTTGTTTGTTTGTAGTTCTTCTCATCATCATCGATCTAGGATGGGTTCCAGGCGGCAGCCTGGGATAGCAAGGATGGATGTCATTTTATCATTAGATTTCGTCCGTAGTCGGATCTTGCTCTTTTGTATGATGTTTGAATATGTTGTTGGATTGATGTGATCTTGTTGTAGCTTGTGGCAAGTGTAAGCCAATTCCATATACTCATCTCTTCTGTAAATGTACTTGTAATGATATCCATTCTTGCAACACGACGAGATGCGCTTCTATCCCTATCGAAGCCCTCGTGTCAAAATAAGGATAGGATCGCATCTTGGGCGTGACAGTTTGGTGGTTTGGATTTGGGTTTTTCCTCACTGATGATTTTCTCTCAAAGTCCTCAGAGGATGGGTTGCTCCCAAATGACAAGTGTCAGTTCTCTCTCGGATCAGCCAACCAACTAGTGGTTGTGAGGGTGGCTATTTATAGCCAGGGTGCAACCTGACATGATAAGACATAAATGCCCCCAATGATATGACCGCTATGTGGATAAGATGATTGGGGACAGCTGGCGCTAAGCACAGCAACGGTCGGAATTTTGAACTATGAAAGTCCTCGGGCTTATCATTTTCCTCATTTGTAGGCAATTCGCACTCGCGAAATCCTAACTCCTCAGTCAGATCAATTTCCTCAGAGACCAAAAGAACTATGTCTCTGTCACTAAAGAACTTGACTGAACTGCAAGAGATTTCCAAAGGCTTCACTCAAAGGATTGGATAGGTTGAGGCTTTTGAGTTGAGTATCAGTTGGAAATTTTCCTTAGTATTACCCCGGGCCCCTTTAACAGTACGGTGTTACCTATGACTCAAAGAAAGAAAATGAAACTACGAAAACAAAAGTCCTTCATGCTTCATAGTCCGCGTTCATATCTTCAAGGTCACGCCAACTTCTTCATTTTCAAAGTCTCCAGGGAATACCAAAGTCTTCACCAAAGTCTTCAGCTAAAGACATACATATTTAGGGGTCGGTAATCTCCGAATATATCAAACTCTTCATCGACTTATAGAGCCTGTGTACACTCACAAACACATTAGTTCCTTAACCTATAAGTCTTCAATACGCCAAAATCACTAAGGGGCACTAGATGCACTTACAATCTCCCCCTTTTTGGTGATTGATGACAAATAGGTTAAGTTTTCAACGGGGATAAAAATATGGAATGTAACTACTGAGTTTGAGGATTTTGATTGCAAGATATAGAGGAACTCCCCATGAAGATGTGCATATTTGAGGAATTTGCTTTGGACTGCAAATGCACATGGCAGGTTAAAAATATGGAGAACTCCCCCTATGTCTTGCAATTCATACACGCATTTAACATATGATGTGAAGAACTAGAAATGCATGATGAAAATGGTGTCTGGCGAAATTCAGCATGCATGCATTAAGGTAACTTGAGGAAATAGCATGAGGAAAACAGTTCAAAAGAGTCAGACCACCATCGGACTTAAGTTTACAACTCAAGCAACAAAACCTTCAGAAGAGCAAGAGTTGTAACTTAAACAAAAACAATCCATATAGAGAGACCCACTCGAAGACTAACTCAAATTTTCTCCCCCTTTGTCATCGAAGACCAAAAGGGACGAAAACTGAGGACTAACGCCCCTTGAAGAATTTCATCTTGAAGGTGATGGAGGAGCGTCCGTGTTGTCGGAGTCGTTTGTCAATGCAGGGCCCGCAGCAGTGTCGTCAATATCCTCAGCTTTATCTGTCTCGCGCGATGAAGAATATGAGCTTGTAACCAGCTAAGGAACATGAACTTTCTTGAATTTCTTCTGAGGAGGAAGAGCCTGGTCAAGGTGCTTCTCAAGGTTCATCTGCTTCAGTTCTTCAGGAGTCTTGAGGTGAGACGGAATGGCCCAAGTGCGGTTGAAGACTTCATGGAGGTAGTATTGGTTCTTCCTCACAATATAGTGCATGACAGGCAAGTCGCGAAGAGGTGAACCAAACTGTCGCTTGACCCATTTGTGGTTGCAGTCAACCTTATGATGAAGACTTATGAGAAGCTCACGATTAGTCATCACACGAGGAGGAGACTCTTGAGACTTTTGCACTGAGGCTTTGGCAGCAGAGTCTTGGGTAGCAGTGTCATCATTGGTGGAATAAGATGTAGCTTTGCGAAACTGGCCATCCAATGGACGAGTACCTTCATCAATGACATCTTTACCTTTTCCTTCAACTAAAGAAATTGTGTGCTTGAGGACTTCATAGGAGGCAGAAAACCAAAATGATTCTGGAAGTCAGACTTGAAGGGAATTGAAGACCTTGATCTGATGAATTTCATGATCCATGGAGCATAAGGCTTCAATTCAAATGGGGCTAAAGCTGCATTTGCCAAAGTCCTCATGAAGAGATCATGGTAGTTGATGGGAATCTCATGAATAATGTTAAAGAGCATGTTCTTCATGAATCCCTCCACCTCTTCTTCAGAGTTGTGGCCCTTTTGAGGACTGAGGGTGTTGGTCAGAATGCGATAGACTATCCTGGGCACATAGAGCAAATCCTTCAAAAGGAAGGTAGTCCTTTGAGGTTTTCCAGGAGCCAATGGCTTCATCAGCACTTGCATCATGTGGTTTGGCAGAGCAGGTTCATCAAATAGGCATCTTGCTCCTTCTGAGGGAATTGGAACTGGGACTGATCGAAACAATTCAGGGGTTGGTGCAGTGTAGTGAGTAGATCCAGTCATCCAGTCCAAGACCCAAGAGTTGATGTCAGAAGCATCACCTGTGATGTGCAAGGTGGCGTAAAAATGAAGACTCAGCTCTTCATTCCAATCACAGATATTCACATAGAATGGAAGAATTCTAGCATCATGAAGAACTACGAGCACCAGTGTGAAGGACAAGATTGTTTCCATATCCGCATGAGGAATTTGATGATGCTCGAAGACTTCTTGTCAAACAACAGTGATGCGTAGTAATTCATCTGCGTGGTTTTCCATAATCTGGTGCGACCGGCTCTTGCAGATTCATACGGATTTGGTCCAGTGAAGAAGATGTGCTTGTTGAAGAAATTGGTCTTGATGAATTTGGGGCGCTTTGATCCTTTGACTGGCATCCTAGGCTTCGGCTGAAGATTTGGTTTGAAGCGGCCCACCATTTCCTTAGGTATTTGAGGAACTTCTTTAGACTGAGGAATTTGCACAGCGGTTTCCTCAGTGGTAGTTGGAGCAACAATTTCCTCAACTGATGCAGCTGGAATATCTTAAGTGACGGTTGTAGCCAAGTCATCAGATTTTGTATGAATTTCTTCAGTCTGGGCTGGAGACTGAGGAATTTGTGACAGAGGAGTGATCATTGGTGAATTTGGGTGTTCAGCTTCCTAATATTCATCACTGATCAGAGGTGTTGTGTTTCCAATGTCCACATCCTCTTCCATTTCTTCAACGTGGGCCTCTTCAGCAGTTAACTAAGGCTCGGGCGATGATACCAGTGGAGTTGAAGCATTTGCTTCCACTTCAATTTCTTCATAAATCTGCACTGAGGTAGCAACAGACTGATCCTTTTCATCTTGATCATCATTTGGGATGACATAGTTAACATCAAATGGTACAAGTTCATAGGCTGGAACGGAGCTGATAGGAGTTGCATCAAATGGCTAAGTTGAAGAACTTGGCAGTGTCTTCAATTTCTTCACTGCTGAGGAATCTGATGTTGATGTTTTTCTCTTCAGTGTCTTTTTCTCCGTAGTCTTGGTTTTCTTCACTTCTGATGTAGAAGGAAGGTTGTTGTTCTTCACCCTTGAGGATTTTGCAGTTTCTCCACATGGTGAAGGAGGAGCATTTTCTTTAGGCACGAGTGATGCAGTCGTCCTTGTGGTCTCAATTTCACCAGGCATGGCAAAAGATTTAGCTATCCTAGCAATTTCTTCAGGCGCAACAGTGGAGGTTGCCCTGGCAATTTCTTCAGCAGGCTGAGCAGATTCTTTAGCCTGAGGAATTTGAGGTTGCAATCGAGCTACAACCCTTTTGTTGTGGTCCTTGATGGCTTTATCAGCTACATTGACGAAACGAACTTTGGCGCCTTGCCAATCAGCATAGTATCTGTTGAAGTTATCACTGAGGTCTTTGATCTCAGACTACATCTTCACCAGTTCCTCACGAGCAAGCTTTAGAACGTTGTTCTTCAAGAAGTGCTCTTTCTTGTACTAAGCTTTCTTGGTTTGTCTGGCCTTCTCATATCTCTTCAGTGACGAAGGTAGTGAGGACATGATCTGGACCAGGAGGCAGCTTCAAATCATCAATTGGTGTGTTGGGATCCTTGTGCCAGATATCAATGAAGTTCAACACCATTTTGGATCCAGCCATAGAGGAATTTGAGTGCACTTTGCTTGAGCCACTCGTTCTTGCTTGTTTCTGATGATTGCTGTCAATTCCTCATCATCAGCTTCATCTGAAGAATCTGATGGTATTTTGAACACCACCTTCTTTGGTTGAGGACTTGGTCGAGTGCCTCGTCCAGCAGTAGCTTTCATTTTCATCAGTGAAGGACTGGTTGAGGACTGTCCTTGGGCAGAGGAACATGCAAAAACCCCTGAAGCTATTGAGAAGCCCTCGATCCTCTCACATGTTGCAAGGTGCACATGTGTTGTGGATTTTGTGGCAGCAGCTGATGATTGTGCAGCTACTGAAGGCATTGCTGAGGCCTTTGAAGACTTTGCTTGAGAATCTTGCGGTGAGGATTTTGAAGTTGAAGACTTAGACTTCACAACAGACTTCTTCACAATAGATTTCTTCAGAGCACTAGCAGAGGCTCCGGCAGTGGCAGCAGCAGCAAAGTCTTCATTGAATTTCTTCACTACCTCTTTTGCCTTGTTTGCCAGCTTGGCTTGTTGTCTTTCCCATTCTTGCGGAAAGTCATCACCAATTTTGAGACTAGTGGGATCAACAGTTTGGTTTGGAGCCAAGGGTGGCCTGTTGCACGGGGGTTTAACAGCGAATTTCTGCATGTACTTGGGAGTGACGTATCGATATTCTTTTCATTCCCGTGCCCATCTCCTCTCAATTTTCTGAATGCGGATCTTTCGCTGCTTTGTAATTTCCTTGCCATGAGTTTCTTCATTTGGAGTGCAATATTCCTCATACAGTTCGTCGGGTATCTCAAAAGCAGTTTACACTTCAGGTTTCTTTCCATCTTTCTGAGGCTTTTTCCCATCAACCATTTTCTTCGGTTGGGATTCTGAGGAAGTGTGCAAATTATCTTCAAGAAATGCTACAAATGAGTTAAGTTGATGAGAACCTAGTGATTCATCAGCAGACAGTACATGTGAACAGAGTATAGGTGCGAGGAATTTGAAGAGATCATATGCGTTCTCAGAAATTTAAAAAATACATCAAGTTGAGGAAATTTGACCATATATGTCTTGAGGAATTTCAATAAGTGTTCTTGTTTTTAGGTTCCAGAGTTGTGCAAATTTTGAGGATCCACACAACTGAGGGATCTTGAAGAAAATCTTAACTTAGAAAAAAACATCAAGGGAATGAACATGTAAGGTGCTTTGAAATATGATTTTTGAAAAATAAACACCTTTGAGGAAATTGTGGAAAACTTAAGGTCAAACAAGGGCAGTAAAATAAGATTGTATTTACCCTGATGGAGAAGACAACGAATAGTGAGATGAAATCGAGGAAGTTCGTGCGTCCAGATCTCCCACGCCCTAGCTTGGCAGAGGGAGACAGCTACAGCGGCGATAGGGTGAAGACTTCTGTGGCCAATGCGAGTACAGCAACGGCAAGGTCGAGGTAGTGAACCTCATCCACACCGGCGGCGATGATTTTAGCGGCGGCGTTAGGTTTGAGCTCGGGAGAGAGTGGGAGTGAGGAGTAACTGAGCATAGTGAAAGGGAAGGGGGTATTTATAGCGGAGGTGAAAACCAATCTGCCCGAAGATTTTGGACCAGATTGCCCTTGACCCTTGCTCTCCACGTGACATGTATCACCCATGTTCTGAGTAGTGGAGATAGTGGGGGATCGTCGCTTATCCAGTCGTGGGAATCGGAACGGTTTGAGCGGGCAGCACTAAAAATTTTGATAGAAAAAAACTTTAAAGTTTTCGTTCACAAATTCTCCAGCTGTCAAGGACACGGTGAAGACTTCGAACGAGTTCCAAAGTAGAACACATATGAAGAATTTGTGAACAGACTGAGTTGAGTTTAGCATAGAGGGGGAACGGGTCCGATCACATTCACTTAGATGAAAATCAACTTGAAGAATTAGCAATAAGTGAATGTTGTTGAGGACATTGAAAACTCAAATATATATATAGTCAATTAAGAACATCAGTTTTCATAGTTTGAAGAAATTGATAAGTTGAGGAATTTGCAAACTTGAGGAATTTGAAAAATTGAAGAATTTGCAAAATGACGAAAAACTCAACTTTGAAGAATTTCAACTATGGTGGGTGGCGTGACCCACCGTATAAGAATGATGATTACAGAAACCGCGTACAATTATGGTAGGGTTCTGAGAACCTAATTCTTCATTAATTTCTTCACACTTAGAGGGTTATTCTTCATTGATTGAACAAAAATGTTACTTCGTGTGTTGCGCAGCTAAGTCATTAGTTTTACTTAAATGTTAGGATGTGTGTCTTTCTCAAAGAACATTCGAAGATTCTAAGATGTTTAGCTCACACTACAACTTGCAAAATCTCTTTTCATCCAAGGGATTTCTGAAGATATCAGCCAGTTGTTCTTCAGTGGGGATGTGGTCGAAGGAGATGTCGCCCTTGAGTACATGATCTCGGAGAAAATGATGACGAATCTAGATGTGCTTGGTCTTGCAATGCTGAACTGGGTTGTAAGCAATCTTGATAGCACTCTCGTTGTTGCAGTAGAGAGGCACATTCTTCACCTTGATGCCATAGTCCTTGAGGGTTTGCTTCATCCACAACAACTGAGCACAACATGAACCAACGGCAATGTACTTAGCTTCAGCAGTAGATAGTGAGACACAGTTCTACTTCTTTGAGGACCAACAGACTAAGGATCATCCGAGGAAATAACATGTGCCCGAGGTTGACTTGCGATCCACACGATCTCCAACAAAGTCAGCATCTGAGTATCCGATGAGATGAAGATTTGAGCCCTTGGGATACCATACTCCAAGCATTGGTGTGTGAGCTAAGTATCGAAGAATACGTTTCACAGCCTTATGGTGTGATTCCTTTGGTGTTGTTTGGAATCAGGCACACATGTAAACACTCAGCATAATATCAGGCCTAGATGCACATAGATACAATAAAGATCCAATCATGGAGTTATATACCTTCTGATCGAAATCTTTACCATTTTTGTCAGTGCAGAGGTGGCCTTTTGAAGGCATTGGGGTTTTAACACCTTTGCAATCTTGCCTGCGAATTTCCTCATAACATCCTTGAGGTATTTCTCTTGAGAGATTAAGATGCCATTGTCTTGCTGATGAATTTGAACATCTAAGAAGAATTTCAATTCTCCCATCATAGACATTTGATATTCTTCACTCATCATATAGGCAAATTCATCACTGTAACGTTTGTCAGTACAACAAAAGATAATATCTTCTATGTATATTTGTCATATGAACAGTTCATTGTCATAGGATTTATGAAAAGAGTTGGGTCGAGTGAACCGGGTTTGAAGCCTTTCTTCATGAGGAATTCCTTCAAAGTATCGTACCACACCCGAGGGGACTGCTTGAGGCCATAGAGGACCTTGTTGAGTTTGAAGACTTTGTCAGGATGCTTAGGGTCTTCAAAACCTAGGGGTTGAGCAACATATACTTCTTCCTCAAGCTTACCATTGAGGAATGCACTTTTCACATCTATTTGATATAATATGATATCTTGATGGTTACCATAAGCAAGCAATATGCGTATAGATTCAAGTCTAGCAATAGGTGCAAAAGTTTCATCAAAGTCAATTCCTTCAACCTGTGTGTAGCCTTGAGCTACAAGACGAGCCTTATTTCTTACCACAAGGCCATTTTCATCTTGCTTGTTGCAGTAGATCCACTTAGTACCTATGATGTTGTGCTTGCGAGGATCTAGCCGCTTGACAAGTTCCCACATGTTGTTGAGCTTGAATTGATGCAATTCCTCTTGCATAGCTTGAATCCACTCAGGCTCCTTGAATGCTTCATCAACTTTAGTGGGCTCTATCATAAAGACAAAAGCAAAGTGCCCACAAAAGTTAGTCAAATGTGAAGCTCTTGAGCGAGTGAGGGGACCTGGTGCATTGATGTTGTCAGTGATTTTGTCAATCTGCACTTCATTTGCAACTCTCGGATGAGCAGGTTGACGTGGCTGAGGATTTTCTTCAGCACCATTTTCTTCAGGTGTATCAGCATGAATGTCTTCATTGGTTGGAATGACTTCTTCAGTGGGTATGACATCTTCGGTAGCCTTCAGCTTAATGGATTCCTTAGGAGGCTGATCATCTAGCACAGAAGGCATGTGCTCTCTTTGCGAGCCGTCAGTTTCATCGAATCGCACATCTACACTTTCAACAACCTTATGGTGGTAGGTGTTGAAGACTCTGTAGGTGTGCGAGTCTTTCCGTAACCAAGCATAAAACCTTCATGTGCTTTCGGTGCAAATTTAGAACCATGGTGAGTATCTCTAATCCAGCATTTTGCACCGAAGACTTTGAGATAACTTACATTGGGTTTCTTGCCAGTCATAAGTTCATATGAAGTATTCTTGAAGAACTTGTGAAGATATACCCTATTGATGATGTGACAAGCTATATCAATTGCATCAAGCCATAAATGACGAGGAGTCTTGTATTCATCAAGCATGGTGCGAACCATCTCAACAACAGTCTTGCTCTTCCGCTCCATGACGACGTTCTGCTGAGGAGTATATGGGGCAGATAGCTCATGAGTAATACCAAGTTCATCAAGATATTCATCAAGATTGGTGTTCTTGAACTCGGTCACATTATCACTCTTGATATGCTTGATCTTGACACCGAAGTTCGTTGAGGCCCTTGAAGCAAATCGTCTGAAGACATCCTGCACTTCAGACTTGTACAGAATAATATGCACCCAAGTGTAATGAGAGTAATCATCAACAATGACAAAGCCATACAAACTTGAAGAATTTTTTAGTGTGGAATAATGAGTGGAGTCAAAGAGGTCAATGTGAAGCAATTCAAAGGGTCGAGTCGTGGTCATGATTGTCTTCGAGGGATGCTTGGATCTGGTCATCTTCCCAAACTCACAAGCACCACAGAGGTGGTCCTTGAGGAATTTCACACCTTCAATGCCAATGACGTGCTTTTTCTTCACGAGTGTGTGCAAGTTCCTCATACCAGCATGTCCAAGTCGTCGCTGCCATAGCCAGCCTTCTGAGGACTTTGCAAGGAGGCAGGTGGCAGGCTGAGGACCTATAGAGAAATCAACAATATACAAGTCTCCTCTCCTAAAGCCTTCAAAGACTTTGGAATTGTCAGATTCCATGATGACAACACAACGATATTTTCCAAAGACGACAACCAAAGCTATATCAACAATGACACAGCTTGTTGGAATTTATGAGTATTGAGTCTCTCAAGAATATCAGCAGGATCAAGTGACTTGTGGTCTCCACGCTCTTGAATCATCAAAGCCAGAGTATCGAATGAGGAATCAAGAGATCTCAGCAGATTCTTCACACACTTCATGATGGTGATGTCAGTGGCACCCGGTGCTTGAAGCTCGTTGGAGATATCGGTGAGACGATCAAAAGTTTGCTGAACATTCTCATTGTCGAGTCTTTTGAAGTGGTTGAAGAAAATTGCGAAGAACATCAACATGAGAGTCACGTTGAGTGGAAACACCTTCGTTGACTTTGGATAGTGTATCCCAAATAAGCTTAGCAGACTCCAAAGCACTCACTCTACCATACTGACCTGTGCTCAAATGGCCACAGATGATATTCTTCGCTTGAGAGTCAAGTTGCTTGAATTTCTTCATATCAGCAGCAGTAATAGTCGAAGAAGTGCGGGGAACACCATTTTCCACAACGTACCAGAGATCGTTGTCTATAGCTTCAAGATGCATGCACATCTTGTTATTCCAATAGGGGTAATCTGTCCCATCAAAGGTAGGACAACCTGCGGAAACCTTGATCATACCTGTAGTCGACATAACTAGAACTCCATGTGGTTAAACCAAAATCAAACAGAACAAGGGAGTACCTTGCTCTAATACCAATTGAAGGTGTGTTATATCGACTAGAGGGGGTGAATAGGCGATTTTTACAAATTCATCACTTGAGGAATTTCAACTTTAGGAATTTGAAATGTGATGAATAACTAGCAGCAGAATGAGTAATCAAGTGCATGAGAAACATAGAAGTAGAATAGTCATCATGATGAAATAAAGCATGCACAGATTACAAGTAGCATGATACAGGATAAGCAGGTGAGGAACAAGGTAACTTGAAGAATTTGAGGTGAGGAAATTGTGAAAGTCCTCAGTCAAATTCTTCAAATAGTAAAGATCAATTTCATCAACAGGTATATGAGGAAATGAAAGGGTTGAGGAAATAGAACCAGGTAGCTCGATGAAGATAATGGTTTGATGACCCAGTTCCAACTATTGTGACAGTCGTACGTCTAGTTTGGAGCGGCCTGGTATTTAAACCAGAGGACACACAGTCCCAGGACACACAGTCCTTACTGTATTCTCCTTGAGCTAAGGTCACAAAGTCCTCGTCCAACACTCGTGGTAAGTCTTCAGGGTAGACTTCCAAAACCCTCACAAACTGGTCACCCGGCAATCCACAATTTACTACTAGATGCTCTAGACCAAGGTCACTCTGTGATCCCCAATTGACTGCAGGATGCACTAGACCATGACGCCTAACCGTCTAGAAGATACACAGTCTTCAAAGGTACAAGTCTCGGTTCCACACAGGAACAATCTTTTCAGTGATGCTCAATCACTTTGGGTTTGGTGGTTTGGATTTGGGTTTTTACTCACTGATGATTTTCTCTCAAAGTCCTCAGAGGGTGGATTGCTCTCAAATGACAAGTGTCAGTTCTCTCACGGAGCAGCCAACCAACTAGTGGTTGTGGGAGTGTCTATTTATAGCCAGGGTGCAACCTGACATGATAAGACATAAATGCCCCCAATGATATGACCGTTATGTGGATAAGATGATTGGAGACAGCTGGCGCTAAGCACAACAATAGTCGGAATTTCGAACTATGAAAGTCCTCAGGCTTATAATATTCCTCACTTGTAGGCAATTCGCACTAGCGAAATCCTAACTCCTCAGTCAGATCAATTTCTGCAGAGACCAAAAGAACTTCATCTCTGTCACTGAAGAACTTGACTGAACTGCAAGAGATTTCCAAAGGCTTCACTCGAAGGATTGGATAGGTTGAGGCTTTTGAGTTGAGCATTAGTTGGAAATTTTCCTTAGTATTACCTCGGCCCCGTTTTAACAGTACAGTGTTTCCTATGAATCAAAGAAAGGAAATGAAACTATGAAAACAAAAGTCTTCACGCTTCATAGTCCTCATTCATATCTTCAAGGTCACACCAACTTCTTCATTTTCAAAGTCTTCGGGGAATACCAAAGTCTACACCAAAGCCTTTAGCTGAAGACATGCATTTTTAGGGGTCGATAATCTCCGAATATATCAAACTCCTCATCGACTTATAGAGCTTGTGTACACTCACAAACACATTAGTTCCTTAACTATAAGTCTTCAATACACCAAAATCACTAAGGGGCACTAGATGAACTTACGCATATTAAGTGCATTGGTATTTTTGAGAAGTTTGATTCCTTGCATAAAGTTTTGTGATATAAAGATGGTAATGTTAAGATTAATGTTAGGAAGTAATTGTGATTTGGTAAAAATACTTGTGTAAAGGTTTGTTATTCCCGTAGCATGCACGTATGGCGAACCGTTATGTAAGGAAGTCGGAGCATGATTTGTTTATAGATTGTTGACCTTTGTGTGAGGGTCGGGAGCGCGTGATGGTTAACTCCTAACAACCTCTCCCCTAGGAGCATGCGTCTAATACTTTGCTTCGATGACTAATAGACTTTTGTAGTAAGTATGTGAGTTCTTTATGACTAATGTTGAGTCCATGGATTATACGCACTCTCACCCTTCCACCTTTGCTAGCCTCTCTAGTACCACGCAACTTTTGCCGGTACAACAAATCCATTTACTCAAAACAGCCACCATATACCTTCCTCAAAACAGCCACCATATACCTTTCTGAAAACAGCCACCATGTATCTTTCCTCAAAACAGCCACCATACCTATTGTTGGGGATATAACCCCGTGTTAAGACTCGCCCAGGAGGGGCCGGGTCATACCTGGCGGCTCGTAGCGTATGGGTTGGAAGAGGAAGATTGCGATGCACGACGGCTTACCAGATGGGCTAAGGCAGAGGCCTAGAGTCAGGAAGAAGACGCAAGACCCGGGCACGTAAGCCGCACGGAGACAGCTTGCCAGAGTCGGCAAGATGGCTTAAAGACAGAGTCGGACATGTTGTAAGATTCGGTATAAGATTTGTGTAACCCGTGGTCTTGACCTCCTATATAAAGGCGAGACCCGGGGACGGCTTGGGCAGAATCCAATTGATCGAGAGCTAGGTCAAGCGAATATGCTCCCTTGTAATCGATACTCCAATCAATATACGCAAAGTAGGACATAGGCTTTTACCTCATCTCGAGGGGCCGATCCTGGGTAAATCCGTGTCTTTTGTCCCGTACAACCCCTTTGAGTCCACCACCTTAGCGATGGCCTCGAACCCAAGTCTTCGAACATCTGTCGTGACAAAACCACGACAGTTGGCGCCCACCGTGGGGCGCGCGCGGTGGTGTTGAGTTCTCAAAGGGCTTTCTCTCAGGGATCGAAGGATACGTCGTCGGCTTGATGACCAAGAGTCGCCATGGCATACTCTACATCGATGACTCAGGATGGGGGCCTGAAGCCGGCTCAGTCGATTATGGCTATCGGGTTCCCATTGGCGAGATGCACGTGTTCATCGGCAAGCTGGATGGATCTACACCTAGGTCGGACAGCTGCACCAACCTCGTCGAGCCGGCCCGGCGCGCGACACTCGCCCGTGTTCAACCCGGGCGGAAGAGTGTTTTCATTGGCTTTACACAAGATAGAGGAGATTCCTTATCAGGAGAAACCTTGGCTTTCTCAGATGAAGGATCTTCCACCGAGGATGGGGAATCGATCTATCAACTTCATGACGGCGGGTTAAGGGGCTATGCCGAGGGCGATAGTATTACGGAGCCCTATGACTCGCCGAGCCAAGCCGCCATGTTCATGGCAGGCCCGGCGCCGGCTTCCAATGGTGCGACAGCAGGAGCAGTGGCTGGAGCGCCCCCCCTGACGCGGAGCCTCCTAAGGCGTCGGCGCAGGCTTTACTGGAGCTCATGGAGGAGCTAGCGGCTCTGATGGCCACAGAGGTGACAGTTGAGAATCAGGCAGAGCGTAACGCCAAAGTTAACCGGATCAAAGGACAGATGGCTCAGGCCCACGAGGATATCAATGCAATGCAAGCTCACATGAATGCTGAGTCGGAACGTTTAAGGGCGGAGGCTCTCCGTTTTGATCTGGACCAGCGGGCGTTGAAGGCAGTTCAGTGTAGAAGGACTCAAGTCGGATTACCGATTCAACCTCGGAATCTTTTCAATACTCCGAGCGTCGGGCCAAGTATGCCGCCAGTGGTGACCCGGATGGTAGAGGCGCCACGACAGTTAGACCCGCCGCGGAGGAACAGACCTTTGCCGCGACACGTTGTGACGCCACCTGGCCATTACTCTAATCCGGTGGAGAATATGATCGCAATGGCTGCCAAGCTTGATGCTCTCCCTTTGGCCGAAGGGACGTCGTTTTCCAAAGAGGCGAGGAACGCGATTAGCCTGTTGAAGACAATGGTGGCTCAGTAAGAGAGATACACACACAGCCGGAGCCGGGTGCACTCCACGCCGTTTCATAGCCGTAGCTACAGCCGGCAGACTGAGTCACCCGCGGTCTCCAGCAGTGAGCAGAGGCGAAACTCGCCCAATAACAACCCGCCTGAGATGGATGTTTAGGGGTCTATGGATAGGGGCCGGGCTCAGCGAGGGTCAGCACCGGTGACGGATTACCCGGAGGTCCCTAAGCCGGCACCAGCAACATCTGTCGGCGTCTCAGCCAGGGGATTTGGTGTGCAGTATCTCGCAGTGGGTCTGAGGAGTGCGCACTTGCTCAAGGACTTTAAGGGACCACGGAAGGTGCCCAATTACATGGCGGATCTACCCCAAGAGGCTTGGATTGAAAGCTATGAGCTTAATATGGAATGCTAGAGGTCAACGAAGCAGTTTGTGCGAAATACTTCATCATGATGTTGGAAGGACCGGCTCGCACTTGGTTAAAGGGGTTACCACCAAATACCATCATGTCATGGGCCGAGTTGAAAGCATGATTCATCAAGAACTTCAAGGGAACTTGCAAGCAGTCGATGACGATTGTGGATCTGGATCTTTGTGCGCAGCAGGAAGGTGAGTCGGCCCATCATTGGGTGCGGCGGGTCTCGACGGTGATCCACTCATCTGAAAATATTTCAGCGTCCCAGGCGGTTTTGATTTTGGAAAGGAACTGTTGTTTTGTGCCACTGAAATAGAAGCTCAGGCAGTTGAAGCGTTCTTGTCAGGATATGGGTGAGCTCATGACGGCTCTCACCAAATATGCGGATTCAGATACCACCAAAGACCTAGACTCTGATGATGAGAAGTCAGGTCAGGGTAAGAAGGGCGGCAATGGTAAGAACCAGCAGGGAGGTGCTGGGAACGACAGCCAAGGCAAGCGGAAGAACCCAGATGGCGGGTCAAAGTTTGTGGCGAACACCAACGCACAACCGGCCGGGAAAGGTCGCCCTAGAGGCAACAGGAACTTCAGGCCGTCATTCGACAGGAATAGGGCACCTGTGCCTTACACCTTGGAGGAGGCGCTGAACAGACCCTGCCCGGCGCACAGCCAGCCAGACAAGGAGGCCACCCACACTTGGAAGGATTGCATCGTTATGCGCCAATTTAGGGAGCAAAGCCTTCATCAAAGTCATAACAATGGTAACGGCCCATCAGGCGGGTCAGGAGCCGGCTTTGGAGCTAGCGGGTCAGGTTTAGGTCATCAAGGCTAAAACAATCAGAAGCGAGGAAATCAAGGAAGTCATTAGCAGCAGAGCAATGGTGGTCAGCAACAGAATAACCATTCAGGATATCAGAGCAACCCAAAACAACTTAGTGGAGGACAATATCATGTCTTCACTACGAGCCTGGATAAGCGGGATCAGAAGCTGCATAAGAGGGCGGTCAATGCAACCACGTCGTCTCTCCCACGATACTTAAAATGGTCAGAGTACCCGATTACGTGGAGCCGGGAGGATCACCCGCCATGGGTCGACAATCCACGACATTTAGCTCTGGTGGTCGCTCCTCAGGTTGGAGGGTACAAGTTCACAAAAGTGCTCATGGACAGTGGTAGCAGTATCAATATCCTATACTACGACACTTTCCAGCGGATGGAATACACTGGCAAGGCTCTTAAGCCGTCATCGACCGTCTTCCATGGGGTGGTGCCAGGCAAGTCGGATAACCCAGTAGGAAAGATTGCCTTGGAAGTGGCGTTTGGAGATGAGTATAACTATAGGGTGGAGACCTTGTGGTTTGAGGTGGTAAAGATTAAGAGCCCATATCATGCTCTGTTTGGCCGACCGGCTTTCGCAAAGTTTATGGCCAGGCCTTGTTACGTTTATCTGTAGCTCAAGATGCCTGCTCTCAACAAAACAATCACGATCCATGGTGATCGGAAGGTAGCCATCGAATGCGAGGAGGGAGACGCAACTTATGTAGAGTCAAGCTGCGCGGAAGCAAAGCTTAAGTTTTACAAGGATAACGTTGACCCGGCAGATATGACTCCATTGAAGAAACCCAGTACAGAGTCTGAGCCGCCCCTGAAGTTTGCGGCTGATGACACGAAGCTAGTGGATTTTACTCCGGGCGACTCATCCAAGCAGTTCATTATTGGGGCCAACATGGACCCTGCATAGGAAAGCGCGCTCAACAAATTCATCCGTGAGAATCGGGACATCTTTGCATGGAAGCCATCTGACATGTCGGGTGTATCAAGAGAGTTCGCTGAGCACCACCTTAATGTGGATCCTAAGTTTAAGCCGATTAAGCAATTCCTCCGTCGTTTCAACGAGGAGCGGCATAAAGCAATTAGAGAAGAGGTAGCCCGGCTCTCGGCAGCAGGGTTCATCATGGAGGTATTTCACCTGGAGTGGTTAGCCAACCCTATGCTGGTGCTCAAGAAGAACGGCACATGGCGTATGTGTATAGACTACACGGATCTTAACAAGGCTTGTCCAGTTGACCTGTTTGCCCTCCCTCGTATCGACCAGATTATTGATGCAACGGCGAGTTGTGAGAGTTTATGCTTTCTAGACACCTATTCAGGCTATCATCAGATCAAGATGGCAGTTAAAGACCAAGAGAAGACCTCGTTCATAACACCTTTTGGAGCTTTCTGCTATGTGTCCATGCCGTTCGGACTCAAGAGTGCGCAGGCGACTTACGAACTCTGTGTGCAAAATTGTCTTCACGGTCAGATTGGACGTAATGTTCATGCCTATGTGGACAATATTGTGGTTAAGTCAAGGAAGAAGGAGACGTTGTTGGACGACCTGAAGGAAACGTTTGATAACTTACGGGTTTATAAGATGATGCTTAACCCGGCTAAATGTGTTTTTGGAGTTCCTGCAGGCAAGCTTCTAGGTTTCTTGGTTTCAGAACAAGGTATCGAAGCCAACCCGGACAAGATAAAGGCCATCACGTCACTAGCCAAGCCGGTGAGCGTCAATGACGTGCAGCGCTTGGCGGGTCGTATTGTCGCTTTAAGCTGCTTCATCAGCCGCTTGGGGGAGAAGGCTATTCATCTGTACCATATGATGAAAAAGATGGATGACTTTGTGTGGAGTAAGGCTACAAATGAAGCTCTTGAAACGCTTAAAACGCAGTTGGTAGAGCCGCCGATCTTAGCCGCTCCGGCTGAGAAGGAACCCCTGCTCCTTTATGTGGCGGCTAATAATCAGGCGGTTAGTGCTACGATTTTGGTGGAGCGTAAAGAGGCAGGGAAAGAGTAACCGGTTCAGAGGCCGATTTATTATGTCGTGAGGTGCTTATCGAATCAAAGCAAAGATACACACACCGGCAGAAGCTAATATCTCGGGGTGTTCATGGCGAATCGTAAGTTGAAGCATTATTTCCTTGGACATCAGATCACGGTGGTTAGCTCTGCTCCGTTGGGAGACATAATACAGAATCAGGAAGCCACTGGTAGAATTTCTAAGTGGGCGCTGGAGCTTAGGCCTCTAAATTTGAAGTATGCACCTCGCACAGCCGTGAAGTCTCAGGAATTGGTGGATTTCATAAACGACTGGACGGAGTGTCAGTTGCCGGAGGAAAAGCCGGACAACACGTATTGGATGATTCACTTTGACGGGTCCAGACAGTTGGAGGGCTCGGGGGCTGGAGTTGTCTTAACCTCTCCCAGAGGTGATAAGTTTTGTTATGTATTAAGGCTGATGTATCCTTGCACGAACAATGCAGCTGAGTACGAAGCTTTTCTTCACGGGCTTCGTGTGGCCAAGGAGATGAACCTGAGCCGGATTAGATGCCTTGGTGACTCCGATCTTGTGGCACAACAGGTGTTCGACACGTGGGATTCCAAGGACCCACGGATGGCGGCTTATCGGCAAGAGGTAGATATCGTCGCTGGCATTTCAAGGGTTATCAGGTAGATCATATTGATTGTCGCGAGAACGAGGCGACGGATGATTGTCAAGACTGGGCTCTCAGCGTAAGCCAGAGCCGCCTAATTTTTTCTTGGATGTACTTTATCATCTGTTTGTTAAGCTACCGTCAGAAGAGGATCTGGCTATACCTGACCTGGGGTGAGTTGCTTGAAGATAAGACTCTGGCACGGCAAATCGTGAGGCGTTCTAAATCCATGACCATCATTGGAGGCGAGTTGCACAAGTGCAGCGTCACCGGCGTCTTCCAACGTTGTGTCTTGCCGGAGGAAGGCAAGGAAATCTTATATGAAATACATGCTAGGGATTGCGGACATCACACCGAGTCGAAATCTTTAGTGGCCAAGGCCTTCCGACATGTCTTCTTCTGTTGACGGCTCATAAGGACATGGAGGATCTGGTTGCTAAGTGCGACGGGTGCCAGAAGTTCAGAAGACGTGCTCACGTGCTGGCTCAAGAATTACGAATGATACCGATCACTTGGCCTTTTGCAGTATGGGGGCTTGACATGGTTGGGCCTTTCAAACGGTCTAAGGATAAAAAGACCCACATTTTGGTGGTAGTGGACAAATTCACCAAGTGGGTGGAGGCTGAGCCGGTCAGTAAGTGTGATGCAGCCACGTCGGTTCAGTTTGTCAAAAAATCGATCTACCGGTTTGAATGCCCTCATAGCATCATTATAGATAACGGCACAAATTTGTCCAAGGGGGCTATGAAGGTATTCTGCGAAAGACAGCACATCCGGCTCGATGTCTCGGCTGTTGCTCATCCACAGTCCAACGGTCAGGCAGAACGGGCAAATCAGGAAGTCTTGAGAGGTATCCCGTTCATGGTTCCTTTACAGAGAACGCTGGGTTGTTGGGTAGAAGTACTGTCGTCCGTCCTTTGGAGCATCAATACTACGCCTAATAGGTCGACGGGTTACACCCCCTTCTTAATGGTTTACGGTGCGGAGGCCATGTTACCAAGCGACATACATCATGATTCACCACATGTGGCAGCCTATGTGGAAGCTGACAATGAGGTGGCGCATTAGGATGCATTGGATGCTCTGGATGAAGCACGTGACCTTGCAGCAGCTCGGTCGGTGATTTATCAACAGTACCTACATCGCTACCATAGCCACAGGGTCAAGACCCGGACGTTCCAAGAAGGCGACTTGGTATTACGTTTGATTCAAGATCAGACAGATGCACACAAGTTATCACCACCATGGGAAGGACGTTTCATGGTTAGCAGGAATCTGAACAATGGGTCTTATTATCTCATTGACATGTGAGATGAATCACGTACCTCCGGGCAGGAAACTCACCGGTCGTGGAACATCGCGCATCTACGGCCTTACCATACTTGAGTCATCGACTCTTATTTTTGTACATACATATTTTATTGTATTTATACTCATATAATAAAGTTGGCATCCCTGCAAGATGGGGCCTCTGCCATTTTTTCTCTTTGGCATTACAGATTTGTGCAAAGATGAACATCTCCATGTGGTCTCTTGGGGGCTTCCAACCCGCCGGGTTTAGCTTGCTCACCCTTTTGGCTGGCTCTTCGGACAAAGTAGCACCATTGTGCGACGACTTACAGGATGGCGGTCTGCAGGATGGCGGCCTACAGGACGACGTCCCATGGGATGATGGCGTGCAAGATGGCGAGAGGCTTAAGGTCACCCAAGAGGACGAGCCGCCACGTTGCGGGCCGTTCAAACATGGGTGCGCCGCCGTATGGACAAAAGTTTTCAGGTCACCCAAGAGGACGAGCCGCCACATTGCGAGCCGTTCAAACATGGGTGCACCGCCTTACTGATGAAAGATTTAAGGTCACTCAAGAGGATGAGCTGCCATGTTGCGAGTCGTTCAAACATGGGCGCCATACCTTATCGGTTAAAGATCTCAAGTCACTCAAGAGGGCGAGTCGCCATGATGTGAGTCGTTCAAACATGGGTGCCAAGTCGCTCAAGAGGGCGAGCCACCATGATGCAAGTCGTTCAAACATGGGTGCCATGGGTGCCAAAGAGGGCAAGCCACCATGAGCCGCCATGATGCGAGGCGTTCAAACATGGGTTCCATGGGTGCCAAAGAGGATGAACCGCCAGGATGTGAGCCGTTCAAACATAGGCACCATGATGCAAGACGGGTCGTAGACCAGAGCAAGTGCGAGAGTGGGTGAAGGCCGCCCCCACTCTTGGTAGAGTTGTACCTGCCTGTATGTAGCTGCCGCTCGTCCAGGGGTGTAGCGAGCTGTCAACTCACCCCCTCCGAGGGCCTCATATAGCGGCGAGGGAAGCTTTCTCATATGCTACGTACTCTCTGCCAAGTGTCCCATCGTACTCTTAACAAGTGACGTTGTTTAAGGTTCAAACGACGGAATTATGTCGCGTGAGAAGTAGCTTATGAGCCGGGGCACTCACCCCGTTGTAAATTCTGGCATGTTGCGCCCTTGACAGTTAATATCGCCTAGTGTTAAGCGGTTCAAAGCAATAGTTTCCCCTCATATGGGCCGGAATACGAGTTTTTCGAAAAACAACAAAAAAACAAGGGGAAAGCAAGATCATCATGCATTACATCACATATTACAAGATATACATATTGCATCATACATTGCATCATAGCTGCATCATACATTGCATTCATATTATAAGCGTGGCCAGAGCAAGATGGAAAGATGAAGCAAGGTTATATTGAAGATCTTCGGGTTATGCTTTTCTAAAGCTGCCCAGGCAAACATTGTAGACTGTTTTGTTCAGTTTTTGCAAGATTTATCTCTAAAGATGGGTCGCCGATTAAGGCATAAGAAGATTGCAAAGTATATAACAAGGCTCTCCAAGAGCTCAAAAGATAAAGGCCTTAAAGGTTTTTCACTTGTTCTGGCTCAGTAGGCCGGGTTACAGTCACTTGAGGACAAAGAGTTTAACTGGCCGACGGGTCATCCTGTGCTGGGTCTTCGGGCTCTTTGATCTGAAGATGATCCACATCCCAGTTGTAGTTTAGTAAGGCTTCGAATTGTGCATCATCGAAAAGTGGAGACGGATCAACGTCAGGGGTGAAGAGCGGCTTACAACGTGCAGGGACCAACTCTCTCGCTTCAAAGGTCGGGCTGCGCAGGCGTTGGTTGTTTTCGTCATAAGCCGCCTGGTATGGAACCAGGTCCGTCTCATCAACCAGTATGGAGGCAAGCTGCCAGGAGGCCTTAATGCACTTGGCATAATCTGCTTTGGTGAAGTCTGAGCTGTCATCCTTCTTGGAAGGGAAGCCGTTCATCATCTCTTCAGCAGTTAATTCCGGAGCAAAGGCTAGGGACCGGCTCAGCGCAGCTATAGCTCCTCTTCTGGCGGCTGATTGCCTTATTTCCTCCACCTGTTTGGGAAAAGTGGATAAGACCTCTATGACGCCCTTCATAAATTTGGGGACGTACTTCGCTGTCATCATAGCCTTGATGGTGTAAAGGGCCCCACTATACAGTTGCTCCGTCAAAGTGTAGACTGCTTTCAACTTCATCAGATTATCAGAAGATAGTTGGCGGCTCCTTTCACGTGCAAAATAAGGTCGAAGGTATAAGCCGCCCGGCGGGTGTTTATTTAATGAAAATATTTTTTGAGCCGTATGCACTTACCAAAGATAGCAGCAGTCGTCTTAGAGATGTGATCCTTGGGGTCTTCAACTCCGCCGATGCAAGATTGAGCCGTTCCTCTGTATCGCTCGCACGCTTCACTAGGGCAGCTTGCTCAGTTTCGGCAGTCTTCTTGTATGCAGTAAATTCAGCCTAGAGTTTTTCAAGCTTTTCAACAGACGCCCGCAGCTTCTCTTCTGTTATGTCTCGGGCGGTCTCTTGGGCTGACAGATCTTCCCTCAAGCCGGCCCGCTCAGACTCTGCGGTATTTAATGCTTCCTGCATTTCACAAGTGAAAGGTTATCAATGTTAAGTCGCTAGGATGAAATTAATCTTATAAGTCCCAAGCACATTGCAAGCAATATACTTGGCACTTGGGGGCTAATGTTTGTGTTTTCATTTTCAACTCTGCGATGAAAGTTTCGGCTCATCATTATCATAATGCTCCGGACTTGGGGGATACACCCGGCAGAACTTTTTACATATGAGAGATCCATGTCATCATTATCATAATGATCCGGACTTGGGGGCTACAATTGGATCTATAACTTAGTCTAAAGTGTCGGCTTATATGCAATTTAACCCGGTACTTGGGGGTCACAGGTTAAGCTCTATACAACAGGATTGAAGGTTTGGAAAACCCGGTCTATTATTTGCAATATTAACCCGATTCTTGGGGGCTAGGTACGGATATAAGAGAAAGATAGAAAATGGAAAATACCTCATATATCTTTTTCATCAAACCGACAAGCTTGCTCTCCATGTTGCGACTAGTAGATAGGCGGTTCACATAGCCAGCGTGTAAGTCATCTGCAGTCATCTTCTCCAAGAAAGGGAATTCAAAATCAAGCTTCTCGGGACAGTAAGTAGCAACTTTGCTGGAGTGCTTTGTCAAAGTATGGTGCATGGGAGATTGATAACCCGTCCCAGTGATGGTAACATCAGGGAGAGACGAGTCTTCAGTGGAAGGATTGGGCGGATTAGGGTCAGACGCGGGACTATCAAGAGCCGCCAAATGATGACCCACCAACTCTGAGGGCGGGGGAGATTGCTCAGGTGTTTCTTTGGTAGCTTTAGAATGTTTAACATGAGAGAGGGACAGCTCAGCGGTATCCGGCTTTTGAGCAGTTGGAACAGCTGTAGACTCGCCGGCCTTTCTGTGCTTGGCTTGCGCCCTGAAAGAGCAAGGAGTCAGCACATAGTATAAAGGTGATACAGGTAATATATACACGACATAGGTGAAGACTTACTCTAGGTTGACCTTCATGGGAGGAAGTTTGGAGGCGGTTGAGTCACCAGAGGAAGGAGGTGACTCCTACAAATTAAGACAGCTAGACGTAATAATAAGGTGGCATTATGGAAATATAAGACAGATATTGGGATCTTTATAAGTACCACAACCGGACGTTTTCGCAGCGCCGGGGCGTTAGGTAAGTCAGCCATGAGATCCCCAGAGCCGGTGCTCCGGGTCTGACGTCAAGTGTCATGCTATTGTTTTTTCAAGGAAAATTCGGGATCTAAATAAGCGAGAGGATGCAAAAAGGAACTTTTTGGATGACCCGCCGTATCTTCGCTGGTGGGAAGATTTCTGAGTCGGAAGAAAGATAAGTTACCTCGGGGGCATTAGCGTGGCTCTTCTCTGTCTCCCCCTGTGTACAGTCATTGTCAGTAAGTTGCATAAAAGGACGACCAAGGGGATCAAATTTTACCTCCGCGTCATCAAGTTCAAGCAGGTTTTGAGCCGACGTTTTTGATTTGCGGCCGCGGGTGTTACCCGCCTGACACTTCTTCACTGGAGGAGTGTATTTCTTCTTCCAGAAGCTAGAGTTAGCTTGTAAGTGAAAGCCGCCAAGAGGGGTTAGGATGACTGTATATTTCAGGTCAAGATGGAAAGAAAAGTACATATGAAAGTCACCCTTACGTCTAGAGCCAGGTTTGTGGAGCAGAAAGGTTTTAACCCGACTGAACGACAAGCTTCTTGAGATTTGCGAGTAAGTCCCCTGATAGCAAAGGTGATGTTCTCTTCTGTCAAGGGTGTGTGGTTGAAGAAAAGAGGGTCATTTGTGTCGCCTGTGTACTCACACATAAGCCGGTCACGTCGGCTCAATGGTAAGATCTTCCATGAGATCCAACAGGGGGTTAGGTCCACTCCCGTCAAACCGTTTGCCAGAAAGGCCTTGATTTTGGTGAAAGCTGGAGCATACTTTGCTTGTGTTGTGGATGACATCCGGTCTAGAAGATCGGTAGAAGTATAGAGCCGGGTAGGACGGTAACCCGGCATGGGGGTTTCACCTTGTGGAGATGTGTCTCTGCAATAGAACCAAGTTCTGTTCCAATCTTTGGGATGGCTTGGCATTTTAACAAATGGGTAAGCCAGATCTCCTCTCCTTTGGATGGAGACTCCGCCGAGCTCCAAGCTTGGGCCAGCCGCCACTTCCGTTTGGCACTTGTGTTGGAAATATGCCCTAGAGGCAATAATAAAATGGTTATTATTGTATTTCCTTGTTCATGATAATTGTCTATTGTTCATGCTATAATTGTATTAACCGGAAACCGTAATGCATGTGTGAATACATAGACCACAACATGTCCCTAGTGAGCCTCTAGTTGGCTAGCTCGTTGATCAATAGATTGTAGCAGTTTCATGACCATGGACATTGGATGTCGTTGATAATGGGATCACATCATTAGGAGAATGATGTGATGGACAAGACCCAATCCTAATCATAGCACAAGATCGTGTAGTTCGTCTGCTAAAGCTTTTCTAATGTCAAGTATATTTCCTTAGACCATGAGATTGTGCAACTCCTGGATACCGTAGGAATGCTTTGGGTGTGCCAAACGTCACAACGTAACTGGGTGGCTATAAAGGTGCACTATGGGTATCTCCGAAAGTGTCTGTTCGAACGGCACGAATCGAGACTGGGAATTGCCACTCCGTGTGACGGAGAGGTATCTCTAGGCCCACTCGGTAAGACATCATCATAATGAGCTCAATGTGATTAAGGTGTTAGCCATGATATGATGTATTATGGAACGAGTAAAGAGACTTGCCGGTAACGAGATTGAACAAGGTATAGGGATACCGACGATCGAATCTCGGGCAAGTATCGTACCGGTAGACAAAGGGAATTGTATACGGGATTGATTGAATCCCCGACATCATGGTTCATCCGATGAGATCATCGTGGAGCATGTGGGAGCCAACATGGGTATCCAGATCCCTCAGTTCATTATTGACCGGAGAGGTATCTTGGTCATGTCTACGTGTCTCCCGAACTCGTAGGGTCTACACACTTAAGGTTCGATGATGCTAGGGTTATAGGGAAATAGTGTACGTGGTTACCAAAGGTAGTTTGGAGTCTCGAATGAGATCCCGAACGTCACGAGGAGTTCCGAAATGGTCCGTAGGTAAAGATTGATATATAGGAAGTGAGGTTTTGGTCACCGGAAGAGTTTTGGGAATCACCGGTTATGTACCGGGACCATCGGAAGGGTTCCGGGGGTCCACCAAGTGGGTCCACGGGGCCCAGAGGGCTGCGTGGGCCAAGAGTGGAAGGGACCAGGCCCATAGTGGGCTGGTGCGCCTTTCACCCTGGTCCAAGGTGTGGGAAAGGTGGGAAGGAGGGGAAATCCTAGGCCTAGATGGGCCTAAGGCCCACCTAGGGATGCACCCTCCCATCTCCCTCTCTGGCCGCCGGCCAGATGGCCATCTAGGGTCGGCCGCAGCCCCTAGGGTGGGAACCCTAGGTCTGCGCCCTCCCTCCCCCTCCTCCTATATATAGTGGAGGGTTTGGGGGCTGCTAGAAACACGAGTTCTCTCTCTCTCGGCGCAGCCCTACCCTTCCTCTTCCTCAATCTCCGTGGTGCTTGGCGAAGCCCTGTCGGAGACCACGCAGCTCCACCGTCACCACGCCGTCGTGCTGCCGGAGCTCTCCCTCAACCTCTTACCAGGAAAAAAAAGTGCCTACGATCTGATCATGGCGGAGAATATTTGAGTCACGAGTTTGGCATGCACCTAAGGAAATGTGGAATTGTTTCACAACTCACGCCGCCTGGCACACCTCAGCGAAATGGTGTGTTTGAATGTCATAATCGCACTCTGTTGGATATGGTGCGATCTATGATGTCTCTTACCGACTTACCGCTATCATTTTGGGTATATGCATTAGAGACTGTCGCATTCACTTTAAATAGGGCACTGTCTAAATCTGTTGAGACGACACCGTATGAATTATGGTTTGGAAAGAAACCTAAGTTGTCGTTTCTGAAAGTTTGGGGATGCGATGCTTATGTGAAGAAACTTCAACCTAAGAAGCTCGAACCCAAAGCAAAAAGTGCGTCTTCATAGGATACCCCAAAGAAACTATTGGGTATACCTTATACCTCAGATCCGAATGCAAAGTCTTTGTTGCCAAGAATGGATCCTTTCTTGAGAAAGAGTTTCTCTCGAAAGAAGTAAGTGGGAGGAAAATAGAACTTGATGAGGTAATTGTACCTCCACTCGAACCGGAGAGTAGCGCAACACAGGAAGTTGTTTCTATGGAGCCTACACCGGCTGGAGAGGAAGGTAATGATGATGATCATGAAATTTCAGATCAAGTTACTATTAAACGTCGAAGGTCCACTAGGACACATTCCACACTAGAGTGGTATAGCAACCCTGTCCTGGAGATCATGTTGTTGGACAACGGTGAACCTTCGAACTATGAAGAAGCGATGGTGGGCCCGGATTCCAACAAATGGCTTGAAGCCATGAAATCCGAGATAGGATCCATGTATGAGAATAAAGTATGGACTTTGGTGGACTTGCTTGATGATAGCCATTGAAAAGAAATGGATCTTTAAGAAGAAGACTGACGCGGATGGTAATGTGACCGTCTATAAGGCTCGGCTTGTCGCTAAGGGTTATCGACAAGTTCAAGGAGTTGACTATGATGAGACTTTCTCACCCGTAGCGATGTTGAAGTCCATCCGAATCATGTTAGCAATTGCCGCATTTTATGATTATGAGATCTGGCAAAATGGATGTCAAAACGGCATTCCTTAATGGCTTCCTTAAGGAAGAACTGTATATGATGTAGCCGGAAGGTTTTGTCGATCCTAAAGATGCTAACAAAGTATGCATGCTCCAACGCTCCATCTATGGGTTGGTGCAAGCATCTTGGAGTTGGAACATTCGCTTTAATGAGGTGATTAAAGTGTTTGAGTTTATACAGGTTTATGGAGAACCCTGTATTTATAAGAAAGTGAGTGGGAGCTCTATAGCATTTCTCATATTATATGTGGATGACATATTGTTGATGGGAAATGATATAGAACTTTTGGAAAGTGTAAAGGCCTACTTGAATAAATGTTTTTCAATGAAGGACCTTGGAGAAGCTGCTTACATATTAGGCATCAAGATCTATAGAGATAGATCGAAACGCCTCATAGGTCTTTCACAAAGCACATACCTTGAAAAGATATTGATGAAGTTCAATATGGATTAGTCCAAGAAGGGGTTCTTGCCTGTGTTACAGGGTGTAAGGTTGAGTATGACTCAATGCCCGACCACAGCAAAGGATAGAGAAGAGATGAGTGTCATCCCTATGCTTCAGCCAAGGCTCTATTATGTATGTCATGCTGTGTACTAGACCTGATGTGAACCTTGCCATAAGTTTGGTAGGGAGGTACCAAAGTGATCCCGGAGCGGAACACTGGACGGCGGTCAAGAATATCCTAAAGTACCTGAAAAGG
This sequence comes from Hordeum marinum, assembly GCA_022496015.1. NCBI lineage: Eukaryota > Viridiplantae > Streptophyta > Magnoliopsida > Poales > Poaceae > Hordeum > Hordeum marinum. The sequence continues at coordinate 136,794,476 of CM039672.1, read as the reverse complement.
ACAAAGGACATGTTTCTCGTATATGGAGGTGCCGAAGAGCTAGTTGTAAAGGGTTACGTCGATGCTAGCTTTGACACAGATCCGGACGACTCCAAGTCACAAACCGGATACGTGTATATTTTGAACGGAGGGGCAGTCAGCTGGTGCAGCAGTAAGCAAAGTGTCGTGGCGGCATCTACATGTGAAGCGGAGTACATAGCTGCTTTGGAAGCAGCAAAGGAAGGAGTCTGGATGAAGGAGTTCATCACCGACCTAGGAGTGATTTCCAATGCGTCGGGCTCGATGACTCTATTATGTGACAACACTGGAGCTATTGCCCTTGTGAAGGAGCCCAGGTTTCACAAGAAGACAAGACACATCAAGCGCCGCTTCAACTCCATCCGTGGTTACATTCAGGAGGGAGATATACATATTTGTAAAGTACATACGGATGTGAATGTCGTAGATCCGTTGACTAAACCTCTCTCACGAGCGAAGCATGATCAACACCAAAATGCTATGGGTGTTCGATTCGTCACAATGTAACTAGATTATTGACTCTAGTGCAAGTGGGAGACTGTTCGAAATATGCCCTAGAGCAATAATAAAATGGTTATTATTGTATTTCCTTGTTCATGATAATTGTCTATTGTTCATGCTATAATTGTATTAACCGAAAACCATAATGCATGTGTGAATACATAGACCACAACATGCCCCTAGTGAGCCTCTAGTTGGCTAGCTCGTTGATCAATAGATGGTCACGGTTTCATGACCATGGACATTGGATGTCGTTGATAACGGGTTCACATCATTAGGAGAATGATGTGATGGACAAGACCCAATCCTAAGCATAGCACAAGATCGTGTAGTTCGCTTGCTAAAGCTTTTCTAATGTCAAGTATCATTTCCTTAGACCATGATATTATGCAACTCCCGAATACCGTAGGAATGCTTTGGGTGTGCCAAACGTCACAACATAACTGGGTGGCTATAAAGGTGCACTACGGGTATCTCCGAAAGTGTCTGTTGGGTTGGCACGAATCGAGACTGGGATTTGTCACTCCGTGTGACGGAGAGGTATCTCTGGGCCCACTTGGTAAGACATCATCATAATGAGCTCAATGTGACTAAGGAGTTAGCCATGGGATGATGTATTACGGAACGAGTAAAGAGACTCGCCGGTAACGAGATTGAACAAGGTTTAGGGATACCGACGATCGAATCTCAGGCAAGTATCATACCGGTAGACAAAGGGAATTGTATACGGTATTGATTGAATCCGCGACATCGTGGTTCATCCAATGAGATCATCATGGAGCATGTGGGAGCCAACATGGGTATCCATATCCCGCTGTTGGTTATTGACCGGAGAGGTGTCTCGGTCATGTCTACGTGTCTCCCGAACCCGTAGGGTCTACACACTAAAGGTTTGATGACGCTAGGGTTATAGGGAAATAGTGTATGTGATTGCCGAAGGTAGTTTGGAGTCCCGGACGTCACGAGGAGTTCCGGAATGGTCCGGAGGTAAAGATTGATATATAGGAAGTGAGGTTTTGGTCACCGAAAGAGTTTCGAGAATCACCAGTAATGTACCGAGACCAGCTGAAGGGTTCCGGGGGTCCACTAAGTGGGGCCATGGGGCCCAGAGGGATGTGTGGGCCAAGAGTGGAAGGGACCAGCCCCAGAGTGGGCTGGTGCGCCTTCCCCCTAGCCCAAGGCGTGGGAAAGGTGGGAAGGAGGGGAAACCCTATGCCCATAGCCCACCTAGGGCTATGCCCTCCCATCTCCCTCTCTGGCCATCGGCCAGATGGCCATCTAGGGCCGGCCGCGGCCCCTAGAACCCTAGGGATGCACCCTCCCTCCCCCTCCTCCTATATATAGTGGAGGGTTTTGGGGCTGCCAGACACACGAGTTCTCTCTCTCTCTCGACGCAGCCCTACCCTTCCTCTTCTTCGTTCTCCGCGGTGCTTGGCAAAGCCCTACCGGAGACCACGCAGCTCCACCGTCACCATGCCGTCATGCTGCCGGAGCTCTCCCACAACCTCTCCTTCCTCCTTGCTGGATCAAGGCATAGGAGACATCACGGGCTGCACGTGTGTTGAACGCGGAGGCGCCGTTGTTCGGCGCTAAGATCGGAATCCACCGCGATCTGAATCGCCGCGAGTACAACTCCACCAAACGCGGGTGAGTGCTCCTCATGAGTGTTGGTCCAAACTAGAGCACTATGCGGGGCCACCCCAGGGCAACTTGGGTGATTTCCATCAGGCCACTACACATGTCGCTTATTCGTCGTGTCCTAAGAACAAGATATACGACTCCTATCACTACAGGAATCAGGCACTTCGCCGTCTGCCATGGCAGACGGCAAAGGCACAAAGGCGGACGACAAAGGACTTTGCCATCCACTAGCGGATGGCACAAATTTGGGCCCAGCTAGCTCTGGCAAAGGGGTTCTTTGCCGTCTGCTTTGGCCCAGCGAATGGCAAAGGCACAATGTCGTCAGCTTGCAGACGACAAAGTGCATGGATGGCATCTGCTAACGGCGTCACCGTTAGAGGTGGCTAACGGGCCTCACCTTTTGTCGTTTGCCCCCCGCCCCATTTGCCATATGCCCCCCGCCCCCTTTGTCGTCTACCCCACCACCCCCTTTGTCGTCTACCCCCCGCCCCCTTTGCCATTTGCCCCCCACCCCCTTTGTCGTCTGCCCTCACCCCTTTGTCGTCTGCCCCCACCCCTTTATCGTCTGCCCCCTCCCCTTCTTTGTCGTCTGCCTCCTCCCCCTTCGCCGCCGTCTGCCGTGGACGACAAAGAGACCAAATGTCCCCATCCTGGGCTTGCCAGGTTTTATAGGTAGACACCACGTGGCACCTTTGCCGTCCGGGGCAGATGACAAAGAGCCCTTTGCCGTCGGTGGCAGACGGCAAAGTTCCTTTATTTGCCCTTTTTATTTTGTTTTCTATTATATCCAATCATTTTCACAAGCACATATATGATATATATAATTCACAGAAACTATATCCCTGCCATATCACAAGCACATATATATGATCATCCAACAAACATACCAAATCAAAAGTGCAAGTTTCATCCATAGGTAGCAAGTTTCACAATGTTCATCGATACAAAATCAAAACAAAAAGTAAACACAAGAACTCCATCAATGCAAGCTTCCGTGAAGTGAATCAAATATGCAAAATGGGAAATAAGAAAGTTAGAAGAAGAATACTAGAATAATAATAATAATAATAATAGAAGAAGAAGAAGAAGAAGAATAAGAACTAGAAGAAGAAAAGGAGGAGGAAGAGGAAGAAGTGTTTTTCTTCTCTTTCTTTTTATCCTCTTGTTTTTCTTCTTCTTATTGTTATTTGTGTCATTTTAGAGCTAACCTAGGTAATTATGTCATTCTTGACCTAACTAAGCTTATTGTGTCATTTTGCAAGAAAATAAGGTAAGTTTATGGCATCTATGAGGTTACCAAGAAGAAGAAGAAGAAGAACTAGAAGAAGAAAAAGATGATGATGAAGAAGAAGTGTTTTTCTTCTCTTTCTCTTTATCCTCTTGTTTTTCTTCTTATTATTGCTTATTTGTGCCATTTTAGAGCTAACCTAGGTAATTATGCCATTTTTGACCTAACTAAGTTTATTGTGTCATTTTGCAAGAAAATAAGGTAAGCCTATGGCATCTATGAGGTTACCCAGAAGAATAAGAAGAAGAATAAGAGGAAGAAGAAGAAGTGTTTTTCTTCTCTTTCTCTTTATCCTCTTGTTTTTCTTATTATTATTGCTTATTCGTGGCATTTTAGAGCTAACCTAGGTAATTATGCCATTTTTGACCTAACTAAGCTTATTGTATCATTTTGAAAGAAAATAAGGTAAGTTTATGGCATCTATGAGGTTACCAAGAAGAAGAAGATCTAGAAGAAGAACAAGAAGAACAAGAAGAAGCGTTTTCCTTCCCTTTCTCCTTCTCCTCTTGTTTTTCTTCTTCTTATTGCTTATTTGTGTCATTTTAGAGCTAACCTAGGTAATTATCACATTTGTACCTAACTAAGCTTATTGTATCATTTTGCAAGAAAATAAGCTAAGTCCATGGCATCTATGAGGTTACCAAGAAGAAGAAGAAGAATATCTAGAAGAAGAACAACAGGAAGAAGAAGCGTTTTTCTTCTCTTTCTCTTTCTCCTCTTGTTTTTCTTCTTCTTATTGCTTATTTGTGTCATTTTAGAGCTAACCTAGGTAATTATCACGTTTTTACCTAACTAAGCTTATTGTGTCATTTTGTAAGAAAATAAGCTAAGTCTATGGAATCTATGAGGTTACCAAGTCAATTATGTCATTGTTGAGTTAACTAAGCTTATTATGTCAGTGTGGAGGAAACAATGCTAAGTATAGTTCATTTTAGATCTAACTTAGGTACAATATGTCATTTTTAGAGCTAACTTAGGTATAATATGTCATTTTGGAGGTAAGTAAGCTTACTATGTAATTTTAGACGAAACAAATCTAACTTAAGTAAAATATGACATTTGTCTAAGTGCTAAGTTTGTCATTGTGCTAAGTTTGTCTTTGTTTGATAAAATGAGCCAAGTAAGTGGCATATTAGCGATTACCCTCCTCGCCATCACGGAGGTGAAGCATTGAGGTTGCTCGGGTCGTGCAATGCGGCTCGGGAGTTATGTTGTACCAAAGATCATTTGTGTTAGCATGATGACACTGAAATGTTAAGACTAGTAACTAATGAACATTGAAAATGAAACTCATCGTTCCCGCCATGATAATGACTGGCATAGGCGGAGGGGTCTGGCCAGTCTTCTCTCACAAAGTCCGCACATTTGGTTTTGCCAAGTCAATCATATTGGTTATTAATGAATAGAACATGTAGTGCATGATTTGGCTAATATGAAGAAGAAAGTTACCATGTTGAGCTCGTACATGGCCCGGTGAGACGCATCGTTCCGTGCCCTCTCCTCCTCTAACAACTTAGCCGTCCTCTCCTCCATATCCCTCTTCTCCTCCTCCGCCTTCCGGGCCTGTTCCGCCAGAAGCGCCTGGGTTGTCTATCTCTCTTTTTGCAGAGGAGCTTGCAACACACCTCCTCGTTAGCATTGTAATCATCTTTGTTCGCACCGACAATGTAATGGAGGAAAGCTATCTAAGTCCGTATGACTAACCTCGATGGAGACCTGGACTGGCCGTGGACGAGGAGGCATCTCAAGACAGGAGCTCGTTTGGCGCGCCTTGATTTGCCGGAAAGTGCTCGAAGACCGTATATGTCCATCTCCAATGGCTATCGAGCCATGGGGCCTCCCGTGGCCAGCTAACATCACCAGGTCTAGATCAAGTGGTTGCTGGCTCGGGTTGAAGTCCTCCCCATTCACCGCCTTCCCCACATCTCTGTAACTCACGAGCTTGTGGTGGGAGGAGATATTGGTGAAGTTCTCGGGGTTATCGAGGTCAGACTCAGATAATGCCTTGACCTTCTTGTATGAGGTAGTATGGGCCATGGCATAGAGGTCGTATACCTCTGGCACCTCCGTATTATTGTGATGAGCCTACAAGAGAGGAACAGAGTATTAATAATATGGGTAAACCTAGCATTACAAGAATGAATTGCAGGAATCATGAAGCAAACCACATACCCAGTTCCGCCCGGACTAATAAATCTTGGCGCTGCCTTGATGGTGTGGCACACCTTCCATTTGGGCACACCTGCCTTGGCATCATCGTGGACGACTCGCCATTGGTCAGAGCACCATTCATTCACCAACGCCTCCCAATAACCCATCTTATCCGCACACCATCTCGGGGGCACCTAAGTTAGTAAAGAAATTTGAGAGCTATGCCTACAAATCAAAGCAAAGGAAACTAAGTACAAGGCCTTAAGAATAGGTAATTACCTTCATGTACTGCTCCTTGTCCAGAAACTTCCGGCGGGATGACGACCTGGCCTTCTTAATATGCTGTGAGGCATAGTAGTCTTGAACAGCCTGTACACGAGCCTCGTGTCGTAAGTTCTGTAGTAGGTGCCTGTACTCGTAATCAATAAGCTTTGCCGCTGCCTCCTCGTATCCCTCCTCACACCTGTAGAAGGTATGCAATCAAAAGAAACAACATTGATTAGTACAATAACTAGCTATTATTGATTTTTTAATTGTGTAAAGGAGAAATTACTTAGAACTTCCTAATGACCATGTCGGCCCTCGTGTGGCACAATACACCGTCGATCATCTCCTCCGGTGGGGCCGAGGCAGCCAAGTAGTGCTCCCATTTCAATCCTACCTCTTCTTGCTGACCCTCGCCGGGCAACGTGACAACCCCCGGGAAGTTATGCCGTAAAATCACACCAAGGATGGAGTTGGGCCTGCGGACATCCTTGGTGTGAATCCAACCCCTGCAGTATGACAAAGCCAAGGCATTAGATATGTGAAGAAACATTGAGGCAAAAGGTTTAAAAAGAGTAAATGCACTTACTTCAGCGACTCATACTTAATCAGCCACCTCTGCTCGTGGGGCGCCGACACGGGCGGGAGCCGTGTACACCCACGCTGGTAGATGGTGCCCTCAACCACCTCGTCCCTGCTATTAGAAAGCCGATCCACGCCACCATCAGCATGGCCACTCAGCTCCGGCTGATGCAGATCCGACCAGGCATCCCATCCGGTGGGAGCCTGTGGAGTCTCGTAGGACGAAGCGTTTGGCACATGAGTCTCGCAGGACGAGGCGTCTGGCATAGGAGTCTCGCCGGTCGAAGCGTCTGGGACAGAAGGATCGTCGACCCGAGGCTCGTGGACAGGAGTCCTTGTAGCCTCCACCTCAAACGAGTCCACCGTAGCAGTCTTGTGCTCTGGTGAATCAGCTGGGGGTGGCGGCGAGGAAGGCGTAGCAGCCTTCGTACCTCTCATGCAGCCACCACGTGTAGCTTTAGGAGCTCTCTTCTTCCCCCGACCTCCTCTCCCTGTGGGCAACTTAACCGACGAAGAAGTGCCCTCGGGTGAGCCAATACTATCGTACAACGCTTTCCAAAGAGTTTGGGGTGGAATGGAAGTACGCCTCCCACCACGCGCCGACGAAGGATCCTCGGGTCGCTCTCGACCAGCGCCCACCATATTTCAACACCTGCCATGACAAAAGACTAAACGTAATTAGTACAACATAAAAAATTGAATACTGACATGAATAGTAATATGTATGTATATAATTTGAGTGTATCATCATCATGTATACCTGACATGAACTAATAATAATCTTCATCGTGTATATATGCTCCGGGATCAATAAATGCATCATCATCATCATCACTAGATTCGGAATATATATATGACCTAACTCGTAATTTACATCGAGGGTCGGGGCCAGTGGCATCGGGGGTCGGGGGTTAGTGGCGTCGAGGGTCGGGGGTCAGTGGCGTCGGGGGTCGGGGGTCAGTGGCTTCTTCTTCCTCTTTTTTCCCTTTTCTTCTTCTTCTTCTTCTTCTTCTTCTTCTTCTTCTTCCTCTCCTCCTCCTCCTCCTCCTCTCTTCTTCTTCTTCTTCTTCTTCTTCTTCTTCTTCTTCTTCTTCTTCTTCTTCTTCTTCTTCTTCTTCTTCTTCTTTCCTTTTTCTTTTTTTCCTTCTTCTTTTCTTCTTCTTTTTCTTATAACCTAACTAACTAACCTAAACTAACCTAAACTAACACAGGCTAACCTAACTAACTAACCTAACCTAAACTAACTAACTAACTAACCTAAACGAACCTAACTAACTAACTAACCTAAATTAACTAACTAACAAATTAACATAAATAAAAAACAGAAAAAAATACCTTTGAAGGTGTCGATGGAGGAGGGGGCCGGTGGAGTGGACTGGGAGGGAGGAGGTGGGGGGCTGCGGGAAGGGGGCGCTCGCTGCAAGGCGGCGGGACGGCGGGCCAGCCGGTGGGTGGGGGCGACGGTCGGTGGGTGGGGGCCACGGGGAGGGGGGCTCGCTGCGGGGCCATGGGGAGTGGCCTCGCCGTGGGGCAGCGAGACGACAGGGCGACCGGTGGGTGGGGGCAGCGGTCGGTGGGTGTCGAGGAGCGGCGGGAGGGAGGGAGGGAGAGAGAGAGAGGGAGCCACGGGGAGGAGGGGCTCGTCGTGGGGTGGCGGGGCGGCCGGTAGGGGTGAGCGGCCGGTGGATGGGGGCGGTTTCCGGTGGGTGTCGGGTCGGGGCGGGGGTGGCGAGAGGGAGAGAGAGGCTGGCGGCACGGTGGTGGGGCGGGATGGAGACGTGGGTGAGTGAGGGGGTGGAGGTGGATCTGGTCGTTAGGGGCCTCTTTGCCGTCTGCTAGCAGACATCAAAGAGCAGGGGGGACGAGGGGGGGCCCTGCCGTGACCATTAGGGGGGACGTCCTCTTTGTCGTCCGCTAGCGGACGACAAAGAGGGGGAGGCAAATGGTAAATCTTACCCGACGACAACGATATAACCAGGGTGCGGTGGGGCCCGCCCATGACCTTTGCCATCTGCCTGCCCGTCCTTTGCCGTCCGCTAGCCGATGACAAAGGGAGGGCTGATGGCAAAGACTTTCTTTGCCGTCTGCCCATCCTTTGTCGTCCGTTTTTTGTAAGATGATGGCAAAGGCTCTCTTTGTCGTCTGCTAGCAGATGACAAAGATCCTGCATACGGCAAATAACTGAATTCCAGTAGTGTATCAGGTTCGTTGACACATCGGGAGGTCTTGCTGGACTTGTTTTACCTTTCTCGAATTTCTTGCGCGTGGGATTCCGAGGATACTTTGGTCTATCCCGAGGTTGAGGTGTTCTAACGGAATTTCCAAGGAGATCACGGGTTTTTCTGCGGTTGAGGTTATTCCAGCGCGGCGTGTGGTTAGTTTGTTATGGATGAGTTGAAGTACCCCTGAAGGGATAAATCTTTTCGAGAAGCCCTGCCCGCGGTTACGTGGCAACTTGGAAATTTGTTTCACACCCGGTTATAGCAAAAACTTGAAGTAATTTCTAATAAAATACACCAACTGTGTGCATAACCGTGACTGTCTCTGCTCGTGAACATGAACCGAGAGAGAACACAATGGGGTTATGGTTGACGTAAGTAGGTGTTCAGGATCACTTAGTGATCATACTAGTTCACGTCCGTTATGAGTAGGCCACAATATTTACTTCTTGTTCTCGTAAGTTAGCCACTCAAACATATGCGTAGGTGCTTGCTGCAATCTCACCACTTAACCTTCCTCACCCAAATGGCTTACATAGTTTTGATACCTGGGTTACAAGATTGGTGAGTCCCTGTTGTTCATAGATTACAACACTACAAGTACAGGATCCGATGATGTCTACCCTGTTCAGGCGTCCCAGCTCTAGTGGGAGTTTGATGAAGAACATGGCCGGATGTATGTTACGTATCTGGATGAGTAGGGAGGCAATGTGGTCGTGTTCCTAGGCTAGCAAGGCAGTCTCATTGCGTCTTTTATCGTTTGTTTTCGTCCGTAGCCGAACCCCGTTTTTATCGTTGAATGTATGAATGTTTATGTGACATTGTAATTTTGCACGTGGCAAGTGTAAGTCAACTCTTATACTCTTCTTCTCAATAAATGTATGCAATGATTCTGTACTTGCGAAACGCTTAGATGTGCTTCTATCCCCATTGAGGTCCTCGTGCCTTAATTGGGATAGTACCGCATCTTAGTCGTTACAGCAAAAAACCATCTCCATTAGTTCTCATAAACTGGCTTTATCTTTAAAGGACTAGGCAATTTCCTATGCATATCAACAGGGCATAATTACTTTAATGATTTAATATTAATCATCTCAAACACAATAGGATCCTCATGCACATCTTGTAACTATATTTGTGAGTATCTCATTGCATCTTTTCCTCCATGGGATCTGTGCGTTGTGGGTGAATGAGTTCTGTTGTGGGTACATCATCACCGCAATGCAAAAATATATGGCCTCTTAAAATAGTCTTTGTTTACTTGTGCTGGGATTTCATCTTTGCTATTAAAGCCGGTAAGAAAGGCCTAATTGATATGCTATAAAATATGACGAAGCTATTAGATTTGATGCCAAAATAGTTTCATTTCCATAAACATTGTGTTTGTGAGATCATGTTTTGGAATTATTTGGTTCAGTGTTTCCAATGCAAAGAATTTTAAAGATTGCCTACAAATGATCAGTGATCTTATGGAGTGAGACAATCTCCTCCGAAGAGTAGCTTGAACAGTGATATTACGGAGCTAGACAAGCGCTCTCACATCCATGTTGTGCACAACAAAGAACGTTAGATGTAGCTAAAGAAAATACATTAACATTTGCAGTTAGAATATGTCAAGCTAAAAAAGGATTATGGCCATCCAAAAAAACGTACATGTTATAAACCGATAGATCCCAATAGCAAGACCTTGAGCATCCTTAGAAACCAATTGAAATAACACGAGACAAGATTTTAGCACTGGATTGAGTAGAATGCATCACACATTTCAAATATTTCTATATTAATATAGGACAATCAGATCTAAGAGCATACTTTAATCTAGTGATACTGATGGGTACCTTGCAAGATGGATCCACATAGGTTTGCACGATGTAACGAAGTCCAACCAACTACGACATCCCTAGTGTTGCCATCGCGTACCTTGCGATATATGTGTATGCATTGATTAAGCAAGCTGGAAGATGGTGTGAGGCCGAGTGGAGCGTCCCGTTGTGGACAACATCAGTACGATGGAAGATAACAACAACGGGAGGCACGATCTAGCAAAAGATGACAGTGCTTACGGAGGCCGTCTCGAAGATGGGCGAGGTAGACGTGACTTGTTGGATGACGACGACAATCACAACGCGATCCATGTGACGGCGACGACATGCACAAACACAATACATTTGTTACGACACGTGATTATCACTGATTGAATGGCTATTATATCCGGTTTTAAAAGTTTTACTATATAAACCGTGGAAGGAAAATGTGGACCGTGGGACGCGTGAAAAAAGTAACTTCAAAAGGTGTGATAAAGACATGATGCAGTCCTTTTCGCAAAAAAAGGAATCTTGGTAGAGATTCTGTAAAAGATGCCTTTTTCTTCTCGTTGGTTTACGTGACCTTCTCGTAACTTTTTGCCGGGCTGGAAATTCATCAACCGCCACACCCGTGCCCTTACCGCCGCCCGCCCCCTCTCCCATGCCGCCATGCTCTGCCGCCCACCCTCGTCGACGGCCACCACATCGCTAGCCGGTGTTGCTGACTCGCGGGTCCTAACCATCATCTTTCTTTTATTTAAAAACAAAATAACAACAGATTTAAGGGAAGAAGATTAGGGGAACTAACAAAAGTTACTTGAATAATCCTTTTCCCAACTTTTATGAAAAAAGGCTAGAAAACCACTTATGGAAAGATTTTAAAGGAAGAGTTGCTATAAGGGCAAATACAATAGTGTAGATAGCGTTCGTCCATAGCAGCTCTCCATGTCATATGTAGATAGCGGTATAGACAACTTATACAACAGACTGTAGAGAAAAAGTCAGACATACCATACGTCCTTGTACAACAGTAATAAGCCGTAGATAGTGACCGATTTTTCATGACTTCTACATTTCTACCGACGGACTCAATCTCTTTCTTCCTTCTTTTACCTTCATCTCATCTAAAATCATACGTGGCTTTCATTGCAGATAGCGAACTGCAGTGACGGATATAGAGGGTGGACAGGATGGGCCACGGCCCACCCTAGGTTTTTTTCATAACTTTATATCACAGGAAAAAAATAAAAATATATGAAAAAATTATTTTTATGAACAGTTTTACTATTGGTCCACCCGACCCGTCGAGTTAGATCCGCTACTTACGGACTGCATAGCATTGTACATGCCCTGAGACGAGGAATGTTAGAATGCCGTGCCAGCCGATATGCAGCTGCTCCGTGCACCTGGTCCACGAACCTTCTTCAACCACAGCGTCACACACTAATCTCAGTCTTACTTCAAACACGGGAGGCGTGAGCTGTGGATACGAGAGAGAGAAACCGGCAAATCGCCCCAATAATCTCGGCAGTCCTGTTCTGCTTCCGATCTGAACCCTCGTCCCCTCGCTCCCCGCCGCCACCAGAGCAGTTGAACACGAGCGCGATGTGGGGGCTAGGGTTTAGGCTGCTGCTGCTGGCGATCGCGGCGGCGGTGGAGCTAGAGGCGCGGTTTGTGGTGGAGAAGAACAGCCTGATGGTCACGTCGCCGACGGCTCTGCGGGGGCGGCACGATAGCGCCATAGGCAACTTCGGCATCCCGCAGTACGGCGGGAGCATGGCTGGTGCCGTTGCCTATCCCAAGGGCAATTCAGACGCCTGCGAGGCCTTCAACAGCGGCAGGAAGGAGCACCTCTTCCGCACTAAACCTGGAGCGCTCCCCAGCTTCCTTCTCATAGACCGCGGAAGTGAGTGATGCATTCTTCTGATTTTAATCTCTGGCATCGTTGCTCCATAGTTCGGCGATGTTACGTGGTTCACTTGCGGTTTTGGTGGATCAGCTGATGTATTTGCAGGACTCGACTGTGTACTCTGCTTTAGAACAAGTCTAGCAGAGTCGTCATATTCGCAGTCGCTATATTGCACACATTATACTTTTGGAGGCTGAATATGCGCCGTGCAAAGTCAGAGTCGGCCATATCTCAACCTTCATAATTTTCATACATATGAGACCCATATGTCACTGACCACATACTTATTCTCCAATTTGTAAGCTTCTACTTTGCTTCACTGACATCATCAACAGGCCGGCGGTGCCCATGGCACGACCATGGTCGCAGTCGCCGTTGCCGCCGGTCAAAGAAGCGGTGAGGGCGGGGACAACCAGGAGCACAACAAGGCAGGCTTGTTGGAGGGTGAGTATCCAGGCTTATACAGCCCTTGTTAGTGCCTGAATTTGCTTGGACACATTTTTTGGAGGAGGATTTGAGAAAGAACGCGAAAAACATGGGGAAAAACACGAAGAATAATGGGGAAAACAAAGGAATAACTAGTGATGCCAAGGCAACACTGATACGGGGCAAGCCCGTGTGTGTCGATCTTTCACGAATTGATCTCAGGAAAACGAAAAACACAAGGGGGAAATCACAAGAGGAAACACTCAAGAACAAGCCCAATCACGCATCCACTAGACTCACCACACACAAGATCCACAAAGGTGCATGAACAACAAAGGGAAATAGGATACATGGTAGAGTTCATCCCAAATCCCATGGGGAGATGGGGCCTTGAATCCACTAGGGATCTTCCCTCTTGAGGGGCCTTGGCATCACTTGGATCTATTCCCAAAGGAGGACAAACTCCTCAAGAGAGTCAAGTAATGGAGCTATGCTCACAAGTGCAAAACAATAGCTAACCCTAGATGTAGGAGGGATGAGAGTATATATAGGTCCAAGGCAACTAAGGGGTGAGAGAGGGGTACATGGACCAAGCCCAGCTGAAACACACAGGGGCCCCGTGCGCACAGGGTAAGTGGAGCCCGTGCGCACGGGGTCTCCAGGTCGCCAGCCACTTAGCCCGTGCGCACGGGCGTGTCCCGTGGGCACGGGGTCTTCGGGGCCCGTGCGCACGGGGTGTCCAGAGTTTCGGGTACCCTCGTGCGCACAGGGTCTTCTGGGCCCGTGGGCACGGGGTCGCCCGGGACTTGGCTGTTTGGCCTTTCTTCAGCTTCTGGACTCCGTCTTCTTCCGTGTTCGCTTTCAAGTGTCCCTCGCGAATGGTGTAGTTGTACGTAGTTGCTCGCACTCCTCCTTATCGTCCGTGAAGCTCCGACAATACCTATGCATGCACACTAGAGGAGTGTCAAGTAGTATACCATCCCCGAGGTGGTCAAGTGAGCACGTGTAAAGGAGACGATTCACCTTTATGTATGTGAAGTAGTCGTGGCATGTGTCACTTGCCAAATGGACTCTTGTCATGGTGATGTCCGTAAGATGCTTCGCATCATCCCCTCCCCCTTGAGAAATATCTGACCTCGGATCAAAATCCAGACCATGGGAAGGAGATGGTGTTGTCGTGTAGAAGTGGACGATCACCAAGTACTCATCATCATCAAGCTCTAAAGAGGCACTCTCCAATGTCTCACCATATTTGAATTCTTTCAAAAGGAGCAAATACGACCGACACTTGGAAAACCAAATGTGGTTAGCGTTAGTGCAAAACCAAGCATTCAAGTGGTGAATCACCGCACAAGTGTCGTCATCATGCTTAACATATGGTGTGACAAGGGATTGTGTCATGGCATGTAAGCATATAAATTGAGCACACGCAATGCTATCATGGAAACAAGGTTGCCTAGGTGAGGTAGGGATGCCAATATGCGTGTCAATAAAACAAGCATCTATCTCAAGGTCATAGCACTCATGCACATAGCAATCAACGAAAGGTCGATGGTAGGCAAAGGAATCATTCACAACACCAAAGAAAATGACATGTCTAGACACATGGGGCAAGTGCAAGACAATCCAAACATAATGTGCGCATGGTGTAGTGAAGATAGTGAGGCACTCAACACAATAGAAAGAGCAAGTGTTCAACATGTGTGAGTCAATCAAGTCAAGCATGTAGCAAGCAATGTGGCATGGCAAATGTGAAGAATGGACATTGTTGCAACCAAGTATATGATAAGAGCAAACAATCCACAAGTTGGATGCAACACACAAGGCATATATGTCATGAGGCATGGAACAATGACATTCATGAGTGAAAGCAATATCTCTAACATGTGTGCAAGTAAGTGGTCCATGATGACCAATATGTGTCATGATACAAGCAACACAAGTATGAAGATGCACAATATCCATGCTCAAGAAGGATGTCACCTCAAAAGCGTGACCTTGTGCGTCCGTCACAATGCCGATGCGCAAGCAAGTGCGATGTAGAAACCCGTCGGTGTAGCATGTTTCGCTCTTAAGAGCTCGAATCGTCAACTCACGTGAAGTGGAAGTTGACATGTAGTCGAAGTAGCCTACACATACACACAATAAAGCAAAGAATGTATGTGCGTGGTAGATAAACACGTCATCCATCATGATGGTTCTCGTCTCTTGCACATAAACTTGAGGAACAAAAGGGCATGAACAATATGCTATATTCAAGGCACTAGGCATATGATGCGAAGAAGGAAGACAAGCATGCTTCACATGAAAGATGTCAAAAGCTCCAATAATATGTGAGAAAGCTATGGGGGCAATCTCAATAGCAAGATTAATAGCAATGTTACACTCAATACATGGCAAATCATATAGCAAGAAAGAGGCAACACATGGAGATATATGACAATATGCAATATCAATCACGTACAAAGCATGACAATGGTTGTCATCAACCGCATAAAAGGAGCACATCGGTGATGCAACATAAACAATCATAGTGATCATGGCGTGCAAACTAGTAGTGCGAAGATGCAACATGCTAGAGGAAATCATGGCGATCATGTCATTTGAGCAAATAATAGGCATAGACAATGTACATGACATAACGCAAGCACGGGAACAAAACATGATCAATATATCGTCATAGGCACGGGGCACAAAGCAAACATGGCAATCGCAAGTGGTATCTCCACCAAGCTCGTAAATACACATACAAATACGAGAAGCATGGGTCATGTGTAATGCAAAGCATGGGTCACAAATGCATGGCAAAGGCATAGAAATAAGCATATCATGCAAAGTGAACATGGCAATATGGGCAAAGGATATATAATGGAGAATAAGCCATAACCATGTGAGAGCCATGTAGAAAAGATGCGCGTAGTCCTTGCGCGAGGGGAATGGTTGGAGACACATTCCGATGAATACCAAACCGCCGTTGCTCTCAAGAGCTCTTTTCGTCAACTCATGGGATTGTGAGGTGACACGTAATTATGAGTACCTACACACAACAAAGGCAAAGGGAAATTGTGTGCGCGTGGTATATGTACACATCATCCGTTAGGATGTGCATGTGCTTGTGTTCATTAGCAAAAATATCCAATGCTCAAATATATTTGAGGCATGGTATAGGAATACGTCATCCATCATGCAATTATAGTTACTATGCTCAACATGATTGGGACGCAATTTATAGCAAGTATGTCGCACAAGCATTTTATTCATATCAATGGCAAGCATATTGTGTACATAAATATGGAGATCATGCAAAGTATAGGATGGATCAAAATCTCCTAGTATGTATGAGGAAACTATGGGGGTTTCCTCATGTGCAATAGCGGGAGCATAATACGACGAATCTGGATAACATCCAAAACAATGCATATCCGAAGCTAGGTGGTCATGGCATGTCATATGAGAATTATTGCGCAAATGATGCAAAGGAAGCATGTCAATATCATCACAAGAGAGACAAATGCCAATAACCATGGGTTTGTCATCTATGCCATATGAGCAAATGGGATTTACTTTTATGGTGTATGCATAGTCACTATGGTGAGATTGCAAAGATGCAATATGGGAAATTTCACGCATAGCATATGACAAGTGTAGCGGATTGTCAAACATGATGTGACCAATAGAATTTTCACATGTTATCCTATGGAGTATAGCATCACAACTAGGTAAGTCAACATGCTCATCATCGTATTCATCATAAATAGGTGGCACATCTAAGTATGAAGAAGACATAGCATGTGATGTATCCATAAGGTGATCAACATCGTGCAAGCAATCAATGTCAGGATAGTCCACTAGTAGGACAAGAGCATCACCTTCACCTATTTTACCTTTCTCATTCCACTCATGTGGTGTAGGTGAGGTGGGAGAAACCAACTCGTGGTCCTCGTCATCGTGATGGAACCATGTGGGGGGTGCATCATCATTCACCATGACCATCGTCATTCCCATTGGAGGGCTGGAATCGTCGAGGGTCGACACGTCGTCATGCATGTGACCTTGTACCAAAGAAGAAGACACAATAGGAGTAGAGGTTAAGTTGTTAGAAATCATGATGGCCTCACGTGCCATCTCAACTATCTCACTCACTAAGTATTGTGGCTCACCCACTCCCTCTAGGTAGTTGCACTCATACTCACATATGATGGAGTCACTCATCTCACTCAAGTGGTGGCGATTGTGGCTCTCCTCACATGGAAAGTGCGGCAACTCATCATATATGGGGTTAGTGGTGGTCACACTCATCCTCTCATAGGAAATGCACTCAATGTCACATATGGTGGAGTCACTCATGTCACTCATGTGGTGGTGGCTCTCCTCACATGGAAATTGGGGCATCTCGTCGTATGTGGGTGTTAGAGATGTAGGTGCAAACGTCTCCATGCTCAACTCCTTCCGCCGCCATGGTTGAAGGGATAATCCTATGCTCAACCGTCTCGTCGTCGTCGTGGATGAAGGCCGAAGATGGCACATCATCACTCGCCTCCATGACCGAAGGGAAAATCCCATGCTCGGCCATCTTCCTTGGGATGCTTCTGAAGATGGAAGGGTCATCCATGCGTGTAGTCGATCGCCTTGATCTTGGCATCGAAGCTTATCCTTGGTGGTGATCTTGGTCTTCGCGCGCTTGTTTCTTCGAAGATGTGCGACTTGAGCGTCTACGCCGTGATGATGATGAAGTGGAAGAAGACTTGTAGTTGACCACCATGTGTCAAAGTTGCTCCATGTGTTTTTCCAGCATGTCTCTCTTCCGAGCTTCGGAGTGTTGTATGTTGATGGCGAGTCGCTCGAGTTGTTGGTTGATGTGGTTGCTCATGTCGATGTAGTCGTTGAAGACCGAAGATGTCATGCTTTGCCTAGCCATCACAAGACTCGAGCAAAGGTGAGTGTGAAATGAGATAAACAATACCAAGATACCGTTCCCAAAGTTGAGGATGTATCCCTTTCACTCAATGTGAATTGAGAGAATAGTGGAATTGGTACCGGACTTGTTCACTCACACATACAACATAAAGCTTATCGAGTGGCTCGGTTAGGACAAGTGGCACAAATTCATGCAAATTGAAGTCCAAGATATTGTAAATGTTGAAATAAATCTAAAGGACTCAAAATGCAAAGCAAGAGAACACAAATATAGAGGAGGGCAATAGAGAAACACACGCGGTGGGATAATGGGGCTTGTGCAACTATAGGGATGAGCAATACAAAATTGCCTAACGAAGACTAAGCTCACGTTGCACAAACACAAGGAGAGACACTAGCTTGATTGCACGTTTGGGCACGATTCACTACTTGGCACCAATCCTATTCATGCAAGCATACGTTTCCTATTCCAAGTATCCTCCTGCACAAGTATCTTTTTTCATGCTCAACTCTTTTGCTTATAAGCTTTGATCTTTTTTTCTTGCTTAAAAGCTTTTTTTTCTTTTTTTTCCTCTTCCTTTCCACTATTCTTATTGAGCCTCAACCAACTATATGAGATAAATATCACAAGATATGCACGGGAGCAAGCAATTGCACTATATGATATTTTCGATGATGCAACAATATGATATCGTATCACTAAGGTGCACAAGTTTTTGCGAAGCCCGGCAATACTCGGATAGCTAGTCTCAATAGGTATGAAGGTAATCGCAAAGATGGTGGGGCTAACAAGATGTAATGGCAAGGAAGGAAAAGTGTATGACGGAATGTATACCTTCGTCACACTTAACCTTTCACAAAGTCGGGGTAAACTGGCCTTGCTTCCGGTTGAAGATGGTCTCGAAGGATGGATGGTCGTCGTCGATGTCGAACGTCGATGGTCGATGTAGATGGACCGATACAAGTCACCGGTGGTTCATGAAGAAGTAACCGTCCCTAAGTAGCCAAAACACCTTAGGAGACTCAAATCACAACTCAAACAACCACAAATGCAAAGGGAACCAAAATGGGTTATGTTGCGGAAGTTTTGGGTGGTGGCGCGGAAGTTATGGTGGAAGGCCTATGCAAAGATGCTAAAATGTGAAAATTTTGAAGTGGTCAAATGATGGTAAAACCAAGATGAGCAGCTTGGGCATGTTGATAGCTTCAAAACGAGCCAAAGAACACTTAAATCGGAGTTCGGGAGCGAAAGTTACGTCCGAAATGGTGAAGTGGCTGATGCTGGTTTGGGAGGGCCATGGACACGGGGTCCCGTGCGCACGGGACAAGGCCGTGGCCCGTGCGCACGGGACAAGGCCGTGGACACGGGGTGTCCAGGAACTTCGTGGGGGCCTGTGCGCACGGGGTTGGGACTCCGTGGGCACGGGGTGGGCGGAAATATCGCGATTTCGGAGGCCAAATTCGATGGGGAAATGAAAAATTGGGCGTAGGGAACGCCAAGGGAGATGGATCCACTTGCCAAACACTAGATCCACAGATCAAAATCAACAAAAACTCACAAGAACAACAAATCACAAGAAATTTTTTGGGGCTATTTTTGTTGGGAATTTTCGATTTGGGATGAAATCAAAAAAAAATTAGGCTAGAAACGAGGGGAGGGGGCTCCAAATTCGTGATCAACGTGGCTCATGATACCATTTGATACGGGGCAAGCCCGCGTGTGTCGATCTTTCACGAATCGGAGGGGGAAACCTCAAGAACACGAAGCACACGAGGAGGAAATCCCAAGAGGAAACACTCAAGAACAAGCCCAATCACACATCCACTAGACTCACCACACACAAGATCTACAAAGATACATGAACAACAAAGGGAAATAGGATACATGGTAGAGTTCATCCCAAATCCCACGGGGAGATGGGGCCTTGAATCCACTAGGGATCTTCCCTCTTGAGGGGCCTTGGCATCACTTGGATCTACTCGCAAAGGAGGACAAACTCCTCAAAAGAGTCAAGTAATGGAGCTATGCTCACAAGTGCAAAACAATAGCTAACTCTAGATGGAGGAGGGAGGAGAGTATATATAGGTCCAAGGCAACCAAGGGGTGAGAGAGGGGTACATGGGCCAAGCCCAACCGAAACACACAGGGGGCCCCGTGCGCACGGGGTAACGGGCGGGTCCCGTGGACGCGGGGTCTTTTGGGCCCGTGCGCACGGGTTGTCCAGAGTTTCGGGTACCCTCCTGCGCACGGGATCTTCTGGGCCCGTGGGCACGGGGTTGCCTAGGACTTGGCTGTTTGGCCTTTCTCCAGCTTTTGGACTCCGTCTTCTTCCGTCTCCGCTTCCAAGCGTCCCTTGCGGATGGTGTAGTTGTACGTAGTTGCTCGCGCTCCTCATCGTCCGTGAAGCTCCGGCAATACCTATGCATGCACACGAGAGGAGTGTCAAGTAGTATACTATCCTCGAGGTGGTCAAGTGAGCACGTGTAAAGGAGATGATTCACCTTTATGTATGTGAAGTAGTCGTGGCATGTGTCACTTGCCAAACGGACTCTTGTCATGATGATGTCCGTGAGATGCTCCGCATCAAACACCCTCTTGTAATTGTAGATCTACACCACACGGTCAATGTGGGTTTGTACAAATCCAAGGAAAAACAAGAACAAGGTGGGAGGTTCTTCCTCAAGTCCTAAGACAAGGAGGACCTCACATGATCTGCTTATTGAAGAACGAGCTAACGCATCAGATTCAGAAGAAATGAGAAGTAGCTAACTTAAGCGGATGATTTCGAGGAAACAATGGTGAATTTCAGATACGCCTTGGGGCCAACCATGACATGGTGGCTAGGGTTACCCGGATATAGGATAGATGGTTCTCCCCCTTGGGATCCAATGCTATTATAGCCTTACAATTAGGGAGAAGTAAAAGCAAGCAGTGGATGAAAAGTAAAAAGAACTACAATATTCTTGTCGGAATTCAAACATGGACAACTTCGTCATTTCTGGCAGTTGGATCCACGATGGAGGGCTGCAGTTCCCAGATGCAGCTCAGTGAAGTAGTAAGTTGTCGCTAGATGGTGGGAATAGTAAAAGTGTCAGTTTCTTCAGTTGAACCCAGCTGGATGTTGATTTCTTCAGGGTTCGTCAGGAACGAGGCCTGGCAATTCCCCCGTCTTGAGCTCAGGCTTCTCCATTAGGCTGAAATCCAGGGAATGCCTTCTGGATAGAAGTTGAGCCTCCCATGTTGCTTGATCAGCTGGTAAATTCCTCCATTTGATTAGCCACTGGACCATAGGACACTGATGTTGCCTTGGACCCTTGGAATTAACTTGCGTTGGAGTAATGCTTCTGGCTCGATGGGGACTGTACCATCAGGGTAGTAATAGTAAGGTAGGGTTTGGAGCCGCAACAGGTCCCAAATGCTTGTTGAGCTGGCTGACATGCAAAGTGTCATGCAATTTGCATCCTTCTGGCAACATTAGCTTATAAGGTACTGTTCCTACATCCGATAGAACTCTGAATGGACCATAGTACTTAGAATGCAACTTCAGATGCCTGTGAATGCTCAAGGAAGTGTGCCTATATAGTTTTAGTTTAACGCAGACGATATCTCCCACAGAGAATGCCCTTTCATACCTTTTCTTGTCTGGAAAATGCTTCCTGTTCAAGGAAGTGTGCCTATATAGTTGTAGTTTAATGTAGACGATATCTCCCACAGAGAATGCCCTTTCATACCTTTTCTTGTCTGGAAAATGGTTCATCCTTTCAGTAGCTTTAAGGAGGTTTTGTTTGATCTGTTGGGAAATTTACCCTGGTGACATGATGGAATTTGCAGTGTCCTCTGCTGGGTACAATGCCGGTTCTGCAATTATATTTGGTGGTCTTGCATACATTGCTTGGAAAGGTGTCATTTTTAAGCCAGTGTGGTAACTAGTATTGTACCAATATCTGCTAATGACAGCTAGTCATGCCATTTAGTGGGTTGACGAAAGCTATGCATCTCAAATAATTTTCCTAACATTGGTTCACTCTTTCAGTCTGTCCATCAGTTTGTGGATGGTAGGAAGTGCTGAAATGCAGCTTGACATCTAGAGCTTTGAACATTTTCTGCCATAAAGCACCAGTGAAGATTCTGTCTCTGTTAGTGGCAATCATAGAAGACAGCACATGCAATTTGAAGATATTATCTATGACAACTCTTGCAACTGACCCCACTGTTATGGGGTGTGTCATTGCTATGAAGTGAGCATATTTAGTAAATCTGTCAACCACAACCAAAACGACATTTTTGTGTTTGGACAGTGCCAATCTTTCAATGAAGTCCATGGATAGATTTGTCCAGCAAATTCAGTCACTAGCAAGGGTTGTATAAGCCTGGATACTTACAAAGCTCAGGTTTGTTGATTTGACAGACAGGGCAAGTTTTAATGTACTCAATCACATCTTGCCTTAAGCGCCAGTGTAAAATCATTTTAATCCTCTGCTAAATTGCTCTTTGTCCTAAGTGCCCCTCCTCCCCCCTAATTTCAGACTGATGCATAGCTGCAATTAGCTTTTGTTTCAGTGCAGGCTCAACTCCTATGATCAGTCTGTTCTTGTACCTCAGCAAACCATGTTTGAAAGGATGGTCAGGCGATCTGTCCTGAGACACAATTAACCGTGTTTGTAGTTCTTTGCATTTGCATCATTAATGTAACTTGCTGTTAGCCAACATATGTATTGCCTGACTGACAAATAGTGCCCTGACTAAACGTTGTACTCTGGAGAGGGCATCAACTACTTTATTGTTTCTCCTTTGCTTGTGTTCCATACTACAGTTGTACCCAAGCAGTTTGACTAATAGCTTATTCTGAGTGCCCTCTGTGAGCTTCTGTTCTTGTATGTATTTCAATGCCTGCTGATTTGTTCTCATAATAACTGATGTAGCAGCAAAGTAGTGTGTCCACTTCTTCAAAACCCTCTAAAATTGCTAGAGCTTGCTTGTCATATTTAGACCAAGTAGTTGCTTTAGGGCCTATAGTTTTGCGCATGAAAGCAATAGGTTGTCCTTGTTGCATTAGGATTGCGCCCTATACCATATCGAGATCCATCAGCTTCCAAGATAAATGGCTTTTCAAAGTCAGGCATTGCAAGGACGGGCAGTGGTCATGGTTATTTCCGAGAGCTCAAATGCTTCCTGCTGTTCAGTTGTCCATACAAAATTATCTTTTTCAGGACCTGGTAGAGAGGTTTGCATATTATGCCATAGTTCTTTATGAATCTTCTGATGTTAGACCAAGGAAACTTCTGAGTTGAGTGATAGTTGTAGGAGCAGGCCACTTGGAAATTGCTTGAATCTTTGCAGGGTTAGCTATTTCTTTAGTAGTGATTGTATGTCCCAAGTACTCCACTTGCTTCTGACCGTAAGTGCATTTAGGCTTCTTTGCACATAACTGGTTCTGCCTCAAAATGGAGAAGGCAGTTCTGAGGCAGTAGTGTGCTCTTTTAAATTCTTGTTGTATATCAGGATGTCATAAAAAAAGACTAGCATACATGGCCTCAAAACAGGAGATAAGACAGAGTTCATGAGTTTGGAAAGTAGCAGGAACATTAGTTAAACCAAATGTCATAACTAAATACTCAAAGTGACAATTGTGTTGCGGAATGCAGTTTTTGGTATATCCTCTCCTTGCATGCTTATCTGGTCTTGGAAAAAATGGTGGAACCATGTAATTCACCCAGTAGACCCTCAACAATTGGAATATGATATTTGCTTTTAACAGTCTAACCATTTAATTTCCTAGTCATTGCCTTTTTCTTTACTAATAAAGCAGGAGAGGAATAAGGGTTGACATTTTCTTTGGTAACAACTTTCTTGAGCAAATTAGCAACTATACTTTCCATGATATTTTCTGATGATGAGGAAGTATATATGCTCTCTGGTTAATGATCTTGGCATTTGGTAGTGTTGAAAATATGAATCCCTACTATTGGCTGTGTATTGATCTGACCCTCATATGGGGTATATATAGAAGTACATGATGATGTAGAGACTTGGAGTACAAGACAAGTAATACATGTTTAAACCTATTCCATCTCTATCTCCTTATCTCTATATTTAAACCCAATTATACTTCTAACATCCCCCCTCAGTCGTAGCGGGAGTGAAGTGGACGATTGCGACTGAATTTGAAGTCTTGCGCTTCTCTCACCTTCTCCATCGTGCCATCATCAACCGCGTCTCTGATGAATCGGCACCTAGGGCGGTGACTGCGTCCCCTTGTGGTGCCTTCCTTGTCTCTCCTCTATTCCCTCCCACAGTCAGAGGAGTGGAGTGGGTGCTAGTGACGACGCGGACGCTGTTGACCGGAGTTGCTACCAATGAGTAACTGTAGTAGCCTTGTATGTCGATGTCGAGGTAGCCGATCATGATGTAGCCGTCGTCGAGGTAGTCATGGTTGATGTTGTAGTCGTCATGGATGATGAAGACGCACAAAGCCGGAGGCACAAAAAAAACGCTATGTTATATGACGAAGCTTCAACCATGGACGATGCACCTTGCAGATGGTGTCATCGGCGATGAGTCCATCGGTTTTGCCAGGACCAGAGGAAACCATCGAGCACACATCGGTTTTGCCAGAACGATGTGGCCTTGTGGAGGTCGTCATAATAATGACGCCATGTCAATGCAGTCGTTCATCGTGAATGACGCGGTCGATGCTGTTGTTGTGACGCGCTCATTACCGTCGTCGAGGTCGTGTCTTGCAGTTAAACTGTCAGAGGACGTTGGAGATGTCCAACTTGTGTATAGGGCGGCGACAGTGTGTTGACGAAGATGTTGATGAAGACCTTGGCGATGAAGTGCCGACGATGGCGTTGCAGCAGCATGTCGACGATGATATGCCGTTTGAAAGCGTCCCTCGCGACGATGACATGTATTATCGGAGTAGTCGATGAAGATTGCGTCTCTTTCCACACATGTCTGAAGTGCGGATGGTGCATGTTGATGTCACTTCTTGAAGATATGCCCGACTATGCTTTCCTTTTTATAGGCGTGACTCAAGCCGACAATCTGGTCAGGTTTGGCCGGGTCGTGCAGTACCAAACCCATGCCCGAATAGCTAATGGGCGTGGATGCAGACCCACGACCCTACGCATGGGCATTGGATCAGACCCACACCCGAACCCGATGGGTTACCCATCGGGCGACCGTACACTGCACAACAAATGCCATTTTCAGCAACCGTTCGAACACAAACGGCTTAGCATTTAATATAGTTTAACTTTTTATTGTTACTGTAGGCCCAGCAGGTAGCGTCATTGTGTCAGGCAGTTTTGAAGGGAAGATTGCATCGGCCTCCTCTATATAGGTAGAGCTGGACCTTGCACATGCTCAACTAGGCGAGGTGGTACTAAAACGATGGCAAGCTGCGCAGTCCATCATTTGTGTCAATGCATGCAAGGCATGAGGCGAGCTGCATGGGCTGGCTTGTTTGTCGTCCTTGCACGCGCTAGCTGTGGAGGCCCTTCGAGCTGACAAAGTGCTCATTTTGAGCCGGCTTACTCAAAGCAAAAGTAGTGACGTGGGGTCTGCTTGCCTACTACCCTAGCGGGCCAATGTCGTGCATGCATGGTACTCCAGTAACATTCTGTTATTTGTGTCAAAGCAAGATGAAATGATCGCTAAGAAAATTCTTCGGTATAAATATTGAATGTCATGTAGATTAATATTAGTCAATTATTTATATCAATCGGGCTACCCATGGGCAACCCGCAGGCACAGACTAGTACCCATAGCCTACCCACTACTAATCGGGTTACCCATGGGCGCAACCCATGAGCAGAGAGCACCACCCATACCCTACCCATTCGGGTCGGGTGCCCATGAGCGGCCATACCCATCGGTCGAATTGCCTGGTTGAGGCGTGACATACAGTCGGTGTAGATGCTCGGCTGTGATGGAGTCAATCGGTGCAGACGTTGGTGCAGATGCGATCGGCTGGTGTGTAGTTGCGTACTCACACGAATCGAGGCTGGAGCAGCTGGTCTGGTGCGCGAGACAAGATTGATGCCCGCCCCGCGCGTGAGCTCTCTGAAGCATGTTGTACACTGGCGGGTTGGTCGGTGTAGATGCGTGGAGTCGTTGAAGCGTGTCGTGTTGACTGCTTCGGTCAGATATATTTTGCTGTTGCCCTGGTACAGGCGAGAGGCGAGGTCGATGTAGCTGGCGATTGGAGATCGTATCGCCAGTGCTCTCAAGTTCGTGCATCCGTAGACGTGTGCACGTGTCCGTAGACGTGTCCATAGACTTGTCCTCTCTTTCTCTACCTGTGGCCCCTTGCTTGCCTCTATTTGTCTTCTTCTTGGCTCTCTTGTTCCTCCTGCTGTTGCACTGGTGCCTCGCTGTCCGCCTCCTTGTCAGGCTGGCTAGATGGCGAGGAGTGCGTGACATTCACCCCTCCTTGAGATGGACCCCCCTCGGCCAGGTTGACATCGGGAAACCGCTGCTTCAGGACGTTGTAGTTCCCCCATTTTACGCTTCCCGGAGACAGAGTACGCTAATGGACGAGCACTTGAAGGATGGTTGCGTTACCTTACTTGATGACTCTGCGCTCATGGATTGCTTGTGGAATCAGGTCGCTGACTGTGAGATCTGACGGTGCCAACAGCTGATTGAAGACGGTCGAGTAATCGGTCGTGAATGGCTTGAGTTGCGGGACGTGAAAGACCGGGTGAATATGGCTCCTTGGCGGTAATTCCAACTTGTAGGCGAGAGATCCAACGCGGGCGATTATCTTATATGGTCCAAAGAACTTGTAAGCTAGTTTGGGGCACGACCTGGTGACGACGGATGATTGAACATACGGTTGAAGCTTCAACAACACTTGGTCGCCAATGGAGAATTCACGCTCTGTCTGCTTGCGATTGGTTTGATGCTTCATCCTGTGCAGTGCCCGCAAGAGGTGAGTCTTGAGCATCTCTGTGAATTGTTGGTGCTCAACCGAGAGCTCACGCAAGGAGTCTGGCGTCCTGGAGTTGAACAAGTTTGGGAGGGCGCCGAGATTGGGATCCACACCGTAGAGGGCTTTGAACGGTGTGCATCCAAGGGCGCTAAGTGGAGTTGTACCAGAACTCCGCCATTGGCAGCCATCTCTTCCAGCGGCGTGGCGTGTTGTGGACGGCGCATCGCAGGTAGTGATTGACGCACTTGTTCACCCGCTCGCTCTGCCCATTCGTCTCAGGGTGGTAGGCAGTGGTGTAGAGCAGTTTGGTGGACTAGTGTGAACAACTCACACCAGAATGGACTGGTGAATATCTTGTTGCGATCATAGATGATCGAGTCTGGGATGCCATGAAGTTTGACAATATTGTAGACAGTTGATTTCTGCTGAGAGAAAGCTATATTTTATTGCTAGCTCTTGGGATTATATTTATAGTACAAAGCGAGGGTCGGTTCCTGATGTCTAAATTGACTATTTAGCTGCTAGTACATGCAAAACTACATGTCTAGATGCATTCACTTCCTTACTAACTAAGAAGGCTCTAGCCGACCTGACTTCCTCTCGGCGGCATCGATAATATGGGAAGATTATACCGTTCTTCGGCAGCGCTACGCACGGCAACGATTTGGGAGGAAGACGCTTGCACTCAAGAGGGGGCAATTGTCACACCTGCTACCGCGTAGCGGTGGACCAATTAGGGAGAAGGGTTATTAAGGGCTGAGCCCACTGAGTCCATGGGCCGGTTGTGGCCCATTGTAATCAGCGCGTGGCGTGCGTGTGGATACTTAGTCGATCCCCTCCAGTTTACTGGTTATGGAATGAATGAACAAGTCGATTCAAATATCTCTTTCTCCTACCTCACCCCGTCATCTACCTCTTGTCATCCCCTTGTTCCTCTCATGAGATCGATCCCCCTTCGATTGGTCGTCACACAATCCAGCAATACCCAATGAGTATTTCATGAACAATTTCATTGCTGGTTTAAAAGATTACATACAAGGCCACTTGCAATGCCACAAGCCCACTGAAATAGAAAATGCAATGTGGTTAGCAAGAAGATTGGAACACTCCTAACCGGTGCAAAGGCCATCCTTTCTTTACCAACAACCGAGTGCCAAAAGACAGGTAGCATTTGATGCAATGGAACTACCAAAACCTGCTGTTGCAAGACCTGCTGCAATTATACAACAAACAAGAATTAAAGCAATTTGCTACAAATGCAAAGCAAAATGCTTTCTGGACATAAAAAAAAGTTTGCAAGTATTCCCAACAACAACAACAACAACAACAAAGCCTTTAGTCCCAAACAAGTTGGGGTAGGCTAGAGGTGAAACCCATAAGATCCCGCGACCAACTCATGGTTCTGGCACATGGATAGCAAGCTTCCACGCACCCCTGTCCATGGCTAGTTCTTTGGTGATGCTCCAGTCCTTCAGATCTCTCTTTACAGACTCTTCCCATGTCAAGTTCGGTCTACCCCGGCCTCTTTTGACATTATCAGCATGCTTAAGCCGTCCACTGTGCACTGGGGCTTCTGGAGGCCTGCGCTGAATATGCCCAAACCATCTCAGACGATGTTGGACAAGCTTCTCTTCAATTGGCGCTACCCCAACTTTATCCCGTATATCATCATTCCGGATGCGGTCCTTCCTTGTGTGACCACACATCCATCTCAACATGCGCATCTCCGCCACACCTAACTGTTGCACATGTCGCCTTTTAGTCGGCCAACACTCAGCGCCATACAACATTGCGGGTCGAACTGCCGTCCTATAGAACTTGCCTTTTAGCTTTTGTGGCACCCTCTTGTCACAAAGAATGCCAGAAGCTTGGCGCCACTTCATCCATCCGGCTTTAATTCGATGGTTCACATCTTCATCGATATCCCCATCCTTCTGCAACATTGACCCCAAATATCGAAAGGTGTCCTTCTGAGGCACCACTTGCCCATCAAGGCTAACATCCTCCCCCTCCTCGTTCCTAGTAGTACTGAAAGCGCACCTCATGTACTCGGTTTTAGTCCTACTAAGTCTAAAACCTTTCGATTCCAAGGTTTGCCTCCACAACTCCAACTTCCTGTTAACCCCCGTCCGGCTCTCATCGACTAGCACCACATCGTCCGCAAAGAGCATACACCATGGGATATCTCCTTGTATATCCCTTGTGACCTCATCCATCACCAAGGCAAAAAGGTAAGGGCTCAAAGCTGACCCTTGATGCAGTCCTATCTTAATTGGGAAGTCGTTAGTGTCGCCCTCACTTGTTCGAACACTTGTCACAACATTATCATACATGTCCTTGATGAGGGTAATGTACTTTGTTGGGACTTTGTGTTTCTCCAAGGCCCACCACATAACATTCCGCGGAATCTTATCATAGGCCTTCTCCAAGTCAATGAACACCATATGCAGGTCCTTCTTTTGTTCCCTATATCTCTCCATAAGTTGTCGTACCAAGAAAATGGCTTCCATGGTCGATCTCCCAGGCATGAAACCAAACTGATTTTTGGTCACGCTTGTCAATCTTCTTACACGGTGCTCAATGACTCTCTCCCATAGCTTCATTGTATGGCTCATCAGCTTAATTCCACGGTAATTAGTACAACTCTGAACATTCCCCTTGTTCTTGAAGATTGGTACTAATATACTCCGTCTTCATTCTTCTGGCATCTTGTTTGCCCGAAAAATGAGGTTGAAAAGTTTGGTTAGCCATACTATCGCTATGTCCCCGAGGCCTCTCCACACCTCAATGGGGATACAATCGGGGCCCATCGCCTTACCTCCTTTCATCCTCTTTAAAGCCTCCTTGACCTCCGACTCCTGGATTCGCCTCACAAAACGCCTGCTAGTATCATCAAAGGAGTCATCCAGATCAATGGTAGAGCTCTCACTCTCCCCATTGAACAACTTGTCAAAGTACTCCCGCCATCTATGCTTAATCTCCTCGTTCTTCACCAGGAGTTGATCTGCTTCGTCCTTGATGCACTTGATTTGGTCAACATCCCTCGTCTTCCTCTCTCGGCTCTTGGCCATCTTATAGATGTCCCTTTCGCCTTCCTTCGTGTCTAACCTTTGGTAGAGGTCCTCATACGCCCGACCCCTTGCTTCACTCACAGCTCGCTTTGCGGCCTTCTTTGCCATCTGGTACTTCTCTATGTTGTCTGCATTCCTATCCAGATATAGGCGTCTGAAACAATCTTTCTTCTCCTTGATTGCCTTCTGGACAACATCATTCCACCACCAGGTATCTTTAGCTTCTCTTCTACTTCCCCTGGACACTCCAAACTCCTCTGAGGCCACCTTACGAATGCAAGTCGCCATCTTCATCCACATGTTGTCTGCATCACCTCCTTCCTCCCAAGGGCCCTCCTTAATGACCCTCTCCTTGAAAACCTGAGCTACCTCCCCCTTGAGCTTCCACCACTTCGTTCTAGCGACTTTGGCACGCTTGTCCCGCTGGACACGAATCCAAAAACGGAGGTCAGCAACCACAAGCTTATGCTGGGGGACAACACTCTCTCCAGGTATCACCTTACAGTCTAGGCATGCACGCCTGTCTTCTCTTCTCAAGAGGATGAAATCAATCTGGCTAGAGTGTTGCCCACTACTGTAAGTCACTAGATGTGATTCTCTCTTCTTAAAGAAGGTGTTAGCTACGATCATGTCATAGGCTAACGCAAAGCTTAAGACATCTTCTCCTTCTTGATTCCTGATGCCATAGCCAAATCCCCCATGCACCCCTTCAAAACATGTGTTAGCTGTGCCCACGTGGCCATTGAGGTCTCCTCCTATGAAGAGCCTCTCGCTGATCGGTACACTCCTAACCAAGTCCTCCAGGCCTTCCCAGAACTCCCTCTTGGTGTTCTCATTGTGGCCTACTTGTGGGGCATAAGCGCTGATAACGTTGAGGACTAAGTCCCCAACTACCAGCTTGACCAGGATAATCCGGTCCCCACGTCTCTTGACGTCTACCACTCCATCCTTGAGGCTCTTGCTGATCAATATGCCTACTCCATTTCTGTTTGCAACCGTCCCCGTGTACCACAGCTTGAAGCCGGTACCCTCCACCTCCTTCGCCTTCTGTCCCCTCCATTTGGTCTCTTGGACGCAAAGGATACCAATGCCTCTCCTCACCGCTGAATCAACTACCTCCCGAAGCTTACCTGTCAGAGACCCTACGTTCCAGCTACCTAATCGAATCCTCCTAGGCTCGGCTAGCTTCCTTACCCTTCGCACTCGTCGAGTCAAATGCGAAGACCCTCGCTCATTTTCCACTACACCCGGGCGCCGATGTAGCGCGCCACTAAGGATGCGACGACCCGATCCTCGCTCACTTGCGACCGTATCCAGATCACGATACGGCGCGCCACCTGGGGGGTGACGACCCGGCCCTTGCCCATTTTCCACCACACCCGGGTTCCGATGTGGCGCGTTGCTGAGAGGGTTACGCCCCAACGAAAATCTTTTGGGTTTCATCTCCATAAGAGTGGCTGGGTTTTCACGTTGGCTCGCCAAGCCTATCACAACCCTCCTCCTTTACCCGGGCTTGGGACCGGCTATGTTGAGACAACATAGGCGGAGTTTTTGCAAGTATTCCCAACAGGCACAAATTCATGTTTTATAAACTCAATTCCCTAAATATGCTGATATTATTCATATGACATATTATGAGGAAGAAACTGAGGAAGGAACACCCGGGAACAATGAACAGCCACTGCATATCCCAATGCGTCCTCTAGTGGGAACCAAGGCCAAGAAAATGTATTTTCTGTAGCTGTGAAAAATGGGAAAGCAACAGCCATGGCCCTAATAGATAGTGGGAGTACTGCCACATTTATCACCCCACAATTTACTGAATTAGCAGCATGTCCTTTGACATCAACTAGCAAAGTCAGAGTTATGGTAGCTAACGGACAAAAATAATGGACTGAATTTATTTCACTTCAGTGTACCTATGAAATTCAGCAAGGAAAGTTTTGCTAAGGTTTTAGAGTATTAACTTACAAGGCTATGATGTGATCTTGGAGGATGATTGGATATATGACCATAGTCCAGCGCAATTAGAATCAAAGAAAATGCAGACTAAAGTTACTCTTGTGTCACGCAGTCCTCGCCATCTAGCCAGCCTGACAAGGAGGTGGACTGCGAGGCACCAGTGCAACAGCAAGAGGAATAAGAGAGCCAGGAAGGAGACGAGTAGAGGCAAGCAAGGGGCCACAGGCAGAGAAAGACATGACTAGTCGTCAACCATGTGTATGCATGGCATGTGGGACCCAAGGTCCAGGGGGTGTTATATGTAGTCGAGTGTTTGTTGTATGAAACAACTATTGAGAAATATCCGAAACTCTTTCCCCTCCGCCAAGTTCTGCTCCTCACCTACCTCTCTTTCTTCTCGATCTCACCTTCTTCTTGCTCGATCCCTCATCCCCTCTTGTCGATCCTGACGGGGTCGTTGACGGGATCGTTATAGATCCGGTACTCAGAGCCTGTTCGGTCTACCGCTGCGCCCCACTCCCTCGATCCAGCTGTTACATCCACCGCGAAGGGTGTCTGGTTGCTCTGGCGACTGGACGCACAATCCCAAGCGGAATAGGTCCGATTCGGGGCGGCTGCAACGGTGCCGTCGGCAACTCCATCTGCGTAGATGAAATTCGTTATGCAAGCCATGGAGGGCGTCTAGAAAACCTTGGAGGATTTGCTTCAAAAAAAAATTCTTCCCTAACCATCGAGGTACAACAACTGAGCACGCAGGTGG
This sequence comes from Hordeum marinum, assembly GCA_022496015.1. Lineage (NCBI taxonomy): Eukaryota > Viridiplantae > Streptophyta > Magnoliopsida > Poales > Poaceae > Hordeum > Hordeum marinum. Next base: position 136,762,023 of record CM039672.1, on the reverse strand, counting down.
CCGATTTCAACAAGGGCCTCGACGCCGTCAAGCGAAAGCAGGTCCAAGAGGATGCAACCACTCGTGCTGCACCCTCCTCCTCCACTGAGCCTGCGTCGGGTTTCCTCATAGACCACGGGCCACCGCTTCTCCAGGAACCACCCCATCCACCACATGTCCACACTCGCCCTACTCAGGACCGCCACGACGACCACCATCAGCGTCGGCCCTCTTCCTTGCCGTCTTTGCGTGACCACTACCGCCAGAAACCACCCAAGCATGATTTTCCGTGCTTCGGGGGCGAAGCGCCGCGCACCTGGTTTGATCTATGCCACACCTACTTCTATCCCTACGAGATGCCATCGGAGCAGTGGGTGACCACGGCGGTGCTCTACATGGAGGGGCACGACGCGTTATGGTGTCAAACCTTCAAACGAGTCCATGGACTAAGGACCAGGCTACGTTCATCGCCGTTGTTCAGGCGGAGTTCGGCCAAGACGAGTTCGATGCACTCCTACACCGCCTTCATCACTTCAAGCAAGCAAGCAGCGTCACGGACTACCGTCTCTCCTTCGAGTCCATCATGTACCACCTGATCGCGTTGGATCCGTCCCACAACCATAAGTTCTTCGTCTCTCAATTCATCATCGGCCTACGGGACGATATCTGCACGGGAGTGTGTCAACACATACCAACAAGCGTTTCTAGAGCGGCGGCCCTGGCACACATTCAAGAGGAAGAGACTGAGCAAGCCAGGCCCCGTGGGCGCCGCGCTATCTATGGGCACGCTCTCATGCCGCCACCCGTGGCCGCGGCCGCGCCGGGACCAGTTCCGCACGCAACCATGGTGCCAATCGTGGCCCAGACAACTTCGACAGAGAGCGCCAACTGCGGGAATTCAGGCGTGCCAATGGGTTGTGCTTCAAGTGCAGCGACAAGTACAACAGAGAACACAAGTGCAACAAGATAGGTCAACTGCTCACCATCGAGGTAGGCGATCATGGTGAGCTCCTGTTGGATGATGCCATCCGTGCCCTCAAACTACTCAACGAAAATCCAGACGACGTCGCAGCCTGTTACCATATTTCAGTTCACGCCGTCGAAGGCATGGAAGCAACTGGAACCATGCGCCTCCGCGCTCTTGTTGGAAACCAAGTAATGCTGCTGCTGGTGGACTCAGGCAGCACACACATTTGCGAATGCAGCTTTTGCTGTCCGGGTAGGCTGCAATGTGCAGGAGGCAGTGCCGGCCAGTGTGCATGGGGCCAACGGCGACACTCCAATCTACACAACAAGTATCCCAACTGAATTGGTGGTGCCAGGGACACACATTCAGCACCGACATGTGTTTGCTCGAACTCGGCGCCTGCGATGCCGTCCTTGGAATCGATTGGCTTGCTGAGTTCAGTCCTATGAACTGTCACTAGGGACTCAAGACCATGGAATTTCATTATGACAGTGTTAACATCAAGCTGCAAGGTGTGCGCACTCCCATCGAGCCTACACTGACAGAGATGCGAGCCGATCAATTGTCCAAGTGGATTAATGGCAACGAGGTGTGGGCATTGGTTGCAGTACAAGCAGATACCCTCTTGCAGCGAGAACTGATCAAATGCCACCACAACTGCAAGCCCTGCTGGATGAATATGCAGACGTCTTCCAGGAACCCAAAACCTTGCCACCACACCGGGACTTTGACCATGCAATCCACCTAGAGCCAGGAACATCTCCACCCAATGTCAAACCCTATCGGTACCCCCCTCTTCGAAAGGACGAAATTAAGTGCGAAGTAGCTGAAATGCTTCAAGCAGGTTTGATCACCACGAGCATCAGCCCTTTTCGCCGCACCGGTCCTGCTGGTCAAGAAAATGACGATATGTGGCGTTTTTGCATCGATTACCGTCGCTTGAATGATATCACAATCAAGAACAAGTTCCCGTTGCCGATCATCGACGAGCTCCTTGACGTATTGGCGGGTGCCCGAATTTTCTCCAAATATTATCTTCGCGCAGGATATCACTAGATCCGGGTGCGCCCGGAAGACGAAGCAAAAACGGCTTTCAAAACACACCATGGCCATTTCCAATTTCGTGTGATGCCCTTCGGAGTGACGAATGGATCGCCAACATTTCAGTGCCTGATCAACTCAGTCTTCGCGCCAGTAACAAGGAAGTTAGTCCTCACCTTTTTGGATGACATTCTGACATACAGTTCATCGTTTGACGAGCATCTACAACATCTTTGTCAGGTTTTCGATACACTGCGTTGCCATCAGTTATGCGCAAAGCTCTCCAGATGCTCATTTGCCCAGCCATCATTTAACTATCTCGGGCACATCATCCCAGCTGATGGGGTTGCAACAGAGACAGACAAAACTGAAGCAATTCGACAGTGGCCACAACCAACAACAGCAACAGAATTGCGGGCATTCCTTGGCCTGACAGGGTATTATTGCAAATTCGTTCGCAATTACAGCATCATAGCTAAACCATTGACCCTGCTAGTCAGCAAGAAAGGGTTTGTTTGGTCACCAGCAGCAAATGAAGCCTTTGCCAAACTCAAAGTGGCAATGACAACAACACCTGTCCTCGCCCTACCAGGTTTCTCCTTGCCCTTCACTGTCGAAACAGATGCCTGCGACACAGGTGTAGACACGGTCTTGATGCATCAAGGCCACCCAATTGCTTTCCTCAGTCATGCATTGGGTGTGAACAACCGCAAATTATCAGTCTATGAGAAGGAGTTCTTGGCAGTCATGCTCGTTGTCGACCATTGTCGCGGTTGCAGTACCTAGAGTGAGGACCCTTTGAAATTCTAACAGACCACAAGAGCTTGTGCAATCTGGGGGAACAACACCTCGGATCTGAGCTGCAACGCAAAGCTATGGCGAAGTTGGGCGGCTTACAATTCAAATTTAAGTACCGTAGAGGAGCTGACAATGTGGCAGCAGATTCTCTGTCCCGGATTGGCCATTTACTGACCACTCAGGCCACATCTATGTGTCAAACTTCGTGAGGTACGAAACTCCTACGTTACTGACGCCAAGGCAACGCAACTACTGCAAGCTCTGGCTGTGCACAGCTTAGATGAACAAGGCCATGAGCTGGACCGGGGCTTGATCAAATACAAAGGTTGCCTTTGGATTGGGGACAATGCGCTATGCAGACCAAGCTGATTACGGAGATGCACACCACAACAGTCGGTGGCCACTCGGGCATTCGCCCAACGTACATGCGCCTGAAGAATCTATTCAACTGGCCCGGTATGAAATTGCAAGTGGAAGAGTTTGTTAAACAGTGCAGCACCTGCCAGCATGCCAAACATGAACACACCCATCCATCTGGAGCCCCAACCCCTGCCCGTCCTGGCGCGTGTCTGGGGAGAAGTCACCATGGATTTTATCAAAGGGCTGCCAAAATCGGATGGCGCCGACGTGATTCTGTTGGTGGTGGATCGCCTGTCCAAGTACGCACACTTCATCCCTCTTCATCATCCTTTCACTGCTCCCAGTGTGGCTCGGGCGTTCCTCATCTCTCGCTAGTCCACAACTCCTTTTCTAGCTTGTTTACGGTACCCCAAGCACTCACAGTTCAGGCTAACAATCTTGTACTTCTTGGAGTCTTCACCGGGAGGTGGCCTTGTTCCCACAAGGGAGGTAGGTGGCGCTAAGTTCTACCGGAAAAAGTTCTATTCTAAGCTAACCCTAGAGAGGAGGTGTTGGAAGAGTATTTCCAGTCTCCTTCACGATTGGATAAGTTAGAGGCAAAAGGGGAAAGATGTGCCTTTGACCCTCTCACTGCACAGGCAGGAAAGCCTGGATGTGGAACCAACCAGTTTATGAAGGAGAGAAGTGGCCATGCTGCATTAATATGTGATCCACCACTTTATTAGATCCTTCTTGGTTACAGTGATTTCTGAGATGGTTCTATGGCATCTCCAACAATGTCATGTCATCGTTAGTTAGCTTTTGCCACATCACCTAAATCCTATTTGGAGGGGAGTAATAGTTAGGAGAGAGATGGTTCATTGTTGGTATAACTTCAGACCAGCTAGAGGCAAGCCAAGGCAAAAGTAGAGAGAGGAAAATAACATGCAAGAACAAAAATAATATAAAATATGTAAGTATGGGTTAGTGTTACATACAAGCTATTGGAGTAGAATATGTTGTAGTGTTGGTTGATGATGTGGATGTCTATACATACATGCTTATATACAAACCATTGGAGATGCCGTAAACTGAAAAGGGAGTATTCATCTTGTTTTAGCCACTCAAGCAACTTAAAGAAAAGGCTAATGTTATTTTCTCCATGTATGTTATCCAGATTGCCTGTTTGCCAAGAAGGTCTGGAATGCACAAGATGCTGGTGCCTCAGCAGTGCTTGTAGTTGATGACAAGGATGAGCCACTGATAACAATGGACTTACTTCAGGAAGATGACGAGGCTGCAAAATATATACAGAACATATCCATTCCTTCTGCTTTAATTGATAAGAAATTCGGAGAACGGTTGAAGAAGGCTGTTAAAGATGGTGAAATGGTAAATGTGAATCTTGATTGGAGGGAGGCTGTCCCACATCCTGATAACCGAGTTGAGTATGAGTTGTGGACAAATAGCAATGATGAATGTGGGCCTAAATGTGATATGCTTATGCATTTTCTGAATGAATTTAAGGGAGCTGCACAGTTACTTGAAAAAGGTGGTTATAGTCAGTTCACACCCCATTATATTACTTGGTATTGCCCTCAAGCATTTGTTGTCAGCAAACAATGCAAGTCCCAGTGTATAAACCATGGAAGGTATTGTGCACCTGATCCAGAACAAGATTTTAGTACTGGCTATGGTGGAAAAGATGTTGTTGTAGAGAACCTGAGACAGCTTTGTGTGTTTAATGTTGCAAATGAGATAAAAAAACCATGGATCTGGTGGGATTATGTGACTGATTTTCACATAAGGTGCCCAATGAAGGACAAGAAGTATAACAAAAAGTGCGCAGAAACAGTCATTAAATCACTAGGTTGGCTCCTCTTTGCTTTCTGAAACTTACCTTCACTAAGCAATAAGCATGTTTATTGTAATTAATTGTGCTTATTTTATTACAATTAACATACAATATTCATACTTTTAAGGGATGTACATAAGTTCGTATGCATTTGAATCCACATGCGTATGTACATAATTTGTAGAAATGTGGCATTGTATGACATCAGATACCTTGCTGATAGTTAAAATGGCATCACTAATTTAAGCATAAAGGTAATAGTCATTTTACACTTCAACAGGTTTGGAAGTGAAGAAGATTGATAAGTGCATGGGAGATCCAAATGATGATTCTGACCACCCGTTACTTAAAATGGAGCAGGACTCTCAGGTGAACTGACCTTGTATAATTAGTCAACTGAAATTTATAAGTAAAACTGAAACACTGTAGACTATTACCAATGCAATTTATCAACTTAAATACACTTTTGGATCTTGGGGTTTAATATGATGTATGATGTTAGATAGATTGGGAAAGGGTCAAGAGGAGATGTTACCATATTGCCTACTCTTGTTGTGAACAATCGACAGTATCGAGGTAAATGTTCCACAAGATCTAATGTAGGATGTAACCAAATCGCACGTGCTCTAGCTAATTTTAGCCTTGAAAAGAACAGGAAAGCTAGGAAGGAAAGCTGTCATCAAAGCTATTTGTGCTGGCTTTGAGGAAACTACTGAGCCAAATGTTTGTCTGAGTGATGGTAAGGACAAGACATTACACCTTTCATTAAAATATAGTGCTAATCCTGAGTTGTTTTAACAGACATGGAAACAAACGAGTGTCTGAGCGATAATGGAGGTTGCTGGCAAGACAAAACTGCTAATGTAACAGCTTGTAGGGTATGTATAAATAGGTTGATGATTTTTACTGGACATCACAGTCTTATTTTCCCTAACCATTCTCTGGTTTTCTTAATTTGCTGTGATCAACACTTGTCCAGGACACTTTTCGCGGCAGAGTGTGTGAATGCCCCACATTCAATGGCGTGCAATTTAAAGGAGATGGCTACAGCAACTGTGAACGTAATATTCTTTCTGTCTATCTTTACAGCTTCTGTACATGAATGACTGTTGAAACAATTATCTTCCGGTTTGTAATTTACAGTTCCTTTTTAACACTGCTTGCGTCAGTAAGGGGCTAGTAGTGAAACCATGACTGATCAACATTTTATTGGCTAGTAAGTTCTGTTGTTAAAACTTGCTATATACTGAAGTTAAATTGTGTAAGAAATACATGTATACAACAACAAATCCTTTCAATCCCAAACAAGCGGGGGTAGGCTAGAGTTGAAACCCATATAATCTCGAAACCTAGTTATGATTCTCGCACATGGATTGCTAACTTCCACACATAAATGTCCATGGCGAGTTATTTGGTGACATTCCAGTCCTTCAAGTCTTTCCTAGTGAACTCCGGTGTCAAGTTTGGCCTACCTCAACCTCTCTTGACATCATCAACATGCGTTATCCTTCCGCTGCGTCACTTCATCCATCAAGTTTTGATTCGATGGCTCTCATCTTCATCGATACCGCCATCCTTCTGCAGCATTGAACCCAAATATTAAAACCAAATTCTTAATGGTGCACGCGCACGATTTGAGCGAAGCAAGCGGCCATCTCACACATGCATGCATGCAATCACATGGTCTAAATTTGTCTTTATTCATCTGACGTGGCACATATGGATAGCGCAATTCAATTCCATGTTTGATGAATATGTACGTGCATTTTATTTGGGTTTTCAATTTTTTTAAAAGCCATATCTTGCAAACTGCGAGTTGGATTTCAGATCCGTTTTCACCGTTGGAATCCTTGCGATGAGATCTTTAAAACTACACCCTGCATGAGTATGTTTTGATGAAATATTTTTGATGCTATATGGTGCAACTCTATTACTACATGGTGCAATTTTAGTGATGTATTGTGCAACTTTTTCCGTAACCAATTTTAGACCTGCATGATCCAACTTCCTATGAGGATCAACCATGACAAACCAACTTTCTGTGATGTGAAGTGCAACTAGTCTCCTGTCTCAGCCAATTACCTAGTAGTCGATGTGCACCCCTCTCCCTACTTGTGGATGTTTAGTTTTCACTGTTGGGACACCCTGCCCCACCTACCCTACCGGAGATATGTGCAACTTAGTCTGTTGTTCCTGCCAACTGGCTAGTAGTTGATGTGCAACTGCTCCCTACTTATGTGTAGTTTCAGTTGGCAGGGGCAACAAACGCAGTTGCACATAGTCTGCTAGGCAGTTGGCCGGGGCAACAGACAAAGTTGCACATCTCACTGACAAGGATTATTGGATGGTGAAAAACTTCATCCATGAGGGTAGAGAAAAGTTGCCTATGGGGGCCTTAAAGTTGCACATCTCACTAGCAGGGGTCGTTGGGACGGGGTGCTAGCAGTGAAAACTACACATCCATGGGGTATTGGAAAAAGTTGCACATTTACTATTAGGCAGTTGGCCGGGGCAACATTCGAAGTTGCACATCCACTGTTTGGCAGTTGCCCAAGGCAGCAAACAACGAAAACCGACATCTACGAACAGGGGTAAAGTTGCACATCGACTACTAGGCAGTTGACCGAGGCAGCAGACGAAGTTGCACATCTCACTGGTAGAGGGTAGTTTGGGGTGGAGGTGCCATAAGTGAACTACATGTCCATGGGTAGGGAAAAGGCTGCACATCGACTATCGAATAGTTGTATCGACAGTTGGCAGTTGCACCAAACGGGTACAAACAAAAAAGGTCATCGAAACATACCCATGTGGGATCTAGTTTTGAAGAGAACCAACAGTGAAAACATAGCTTAATTCCGATGCCTGGTTCAAAAGTTATGACTTTTTAAATATTCAGAAATTCGAATTCAATGCGTTCACACTTATTTCATGGGGCATCCAACACGCGGGGAAGGGCCATATTGAATTATTAGTTGGTAATTTTCCTTTTTAGCTTGTTTTCCTAAAAAGGATGAGAAGGGACAAAAATTTACCCAAAATGGCCAACTTGGGAGCACTAGCGAGCCACCGTTGGCTCGCTAGACGAGTCCAATATGAAAATGTATTCTTTTGAGGTATTACCTGCCCATGGCTAACCTTCTCCTCATGCCTAGTTATAATGAAACCACACCTCATGTACACATTTTTAGTTCAACTAAGACTAAAACCTTTCGATTCCAAAGTCTGCTTCCACAACTCTTACCTTTTCATTAACCCCCGTCTGATTATCGTCGGTGACACGACATCATCCGCAAAGAGCATACACCATGAGATATCTCCTTGTATATCCCTTGTGATCTCATCCATCGGCAAAGCAAAAAGATAAGGGTTCAAAGTTGATCCTTGGTGAAGTCCCATTTTAATTTGAAAGTCACCAGTGTCGTCATCACTTGTTTGAATACTTGCCATGACATTATCACTTGTTGGGACCTCGTGTTTCTCCAAGGCCCATCACATGACATTCCATGATATCTTATCATAGGTCTTCTCCAAATCAATGGACACCATATACAGGTCCTTCTGTTGCCCCTACCTCTCTCCATAAGTTATTGTACCTAGAAAATAGCTTCCATGGTCGACCTACCGGCATGAAACCAAACCAATGTTTGGTGATGCTTGTCATTCTTCTTAAGCGGTGCTTAATGACTCTTCCATAGCTTTATTGTGGCCCATCAGCTTAATTCCACTGTAATTAGTACAACTTTGAACACCCCTCTTATTCTTGAAGAAATACATGTACAACATAGTTTTTTCTAACATAGTATGACACGCAGGCACTCATACATACGCACGTACACCCACCCCTATGAACGCACGCATGCACACCCTACCCTGATGAGCACCTTCGAGAGACTGAGCCGACACCTCATCTTGAGATTGACTAAGTTGCCACAGATGCCATCGTAGTCGACGGGAACGTTTCCTCCCACTGAATGCACATCGTTGGAAGCCTGAAATAAGTCTAGGAAAATGCGACCACCACTGTGAAGTCTATGACTTGAACCCAGATGGGTTGGTTCCACCACAAGCGGCCTAACCATCTGAGCTACACTCACTTCGGTACAATATACTCCCTCCATTCCAGAATATAAGGTGTATTGTTTTCCGTGTAAGTCAACCATTTAAATATTTGACCAAGATTATAGAATAAACTAACAATATCTGTAATTCCAAATAGATCAAATATCAAACTACCTGGCATGATGGTTCAAATGATATAAATTTTGTATTACGGATATTGATATATTTTTCGGAAAACTTGGTCAAACATGGCCTCGTTCGACTTTTGGTAAAACAAATACACCTTATATAAAGGAACGGAGGGAGTAGTTATTTATATGTATGCTAGTGTCTCTTAAAGTATTACGGAGCATGTAAGCCATTGTGGGATATGAAACTATGCTGGTATATTGTCATGGTACATTTGGTCGTTCTATGTGTATATGTTATGAATTCATATCGGGAGACATCACAAAATACTAGAGGAGGCGTGATGGAGAACTTTGATAATGACAAGGAGTTGTTGTAAGCCTGTAAGACTCTTGTTGTCAGAGAGCGAGAGAATGCCAATGGTGTGTCGAGACAGTAGAGCTCCACAGGCTGCAGTTATGTAAGTGCGGAAGAGCCAATCCATATAGCAATAGGAGTTTCATAGTTGAAATAAGTTCAGTTTGGCCAGCATTTTATGTTTGCTAGACATTGCAACCTTTTTATTATACTTCTTTGCCAGTTGCTTTACCAACCATATCTATCTTTACTATCTCAGCCTGGGTGCCTATTTGATACCGCCGGCTCTGGGTTCCGTTGAAAACACTTGAAGGAAATGCGCAGATCGATCAAGTGCCATTAAACAACAAATAATTTGGAAATCGTTACCATCCATGACATAATTATTGTCTGAGCAAGATAATGAAAACCCACTTTAACTTGTGAAGTCAACAAGCAAATGTAAAATCAGAATATCTATGCATCTCTAATGTGGAGGGAAAAGTCCATGTAATATAACAACGATAACAACAACAAAACCTTTTGTTGTCCCAAGCAAGTTGGTTAGGCTAGAGATGAAACCCTATAGAACCTGTCAGAATCCCCCCAAAAAGAGAGAGTACAAGCTGTTGAAGTGTATATGTGGATTGCCTAGCCCTTCCATCAGTTTGGACTTTTGGTTGCGTTGGCTAGTGCATGAAGCTTAACGTGGTATTGGAGCTAAGGTCTTGAGTTCAAGTCCTGCCTTTCGTCGTACCTTTGAGTCTATCTATGTGTTGACTTTCCGTGTCACACGTGAGAGGGGGTGTTGAAGTGTATATGTTGATTGTCTAGCCCTTTCCATCAGTTTGGACTTTTGGCTACGTTGGCTAGTGCATGAAGCTTAACAAAAAAAAGTAAAGTAAATTGAGGTTTTGGTACATGAATTGCTGATACCTTCTGGTACATGAATTGCTATTACCACATCATCGACAAAAATCATATACCAGGGGAGATCTCCTTATATATCCTCTCTGACCTCATCCATCACTAAGGCAAAAATATATGGACTCAAAGGTAATCCTCGATGTAGTCCTTTAGTATTTGGGAAGGTATTTGCCTCACTATCACCTGCTCGATTAGTTGTCACAACATTATCATACATATCCTTGATGAGGGCAGTGTACTTTGTCTAGACTTTATGTTTCTCTAGTGCCCACATGACCATCCTTGGTATCTTGTCATATGCCTTCTCCGGTCGATGAAAATGATATGAGGATCCTTCTTGTGCTCCCTATAACTTTCCATGAGCTGATGTGGCAGAAAAATCGCCTCTATAGTCGATCTTCTAGGCATAAAACCAAATTGTTTTTTCTTGACATCCGTCTCTCTTCTCAAGCGATGCTCAATCACTCTCCCAAAGCTTCATAGTATGACTCATAAGCTTAATTCCTCGGTAATTAGTACCACTTTGAATATCTCTTTTATCGGGCATCTTGTTTGACCGGAAAATATGGTGGAATAGCATAGTTAGCCGTACTACTGCCATTTTCACAAGGCACCTAAACATTTCAATTGAAATACCTTTTGGTCCCAAGGCCTTTCCTCCTTTCATCCTTGTTAGGGCCTCATTAACCTGGAGCTCTTGGATCCTCAACACGAGTCGTTTATTATTGTTCTCATCAAAGGAGTCATCTAGCTCAGGCATAGTGTTCTCATCGCCACATAGAAAACACATGTCAAATCATTTTCTCCATCTCTTCTTGATCTCCTCACGTTTCACTAGGAGTCGATTTGCCTCATCCTTGATGCACTTGACTTGGTTGAGGTCCCTTGCCTTCCTCGCACGACTTTCGATAGCTTGTAAACGTCCTTTTCTCCCGACTTTGTGTCTAGTCGTTGGTATAGCTCATCATAGTCCCCTCTCCTTGCTTCACTCACATCTTGCTTTACTTTTTTCTTTGCCTCTTTGTACTTCTCCATATTTCTGGTGCTTCTATCATGGTGCCAACTCTTGTAGCACTCCTCTTTGATAGCCTTTTGGACATCTTCATTCCCCCACATGTCTTCTTACCTTTCGTCACCCCTAGCACTCCCCTAGCTACCTTCCACAGCTGCAATCACATACGATGCACCCTGCTTCTTTCCACTTTTTGATTTCATCTCATCACATTACATAGACTCTTCTATGGATTGTTGTTGTGAGTTGTGACCGACCGTCTGCAACTTCTAAGTCTACTTGCTAGCTTCATTTATTCAGTTAAAGTTCTTATAAATTTGTATGGCGATGACTATGCTTGAAGGTGACATAAAATATGCCTATTAAGACCAGAAAATATAAAAACCGGCGTCTTGGTAAGTTTGGTGCATGCAACTGTGCACCTCTAGTTAACTGTCCAACTCCTAGTTTATTAAACCCCAATCATATACTCAACAACAACAACAACAACAACAACAAAAAAGCCTTTAGTCCCAAACAAGTTGGGGTAGGCTAGAGGTGAAACCCATAAGATCTCGCGACCAGCTCATGGTTCTGGCACATGGATAGCAAGCTTCCACGCACCCCTGTCCATGGCTAGTTCTTTGGTGTTGCTTCAGTCCTTCATATCTCTCTTTACGGACTCCTCCCATGTCAAGTTTGTCTACCCCGGCCTCTTTTGACATCATCAGCATGCTTTAGCCGTCCGCTATGCACTGGGGCTTCTGGAGGCCTACGCTGAATATGCCCAAACCATCTCAGACGATGTTGGACAAGCTTCTCTTCAATTGGCGCTACCCCAACTCATCTCGTATGTCATCATTTCGGATTCGGTCCTTCCTTGTGTGGCCACACATCCATCTCAACATGTGCATCTCCGCCACACCTAATTGTTGAAATGTCGCCTTTTAGTGGGCCAACACTTAGCGCCATACAACATTGCGGGTCGAACCGCCGTCCTATAGAACTTGCCTTTTAGCTTTTGTGGCCCCCTCTTGTCACAGAAAATGCCAGAAGCTTGGCGCCACTTCATCCATCCGGCTTTAATTCGATGGTTCACATCTTCATCGATATCCCCATCCTTCTGCAACATTGACCCCAAATTTCGAAAGGTGTCCTTCTGAGGCACCACCTGCCCATCAAGGCTAACATCCTCCTCCTCGTGCCTAGTAGTACTGAAAGTGCACCTCATGTACTCGGTTTTAGTTCTACTAAGTCTAAAAAACCTTTCGATCCAAGGGTTGCCTCCATAACTCCAACTTCCTGTTGACCCCCGTCTGACTATCATCAACTAGCACCACATCGTCTGCAAAGAGCATACACCATGGGATATCTGTTTGTATGTCCCTTGTGACCTCATCTATCACCAAGGCAGAAAGATAAGGGCTCAAAGCTGACCCCTGATGCAGTCCTATCTTAGTCGGGAATTCATCAATGTTGCCATCACTTGTTCGAACACTTGTCACAACATTATCGTACATGTCCTTGATGAGGGTAATGTACTTTGTTGGAACTTTGTGTTTCTCCCAGGCCCAACACATAACATTCCGCGGTATCTTATCATAGGCCTTCTCCAAGTCAATGAACACCATATGCAAGTCCTTTTGCTCCCTATATCTGTCCATAAGTTGTCGTACCAAGAAAATGGCTTCCATAGTCGACCTCCCAGGCATGAAAGCAAACTGATTTTTGGTCACGCTTGTCATTCTTCTTAAGCGGTGCTCAATGACTCTCCCATAGCTTCATTGTATGACTCATTAG